>CM055854.1:20505954-21105954 GCA_029490765.1 Euthynnus affinis
GTCACCATGACAACAGTTTCCTGTTTGAGCTCTAAAGCAGTGAAGCGTGTGAGACTTCACTACAAGAGGTTATTGAATGACTGACAGTGAAAATGGAGGCTGGGCCGCCGCCGCCGCTTCTACTGCCGCCGCCGCTGCCGCTCCCCGGTGCTTCGCTCCCGGGCCGGCGGGGGGAAACTGTGACGAAGGGCGAAGGGAGTTTAGGTCAGCGACTCCCCTTCAGCTCGGCGATTAGAGGAAAGGATTTAGCGGGTGAGAGGAGCGAGGAATCAAATAACGGGACGTTGATAACCAGCCGACTGTTTGGCAGAAAACGCTCCTGTTTTCTGTTTTGTTTGTTTTTTTGTCTCTGAGCTAAATTTAGACGCAGCTGAGGGGTCTACTCTGCTCCTCTCCTCCTCTCCTCCTCTCCTCCTCTCCTCCTCTGCTCTGGGCCTCCTTTCATTATTCATCAGCTGAAAAAGGAGCCAGTTCAGTTTCTGCCTGTGTGTGTGTGTGTGTGTGTGTGTGTGTGTGTGTGTGTGTGTGTGTTCTCTGCTGTTTGTTTTCTGTCAGGATGAAAACAAGCAGAAGTGTTTTTATTTACATTTGTTTGTATAAAATGTCTCGTTTACTTTATTGGCAGTGAGGTTTGGTGTTTTTCTGCAGCTCACATGAAGAGTTTCACTGAATTCACACTTTTTTTAACTCTTTTTTTTGTGGAATATAAACACTAAATTAATTTATTTTAAAGAACGACCTTTTAGAAATAGTTTTAATAGGTTTTCACAGTAAATTCAGTCGTTCTTTGTCTTTTTTTTATTATAATTTGAAAAAATAATAAATTCAGAAGAGAGTCAGACTTGATTTTATATTTTAAATCAGACAAAACAGCAGCAGAGTTTCTTTATAAAGTCAGAAACGGATCTGATCAATAAATAAATCTGACATTTAGAAAGAACGAGTCTGTAAAGAAGCAGATCGCTGGTGAGTTTGACTCCTATCATGATATAAACTGTTGACTTCTACCTGGAAACACGCTGCTGATGTTACCTGTTAGTTTGTTTACAAGGCCGCTGAGGGTCAGGTGACTGACTGTCGACCAATCAGAACACAGAAGTCTGTTTGTTTGGTTTCATGTGTGAGGTTGTCAAATTCAAACAACTTTATTTCTCTTAGGAAAACAACAACAACAACAACACATGAAGTATTTAAAGTTTCTCTTCTTCCTGTTTTAATAGTGTGAATAAAACCTTTTATTTAGTTTATAACACGGCGTCCTGCAGAAAGACGATATCTGTGTTTTAAAGCAGGAACATTTTTATCGAGCGTCGTTAACAATCCAAGCTGTCATAAAAACACTCAGTCATGCCCCAAAAAAAAAAAAAAAGAGAGAGAGAGAAGTGTGTAAACTGCAGCGTGCGGCGGTGAGCTGGCCGCTGTAAGGCCGAGGGGTTGCCCCAGAAACCTCCAGGCGATGCGTCAGCGCCGCTTGTGGAATGCCGCAGGCCGGTTTCCTCCATTGTGGTCGGCTGGAGGGACACCCCACCTCCCCTCCCCCCACCCTCCGAGGTGAATAGAGGACTCAGTGAAACACACACACACACACACACACACACACACACACACACACACACACACACACACACACACACACAGTCCTCCTCGTGAAACCGACACAGTGAGCCGGATTAAATGTTTCAGCGTTTTTATTCTGGATTAATCTGGATCTGACGTGTAGACGGGTCACTGTAGGACCTGCCGATAATGATTATTTCCCTTTTTATTGATTAATTTAGCTCAAGTGATCGATCAGTTTTTGTGGTTAAACCTGGAAGACCAAATAAATGGATAAATATTCACCTTAAATAAGCTTAAAACGATCGTTTCTGCAGCTGCACATCATCGCTTTAGCTTTTATAAAGTGACACTTCATTATATTTAAATAATCTGACATGTAGGAAGGAAATAAGTTGGTTTGAGTGACAGTTAAAGATGTTAAACAGCTATTTTACTCTTTTATCACATGTTTTTACTGTTTATTATTGATTTATTAGTCGTTATATCTGCAAATGAGGTAAACAATATTAAAAAATGTGAAGCAGGACGAGTTTTGTGTTGTTTTATCAAGTTTGTGTTGACAGTTAAAACATGTTTTTACTGTAAATTACCTCCAGCTGTATGAAACCTTCATTTATTTAGTATTTTTTCAGCAGAGGAGTCGAGTTTCCTGATCGTTCCTGATCGTTACAGTCACACTGAATTATTAATGAAGCAGAACATTAATCACTCGGATCATTTTTCAGACACAAACGACGACAGTTTGATTCTTTTCTTTTGTTATAAAGACATCAAACTGAACATTGTCGATTCTTAAAACAGGCGTTATTTACTGTTTTCTGATATTTAAGTCAGTTAATGGTTTATTTGACAGTCAGACGATCATTAACGTGTCAGATATCTGCTGCTTCCAGCTCCTCAGACGTGACGCTGGGATGTTTTTCTGGCTTTGGTCGTCACGGTGAAGTGCTTCCTGCCTCTGAATCTTCTGTTCCTGTTTCTGTTTGTTCCCTCCAGACAGACGAAGCCTCTGACGTTTGCTGATTGTATCGGAGATGAGCTGCCGATCGGCTGGGAGGAGGCGTACGACCCCGTCGTCGGGGCGTACTATGTCGACCACAACACCAGTGAGTTCTTCCTGACCATGTTCACCTTACTGTCTTCTCCTTCTTTCACTGTTGAACTTTGTGGCATTTCAGTCGGTTTAGTTTTAGTTTTTCTTTACATGAACTGAATAAATGAATAAAAGTATGAAGAAATTATTTTGTAGTTCTGGTTCCAAAGTGTTTTATTTTATTTTTAGTTCCTCACTGGACTGAAATAGAAGAAATAAAGATTAGTTTTGTCTGTAATTTTTAAGAAAATAGTGAAAAAATACTTATTATAAAGTCTCAGAGCCTCAAATAGTGTCTTGTTTTGTCTGATCAACAGTTCAAAATCTAAAAATACTCAGTTTACTGTCTTGAAGGACACAAAAAAGATTAAAATCCTCACATTTAAAAAGCTGCAACCAGCAAAACTTTCAGCCTTTTTCCTCAAAAAATGACTCAAATTATTATAAAAGCATCAAATAGTTGCTGATTAATGTTTTGTCAACCGATCGTTGCAGCTCTAGATTGAAACTTTTCAACATTTTTGTGCTTAAAAAACGTTGATTATTAAGCAAAAATAAATCAAATGAATGTGTTCAGTCTTTAAGCTGTTTGAATATATTTACAACAGACGTCAAATAAATACAATAAATACACATTTTATGATTTAAAACAACAACAGTCTCATTAAATGTCAGTATAAATATGCATGTTTCCTCCTCCTCTTCCCCCTCCTCCTCCCCGTCCCCCTCCTCCTCCTCCTCCTCCTCCTCCTCCTCCTGCAGAGAGCACCCAGCTGGAGGACCCGCGGGCCCAGTGGCAGCGGAGGAGCAGGAGGCCATGCTGCGGGACTACCTGGCCGTGGCCCGCGACGCGCTCAGCGCCCAGAAGGAGATCTACCAGGTGAAGGAGCAGCGGCTCCGCCTGGCGCAGCAGGAGTACCGGCAGCTCAACGACGCCTGGAGGGACAAGTCCACGTCGCAGACCAGCTGTGAGTGCGGCGGACGAGGAGCTGATAATCACCCGATCAATAGGAGGCCAGGTTTCCTGTTGACCAATGAGATGATTGCTGCCTCCTTATGGATGCGCTTGCTTTAGTTTTAGAGCGTCCCGTACGGGCGGAGACTCTCCCGCCACTCCTGAGATTATTAAATGTACTTCCCTTTATTTCTTTACGACTGTTGGAATAAAGTGAACGTTAATTTACACACATGTGCCCGTATTTCTTACTGTAGTCGGTGTGCTGGAGGAGAAAACGGGGTCGTCTCATTGGTCCTGGCCTTCTACTGATTGGGTGGTTTTGACAGGGTGGTCGCCACGGTGGTTGCTACACGACAAAATCTGAGCGCATCGTGGTTTTATTTCATGTTTAGGGACATTTTGGGAAGTGAGAAGTTAGAAAGGAGAGAGGAAAATAAAGGAGAAATGATCAGTTTCCTTTAATGTCTCGCATAGCAACAGATGAGCAGCGGCACTTTTTATTGATTGGCTGCATCTTTAGACAAACACGGACACAACTGCTAACAACGCTGTATGACTGGTGGCAGCAGTGTCGGAGTTCGGTCAGAAATGAGTCCGTGGTGATCGACGTATTTGTTCGGGGAAGCTGAGAAAATCAACTGAATTCAACCTGAGTGAAGGAAGATGAAGGAGGAAATGTTTTTTTGGTGATTGTGTTGCATTTATTTTCTCTGTTGGTTTCAAAAATGTCAAAAAAAAGAGAGTTTCTCTGTTGTGAAGTTGTTCTTTTGTCTCTTTAAGTCTAGACAGATAGAAACCTCGACGTTTTCTCCTGAGATTGCTTCAGTTTAACAGCTGTTTTTCCTCACAAAGACTTCAGTAGACGCTTCTCTCTCTCTCTCTGTCTCTCTCTCTCTCTCTCTCTGTCTCTCTCTCTCTCTGTCTCTCTCTCTCTCTGTCTCTCTCTCTCTCTCTCTCTGTCTCTCTCTCTCTCTGTCTCTCTCTCTCTCTCTCTCTGTCTCTCTCTCTCTCTGTCTCTCTCTCTCTCTCTCTCTCTCTCTCTCTCTCTCTCTCTCTCTCTCTCTCTGTCTCTCTCTCTCTCTCTCTCTCTCTCTCTCTCTCTCTGTCTCTCTCTCTCTGACATCAGATATAACAGGCGTTTCTCTCTTCTCTCTTCCCGTCTCACCTTTTCTCTCCAGTGAACTCCAGATCTTCCTCCTCCAGCAAGTACGACCCAGATATCCTAAAAGCAGAAATAACCACAGCGAAAAGTCGGGTAAGAGTCTCTTCTTCCTGTTTCTGCCACAAAACCTCAAACTCCAATAATATTTACTGACCATCACTTAAAGAACAACTCTCAGTCAGTTTTTTCCTCGCTGTCATCGTTCCTCCTCTTCATGCTGAACGTTAGAAGGTCTTTAAATATCCAGTATGAACAGGAGGAACGATTAAAGTGAGGAAAAACCTCTTTCAGTGTTCATACAGACACCTGACGGCTGGTTTAAGACACATGAACATCTCTGATTGAGACTGCTGCAGCTGATCACTGTCGTCGTCATGGATTCATTTGTAAATCTGTAAACTAAACGATGATTTTCCATCATTTTTTGGAGCAAATGTATGAAAAAATGTGAAAAATGTCGGCCATCTTTAATTCACTGACCAACAGTCTTAAATCCAAATTCATGCAGTTTACAAAATAAAATAAATAAACAGACAAAAGCAGCAATTTCTTACATTTGAGCAGCTGAGAATGATATTTACAATTATTATTATTAATCAATTATAAAAATGTACCGCATACTTTAATTGTTTCAACTTTGCTTCTTATAATTAAACTTTTATTTTGAAAACCCTTAAAAAAAATATATGTTTGCTTCAGTTTCAACTTTTAGGATAAGTCTGTTTAACTTATATTGCCAACAAATCACCACACGCACACACTCTCACACTTTATTTGCTTCCTGTTGGTTGGAAACTGCAGCTTATATATTAACTTATTTATATTTATTTCCGGTTTCTATTTACTGACTGTATATTTGTGAGTTTTTCCTCAGTAGGAGCCGATGGGAGCCACACAGACGTAGAATATGGCCGAGTCTTCATCTTCTAATAAGCGTTTCTTCTCTTGGTCCTCTCTTCTGTCTCAGGTGAACAAGCTGAAGCGGGATCTGGCCTGCATGAAGCAGGAGCTGCTGTACAAAGAGCAAGGCTTCGAGACGCTCAAAGAGTAAGTGCTGACGTCCTCTCGCACCCGTCCCCTCCCGTCCCGTCCCGTCCCGTCCCGTCCCGTCTGTTTTATTATTGTTCCTGTGAGCGCTCGTGTTCACCTCTCAAAGCGTTCCAGGTGAATCCTCGCTGAGACACTCAGGGATTCGATCCTCACGCTACAACCAGCACGAGAAGACATCGCAGCAAATAGAAACACACATGAGAGCAAAACAGACAATAAACAGCCACAAACAAAACAAACAAACATAAACAAACACTGTGAGGAGAGGAGAGACGTTCAGGGAACCTGTAGAGAGCACCGACCGTCACATCCTCTGTAATCTATCATCCTCAACGTCATTAACTTCTTATTTATTGTCAGAAAACAGGAAACGTTTGACTGGTGTGACACCGCCGCTGCTACGACTGCAGCTGTGCTTCTATTAAGGCTTCCTCCCCCCCGCTAAACGTCGGCAACGGCGAGTAACGCAGTGTGATGTCACGACACGCCGCTACAACCTCCCCGATCGACTCTTCTCTCGTCGGCCGACAGGAGAGGCTCTACTTCTCCGACGCCGTGGGAACCGACGTTTTCACATCACAGATGATGAACGACACGGCGGCATTATAAAAAACAAAACGCTACAGTCGTCGTGCAGAAGTTTTAGGAAGATGCGGGAAACAGAAACGACTAAGTGACTAACTGAAGAAGAAGAAGAAGAAGAAGAAGAGGAAGGAAGAGAAGAAGAAGAAGAAGAAGAAGAAGAAGGAAGAGGAGAAGAAGAAGAAGAACTCAGGTGTTTCGTGTCTCTCCTCCACCTTCACTCGGGCATCATGGGAATATTTCCTCACACTTTATTCTTCTTCTACTGTTGGAATTTATCCTCTTATAACCTTTTTTTTAAAGCAACTACTGTGTTTTAATAAAAAAAAAAGCAAACATTCAGCGCAATAAACATCTGCTTATCGCTGCATTTATTGGCTCGACGTTATCACGCATTCCAATCGGATCATTAAACACTAACACCTCTCAATAAACACGACGAGGAGGAACAACCGCTGAAGAATGTGGATGTGAAAGGAAACACACACACCGCCCTCCTCCTCGTCTATCCTGACCTACTTCTACACCTTTCCAACATGAAGTGAGCTCCTCGGGGGGGGGAAGTGCAGCAAGGTGTGTTTTAAGAGGAGCCGTCACCCTTTTTTTTTAATTTGTTTTGTTTTGTTTTGTTTCTTCTAAATCCACCACATCAGCGAGAAGCGACGTCGCCGCTCCGCTGATGTGGGTCGAGCTGGAAACAGGAATGTCCGGTCTTGTTTGTCTTGTCTCACGCGGCGCGGCGAGAGTGTCAGGAGGATTAAAGAGTAGCCGAGGCAGAGCGGTCGGACGGCATTCCTCCCTCCTCTCCTCTCCTCTCCTCTCCTGTTACAGTCATCAGACGGCAGTCAACAACCAATCGGCCGTTGTGCAGAAATACAAACAGGCTTTTAGAGAGGAATGCGGCTCCCTGATAAGATTTCACTGAACGCCGCCGCGCAGGAGGAACTGTTTTATGATGATGTTTTCTCACATGAAGAGACGACATGTTTAACTTTATGATTAGAGCTGCGCCGAGCGGCCAGAAGTATGTGGACACCCGTGTTCATGCTTTTTAAAGCTGCAGCATGCTGGTAGAGGCCATCAGAAGGCTCACAAGATGATTCAAACTATATTAAAGCACTGATTTTTGGTCACAGCGTTTCAAACTGCTGGCGAACGGTTTGAGAAGCCGCACTAGCTTGTTTCGTTGTGCCGTAACAGAAGTTTAACAGTGAAGAAGAAGAAGATGGTGAAGGGTTGTACGGTGAGTCAGAGGGGTCACAAGATGATTCAAACTACACTGAGGCAGATTTTTTCTCTAGTTTTTGTCTTTTTTTGTGGTGAATTATTGGATCATTTTATTTCTTCAGGACTTTAAAACATGCTTCGCTTCGTTCTGAGGAGTCAGAGGGTTAAAAAAAAAAGGTTTCAATCAAAGTTTAAAAGAGTAGAAGAAGAAGAAGAAGTCACTGGAAAATGAGCAAAACTTTACCTGTTGATCAACCTTCAGTATATGTTTCTTCTTTCAGTCGTTGGCAAAACATTCACAGACGTCTCCCTAAAATCTGACTATATACACGTCGTCCCTCCTCCACACTATTTCATGGATGTGCAATAATTAATCGCTGGAGAAACAAATATGTGGTCAGTACGAGCGAGGAAGCAGCGTGAGAGAAGAGTTTAGAAAGCTACTCACATATTTATAATAGTTTGTTTCCCTAAAATATAGTATGTTTTTTAACTATTTGAGGTCAGAGGTCACCCAGAAACCCACAGATGGATTTATTTATTGATTTAAAGAAGTTTTCAATAATTAGATGTTTACAAACAGACACTTTCCCCTCCAACAATCATCACATATAATCTACAATAAAACCGTCTTTGGATCACATGACGGTTATTATTTCAGCGGCGTCGCTCAGTTCCTGTCAAACGTCTCGCCGTGTCGTCGTGAAGCGGCCGTCGTCGTCGTTGTTGTTTTAATTATAAAAAGGTTCATATTGCTGTTTTCACTCAGCCTAAGTCCGTGTTTGAGAAAGACTTAGAGAGGATTACTTGTTCTCTCTGCCTGTTACAGACAAGTGCCTCCCTCCCTCCCTCCCTCCCTCCCTCACTTCCTCATTCTCTCTCTCTGTACCTTGTTTTCTCTCTCTGTGTCCGAACCTCCCTCCCTCCTCTCCCCTCTCTGAAGAATGTGGAAGGACCTGTTATTCTGATGCATGCATGACTTGCTGATGACGGGGTTTACATAGCTGCTGCTGCTGCTGCTGCTGCCGCTGCCGCTGCTGCTGCTGCTGCTGCTGCAGCGTCCTGCAGCGTCCTGCAGCGTCCTGCAGCGTCTCCTCTCCTGAGCCAGCTGCGTCTAAACCAGTCGGTGCCCCACAACATGTATAAATATATAAATAAAAACAAAACAGGATGTCATGTGTGTTACCTGGAAGTTAGGAGTAGAACAAACATGTGATCGTACTGACGCTAACGGCTCGTCTACACAGTTTTTGCAGCTCTTGTTGACTCCTCATGTGTGTTTTTTTTACGGAGCGCAGACGCTTGTTGTTACTCGGTGTTTTAATCAATAAAGCTGTTGACGGATTAAATATGAAAACTGATAATTTTAAGATTATTTTCGGCCTTATTTTGTCTGACAGACAGTTGAGGTGAGTTTTGAAAACTGCTCCGTCAAAACTGAACAGGAAAATGGCTCCGAGCCTGACCGATATATCACAGTATCGGCATATATGTTGTCCGATATCGGCCGATATTTAAAAAGTTTTTCAAAGTTATATAGCTTAGCAATTTATGTTCAGTAGATTCTTCTTCTTAATTTCAGTTTAATATATATCTACATATGTTTTTTTTTAAGTTATATTTTCTATAATGATTAAATTCTCAGTGTAGTTTCAGCGCTCTGGTGTCAATAAATATCCATGTGTCTCCATTACACATCTTTATCACGAGGGTTTGACAACCACATTTAAAGGATCACTGAGGAAAAAATGTGCATTTATGTTTATCTTCTGTATCGTCAGCTGATATCAGGGATCGACATCGGCCCCACAAAGTACCGATATCAGTCAGGCCTCAGTTCAGACTGCTGTCACCTTTCAGCCCCTAAATATGAATAAATGGTGTAACACGTTGAATAATAATCATCGTGCTGCTGCACTGAGACGTCAATCAAATCACTATTAAATGCTTGTGAAACCATCTAATGTATTGATCAGAGCAGGTTAGAGGCGATAACTGATCGGTTGTGATTATCTAGAAGATACAAACTGTCTGCATGTTTTCATTTCAGCCAGTCACTGCATCAGCTACGTTTCATTGATTAGCTCAGCTCCTCTGCTGATCAGTGTCATCAGGGAGTGTATCGATTGATTAGAGAGGAAGGAGGGGGAGGGGCTTGTAAACCTGCCGACCTTCATGCTGTTGTCGCAGGTGTCGATACCGAACTTTCCATCAATAACAGAACGATGGAAACGCTTTGCTTTGTTTTTTCCTTCAGTGTTTTTAACAGGAGGATGTTATCTGAAGAAGTTACAATATAAATCTGACAGTTTCAGTAAACTATCCGAGGACCTGCTGCCAGTTTCCACTTGATGAACTCTCACTGTTTGTTTCCATTGTGATGAGAGTGAAACGCTGCTCCACCATCTGCTGCCCCTCCAGCCGGTTCGTCCTGCGGCTGCAGCAGCTGCGTTTACGACGGGCAGCTTCCACTTATCAACAGCTGTAACTGTATGGAAATGAGTCACGGTGTCGCTGGGACTCGAGCTTCCTGCGTAAACATGAACAAAAAGCTGCTGCTGCTGTTTTAACTTCCAGAGCAGCTGAGCAGGTGATGCAGCGTTGTGTTAACACTGACCTCCTTCTCCTCTCTCTCTCTCTCTCTCTCTACATTTATCCTCCCTCCTCTCCTCTCCTCCCCCGTCTCCTCCCCCGTCTCCTCCAGGATCGACCAGAAGGTGTCCAACAGCCCGTATGGCTACAAGCTGCAGGAGGCGCAGGCCATCCTCAGCGAGGTGCGCTCCATCCGAGACGCCATCAGCTCCGGGGAGAAGGAGAAACAGGAGCTCATGCAGGTAAAAAAAAACAAACATTTATAATGTAGAAAAACAGAAACTACGCACTTTTTTTTTGGTCCTGTTGGACTTTAACTCTTTTAAAACCACGGGGAGTTTGTGTGTTTCAGATTACCGTAACTCCTCGCTTCTTCTACAAGATTTATTCACACAGAATAAACCTCTAAAACTTTGCTAAACTCCAAGAAACTGCGTCAACGCCGCCTGCAGTCGCTGCTCACTTCCTCCCTCTACCCACACGGCACTCAGTCATTACCATAATGCATGTAATAGCGACAGAAAGCCGCCGTTCGTTTCGCAGCTTTCAGGGGCAGTTTGAATGATTTTAAATTGCACGAAGTAGTGAGGAGTTACGGTAATTTTGAAATACACATACTGTGGTTTTAAAAGGGAAGTTTCTCTGCGTTCACCACACGAGCGGGATTCGTGACATCACAGCTAGTCTGCAGCCAATCGAGAGCTGCTCCACTTTCACATTTAAATAAACTTTATTGACAGAAACTTTATCGGCAAAGCGAAACATTTACAACGATATGAAAACGTTACAGATGTGATCAGTCAGAAACAGCTCGTCTCTCTCTGTTGGTGTTTGGCGACATTTAACATGTTTTGCGGCTCACACAGGGCGGATGAACTCAGGTCTTTTATATTTCTCACAGCGTGACAGGAAGTGAGATCCCAGCTCTCTGTGACGGCGTCCGCTCGGTCTGCACGTTGTCGACGATTTGTCTGTTTCATCCCAATATTTGATGTAATTTTCTTGATGTTTTTGAGATGATTTGGTCGGGTCGGATTTGTTTGGTGTCTGTCCTGAAGCTCTGGTGTGTGTGTGTGTGTGTGTGTGTGTGTGTGTGTGTGTGTGTGTGTGTGTGTGTGTGTGTGTGTGTGTGTGTGTGTGTGTGTGTGCAGAGCTTCAGGACCATCTGGCGGAAGAGCCTCTTATCTTTGTGCAGCTCTGAAGGGTCGTCGTGGACGATGGAAAGCATCGTATCAGTCGAGTCAGGAGGAAGGTTGTTCTTTAACTTCCTGCAACCTGGCGAGTGTGTGTGTGTGTGTGTGTGTGTGTGTGTGTGTGTGTGTGTTTTTCTCCTTCTAGCATGTTTTTAAGCTGCATTCGACCTCGCTGGGATTGACTTGCAGGAAGTTTCAGAATAAAAGCCCTCTTACAGCGCTGTAGTATAAGCGAGTGGCTGAGGGCGTCTGATGACTTCTCGTCGCTCGTGTTAAAACGCTTCTCGTTAAATCCAGTCGCACTAAAAGAGATTCAGCGACTCGGAGGAACCGAGGCTGCGAGGAGGCGGGCGGTGTTTTAATGTCGCTCGTGTTTGTCTGTCAGCGTCGGGTACAGAGTTTCCTGTTTGTTCTCTTTATTTTCTGCCGGCTCTGCGTCTCGAACACGCCGCTGAGAATCATGTGAAGGACGGAGAGCGCAGAACGCTTCCTGTCTGTTAATGTTTCGACGCGTTATTTAGTCTACAGAAGGCAAGAAAACAGTGAGAACCTGCATCCCGATGTATGAAATGACTGGTTAATGTCAGGAGGTGAAGCTCAAACCTGCAGAGAATCATCAGCGGCTCTGCAGCTCCTCTCGACTTTACGGAGAGTTTACAGAGAGTTTCAGCTCGTTGTTTTGATCCTCGGCGCTCCCATGGTGTCGTCTAAAAAGTACGGCACCGGACGCTTCTGGTCCAATTTTAAATGAAAGATGTGAAACTCTTATTTTGGTGACATGTAACGTTCAGGTCGTACGATTTTAATGAAGCTCGGAGGAGACACATTAAAAGTGTTTCCAAATGATGTTCGATGCGTCCCGACCCCTCCTCTGCGTCGCAGCGCAGTCTTAACTCATCCGTGTTTCCTCCCGTTGCTGCAGCCTGTATTAACGTTGCATGATGGGACTTGGAGTCCGGTCCACGTTAACTAGTCTGCAGGGGATTTAAAAGAGGAGACGTTTGATACGCAGCATATTAAACAGATCATAGATAGCAACTAAACGTCAGGATGTTTTGTATCTCCTCTCGTTTTGACCGTTTTTAAGCAAAGTTTTAGATCCGTGTCGACAATATTCCAACTTACACTCCCATAAATACACATTTATATATATATTTAAACATCAGGTGTTATCAGGTCGATCTGACTGCAGGTTGCTCACATTGGAAAGTGCGTTCAATAAAACATAATCTGTTCTCCCTCCTCCCTCCCCTCCTTATCTGCAGCTGACAGCTCAGTCTGTATGTCACATTGTCTTTTCGTGTGTGTGTGTGTGTGTGTGTGATAAGCAAGACTGCACTTCTTAATGTTTGAGAGACGGACGGACAATTAGAGAAATGGAGAAACGGTTTACAACCTTTTGCCTCGAATCAACAAGCGTGTTGTTCTAGTTTTAGTAAAAAATGAGGCTTTATTTATTCTTCTTATTATCTTCTCAATAAATTGATTAATAGTTAAATGATCGCTGTGACTGCGGTGAAGCTGCAGGTGGAAGTATAGAAACAAAAAGAGGAACTTTGGCTCTAAAAAGACTGAAACGTTGAAAGATATCTACTGGATTTGACTCGTCATTCATGCAGGAATGTCAAACGCAACAACGCTGAGATTTTAAAAAACTCTGCATGCCGTGAAACACCGGCGGCGATAAGATGAATCAGCGTGGAGCGAACTGGTTTGTCTTGAATGTAACGGACGTTCGTTTTGAATGCAGGAGGTTCGCGCTGCAGGTTTTAACGTAACAGCGTTGTTATCTCACGGAGGTAATATTTATTTCTGCCGCATCTGAGAAAACAAAAGATAAGCTGCATACCGGTGGAGGCTTCAGAGCAAACTGCAGAGTCATGTGAGATATTCATCGCGGCTGTAAAGATGAAAGGATTCAGCTGCAGCGGCCGTCAATGCCGCCGCCGCCGCCGCCGCTGCTGCTGCATCGCTGTGATTCAGGAGCAACCTGCTGCAAACACAAAGTCTTTCACGTTTCACTGTTTGCTTCTGTCACAGTTAATCTTTCACACAGAGAAACTCTCACTGAGTTAGTTTGTGAAGTCTCAGACGCTTCAGTTCCTGCATGATCAGATAAAAATGTCAAAGGTGCAAAGGTCAAAGTCGGAGAGCGCTCAGACGGTTTCTCTGCAGTGAAGTCAGAAACTATTTAATAGAAACTGATGTCCCGCTTTATTAAGTCTCATCATCATCTCAACCCTTTGAAGCCAAGACTTTAACTCTCTTTTATTTATTATTGTTATTTTCTGTATCAATTAATCTCTTGATTAGTTTTCTGGTCCATAAAATGTCGATCAATGTTTCCCAAAGCCTGAGACCGACTGTCCATGATCAGTTTACTGTCATAAAGGACAAATATTCACATCTGAGAAGCTGGAATCAGAGAATTTTTAAAGTTTTCTTCTTTAAAAAATGACTCAAAATGATTAATTAATTATCAAAATAGTTTGATTGGCAACTAATCAATGAATGGAGTAATCATTACAGCTCTAGTTTGGATGTTTTTGTGAATAAAAAGTTTCATTTTTGCCTGTTTGTCACATGTTTTTGACAAATATGTGACACCCTCAGCTTTGGGACTACACTTCCCATAATGCTTTGGGGGACAAAGGCAGGAAGTAGTGTTGCCATGGATTCGGTGTGAGTTAGCTGTTGGCTACACCGTCACGCCGTTTCTCTTTAGCTGGTGTTTGTTTACATTCTGGTTAATTATCAGCGCGAAAGGTCGAGCTGAACGAGCCGTTATCACTTCCTGTTTGCACTGTGACCACGAACGGTCAGAACGCCATCGAGACACAGAAGAAAATGTGTTGAGATGTAAATGTGTCGTGACAAAAAGGAGCTGTGGTTACCGTGGTGTTGTTTAATAATGACGTTCCTCTGTCTTCAGTCGCATCCTCTCACGCTGCAGATCTTAACGCTACTTCCTCCGTTCTCCCAGAAACTGGCGGTGCTGAAGGACGGGTTCCAGCTGGACTCGGGCTCGCAGCAGGAGCTGTGGGGCAGCAGTCCCTCGCTCGCCAACTCCGAGCTCTCCATCCCTCGGCTCTACTCCGACGCCGGCTCCCAGACCGACATCCCCGCCGAGGTGAGACCCGGAGAGAGGAGACGTAGTGTAGAGGGAAGCTGTTGTCAACGGCGACGGCATCAGTCTGTCCGCCACGGCAACTGGATGTGATACTGAACAGAACCACTAAAGCACTTTATAAAAACCCTTCAGCTCTACAGGTGCTCTGTAATAAAGATTATCATTATTATTATTATTATAGTTTATTATATATTTAGCATCGTTAAACTTTTAACATCACATTATAATGAAAAACTCATTTACAAAAGTTAAACCGCATCGCTATAGTTACCAGATAATTTATCATCTGAAACTCATAATTACAATAAATCTGATGAGACGTGAATGCAGCACGATGTCGGAGAACAACTCACTGACTTCAGGAGTTTGTAACATAATAATAATAATAATAATAATAATAATAAACTTTATTTGTATATGTAACGCCCTGTTAAGCTTCCTTTATATTGATGTTAACAGTGACAGCAAAAACTATATTACAAATGATATAAAACACACTTTTAATACAGATTAATCAATACGCACAGATAATCACTCTGATTGTTAATATTGTTATAATTAGTAATATTTTCATTCATTCTCACCTGGAGGATACAAGCCCGGTCTGACTTGTTCCCACGGTGATGGGCTTTATAACTGCATCGTTACCATGGATACCATATTAATATAATAATATCTCCTCAAAAACTACAGTAAACGTACAATAATAGCTGCAAAATATATTAAATCCTGCCTCCTGTACTAAATGTTTATTTATGATTATATATATATATAAATGCATTTTATTATATTATATTTGATATTGTTATTTATTTATGTTTATATATTGTTATATAGATGTTGATCATCTGTCAGTGTTTGTAGTTTTTGTGCTGCTTTGGCAATATGGAGATATATATATTTATATATAGCTTATTTGATTTGAATATTAAATATAAAATATGTACACACTGATAGATAAACATCAACAGGAAGAATAAAAGGTGATAAACAAGAGAAATGAGAGATTAAGACATGAAAACATTCAGAAACGCAAACGTAAAAGACGATAAAGTTATGAATAAGAACACTTTGAAATAGATTAAAATGATATTTAGTGAGTTTGCTGTTTGTTTCTGGAGCAGAAGAAGATCTGAGGGTTCGTTAGGAGTCTCTGATCCATCGAGTGCTTTAAAGACCAGTAACAGAAGGGGAGCCGGTTTAGTCCCGCCAAGACAAACTGGACTGATACCTTCTGTCTTTTTAGTTGATGAAGACTCATTAAACTGCATTTTTCCTCCGTCTGACTTCCGCTGATGTTTTGAATCGTCGCCACAAAGATGAAACTTAAAAATGAATGAAATGTCCAGATGTGCAGAAACTCTCACACACTGTCTGTGTTGATGTTTACGTATCAGACTCCTTCACCTTCCTCACTGTGTTGATGTTTTTCTGTTTGTGTTCAGTTCATGACCGGCACCAACAAACTGGCAGAGAAGGTTCGTCTCAGTCTGAAGTACGAGGACGCAAAGAGAAGGTAGACGTGACACTGACTGCACTATCTTTGCTTTAAAGACCCTCCAGATTCATAAAAAGCTGTTAACACACTTCAAATAACACAAACAGTCCCAAAAATACAGAAAATCTTGAACAGATTTCACAATAAAATCTAAATTTCACAATAAAATCTTCGGTTTAAAACCATAAATCACTGACTCCTCGCAGGATCGCCACCATCGAGGTGCAGATCGCCAAACTGGACAGCGAGGCGTGGCCGGGGCTGCTGGACCCGGAGCGAGACCGCCTCATCCTCATCAACGAGAAGGAGGAGCTGCTGAAGGAGCTGCAGTACGTCAGCCCCCGGCAACGCCTGGAGCCCAACGACGCCCAGAAGCTGGAGTCCGAGAAGAAACGCCTGGAGAGAGACCTGCAGGCCGCCAGAGACAACCAGAGCAAGGCCCTGACGGAGAGGTGAGGGGAGGGAGAGGAGGGGGGGAGGTGGGGAGGGGGATGTGTGTTTACGTTTATTAAAGTTCTGCGGTCATGTCAGGAGGACAGAGGATCAGTCATGCAGAAGGTCACAGAGCAGCTGTGATCGTCAGCGTCTCGTCTGCTGATGAAACGTTCGACCTTCAAGTTTCTTTGAACTGTGACCTTTAAACACCTGAAGATTAGAAACAGTTACAGACATGACAGGCCTCCTCCTCCTCTCCTCTCCTCCCTCTCTCCTCCTCTCCTCTTTTATCCTCTCTCCTCTCCTCTCCTCCCCTCCTCTCCCCTCCTCTCCTCTTTTATCCTCTCCTCCTCTCCTCTTTTATCCTCTCTCCTCTCCTCCCCTCCTCTCCTCTTTTATCCTCTCTCCTCTCCTCCCCCTCTCCTCCTCTCCTCTTTTATCCTCTCTCCTCTCCTCCTCTCCTCTTTTATCCTCTCTCCTCTCCTCTTCTCCTCTCCTCTTTTATCCTCTCTCCTCTCCTCCCTCTCTCCTCCTCTCCTCTCCTATCCTCTCTCCTCTCCTCCCCTCCTCTTTTACCCTCCTCTCCTCTCCTCTCCTCTTTTATCATCTCTTCTCTCTCCTCCTCTCCTCTCCTCTTTTATCCTCTCTTCTCTCTCCTCCTCTCCTCTCCTCTTTTATCCTCTCTCCTCTCCTCCTCTCCTCTTTTATCCTCTCTCCTCTCCTCCCTCTCCTCTCCTCTCCTCTCCTCTCCTCTCCTCTCCTCTCCTCTCCTCTCCTCTCCTCTCCTCTCTCCTCCTCCCCTCCTCCTCTCCTGCTTTTCCTTCACTCTTTTATACCTTCATGTTTTCTCTCTTCCTGCTCACCTAAATCTCTCTTTCACCTCCTCTTTGACTCCTTCCCCCATCTCCTCTCACCTCCTCTTGCTTCACCTCATTGACTCCTTTCTCTCCTGATAGCAGCAAACCTACATCCCCCTCTCCCTCTCTCTCTCCTCCTCTCTCCCTCTCCTCTCTCTCCTCCTCCCCCTCGTTCTCTAACAGGACTCCCGTTGTTCAGACTCTCTCTCTTTGTGTTTCGTCTCCTGTTCCTGTAACCTGAGAAAGTCGACAGAACCTGCTCACAAAGGGAACCTCTTGTAGTCCACCTACGTACCTGTGCACACACACACACACACACACACACACACACACACACACACACACACACTACGCTCACACAGACGTTTCTTTAGTGTCTTTTCAGCTCTTAAAATGTCAAATTCACTCACTTTAACTCGACCATGAAGGATTTTAATTAAACTGGAACTGTGAAAGTCAACAAAATTCATTAACTAGTAAAAATAATGATAATATTTAAGGTGTCAAAAAAAAGTGTCAACTAAACTAACAGAAGAGGGAGAGAGAAACCAGGTAACGTGAAACACCTGTGTGGTTTTCAAACCGGAGCTGCATTCGAGTCATTTAATTGTAATTAGTTGATCAACAGAAGATCAATCTGCAGTTATTTTGATAGATAGTTGGTTTATTAAAAACAAGACAAACATTTGACCTGAGCTTTGAAACAGGAGAGTTTTCCTTCTGTGACATCGCAGTAGATAAGAAATGATTGGCTTTAGAAATATCTTCACTGGCATTCAGGGCCGTTTTGTCGACCAATCAGTGAGTAGATTAGTTGATAATGGAAATTATTATCAGGTGCAGCTTTAATTCAAACAGGTCTGATGTTTCCACAGCTAGAAAAACAGGATGTAATCTTCCTGAAATAATGTTAAATCAGTATATTTCTTTGATTGACAAACATGAAGCTGACTTCAGAATGAATAATAATAATAATAACCCTGTTTAACCGTCACACTGAATAATGAAGTCATCACTAAGGCGGCTATTTTTGGATGCTAGTGCTCATAATGTCTTCTTTAAGGAATATAAACGTGTTTTTCTACAAAAACCCTTTTTAAGAAAAGAAGCTAAAGTTGCCAAATGTTAAACTTTGAACTTTAAATAAATAAAATACTGTCTGAAACTGACATTTTGATTTTCTCTAAATAGAAGAAAGAACATGGAGTTAACACACACACACACACACACACACACAGCTGTCTGTAACCTGATCAAAAGCTTCCTCTCTTCGTCCCGTTTCCACCCAAACGCCGCTGTCGCCTGAACACAAAGCAGCCGCCGCGTCACGTCATGTCATATTTGTTAACGTGACACCTGCAGCGTTTGAAGTGACGGAGAGGATCCTGACTCTGAAAGCAGCTGACGAGACGGATTTAATTAGAGAAGAAGTTGCTTCACACCTGCGGCTCAGTAACTTTTGTTTCATTTGAAATGAATAAAGTTTGTTTTTCTGTTTTTATTTCAGGTTGCGGCTTCACTGCAAGAGGAACAAGCTGGTCAGAGAGCTGGAGGAGATGGTTCGACTGGCCACGTCGCTACATACTCAACTCAAAAGGTGCCTTCACTTGATTTCAGGCTTATTTTTGTATCATTTTTTAATTTCATGACATCTGGGAACAAGGCGACATCACTAGAAAGAAGTCAGATGATCACACGAGTTGTGCGCAGAAGTCTCCTCTTCTCCAAAATCAAACGTACACGCAGATCAAAATAGTTAAAAAACACTATTTAAAGCTGTTTCACCAAAAAAAATCAATATTTCTGCAGCTGTTTGTTTCCTGGAGGGGCTGTTAGCCGAGCTGCTTTTATTTCTCTGATAACTTAAGATCCAGGCGTCCAATGACTAAAATCCTTCTTGCGGCTAAAAGATCAAGTTAAAAACCAGCTAAATTTATCATGAAAATGTGGCTTCAAACTGAATAAAAGTCCATTTCTAACAGTTTGTGTGGAACAAGCACAACAAAGCCCATGTATTATCTTGTATGTGTGTAAGTTACTCTTTGCTAGACGCCATTGTAGCGGACAAACACGGCGCCGACGCATGCATCTTGTGCACTATACTCTTTGGTAGAGGAGGTATGACGCCATTGACAGGCCTCCAAATGAAACGGTCCGTTACTTTCATTAAAATGACAGATTTCTCTGGGTTTGAAAACTGTTGGAAACATTTGGGATAATGTAAGAACACAACTCAACAACATATAGAACATAGGTCTAGACCTGAGCGACAACAACCTGAAGGTTTCAGGAGAGAAGCTTCTGTCTGGTCTAGTTGTTTTAAACATTTTAATGAAGAATAGTTACAGATTAGAGCTTTAATTGGGGACAGACAGTTTCTATAAAGTCTTAAAAAGGATGCTGCATGAATATAAACATTTAACAGTTCAGGTTTCATGTGCAGTTCGAGCCTCATGTTCAGGTTTACAAACTTTAAATCTTGCATCAGGTTATCAGGTGACATGAGAGCTGCAACAATTAGTCGATCAACAGAAAATTAAGTGGTGATAATTGATTAATAAAAAAGGTCAAATCTTTGGTTTCGGCTCCTCAAATGTGAAGATTCGCTGTTTTTCTTTTCTCATGTCTGACTGTAAATTTAAAATCGGATAAAAGTAGCAACTTTTAAGACACCAGCACGCTCCCCGAGAGAAACTATTTTATAAGACTAAACGATAAACGGATCAAGAAAACGAGAGAGACGGAGGGCAAAACTACAAAAAACCAAACCCGAGTTGTAAACTGGAATCAGCAAAGTGACGTTTTCAACATCACGAAACAAAAGAGACGCTTTACAAACTGATCAAATACTTGAAGTTCACTTCAGTAATGTTGTTTTTATGAGGAACAATGATGTGGAGCGAAGGCGTAGACCAGAAACTTGCACACGATCCAAAGTCAACTCCTCGACGAGTTTCTGTGTTGCGTCACAGCTCAGAGACAGAAAACACTCACGTTGTGTTTTAATGTCTGTTTTAACTTCACACACTCATCTTTTCTACAACCGTTTATTTCACTCGGCGTCTCCTCAGTGCAGCGTGTTTTCGTGGATCGCCGGATGACGAGCTGAAAAAAGGTCGTTTTTGGTTGTTAGTTTCAAAGCGGGCGGTTAATGCGAGCAGAGCTTTGAGTGTTTAACCTTTTTAATGACCAAACATTTGCTGCTTTTCCAGTCAGGATCTCTCTCCGCTAAGCAGGAACGTTTGGGGAAAACATCCTCGGGAATGACGTCTTTATATGAGATGATGTAAGGCTGCTGTAAGAGCCGCCACAGCTCTCCTCTGAATACTTTGAGATTCGAGTCGAGGTTTTTAAAATCCAACAACGAACAGATTCGGTCCTCTTCGTTTGGGGGCGTCAGACTCTCCCCGGCAGACAGGAAGTCCCACGAGATGATGATGATGAAGAAGAGTAGTGTGATTTGTTTTGACGCTTTTATTAAGTGTGATGAGTTTCTGCTGGTGTCATCTCGTCCCCCCCTCCCTCGCACACACACACACAAGCTTTCAAGCTGCAGTGCGGGACTTTTATCTCCCCCTGCTGGTTCTGTGAGTAATTACAAAAACACTGTCGGCGCCTGCATCCCCCCCCCCGTCCCCCCTCGTCCTCAGGAGCACTGATGGGGGAAAAAACATGATGGAAGATATCAGATGAGGTGATTTATATATTTGTAGCTTGTTTTCCCACAACAGAAACTTCTGATGCAGCAACGTACGGAAAGTTTAAAAAACTCAGCGTCACTGTGAAACACAGAGACGTTTATCTGGTGGTGAAAGACTTTAATCAGCATTATGAGAACGTAACAGAAGTTTATTTATATGTAAAAGGGTGTAAAGTCCAGTTTTTAAATACCAGAAATGACGCACAGCTTGAGTTGCATCTTTTGTAACTTTGAATTTCAAGGCGAGTTTATTTGAACAGCACATTTCAACAACAAGACAAAGTGCTTTATATCGAGCAGAAAAGACATCAAGACAGAATATAAAAGCAACACAAGTATAAAAGATGTTTAAATACAATTAAAAAGTGTTAAATTTGGAGATAAGAAGCTAAAAAACCCAACAAGACAAGATAAAAACAAGAGAATATAAGTTAAAGTGCTGTGTAAAATATAAACCCTTTAATTTAATTTAATAAAAGGCGAACAGAAAAGCGTAAACACTGAACGCTGCTTCTGTGTTTAGTTTTGACTCTGAGGACAGAAAGCAGACCTGATCCCAGACCAGCTCAGAGGTCTGGATGGTTCCTAACGTCTCGGTAACTCCGTCTCTTCTTCTCTCCTCCAGCTTGTCGACCAGCACTCTGTCCTGTTCGTCCGGCAGCAGTCGAGGCTCTCTGACGTCCAGCCGCTGCTCGCTGGCCACCACCTCCAGCATGGGCTCCACCTCCTCGCTCAGTTTCACCGACATCTACCTGGAGCAGCCCGAGCTGGCCGACCCGGACTTCCAGAACAAGCTGGACAGCCTCCTGCAGGAGGGCGGCCAGGGAGGCTACCGGCCCTCCAGCTCCATCACCACCATACACGAACACGAGGTGGTGACGGGCTGCGGCGGGAGGGACGGCGGCGGCAGGCCTGAGGGCAAAACGTTAGGGGTCGGAGGAGACGCGGGGTGTCCTGCCGGAGGAGGTACAGGAGGAGGAGGAGGGGAGGCGGGGTCGTCCAGGATCCAGGCTCTCAGACTTTCAGAAACCCCTCGCTCCATGAGCTCCTTGTCGCCGCGGTCGTCTCTTTCCTCGCTGTCGCCGCCGTGCTCGCCGCTGGTCACAGACACTAGTTTCCTGTCGGGCGAGGCCTTCGCCGGGCAGACGGGGCCCGGCGGGCTGGGACTGGATCTGGAGCTCCACAGCAGGCTAGCGGAGCTGGAGCTCAGCCTGGACTCTCAGGAGCAGCAGCGGCGGCAGCGGGAGGAGCACGGCGGTCCCGGCGGGCTGGAGGAGAAGCAGAACCACAACACCACGCTGGGAGAGGAGGTCAAAGGTGAACAGGAAGTATTTATTCCCTTTACTCTGTGTCGTGGAGCTAGAAGTTGGAATCCATCTTCACAGAGTCAAACATTTAAAAAGATCATTAAAATAGTTGCAGATGTTAATTATTACAGTTTATATACAATGTTAAACATGTTGTTATTATTGCAAACATAAATAAGTGTGTGTGTGCAGATTGTTGATTGTTTTTAGTATCTATTAACCTGCCGATAAGTCGTTTGGTCTTTGAAATGATCCTCAACCGTAATAACCTTTAATAAGGAGGGCTGCTGGATAATGACTCAAATAATAATCCCAGTTAATAACACAAGGAAGATAATCAGGATGAATGATCTGCAATTAGATAGAGAAAAATAAAGATAGAGATAGAGATGCTGGTGATGTCACATCTTCATCTCTGTAACACCAGACGTCACAGAAAACACTCCAACTTTATTGGAAAGTAGGATACCAGGAATCCTCCTCCTGGCAGAGAGAGAGAGTGTGTGTGTGTGTGTGTGTGATGAGTAATTTAATATTGTGTGTGAAACCTGATTACTGGTGGACGCAGTGAGGAGGAGGAGGAGGAGGAAGGTGTTGGATTACAGCCACAGGGTCACCTGGGTGTGTGTTTGCGGGGGAAGTAACGGGACAGAGAATTTAGCAGTCTGTATTTCTCTGTTTAGCGTCTTCAGGCTAGGCTAACCCATCGTTGCTAACTTTGGAGCTAACTCCCTTCACTTTTCCAGCACTTGGAGAAACGACAGACGTGACTTTTTAGCGTTTAACTGACACACTGTAGTCTGTGCTGTACATTTACTGCCAGACTGACAACTTACCGCTAACCTTTTCCTCTGCTCCACTCGTATCCACCGTCACTGACAGTTACACTCGTTTCCCAGGCAACGACAACAGCCGTTAACTCCGGTCCTGAACAGCTGCACAGACTCCCAAACGCTAAATATTTCTGAATGAGTGGATATTTGACGTTAATTCTGGCATTAATAAATATTTTTTGTCCTGGCGGGTTCTCGTTGATATAATTGTAGGAGAGACACTGACTTAAACAGTTTGTTTAGTAACCACTCAATAACCGTTAGAAGTTTCCGTTGGTTTGGGCGAGTCCAAAGTTGTGAAAACAGCGGGGGTGTATTCAAAACACCCCCGCTGTTTTCAGGGTAGTAGCTGTTTTCACAGGTAGTTTGTTAGTCTGTCCCCCCCGCAGCAGGAAATAATGGATTAATCCTGGAAAGCTGCTGATGTAGCACTTTTCTCCTTATGAAAGTAACACAGAGATTATTCCACCAATGAGAATTTAACTAATCGACTAGTCGACCAGCAGACTACAAAGCTAATTACCATTTAGCTTAAAGCACCTCTCTGCTTCAGTACAGCCTTTTTTTACATTAATAATTATTGATGTTAATACGTTATTCCATATATTTGTTTCAAACAAAGTGTTAGTCCGTCTCTCACTAATACTCCTCTACTCTATCTGTTGGTTCCTACTGAAATCTGTAAAAGCAGCTCACAAACAAAAAGAACGGTTCAGTAATTTAATCTAAAGCACTGTAGTTTTTAACAAACAAACAGGATGAAATGCTGTTATTGTTGGGGACTATTTTCGGTAGCGGACAAATCCACATTTGGATGGTGTGTGTGTGTGTGTGTGTGTGTGCAACGCTGTGACTCAATGACGTGTTTCTATGAGTTCAGTTTTATCTTTTTGGCTCTGAGGAATAAGAACATCAGGTTTCGGATCCTCAGACGACACTTGTAACTGTTATTATCACGTTTGTTGACAATTAGAAACACTTTTATTAATCTACACATATTTTTTCTCCCCTCTGCCGTCTTCAGACTCGACTCCCCAGCTGCGAGGGACGGGGGCGGGGCCAAAGAAGATGGGCGTGACGTCTGCGGTGTCTGACGAATCAGTGGCCGGTGATAGCGGCGTGTACGAGCCCTCGGAGCGCAAGTACGTATTTTTTACTTTAAATCAATCCTGTACGAGTCGTATCCAGTTTTAATGATGCCGTAGTAAGAGACTCCAGTAAATAGACGCGTCCTTTTTCACGTGTTATCTGTGTGTTCATGTTTCCTCCAGACCAGGCCTCCCTGCAGACCTCCTCCTGGGCTCCGACGAGGAGCGGCTGACGCTCGGCTGCTCTCAGGTGCAACTGGGTTTCCGCTACGAGTCCAGAGACCAACGCTTCACCGTCTACATCATGCAGCTGTCCAACTGCGGCGCCCTCTGTCTGCCGGCTGACCAGAAAGCGTACGAACGCTCACTGCTGTTTATTAGATGGATAGTTTTTAAATAGATTTCATTTGCAGAAAAAGAAGAAAAGCTGCAGTTGAAAGGTTTTATCAAAAAAAGTAGTTTATATATTCAGGTTTTCGACGACGTCTCGTTTAAATGATCCTTAATACTTTGATTCTACTCACGATAAGGCTGCAACAAACGATTTTCATTAACAATTAATCTTCCCGATGAATGAATTAGTCCTCAGAAAATAGTGAAAAGTGCTTGTTATAATTTCCTGGAGTCAAAGATGTCCGACAAACAAAAGATATTTAATTTACCGTCGCGTATGACCCAGAAAAACATGAAATAATCACATTTTAGAAGCTAAAACTTGATATTTTTTTGCATTTCTGCTTTAAAAAAACGACTCAAACAATTATTTGAATCATCAAAATATTTGCTGATTTATTTTTCTTAACTGAGTTTATCAAAAAAAACTTTGACACGCTGTGATATTAAGTAATACAAGAAATATTGATCACAGAGTGTAAAAACAATCTGATTCTGTGCAGTTTGTAGTCTGGTGGTGTAACGTTATGAAAATCACGACGCATCAAAACAACAGAACTCGAGTTCAGTAGTTGCTTCAACTGAAGTGGATGAGACACAAATATTAACAGAAACTGATGCAGAGCTGCAGCGATCACCAGATAAATCAGCGTTTTGATGATCTAATAATCATTTTAGTCATGTTTTTAAGCAAAATGCAGCTTCAGCTTATTCTTCTTGTGGATTTTAAGGTTTTTTTTTTTATCAAACATGATAATAAACTGAATTTCTTTGAATCTGAAGGCGGCACCGTTCAATCTAAGAAATTACAACAAGGATTTTTCTCTATTTTTGGACATTTTATAGACAAAATAATCAATAAATCAGTTGTTAGTCGAAGCCTAAAACTGGTGAAAGTGTGACTGAATCATTCTACTATAAAATATTTAACTTGCACAGTATGAGAGTGAGCACGCCACAGATCCACGACACCAGGAAGTAACCATCAGTGACAGTAAAGCATCATGTGACCTCACGGCCTCGCTGTAAACACCCGCCTCTCTCCCGCAGGTACGTGCGTGCTGTGGTGCTGCCGTGCGTGGAGGCCACCCGCTGCCTGTTCAGGACGCGTGGCTCTCTGCCTCAGGACGTCGTGGAGGTCAACGAGGTGTTCGGCATGCAGATATCCCAGAGTGCACTGCGGCAGAAGACCCTGAGGATCGACGTCTGCAACACCGGCAAGTCGGGCCACGAAGAATGTCTGGTTAGTAGAACCTCCCGTCTTGTTTTGGAGATTTTATGTTTGTTTGTGTTTTCTGCTACTCAAACGCTGTGATGTCATAAACTCCCCCCTCTCTCCTCCCTCCCCCCCTCCAGGCGGGAGCCCAGATCAGCCTGGCTGACGTCAGCTGTTCGGAGGAGAGATGCACTAAGTGGTACAACCTGCTGAGCCGCGCCTTCATGCCCGAGATCAACAACAAGAACAAAGAGAGCAGAGCAGCCGCCAGCTCCGACGCGGTACGGCCGACTCTCAGAGTGACATCCCAAAATTAACTTTAGCTACTGCATCACACACACGGTTAAAGAAACAAACACAAAGCTCAGGAAGCGCTCAGTAAGCCGACTACTGCTTAACGTGTTACTGCAGATGATAATAAGTTAAATGAAAGAAGCTAACGATTATTTTCATTCATTTATTTTTTCTAGAAATCGTCTGGTTGTCTAAATTACAACCTCAAATGTAACCAACAGTTCATTAATCCAAAGATACTCAGTTTATTATATTAAAAACAAAACACTCTGTTCACTCAGGTATGATAAATTCTCACAATCTAAACATGTATAAGTAATTAAACTGATTGATTGTCTGTTTAAAATCAGCAGAAATCAGTCACATTTCCTTAAGATTATTACAACCCACTATTTCCCACCGACAACATCATGCCAGCTGAGAAAGATAAAATGAACAATAACAATTAAAAAATAAATAAATTAAAAGGTTAGAAGAGAGTGTAAAGAGAGAGAACAAATGACAGTCAGACAGTCAGAATAATAAACAAGTTATTTGCATATATAAATAAATGACTTAAAAGTAATTAAAATGAATAAATTAAGGAAAATAAATAAGTCGTCACCAAGAAAGAAAAAATAATAAAGTTTTACACACTTTACTATTAATTCAGGCTGTAAGACATTAAAGGGTCCCACATGGTCGACCCTCTGAGGAAGACTTTGATCTTTTCTATCATGTCAGAAAGCCGTACGGATACTTCTGGTGGTGTTGGAGATTTCCAGCCCATCAATATTCTACAACTACATTTTATAAATCAGTGAATCTTAATAGTTAATTCAGTTGAATTGTTGTTATGAAGTAAAACAGACGCTGAGAATAAAAGGAATAAATATTGTTGGATTATTAACTTTGATCTTTTGTGCGGTTTATTAAAGCACCAATAGAAGATCACGTTCTGTCACATATATATTATGTTTATATTATAAATATTATGATATTTACATCTTTACAATCATCAAAAAACAAACAACAAACACAATAAGACAAATATTAAATATAGTTTTCTTGAGAACTACCGATGACCAAAGTTTCCTTTTAATGCTAAAATCAGTCTCACTTCCAGGTCTGTTTAGTAGCTTTTGATCACCTTACATGATCTTCATCATGACGGAGTCGCAGGTGTTAAAATTCACTTTTTTTAACGTGTGTGTGTGTGTGTTTTGTGTGTTTCAGACTCGTGTTTTCAGCAGCGACAGACTCGGAGCTCCAGAGGAAGATGAGTGGTGAGATTCTCCTCCGCTTCCTTCATCCTCTTCTTTCTTCTTCTTCTGTTGTTTGTCGTCTTTTATTTTGAAATATTTGGATTATTTGGCGGCGTGGTGTGTTTATGTGTGTTTGATCAGTGAAGTGTGACAAACACACACAAACACAGAATGTCACCTGGCAGGTTCAGACTGTCAATAAAGCCGCTTGAGTTTCGGATACACACACACCCCCCCCCCCCTCTGATGAATAATCCCTAAACACACACACACACACACACTCAGGAGAGGAAGGAATTAGAGCACATAGCATTTAGTTTTAATCGTTTATTGTGCTTCTTTTCTTTAGTTTTATTTCTTTACATCCTGTTTTAGACGTTTGGCATCAAGCAAACTGAGCAGCCAATCACCATCACCGCTGACAACACATAGTCAGGAGGTCAAAGGTCACACTGTCCTCATAAAATCTAATAATCTCTAATCTATCTAATCTCTGTTGTTGTCGTCGTCCGTCAGGCACGGCGAACCTCTGGACATGTTCGACGATGAGGAAGGAAACGGCGTCGGGGGCGAGGGGCCTCTGGAGGAGGACGAGTTTTACCCCGACAGCAGCCAGTGGGAAGCAGAAGAAGGAGAAGAAGAAGAAGGAGGAGGAGGAGAGGAGAAGAAGGTGACCAAACCGCCTCCGACAGCAGCGGCCATCGCAGAAAAGGTAATGACGGAGCGAAAACAGTTTGCCCAGTTTATTTCTCTGATAACTTAAGATCCAGACGTCCAATGACTAAAATCCTTCTTGCTGCTAAAAGATCAAGTTAAAAACCAGCTAAATTTATCATGAAAATGTGGCTTCAAACTGAATAAAAGTCCATTTCTAACAGTTTGTGTGGAACAAGCACAACAAAGCCCATGTATTATCTTGTATGTGTGTAAGTTACTCTTTGCTAGACGCCATTGTAGCGGACAAACACGGCGCTGACGCATGCATCTTGTGCTCTATACTCTTTGGTAGAGGAGGTATGACGCCATTGACAGGCCACCAAATGAAACGGTCCGTTACTTTGATTAAAATGACAGATTTCTCTGGGTTTGAAAACTGTTGGAAACATTTGGGATAATGTAAGAACACAACTCAACAACATATAGAACATAGGTCTAGACCTGAGCGACAACAACCTGAAGGTTTCAGGAGAGAAGCTTCTGTCTGGTCTAGTTGTTTTAAGCATTTTAATGAGGAATATATATATATATGGATTAATTCTTTGTTTTTTTTCATTTTTGATCTGTTTATTCTTCATCCAGGTGAACAAAGAGACGAGTATGGACGGCTTGGCCCATCACAGTTCGGTGGTTCGGCCGAAGGAGCGCCGCCCGGACGTCCCCCACCAGAACCTCTTCATGAGGGGGAACACCATCATCCGCTCCAAGACCTTCTCCCCCGGCCCTCAGAGCCAGTACATCTGCAGGGTAACCGACGCCTTCGACAGCAGCAGGAAGCGTTTCTGCTTTTTATTCTCCGTCTGTTAAATAAATAAATAAACCTCCATGTTGTTGTTGTCGTTGTTTTTACAGATCAACCGCAGCGACAGCGACAGCTCGACGCTCTCCAAGAAGTCCCCATTTGTCCGAAACGCCTCAGAGAGACGCAGCATGAGAATGAAGAAGGTAGAAACAACTTCTTTACTCCTGTTTATTTATGATTTACTGATTAAAAAATGCAGTTAAAGACATTCAGACGTTTTTTTTTAAGCTCAAAAGTGTCTTTTATTGTTTCTGATCATTTTAATTGTTGAAATCATTTTCTTTTTTAGCTTTTTTTCACTTTAAACAGTCAGAATCGGTTAGTTTTTAATAATTAACATAATAATGTCATTTGTGTCGCACTTTTCCCAAACATGAGACACAGAATTATACAATTAATTATGATTTAAGTGATAAAATAATTTAATCCAGGAGACATATATTAAAAAATACACATATAAGTCAGTTATACAGGTCTGTCAGTATGAGATCTTTATTGATACTATATTATATTAAATACGGCCTCATGTTCGGTACAGCAGAGTCTTGTCGGTGTTTGTCTTCTGATCCTGAGAGAATCGATATTTCATTTCAGCTGCTTTCATGTTTTCTGCTTCCCGACAGTTTAATAACAAAGTCAGACCTGCAGGTCGTTGAAGGAGCCGTCCGATGTCTCCCAGTGAAGGGACTCTTAATACTTAATAACCGCCTGAATGTTTCATGCAGCTCTGAAACTTGCCAGCTCCTGTTAGTGTCCCTCGCGGGCTCCTGTAGAGAGAAACAGCAGCAGCAGCATGCTTTAACCTCCTAACTTTAACTCGCACATTAAATGTTGATGACGATATTTGCAGATAGCTCGAGTGTTTTGAAGGTCGGTGGTGTTTAATGAAAGAAAATGACATTCAGGTTTTTATTTATAATCAAACGTGAGCGTGAGGACGGTCAAATCATTCGCTGGTGTTGACAAACAAATAAACAAACAGCAGCTTTCAATTTGTTCAGAAGAGATTGTTAAACGCACAACATGTAATTTCAGCCGCTCGATCAAAACAATATCAACAGATGATGACGGTTGATTAAAATGACAGATTTCTCTGGGTTTGAAAACTGTTGGAAACATTTGGGATAATGTAAGAACACAACTCAACAACATATAGAACATAGGTCTAGACCTGAGTGACAACAACCTGAAGGTTTCAGGAGAGAAGCTTCTGTCTGGTCTAGTTGTTTTTACACATTTTAATGAGGAATCATTACAGATTAGAGCTTTTAATTTTACATTTACAGCATTTATTATGTTTATTTTACCTCCTGTCTGTCTGTAAATGTAACAACGTTCGAGTCAGACTGTTTTTTTTTTATTTCCAGGAAAGTCACTGTCTTTTTCATCTCATTATGTGATTAAAAGCAGGTCTGAAAGGGTTTTAAGCTCTTAGCTGCAGCGATTGTCCAGTTTCTGGGGCTTTTGTCTGTTTATTGGAGCCACTTCCTGCAGATTAAATGTCTAATAATAACTCATCATTTAGATCTTAAACATCACCCGTTCTCTTGTGTCCTCCTCGCAGCCTCCTGTGCAGGTCAAAGGTCTGGACGGTCTGCTGCGGACGTCTCTGGACCTGGAGTTGGACCTGCAGGTGTCTCGGACGCGGCAGGCCCGGCTGGCGCAGGAGCTGCGGGTGCTGCGGGAGCTGAAGACGCAGCTGGAGACGGCGAGGCAGCAGGGTCAGAGAGAGCTGCCGGCCTGGGTCCAAGAAGACGAACGCTTCCGCCTCCTCCTCAAGCAGGCCGAGAAACAGGTGAAGGATCCGCGTGGGTCAGGATCCGTCAGGAGAGTCCAGTATCTGTGCTGATCTGCTGGAGTAATCGCCTCTCTCTCTCTCTCTCGTTTTCTCAGACTCGAGAGGAGCAGCTGCAGGAGAAGCGGGTGGAGAAGATGATGAGGGCAGCGGCGAAGGACGTCCACAAGATCAGGGGTCAGAGCCGCAAAGAGGTCCCCGAGGTCCAGACCTTCAGGTGGGAGGAACAACATTTATTTTTAATCAGACAGTAGGAAATCAGGTCGTAAAATTCTCCCAGCGACACATTTGTGGAGACTTTTCTCGGCTGAAGTTGTGCAGGATGCAAAAAAAAGACAAAAAAAACACATGTTCCCTCCACAAACTGGGAAACTAGAGCTGCGTCTCAAATACTTCTGAACTTACATTTAACATTTTGAGTACATAAGTGCGTTCACAGCGAGAAGTTTGTAAAAATGCACTGCGAGTACCCGGATGTTTCACTCAAAACGGTCAAAAAGTTGAGTGTGCAACTACGGACGCTTCCCACCCTCAATGGTCGTTTACCTTTTATCCACTAATCTTTGACTGGATATAATCAACCAACCACAGTGAAAGGACTGTTTGGCATGTGTTCAGGAAAAGTGCAAATTAATCTGATTTAAAAAACAAAACAAAACAATAAATATTTAAATATCCATCCCATCTACAGCAGACATGATGTTTTGTTTTTTTAAAGCCATTTGAATGAATAACATCGTCCTTATTTTTCCTGGAAACTTTAGTTTTTGCACTGAACATTAAACATTTAGCCGTTTTCTGCATTTTCAAATTCAAACCACAGCTGTGACATCATCGATCGCCGTCATGTCTACTTAAAAGTCATCGTAGGAGGCTTCATGAAGCACCTTCAAGACTGTAAACATGTAAACATATCGACTTGATTCGACTCATTCGGACGATGAAGCTTCATATTAGCAAGAAGAAATCGTGAACCTGTCGTTTAAGAGTCCAGCTTCATGCTCACTGGTCTCACTGGTCTCACTGGTCTGAATGTTTCCTGTGTGTGTTTGTGCCTTTCAGGGAGAAGATGGCGTTCTTCACACGAGCAAAGACGAGCATCCCCGACCTGCCGGCTGATGACGTGTAGAGAAGCATTTCAAAGTATTTCTCCCCCCTCCTCCCCCCTGAACCTGCTGTTCTCACAGAAATGAAACAAATGTTTGGCGGTGCTATGAAGAATTTTAAGATATATATATACACACAGGAAGTGTCTGAATCATGTTCTTTTCTGTTCTCTATATATCTCTCTATAGACGTAGGATGAAGAAACCGTTTTAAAGAGCTCAGCACTTCTAATGTTGATAGTTTCTGTTTGTGAACTGGTGACGGCACTGCTGGAGCTTTTATTTTTATTTTTTAATTTTTAATTCCACTCTCTCTTCTACTTTGTGTTTCTGTTACTAACATGCTGTTTATTGGCTCTTTTTTTTTTTTTTTAGGTGTTTTTAAAAAAAATCATTCCAGCACAAAGTCACACTGCTGCACATGTGCATACAAAGAGTTTTCTACTAAAAAAAATGACACTTTTTGGACAAAAAAAACAACAAAAAAATAAGTATCGATAGCACAAAATGAAATCAAACAATGGTACTAAAGTGAAATAAGCAACTTAAATATCTATACATACAGAGATATTTAATATTGATCTTCAAGTTATGTGTTTTTAGAGCAAACATTCAAGCATACACTGCATTTTTTTTTTTATGTTTTTTAATTTTCTTGTGTACAGGCGCTCGTCAAACATAAATACGGATCCTCGGTTCTCGTTTTAACCGTCTGTTAAAGTCACTACAGTTTAAGAAGAAGAAGATATTTCGACAGTTTCGTTACAAATCACGCCGTTCTTCGACAGAGGCGTGTCGGGACGTAGTATTAAAACACACCTGCTGTTACCACCCGTGACCACAGGTGGCGCCAAATCGACCGGGGGACTGAAATCTTACGGATTCTAACTTTTAAATATCTTCAAATCAAAGGTGAACAGCCACCGCCGAAGCTCGTCTGGTGCACAGATGGTTGTAAATAAACTGGAAGTGTGTCTTTTTTTTGTTTTTAAATAAGAAAAAAAGGTCACGTTTGAATGAACTGGATCTGATTTTGTAATTTAAAAAAGGAAAAGATCTGCGAGTCGTAAATAAAAGTCATCATGATTGTTTCTCACTAGTTACACACACACACACACACACACACACACACACACTTAACAAAGGTGTACAAACAGCACTAACTCTCACTAACACTCAGGTAGTTGATCGGATAGTCTGCACTTTAAGAAACTTTGAGGTAAAAGTTTAAAAAAAAAACAAAAAAAAAAAAAAAAAGAGGAAAAATCCGAAAGCCTTTTGCCTCGCGCTGGAAATATTGTTGATTGTTGAAGCACACGATGATTGTTAAAAACACACAGGAAGTGAAGATCAAATGTATTTTCGATGACTGTGAACTTCTTTACTGATTGTATAAAAACACCCAGATGAGGAAAAAAACTGCCAGCCAATAGGAAGACGGCAGCTCCTGTTCTTCTCTCTGATTGGCTGGTTTAAATATTCACAATAAGTCAGACCTCTCTCCCCTCCGTTTCCACTCGGTAACTGGATTTTTTTCTCTCTCTCTCTCTCTCTCGTGTCTCTTTATAACTGGACGTTGTGGCAGCTGTTAGCGCGGCGGCCCCGGCGACACTGAACGCATCATCCTCGCTTTATATATTAATAACGGATTAAAAGGCTGTTTAATGTGCACCCGACTCTGCAGCTCCGTGATGCGTTTAAGCGTCTTTCAGCTCATTGTTTCGGGTTTATATTCCTTTAATACTGCAGTTCAGACTCCTCTTGAGGGGGGACGGCGACCGTTTGATGGCGCTCTGTCGTCGTGTCTTTGAGCCACAGGAAGCTGCACCCAGCTCGGCCGCCTTGTGATGACGTTTTTCCTCGATAGCGGCTCTCTTTCTCGCCGGGTCGCCGCGCTGGCTGGACGTGTGTTTTGGGTACGTTAAGACGTTGAAACCGCTCATCATCTGCTCGTCGTTCCTGGTGACGCTGGTGAGGCTGTGAAGCTGCTGCTGCTCCTTCGGTGTGTGTTTTTAATGTTTAAAACCAACACAGGAAGTAGATTTTTTTTTTTTTAATCCCGCCCCCTCGCCCACGTCACTCCCCGATCCTTCAACGATCTTGTTTTTCTTGATGAATAAATCCTGTAAATGTCTTTCACAACACGTTCAGGTAGAAGTAGGAATATTTTTTGCACGACACAAACACACGATCGCAAACACTAAACCTGACGACGGGAACCGAACTGACTGTTGTGAGGACATTCACGCTGCAGGAACGACGCGCTTTTTGTTTTTTGGGGTTCATGTTTTTCCAACAACATCAGTCTGAACAGTCGCCTTCCTGATCAGACAAGTCGTTCAATAAATGAAATAAAATAACTTTTCACACAAAAATACGATGTCACTGCATCAGTTCGCTGCTTTCTTTGTCTACAAATATTAATTATTTTCATATTTTCGATCACTTTTCTTGATTAATTGATTCGTTGTTTTGTTTTAAAATGTCAGAAAACAGGAGCCGTGATGACGTACGACACGAAAAAGTGAACAGATGCTGACAGAAGTACGACAGGAGAATAATAGAAATGAGGAAGATTGTAATAAACTGAGATGACATTTGCTTTTTGACATCGATCGATTATTAGATAGATTTATCGTCTATGGAAACGACACAAATGGTAAAAAAAAGTAGCTGAAATACCTGCCGGATTCAATAAAAAGTAGATTTGGCAGAAAACAACACTAATTCATCATTTTTAACTATTTCTGATTATATTTTATAGATTTAACAATTCATTTTTTAAAAATAATTGCTAGTTGCAGCTCTGCATGTAATCAATACCAAAGATTTAACAGAAATGGTGGAGTCAAACACACATACCATCTATTATTTTTTTAATAATATACAGTCATGTTGTGCTGGATAAAGACAAATAATCTATTAAAATTAATAAATAAAAATACATATAGCTGCTACATTCATGTTCATGCACAATAAAGCTAAAAAATCCTCCAAAATAATGTTAAAATAGTTTTAAAAAAATAAAGTTACCATATTTGGTGACGTAATTTAACTTAATCAGCTCATAACTGGTTTATTACATAAATCATATTAAAACACAAAATGATCTAAAACTTTTTAATTTTAAAGGGCCAGTCCACTAATTTTACACGTCTAGGTCGTATAAATATATAAATGTCTTCTGTAGTCTTAGAAAATGACCCCGATGACGTCACAGTGATGTCATCAGGGTTATTTTAGCTTGGGCTCGGAGGTGTTGAAGACTAGGATTGTGGCGTTTTTGAGGGATTTAACAGAAAGACACTGTCACGTTGCATTATGGGAAATGTAGTATCCACTGTTTCTGGTGTTTAAATCTGGATGTCGACTTCAGCTGCACAAATTCAGAAAGCAAATCTGTCTTTATTCGGTTTAAGTCTTTACTCCTCGAAGCAACTTTCCAGATAGTTACACGTTCCAGCGACGTTAAAATAGTTTTAATTTCAAGCCGACTGTTCAGACTGACGTCACGTGACCACGACAGGAAGTGTCTGAGTTCCTGTTGTTTTCCTTCAGAATATTCTCGGATCTGTTTTCCTTCTCTTTCCCGCAGTGTGAACGCGGCTCTGTTGTACTCGGACGAGGCTGAGGATTTTTACTGTAGCAGGAACACTGTGAAATATAATTAATGAAAGCCTTTTGGGAGTTACGTGAGAGAGTGTGCCTTTTTTTTTTTTTTTTTTGGAGAAAAACATGTAAAATATTATTGTTATTTTATTTTTCTTTATTTTTGTTTGTGTGTGTGTGTGTTTGTGTGTCTTTGTCTTTATGAAAAGTCCAAACCTGTCCGCCATCATCTGATCCGAGAGAAGCTGGAAATGTAGAGAAACTTTTTTTTTTTGTAAATGTAAAGTTTGTCTTCTCATTAAATCCTTCTTGTTTTGTTGTTGTTTTGTTTTCCTCCTCTGTAGAGCGAGTAGACGTTAAAGACTCTGTGTAGTCTGTTTGTTGTCATGATTGACCGAATGTTGTTTAACCTCGAAATTAAAATAAATAAATAAATAAGTCATTTATGTATAACAACATCTGGATGAAAGAATGTAGGTTTTTGCTACAAGAAATCACGATCATTCAGAGGAAAAACAAATGCTGTTAGTCACGTATGATTATTTTTTTCATCATGTAGGTTGTGATATAATTCTTTGTTTATTTGAAGTTTCCTCGTTTGATTATTGGTTTGTTTTTTTTTTTCTAATGAATCTGTATTACGACTGGTGATGAACCTGGTGACGTGTTTGGAGGCGGCTATGATAAATATACAGCATGTATTTATTGCACTTTGTGATTTTTTTTTTTTGGGTGTGCTTTTCCTGTTTTTGTTTTTTTTTTTCTTTTTATCGCAAGAGTCCTGAAAAGCTGTGAATTTTATTCTCAGACACTGTACTGTCGACCAGAGTTGTAAATATTTCACCAGCACAAAAAACAAACAAACAAATATGTTTTGTAGTTTCACAACAAATAAAAAAAGTTCTTCTCTTCTATTTTGATGTGATTTGAGTCTTTTTTTGTGTTTTAATCATTATTTTGTGTCACTACAACGTCTCTGACTGCAGCTGATACAGAACTACTGCATAATTATTATTATATAGTTATTACTTTTAGAGACTAGTTACTTATGAATTATATATATTAGTCAGACTATGAAGTACTAAACTCACAAAATGTTACTTTCTTATAAAAAATTTGAGTGATTTCAATATTTGAACTGCTTTCATTTGTTTTGATTAGCAGGCAGCTCCACATTTCACCGTTTCTATCAGTTTTCTATTTATCTGTTTAGCATCGCTAAGCTAGGCTAACCCACTGTTGCTAACTTTGGAGCTAACCTTCACTTTTCCAGCAGTTGAGGGAAACAACAGACGTGACTTTTCATGGTGTTGACAAGCTGCAGCGTTTATTAACTGACACACTGTAGTCTGTACTGAACATTTACTGACACACTGACAACTTACTGCTGCTGCTAACCGTTTCCTCTGCTCCGTTAGCATTAACCGATACTTCAGACGCTCCCTCTCTCTCTCGCTTAACCACTCACTGACGCTACCTGCAGTTTCCATGGCAACGACACAGCCGTTAACTCGAGACAGCGCTGCTCAACGGCTCCCAAACGCTATTGATTTAAGAATGAATGGATATCTGGCATTATTTTTGCCATTCAATTTTTTTTTTTTGGCCTGGCGGGGGTCTTTGTCACTACTTTCTTTTTAAAAAAATATAAACTGTATATATAAATATTTACTTACTTTCTGGAGGAAATTCAAGTGGAAGCACTGAACATGCAAGTTTAAACTTCTGAAACTGTTAACTGTTTGCTTGTGAGATGTTGAGTGGGAGCTGCATTTTTAAGTGGAGGCACTTATAAAGCAGTTAAAGTGCCCTTTGGAGAGTAAAAGCAGTTTTGAATTACAATTTTAACCCCAGTAGGCAGCTGAATTAAGCACTGAAAGCAGTTAAACTGTCAGGAGGAGGACAACGATTTAGAAAAGCAAACAATGTTTTAATAAAATTATTGTTATTGCATTCAGCTATAAGATGAAATGTAAGTCATGTTTATCATCATCCACACACCTGTGAAACCCTCACATTGAACAGTGTGATGTGACATTAATACAGTTATTGTTTTAATAATGATCTAATAATTCTCTTAAGTCACCGTAATTTGTACAGAACAGAAAATTCTTATTTTCCACTTCACTCAAACCACACAGCTCACACAGTGTTTTCCTCCAGAATATTTTTGAATTACATTTACATAACTTTTACACCTTCCTGTTCAATAGCTCTTTTCACTGTCAAAAAAGTACATTTTTATTGATATAGTTCACCTGTCCTTTGTGTTTTATGATATTTTTCTCTTACTTTGTATAGATAGAATAAATCTTCTGTTTTTTGATGGCAAATCTCTTATATCTAAACCTATTTATCAGTAAACCTGATCTACACTCAGTGAACAGTAAGCGGCGGAGTCCATCTTCTCCATCGGTTTGCGAACCTCCTGTTTGTAAATATGAAGAAGAAGAAGAAGAAGCCGATGACGTCTGCAGTACCGGAAGTATACTGGAAAGTTGTGAACTTCTTCCTCCCGTGTCGGCTTGTTTCATCAGCAGCCACGCGATTCCACATCGAGCCGGCAGCAGAGTTTCTCTCCAACGTTTCCATAAAAGATGGGAGACCCTGTAACCGAGTACGAAGCCCGACTCCTACAACAGGTCAGCCGGCCGCTAGCTAACCGCTTAAATGCGTTTGCGTCAAGTCAACGTGCCGCCAAACGTCATTAAACAAACTGTCAGTTTAAAGTTTTTCTGCTCATAAGTCACAATAACTAAAAGATAGAACAAAATAAAGAAATTCAGTCGAGTAGGTCGTCACAGTTCTTAAATTCGGCGAACAATAGTTACAGCAAATATCGCTCATAGTAGGAAAAAAATATACTTTTTATTTCGTTTTCCTGATGTCCGTTAAGTCGTCGACCAGCCGACTATGGCCGCAGCGCAGCGCTGTGACGGCACATCACCAAGCAGCTGTAAATCTGTGTGTCCTTACTCTGCCTCTAATTTCTGTGCCGAATTAACCAGAAGATGTAATATATTGGTCCAAGATGTTAATTTGCACTCTACAAGACGCGCGGATGTATTTATAGTTAAGAATATTATTAAATTAGCAGGTATTTGAATGGAGTCTTGTCCCCTCTCAATAGAGGTCAGTTTTTTTTTAACTGTCATTCAGTATTTATATATAGATGGTGACAAATTAAAGGAATCATCTGAATAAATGAGTGAGGAAACTGCATGGCGCAGTTAAGCAGTTTACTTCAAATCATGCTCTGTGGCAGGTATGAAAGTGCTGAACAGGCCCTGTTGATTCTGATTTTGTATCAAGAGGAAAATATATAAGTGACTTTGATTGAGGGGGTTCATTGTTGGGGCACAGATGGCAGGAGCTTCAGCCACAAAGACTGCAAAACTGTCTGGTTGTTTTAAAAGAAACAAGAACTAAAATGACATCTGGATTTTAGATCTATGGGAAAGACATCAGTCTCGTACGTCGTAGTCGTCCTCAGAAAATGTCAACGCAGGACGTGATCAGACTGTCAGCAACATCAGTCCATCAACAATTACATAGGGAGGGATGTTACAGTAGGGTTGCAGTGCATAAACCCCTCATTACAAAGGCATATGTACCACAGGCACTGGTCTATAGAGAGGTGGAAAGAAAGTGACATCGACAAGTGCATGTGTGGCGTTCACCAGGAGAACTATACAGGTCTGAATGCTTGATCCCTACAGTGAGGGGATCTGGTGGCTCTGTTATGCTGTGGGGGTTTTTTTGCTGACGTGGTTTGGGTCCATGTTGTCCCCTCAGAGGTGAAGGGTCACTGCAAATCAACACAAAGTTGTTCTGATTCATCATTTTTATCCTATGATGAAACATTTCAGTTGATCAGTTGCTCTAATGTTCTTATGAAAAACACAGGATGAGTCACTGTGGATTAAAAAAAGCTGATTTTATATTAGATTTACAGTGAATCTGTGATTAAGAGCGTCTATTTGAATCCCAGTTTATGTCTTCTCTGTTTATTTACAATATATATAAGTAAATACGTTTCTGAAATACATTTAAGAAGCAATTCAACCAAGAAAATCCAACATAGTTTTGGTTTCTTGGAAGACAATGAAGTCCAACGTGTGCTTTTTTTCCCGACATTAAACACTTTAAGGAAGTCTTGGGTGTAGTCTTTGTTGAATCATTTACTGATAATGCGGCAGCTTTCGTTTTCATTTAATCTACTCGATCTGCTATAAAACTGTTTTCACTGATCAGATTTCTTCCAGGCAGCACTGTAGTTTTTTATTTTTCTTTGCCTTCTCTCAGGTAGCAGCAGATGGGTCTAAATAATACCAGAGAGCAAGTCTTATATAATAACAAATCATCCTTTTTAACACATTTAAACTCTGTTTATTCTAAAGTAGGGCCACAACTAATGATTTATTTAAACTGTTGATTATGTAAAATGTCATAAAGTTGTGAAAAACGCCAATCATAATTTCCTTCAGCCTTATTTGACAACTTCTGACCCCTAAAATATCCAGTTTACTGTAAACTGGGATAAAAGGAAAGCAGCAGGTTCTCGCTATTAAGGAGCTGAACTGAGGAATGATTGTAAATTGTACTTGGAAAAATTACTTAAACAAATAAATTATCAAAATAGTTTTGTGTGAGTTAGTGTTGCAGATTGATGACAGAGTTGCACTTAAAAATGATTTTTAATTACTTGATAATAATATCTAATAACTGGACAGAGTACACAGTGAACTCAGCAGCCACACATTTCTCTGTTCTGTATTTCTCTGTTTAGCGTCTTCAGGCTAGGCTAACCTATCGTTGCTAACTTTGGAGCTAACTCCCTTCACTTTTCCAGCACTTGGAGAAACAACAGACGTGACTTTTCATCATTTAACTGACACACTGTAGTCTGTGCTGTACATTTACTGCCAGACTGACAACTTACCGCTAACCTTTTCCTCTGCTCCACTCGTATCCACCGTCACTGACAGTTACACTCGTTTCCAAGGCAACGACAACAGCGGTTAACTCACGAACAGCGCTGCACAGACTCCCAAACGCTAAATATTTCTGAATGAGTGGATATTTGACGTTAATTCTGGCATTAAAACATATTTTTTGTCCTGGCGGGGGTTCTCGTTGATATAATTGTAGGAGAAACACTGATTCAGTAAACATTCAGTACGTTTCATAAACGATCAATAACCGTTAGAAGTTTCCGTTGGTTTGGGCGAGCCCAAAGTGGTGAAAAGAGCGGGGGTGTTTTGAATACACCCCCGCTGTTTTCACAGGTAGTTTGTTAGTCTGTCCCCCCCGCAGCAGGAAATAATGGATTAATCCCGGAAAGCTGCTGATGTAGCACTTTTCTCCTTATGAAAGTAACACAGAGATTATTCCACCAATCAGAATTTAGTCAGATGAGAGCATATCGACCAACTAATCGACTAGCAGACTACAGCCCGAGTGTAAATCATTATGTTACATAAAATGAATCTTATTTCATTAATTTTATTGGGACTTCTGAGGTGTACCACAGGGTTCTGTCCTCTTTTATGACATTGTTTGGTTAGTTATTTTAGTCTCAATTGTATCAAAACAAAGTTGATGCTATTCTCAGGAAACAGGTGCCAGCTTGGTCTAACAGTAGAATAGAGCATGTTGTGATCATAATTCTTTTCTTTTTTTTCAACAGGAGCGGGAGATCCGCAGTCTCTCTGCAGAGATCGAGAGTTTAAAGAACCCACAGAACCTTAATTCATCTCCACGTCTGGACGAGCTGCGAGAAGAAAACACTAAGCTGAAGTATCGTCTCAACATCCTCAAGAGGGTGAGACTCGACTAGAGCTGCAACGATCAATTGATAAATTAATCTGATAGTCGATTAATTGTTTCAGTCATTTAAAAAAAAAAGAAATGCCAAATAATCTCTGGTTTCAGCTTCTTAAATGTGAGGATTTGGTGCTTCTGTTACTCATAAGGTTTTTTGTGAGCTAAGAAGTTTGCATTTTGCTCTGTCTAGTCTGTAAAAATGTTGCTGAACAGTATATATATTTAACTTTTTACTTGATGTTCTGGTATATTGAGATAAGATCATGTAAGATTAACACTTCCTCCAGGGATTTGACATCATAGCAGCTGAAGATAAGTAGAGGATAAGTTCAAGCACACCTTGAATGAAAATCAGAAAGTTACACAGAAATAGTAAAGAAGAATAAATGACAAATAGAAAAAAATACATTTATTATTGTTGTATGAAGGGGAGGCCTCATTTAGGAAAAAAATATATTAACATTTTAATTAAAAACACCAGAAAAAAATGTGATAACTCAGAAAAACAAGAAGCAAAATACTCTGAAATACTGCAGTAAAAGAAACAAACTAAAATTCGACTAAAGCAAAACATTTCTGGCACTGGAACAGTTTTAGTTTTTAGGCTAATGAATATAATTTTGTGGTTTTCTCCTCCAGAGAACAGCTTGTTACAATTGATTTCAATATTGATGATTTTTTTTTACAGCTGAAAATAAGTAAGAAAACATTTTCTGAAACTCTTGCAGCTACAAATTCGGCTCCTCTTGTATTTTTGTCTGCTTCTTCTTTCTCATATAATCATTATGTTTACTGAAGCTGACGCGTCGTGGTTTCTCAGAATCTGCAGGGCGAGAGGACTCACTGTGGTAAATCCATGATGAACATCAACCAGCGGCTCCAGGAGATTTTTGGCGAGGCCATCCGGGCGTCCTGCCCCGAGCTGGACAACCCTCCGCTGTCCGTCACGCCCAACCAGCAGGCCAAGTTCGGAGACTACCAGTGCAACAGCGCCATGGCCATGGCCCAGGTCTGACCACCGAGTCTTTAAATCTGAGAAAATTAGATGCAACGTGGATTTAATGAACTGCTGATGTTGGTGGGAAAGGTTTTTTTTCCCTCCTAATCTTTTCTGTCTAGTAACAAAACAGAAAGTACAGAAGTTATTGTTCATTCGTCACGAGGCCGCACGGTTTAATATCTCATTTTTAACAGCATTAAAAAGTTTTATGGTGAATTTGATTCAAAGTTGCAGCTGCTTTGATTATATTTAGAGGCTTTTCATTATAACAAGTGCAGCGTTTCATATTGTTCTGTGGTGGGGAAAAACTGCTGAATCAGCACTACCGCTGCAGTTTTGATCATCTGTGAAAATCCTTTACATCGAATTACACTTGTCAGAAGTTACCGCGAGCTCATTGTTAATCTGCTGGAAGCTCCGCAGCGCTGCGTTTAAAGGTTCAGTGTAGACTGCTGTTAGCTGCCTGGCAGGTCAGGAAATTAGCTGGAAATGAATGTTTGAAGCTGTTCATTTAACACGTTTTTTTTTTGTTTTTAAGCCAATATATGTCTCGACTTTGTTGTTGTGTTGTAGATGCTGAAGGCGAAGGGGATTAAAGTCAACCCGAGGGAAATTGCAGAGAAGATCATCCAGAACCTTTCAGACAACGAACTCATCCAGAAAACTGAAATCGCTGGACCAGGTACGGCGGCAGAAGATCTGATAATGTCACACTTTTAATGGGAAACATTTGAAACCAGCGCTGAAGAGAGATTTCCCACAGTCACTGCTTCCTGCGCTCTTTTTGTTAGTGCAGACATATTTTTGAGTTTGACAAACTGGAGAAATACTTAATTTTTTTTTTAAAGTTTTTTTTTTTTACTGAACAACAAACAACAATATAAACATTACAATATTCTGGTAATATAAAATAACATGATGTCCCATCAAAGGTCTAATTGGATAAAAATAATAAATTGCAGCATTTACACACAAAAACACTCATCAAAACATAAAAAACTACTGCTGATAATTGTAATAATTAATGATACACTTAATGATACATTTAGCAAAATAACCTGTAAAAAAAAAAGAAAAGAAAGAAAAAACACCTGGAAAAATATTGTGATAAAAGTCAGAAATTCAGAAAAACAAGATCCAAAACACCTAAAAAATACAACAACAAACAATAATTAAATAATAATAATAATAATAATAATAACTGCTGATAATTGTATTTTAATGAAATATTTAGCTAAAATAACCTGTAATTTCAGGAAGAAAATACACAAACACCTGAAAAACGTTAAAATTGTGAAAACTGTCAAAACATTTAATTTCAGAAAAAAATACATAAAAATTTGTTTTTTTCCAAAACACCAAAAAAACAATCATTCAATTTTTAAAGTTTATTTTAAGTTCTGATTATAATTTTATTTCATCGAATAGAATTTTTTTTTTTAATCAAATAAAATTGTTTTAAAAAGCTTTGACAGCAACACTGACACAAAAGTTTGTCTTAAAGGATTGTAACTTTAATTTATTCAGATTTTCAGTTACTACACGTGTTGATGTCTGATGTTCAGTCTCATCTTCTCCTCTTTCAGGGTTCATCAACATCCACCTGAAGAAGATGTTTGTGTCCAAACTGTTGAGCAACCTGTTGGTCAACGGCGTTCAGCCCCCTCCGCTGGCCTCCAGGAAGAAGGTGCGCCACACTCGACATGACTCCACGGTGTTTTTGACATGTTTCTGTCTTTTAGATGTGAAGTTAAATGCTATTCTTGATTCTACCACTGGATCTACTGAAGACTTTACAAAGCAGAAGAAGTTTTATTTATCTTCACATTTTCCATCGTTTGAGCTTTCGACTGTCGCTCTTTTAATGGCGTCCTCTCTCAGTAAAAAAAAATATGTGCTACATTTCACAGTTTTAATTATTATATTCATGATTTATCTGGCTGTGTGTGCGTTAACTCAGGTGGTGGTGGATTTCTCCTCTCCCAACATTGCCAAAGAGATGCACGTGGGTCACCTCCGCTCCACCATCATCGGGGACAGTATGTGTCGGCTGTTTGAGTTTCTGGGCTACGACGTTCTCAGGTCAGTTCAGTCGCTGTTCACACAACCCTTACAATAGAAGTGATGGAAGACAAAACCCACAGTCCTCCTCCTCCTGTGTAAAAAGTGGATTTAAAAGTTTATCTGAAGCTAATATGAAGCTTCAATCGTCCAAATGAGTCAAATCAAGTAGATATCTTTCAACATTAGTCTTTTTAGTGCTAAAGTCCCTCTTTTTGTTACTATACAAAGAGGGAATTTGATGCTAAAAAGACTGTAAATGTGTCAGACTTGATGTGACTTAAATGTCTATCTGGACTCACTGTAGGTTTTAAAGGTCTATCTGGACTCACTGTAGGTTTTAAAAGTCTATCTGGACCCACTGTAGGTTTTAAAGGTCTATCTGGACACACTGTAGGTTTTAAATGTCTATCTGGACACACTGTAGGTTTTAAAAGTCTATCTGGACACACTGTGGGTTTTAAAAGTCTATCTGGACACATTGTAGGTTGTAAAAGTCTATCTGGACACACTGTGGGTTTTAAATGTCTATCTGGACACACAGTGGGTTTTAAATGTCTATCTGGACACACAGTGGATTTTAAAAGTCTATCTGGACTCACTGTAGGTTTTAAAAGTCTATCTGGACACACTATGGGTTTTAAAAGTCTATCTGGACACACTGTAGGTTTTAAAAGTCTATCTGGACACACTGTAGGTTTTAAAGGTCTATCTGGACACACTATGGGTTTTAAAAGTCTATCTGGACACACTGTAGGTTTTAAAAGTCTATCTGGACACACTGTAGGTTTTAAAAGTCTATCTGGACACACTATGGGTTTTAAAAGTCTATCTGGACACACTGAGGGTTTTAAAAGTCTATCTGGACACACTGTAGGTTTTAAAAGTCTATCTGGACACACTATGGGTTTTAAAAGTCTATCTGGACACACTGTAGGTTTTAAAAGTCTATCTGGACACACTATGGGTTTTAAAAGTCTATCTGGACACACTGAGGGTTTTAAAGGTCTATCTGGACACACTGTAGGTTTTAAAAGTCTATCTGGACACACTGTAGGTTTTAACCTCCATCACTTCTATTGAAAGCACATTTGAAGGAGGTCTTTTAACATCCAGTATGAACAGGAGGAATGATTACAGCAAGGAAAAACTTCCTTCACTGCTCATACGGACACCTGACGGCTGTTTTAAGACACGCTTTAAAAACTGTGAACCTGCCCTTTAATGTTTCTCTGACTCCAGGCCTGTAGCCGATACTAGTAACCCCATGAGAAATGTGCAAGCTGTACTCTGTCAGGCTCAGCTGTGCTTTGATCTCAGTACTAACCTTAAGATGTTGGCATACTAATGAGCAGCCTACAGTTAGCAGCAACATCCTTATTAGCATCTTTTATCTATTAGTAAACTCGCTGACAATTAGCATGTAGCGTGAACATTTAGCTTGTAACTCTCCGTTATATTTTAACATGTTTTGGTCTTTCGAAGCTCGAAGTATCCCAGCGACCTCCAGAGAAATGTGACCTCTAGTTTACACAATTAAAGTAAAACAAGTTGAGAATATTGTTGTTGTGACTGGTTGTTATTCTCAGGTTGAACCATGTGGGAGACTGGGGGACCCAGTTTGGGATGTTGATCGCCCACCTGCAGGATAAATTCCCAAACTACCTGACCGTCTCTCCGCCCATCAGCGACCTGCAGGCCTTCTACAAAGTTAGTTAAAACTCCATCTGTCTGTCTGTGTCTGAATCCACAGAGATAAAAAAAAAAACAAGAAATGTTGATATGAAACTTTCATGCTTGGATGATTATTCTGACCAAAAATGTCTATTATCATATTAAACACAAAAACAATATTGTTATCCATCTTAAAACACGTCTGTAGAGGATCACTGTTATTACAGTTTAATGCAAGTTTCTGTATCTTTTAACTTTTGAAGAAGAAAGGAAGTAAAATAATTATTTTGGTTTTCATCATAATGGAAAACATTTATAGTTTCCAGCTTTTTAATTGTGAGGTTTCGCTTCCTTTTCTTCGTCATAAACGATAATAAACTTAGTATCTTAAAGTTTTAGACTCACAACAAGCTATTTGAAGACTTCAGGAGGTTATGAGGGGCATTTTTTCACTGTTTTGTAGAGCAAACTGTGAATCAGATAAACAAGAAAATAATCAACACACAGAGTGATAGTGAAAATAATATTAGGGTTAGGGTGTATTCAAAACACCCCCGCTGTTTTCACAACTTTGGACTCGCCCAAACTAACGGAAACGTCTTCTCAATGGTTGCTGAACGTTTACTGAATCAGTGTTTCTCCTACAATTATATCAGGCTAAATATGTTTTAATGCCAGAATTAACGCCAAATATCCACTCATTCAGATAATTTAGTATTTGGGAGTCTGTGTGAGTGAACCTCTGTGTCGTTGCCTGGGAAACGAGCGTAACTCGTAAGTAATACGGCATTGGGAGTTAGCTCCAAAGTTAGCAACGATGGGTTAGCCTAACTTGAAGACACAAAACAGAGAAATGTGTAGCCGATTAGTCGAAGATTATGTACAGTTTTAGTCAACCAAGACTTTCTTTGGTTGACTGCAGCCCTAAATAATAATATAATAATAATAATGATATAATAATAATAATGATATAATAATAATAATAATAATGAGCTGCAGCCCTAAATTCATGCGTGGTTGTTTTACATGTTGTGGGTCTGAAGAGTCGTCTGTCATAGTTTTACTGCATGCGACGCTCACAGAGGGGAAAATAGTTTAATGAGTAATGGAACAATGAAAGAGAAACTTTTGACAGTTAATGTGAGTTATAAAAAAAAAAAAGAAGTAAAGGAGAATATTGTGCACCGTAGCGCTGTTAAAGCTCTTTGCAGCCGTATATATCGTCTAAATCCTTTCTGCTGTCGTCCTCCCTCATTTCTCTCCACACCTCATTTACTTCTAACATCATCCTCCCTTTTCTTATTTGCTTTATTGTCTTTCTCTCTCTCTCTGTGTGTGCCCACTCCCCCCCCTCATTTTTCCTCCTCCTCCTACTCCTCCTCCTCCTCTCCCTCCATCAGGAGTCTAAGAAGCGCTTCGACGAGGAGGAGGACTTTAAGAAGCGAGCGTACCAGTGTGTCGTCAGACTGCAGAGCAAAGAGCCCGACTTCATCAAAGCCTGGAACCTCATCTGTGATGTTTCCAGGGGAGGTAGACTGGATATGTTCTTATCTGTGTGTGTGTGTGTGTGTGTGTGTGTGTGTGTGTGTGTGTGACTGCATAAAGGAATAATCCACCTCAAAACACGGAAATATATCATAGAAAGTCTCACAGATCAGTTTTTGCACCCTTTACATGCACTTAAGTAACCAAGTTATTGTGAATCCTCCGTCAAGTTTAACAAATCCTCAAATATTCAGACTCAGACTTCTACAAGCTGCTTTTTTAGTGTCTACTTTCGTCAAACTTTGGATGGAATTAGTTAAATACGAGGACAAATCGCTCCGTGTAATGATCTCTCTCTTACCTTCGCTGTCTGCAAGTCTTTTGTTACGCACTGATTAGGAACCCGCTCGAGTGAACGCGGTAGATAAATCGGGGGTTCTTCAGGAGAAGTCCTGCCAGGGAAAAACCAGGTTTCTCTAATCCGCTACACTGATTACAGACGCCAGGTTTCTTATTTACATCGCAGTTAACAAATCTGCTTAATCCACAGTTATTTAAACGCATATAAACGTACAGACTGTGTTTCAGGAAATAGAGCAGAATGCAATGCAGCTACTGGACTTCTGTTGTTATCATGACTACGACTCTTTCCACTTTCACAACCTACAACTTAAAATTTGCAGCTTTGGGTGCATTTTTAATGGTTGTTGGAAACCTGGACGTAATTTAAAACCCAATCTTTGTCCTCTTTTAACAGTTTCAGTTTGATTCTTATCGAATAAAATCTCTGAACGGTGTCCTCTCACCGTCCAACCGGAGAAGCTCTGAGTCAGTCATCACCTTGCGGTCCCAGCCATGAAGGTTTACAGCAGTTTGCCCTGAGTTCTGCCTGTCAGGCATCATACACGCCCCTCTATTTTGGGACTAGCGTAATCTCAACCTGAAACTTTTGTTGTAGATTTTTGCTCCTTGCACATCTGGCACAGCTGCAACCGTGACTAAAACTTCTACCTGACTGTCGATAAATTCTCAAATTGATCATCATAACGCTGTTCTGGAAAAATATGCACGGCTAAATAGTGCTAAAATACGTCATGACATTTAGATTAGACTAAATTGCGTCCAATAAAACGAGCCCATACTTCAGTTCAACTTCTCGTTTTCATCAAACCAAACGCACTCCACCTTCCTGGCGTAGAGGGCCACACCAAAAGGTTTCTGTTGGATCCATGTACACAGATGCAAGACCGAATATACAAATTATAGGAATACTTTAATAAAATATAATGTTTACATTCATATATGACATGCAAACACATTTATATAACTTAAGAAACACTAAACACTAAAAACATTAAACACTTTTTGTAACTTTTCACGTGTTAAATCAGTTTGAGGCTTTTTTTCTAGCGTTGTTTTCTTGTTTTCAGACGTTTAATTTGGTTTTAATCGAACTTGAACGTCAATTTGTTGTTTTTTTTTTTTTATTGTTTTTAGAGTTTCAGAAGGTTTACGACTGCCTGGAAGTCCGGCTCATCGAGAGAGGAGAATCGTACTACCAGGAAATGATGACGGAGGTGGTGAAGGAGTTTGAGCAGAGAGGTCAGTGTGCAGCGGGTCAAAGGTCAAAGTGGGAACGCCTGGACACTCAGGAAAAAGAGAGAGATAAAGGAGTGTCAGAAGAATTATAGATATAGATCTTTGTCTCAGGAAAACTATAAAAGTTTAAAATGTATTGAGGCTTCAGTTGAAGTCCTTGTTGTCTCTCTGTGATTATTTAACGTGTCTTTTTGGGTTTTGTGGTTATTTGAAGCGTTTTTGCATCAATATTCTTCCTTTTTTGATTCATTGCAGTCTGCAGTTACCTGATAAAACCACCAGGGGGCAATATTGTCTCACAAATGTCTCCTATCAAACCCTAACTGTTTTTATTTCTCTATTTTTTAAGAGGGTTGTCTAATTTCTTTTTACTCTCCATTCCCTCTTTTTCTGCATTTCCTTCCTTCATCCTTCATTTCACTCGTCTCCTTTTTCTTTTTTTCCTCTCCAATGATTCTCCAACCTACATTATTACTGTTTTTTTTTGTGTGTGTGTGATGACCGTCATTTTTATCATTTCCCTTTCTCTCATCCCCCCCCCCCCTCACGTCCTCCCCGTCCATCTCTCCATCCATCCATCCCCCATACAGGCCTGCTGGAGCTGGATGAGGGCCGTAAGATCGTCTTCGCCCCGGGTCAATCCATCCCCCTCACCATCGTTAAGTCGGACGGCGGCTACACGTACGACACATCGGACCTCGCGGCCCTGCGTCAGCGAATCTTCCAGGAGAAAGCCGACATCATCATTTACGTCACAGACAGCGGACAGGTGAGTGGAGAGAGAAAAGTGTTTCAATCCTTTTCTTCAAGAAGCAGAAACTTCTCATCTTTCTTTCAAGGGTGAAGGAGGAGAATAGCACGGAGGTCAACCAGTCGATTAATACCTTAAAGCTCTAATCTGTAATGATTCCTCATTAAAATGTGTAAAAACAACTAGACCAGACAGAAGCTTCTCTCCTGAAACCTTCAGGTTGTTGTCACTCAGGTCTAGACCTATGTTCTATATGTTGTTGAGTTGTGTACTTACATTAATGTTCAAACCCAGAGAAATCTGTCATTTTAATCAAAGTAACGGACCGTTTCATTTGGTGGCCTGTCAATGGCGTCATACCTCCTCTACCAAAGAGTATAGTGCACAAGATGCATGCGTCGGCGCCGTGTTTGTCCGCTACAATGGCGTCTAGCAAAGAGTAACTTCCACACATACAAGATAATACATGGGCTTTGTTGTGCTTGTTCCACACAAACTGTTAGAAATGGACTTTTATTCAGTTTGAAGCCACATTTTCATGATAAATTTAGCTGGTTTTTAACTTGATCTTTTAGCCGCAAGAAGGATTTTAGTCATTGGACGTCTGGATCTTAAGTTATCAGAGAAATAAACTGGGCAAACGTTAGCAGCAGCTCGGCTAACAGCCCGTATCTGACGTCCGTGGGTCGCCGTACATCGTCGGAGAAACACTGATCTTTTAGATGAAACAGTCTCTCAATCAAAACAATAACAAAAGACTGAGTGTGATGACGTTGTGAAGTAGCAAAGGATCATGGGAGTTGTTGTCTTGGTTGTTAAATAATCAGTTTCATTGGGATAGGATTACTGTTTTTACACATTTTAATGAGGAATAATTACAGATTATACCTTTTTAATATACTCCAAAATTAACACAGACACAGACTCAGTCGTGCACACACAGCTCTGTCTACACTTCATCGGTGTGTGTGTGTGTGTGTGTGTTTCAGGCAGCAGTGACATATAGAAGGTCCTGTCCTTATCTGGAAAGATGAACGTGGCATTTATGTTTATATGTCACTGATCGTGTGTGTGTGTGTGTGTGTGTGTGTGTGTGTGTGTGTGTGTGTGTGCAGGCCACACACTTCCAGGTAGTGTTTGCTGCGGCTCAGATGATTGGCTGGTACAACCCCCAGGTGACCCGAGTGGAGCACGCAGGCTTCGGAGTGGTTTTGGGAGAAGACAAGTGAGTTGAAAAGGCACAGATGTGACTCTTTGTGTCAGCACACACACACACACACACACACACAGCTGCCGGCTGACGTTGTGACCTCGCCTGAACTCCAGAGCATATTTATGAGCTTATATATTTTAGATCCATAATAAAGCATGGCATCAAAAAATCTATAAAAAATGTATAAATATCGTTCAGAGGTTAACTAGGTACACAGAAAAACAACAGAAAAGCAGCTACGCCCAACAAAACACCGCATGAGAGAGAAAGAAATATGACGAAACGAGACGGGGGAGTAACGGGAGGTCAGCAGCCACACATTTCTGTTTAGCATCTTCAGGCTAGGCTAACCCATCGTTGCTAACTCTGGAGCTAACTCCCTTCACTTTTCCAGCACTTGGAGAAACAACAGACGTGACTTTTTAGCATTTAACTGACACACTGTAGTCTGTGCTGTACATTTACTGCCAGACTGACAACTTACCGCTAACCTTTTCCTCTGCTCCGCTCGTATCCACCGTCACTGACAGTTACACTCGTTTCCCAGGCAACGACAACAGCAGTTAACTCCGGTCCTGAACAGCGCTGCACAGACTCCCAAACGCTAAATATTTCTGAATGAGTGGATATTTGGCGTTAATTCTGGCATTAAAACATATTTTTTGTCCTGGCGGGGGTTCTCGTTGATATAATTGTAGGAGGAACACTGACTCGGTAAAAGTTCAGTACGTTTAATAAACGCTCAATAACCGTTGAGAAGTCTCCTAGTTTGGGCGAGTCCAAAGTTGTGAAAACAACTATTCAACCAATGAGAATTTAACTAATCGACTATTAAACCAGCAGACTACAGCTTTAGTTCAATGATCTAAATAATCTGACTAACAGTGAATCTGTGAGTCCTCCATCCTCCATCTTGTGGTTCTGTGTCAAAAATCTTTCATTTCAACTCATGAATTGTTAATATTGAGCTCATCAGTTGTGTTTTTATTAAACTGCACACAGAAAACTGAGGGTGAGGTTGTATTATTCTCTCCTAGGAGTCCTCTAACTATTATTTTCAGTGTCAGAAATGTAAGAAAATAGTGAAAACTGCTGATCATTATTCCCTAAAGTTAACATGATGTTGAGTTTAATACCATAAAAACCAAGAAAATACTCACTTTTGCTTTTAAAAAATGACTTGAATGATTTTATCACTTATCATAATTGCCAACTACTTTTCTATAAATCATCTAATCAATTATTCAGCTCATCATTTCAGTCCCAACAGGAGGTTAATGCGGCCACAATCCTTTAATCCTTTAAACTTTATGTCCAAATTCAAGTCTTAAAGATCGAAAATAGTCTAGAGGATGTTGTGTTGCCCGTAGCGACTGTGTGTGTGTGTGTGTGTGTGTGACTCCGACCCAATAACGTTTTTTTTCTCATCATCCAGATGACCTTCACGGTATCTTTATCACCTCGGCTACATGTTTTTATTACGTTTATTATCGAACATGAACCCAGAGTTTTACTGCTCAGCTTGTATTCACTTCCTCTTCCTCGTCTCGTCTCGTCTCGTCTCCTCCCTCCCTTTTTTATCTTCATCTTCTTCACCCTCGTCTTTGGTCAGCAGTTCTGCTCTTGTCATTGTTGTTGTCCCTCTCACCGTCGTCGTCCTCCTCCAGTTTCTCCTCATCCTCCCTGTTGTTCTCATTCTCCTCCTTCTTCTTCTCGTCCTTCTCCTCAAATTCCTCCTCATACTTCCTTTCTTGTTTTTCTTTCTCTAATTCTTCCTCTCCTCCACCTCCCTCTTCTAATTCTTCTCCTTCTCTTTCTTCTTCCCTTTCACCTCCTCCTCCTCCTCCTTCATCTTCTTCTTCTTCTTCTTCTTCTTCTACTTATCCTTTCTCTAATTCTTCCTCTCCTTCTCTTCCTCCTCATCTTTTCTGTCTTCATCTTCCTTTTCCTTCTACTCCTATGTTTCTTAATTCTTCTTCTTCTGCTCCTTCATCTCCTCCTCATCCTCTTTCTTAACTCTTCTCCTCCTCTACCTCTTCCTCTACTCATCCTCCATCATTCGCCTTCTTCTCCTCGTTCTTCTAATTCTCCTCCCTCTCTTCCTCCTTCCCTTTCACCTCATCCTCCATCGTTCTCCTTATCCTCCTCCTTCTTCTTCTTCTTCTTCTTCTACTTCTCTAAGTCTTCTTTTACTTCTCTTCTCCACAAATTCCTCCTCATCCTCCTTCTAATTCTTCCTCTCCATCTCTTCCTCTACTCATCCTCCATCCTCTTTCTCCTAAATCTTCTCCTTCTCTTCCTCCTTCCCTTTCACCTCATCCTCCCCTATTGTTCTCCTTCTTCTCCTCCAGTTCCTTCTCCTTTTATCTAATACTCCTTCCCTTCCTCCTCAAATCCCTCCTCCTCGTCCATCTTCTACATCTGCCTCTCCTTCCTCCTTGCTCCTCTTCCTCCCCTCCTTTTCAGCTCCTCCATCTTTAACCGCCACGCTCCCAGTTTGTCGTCCCAGTTTGTGAAGCGTCAGCGCTGACAGTCGCAGGACAGGACGGGTCTTCTTCTCCTCGTGTGTTATTTATTTCCTGTTTATAGTAAGCGGTGATTACTGTGCGGCTGATAGGTGAAGCACGCTCTATAATTTGAACACTATCTGTCATGCTGTTGTTTTTTCCTAATCAATCGTCCAGAGAAGAAGAGCCGGGGCGCAGGCGGGAGGCGGGAGACGGCGGCGGCGGCGGTGGAGGGAGGGGGGAGGGGGGGGAGGGGGGGGGTTGACGTTCCGCTTCGCAGAGGCCATAACTAAGTGCTGCTAAACGCCCCGCGGTAACCTGAGGGGGCGTAAATTGGCCCCACAATGTCTGCGCTACTCCAAACTCCATTAGAAATTTATCATGGTGTTTTCATAATTGCTCATCCGGACAATAAGAGCTTAACGCAGCCACGGGGGGAGCTGTTAGAGCTGCAAGAAGAAGAAAAAAGAGGGTGGTGTGGAGGGGGGGGGGGGGGGGGGGGTTATTAAATGTTTGGCTCATCTTCTGCTTGTAATGCTCATCTGATTTGCTCTGATTGTACAAAATGTATCGCCCCGAGGCGTCGGCGAGCCGCTGTAATCTAATAGTTTGCTGCCATGATGATTACTGTGGACGGAAACCTCGGTACCTGTTTGGGAAAAGTTCAGTTTGGGGGAGACGTCTGATCTCTTTCAGGCTCCATAATGGACTGTTTTTGTTCCCCAGCTGCTGTGTTCGGTAAGTTCTCACCACTAAACTTTCGCCTCCTGCCGCTCAGGAAGAAGTTTAAGACTCGGTCCGGAGACACGGTGAGGCTGATGGACCTGCTGGACGAAGGGCTGAAGAGGTCCATGGACAAACTGAAAGACAAGGAGAGAGACAAGGTGAGAGAGACGTTAACCTTTTTGAATCTGAACGCACAGACCTGATACACATCCTGTTAGATTTAGACTATAAATATCTCTTAATGTCCCCAAAGACGCTCCTAATACCTGCACATCTTGCCTCGTAATCATCATGTTTTAAGCTTTCTGCACTGTCAAAGTAATCCAGTTTCTCTCTTAACTGCCCAAACTTGTCATAAATCGCTTATTATGTTTAAAAAAATGAGTTTTAGTTGCAAAAAATGTAAAAAATAATCCTATAAACCTCTTAGTGAACTGGCAGCCATGATGATGATGATGATAGGGGTATATATTTTTTTATTTTAGTTGATTGCAGTATCATATTTAAACTCTGTTCATGACTGTACGACAGCTCTGAAGTTTCATTTGTCTTTAAATCCGGCCTGTTGTCATTCATGTAAAGAGTTTAGTCTCGGCTTTGTTCATTGTTTAATCTGTTTAATTTTAAAAAAAAAGATGCCCTGACATGAGACAAATGACTGTTTCACAAGAGGAAATGGAAATAATTGTAAAGTAGAGGCGGCGCAGGGACGCAGTAACCTCAAAGTGGAAATAAAAACCAAATTCAATACCTGAAATATCAGCTAGAAGATGCCGGTATCAGTCATTCAGCTCTCTGAGTTTTTATCGAACGTCACCGAGAGGTTGGGGAAAAATAATCTGCAACTATTTGAAATTGAATCATAGTTCCTGTCAAATATTTATTGTTTTCAGCTCCTCAAATACTTTATTTTTGCTACACTGTACATGATAAAACCTTTGACTCTGTGAAACGAACACGCTAGTCGTCCCGTTCATTTGAATGGAGCGTGGTGCGGCTCGTCTGCGGCCATTTTGGCGCACTGGACTGCGGCCGGAAAAGTTGAGCCGGAGTCAACCTTTGGAAAACCGCAACCCGACGTCACGCTGCGGCGGCCAATCGCGTAGCTCGGTGGTTAGACCGGTAGATGAACGTTGTTTGTCTAGCATGTAGCATTGTAGCATTTCAGCGTTCTGCTTTGGACCAAAGATGATTGATTGATTGATATTACTTTATTATGAAGATGAGGCCGCTGCGAGTAATTTCACAAACTTATAATGAGCACTTCTTCTTTTTCTTCGTCTCTTTCGTTGTTTGACGGCGGTTGGCGGACTACTTTCATGCGTATTACCGCCACCTTCTGGACCAGGAGGATTAAAACTTTACAACGTGACGCCCAAAAATCCGACACTGACCCGCAGCTTTGTTTTCTCTTCTTTCATCTCCAAAAAGAAAGCAAAGTGTTTTTAATGCTTTAAATGTGGTGAAATATTTGGTGAATATTGAACTCTTGAAGCTCTTTGAGGTGTTTTTTTTTATTTCTGGACGTTTTACTGCTGTTTCATATTCAATCATCTGCTTTAGTTCTGCTTTATTCTATTGATTTCTCCTGAATGCAGAGACTGGAAACACTTATTCCAGCTTGTACGGGAAACATTTCATATCAATATTCACGTGTCAAATGTTTGATAAGCAGCCGTTTAGTCAGAGGGATACCATCCAGTGAGAGCCGCTCGTTATTTCCTGGTTTTCCTGGTAATGACCGTCTCCTTCTCCGGCCGTCGTTATTCCGCTCTCATCCCGCACAAGCCGAGGCGAAACCTCTCTGATCACATCGGTTCAAAACGTTTCCCCGTCTCGTCCGCCGAGCTCTGAGGACGACTCGACTCAAACGCTCTCTCCTCCGACTTTTCATCCTCCTCCTCTTTTCCTCCCTGCGTCTCGTGCTAGATCGAAGCTCCTCGTTTTTGTTTGTGTTTTTTTTTTTTTACTTTTCATCTCTGAAAACTCGTCTTCGTCTCTGTCGGACTCGCACAGACTGAACTATTTGATAGCGTTGAATTATAAAACTTTGATTTAAGACAGATTGAAGCTTTGTCATCACACCTGAAACCTGGTTTTGGAACTGACTGATGTAAATGTTTTTTCTTTTGACGTATAAATTGATGATATTTTTGGATTTATTGTGATATAAAGGAAGGGGTGGGTAGAGCGGGGCGTCGGCACAGACTTTGACGTCATGTTGGACAATAAATCAGCCAAATAAAGGCAAACAGAAGAAGAAGAAGCCAGAGCCTTGTTAAGTTTAAAAGAACAGGCGGTGACACTGTTTAACATTTGGCATCATGACAGGATATAAAATCACAGAAAAAGCACATAAAGCAGCGTATTTGGAAACTTTGGGAGGCAATGACGGCGCCGAGTGAGAAGTCAGGATCAGTAAAGTTGAAATTACAAATCATCCTGATGAGAACATGAAGGTTTCATGGTTGAGATATTTCGGATCATCAAACTGAACATCTGAAAAGAAAAACCTGTAAGTCTTTACAGTTTTTTTGTTTTTTGACTTTTAACATGTAAAATCATCCGTCAGGACCTGTTAGTTATGTCTTCAAGGTCTGAGGTTCTCAACCTTTTGTAACTTGAGGCCCACTTCTGATTGTTCAAAACTTTCGATTAGTTGGTTGATATGCTTTCATCCGACTAAATTCTCATTGGTCGAATAATCTCTGTGTTACTTTCATAAGGAGAAAAGTTCTACATCAGCAACTTTCCAGGATTAATCCATTATTTCCTGCAGCGGGGGGGACAGACTAACAAACTACCTGTGAACACCCCCGCTGTTTTCACAACTTTGGACTCTTCCAAACTAACGGAGACTTCTGGGTCTAACTGTTCTCAACGTTTACTGAATCAGTGTTTCTCCTACAATTATATCAACGAGAACCCCCGCCAGGACAAAAAAAAAATGTTTTAATGCCAGAATTAACAACAAATATCCACTCATTCAGGAATATTTAGCGTTTGGGAGTCTGTGCAGCTATTCAGGATGGGAGTTAACCTCTGTTGTCGTTGCCTGGGAAACAAGCGTAACTCTGTTATAGTAATACGACATTGCGTAGTATGTTTGCGTAGCGAGTTGGACGCAGAGAAAGTGAGAAGTTTAAGACACTCGCTAGCTTAGCAACAACCCGTAATGCTAAACTTCAACACATAAACTCAGAACTGACGACACCGACTACTAATTTTTGATTGTATACTGTTTTGTCCTCATACAATGTAATTATCACTTATTGTTATTGCACAAAGGCCAAAGTAGCCTCCCCCTAAAAATGATATAATTCAAAATGTCATAAGAAACAGGCCATGTGGTCATTTTACATCAAATATTTATTCATTAAATTTACAGAAAATGTGCGATATCATGATATGAGATATCGGTCATATCGCTCAGCCCTAATGGGAAGTGTTATTTGTCACTTCCTGTCATCAGACTTTCCCAGCTCGTCTCAGGATTCGACCCCTAATTACGAGCCTTTTCTTCCCTCCTGTTAGTTAGCGTTCAGCCGCCGCCAGCCGCCGTTCACACACTGACTTCTCTGTTTAATCTGACTGCATCTGTTTCGCATCCGCTGACGTTTAAAGCGCCTGAAATGAAGGATGAAAAAGAACAGAGCTACAACCTGACCTGGTTAAGTTTGCAGTGTAAACAGTGCAGTGACTTCCAGTTGAACTGCACCGATTTTTTTTTTATTTATTTATTTTTTTTATTGCTGAGAAGGTTGTCGGGGGGGAAGCGGTGCCAGCGCAGTTTCCCTGCAGGCCCTTCTGCTCTGGCGCTATGCTCTCTGTCTGGGTCCGTGCCCACGTCTACCATCTGCTAACCCAGCCTCATTAATACCAACCCCAACCCCGGCCTCCATCAACCTCCGCCTGCACCGCTCGCTCTAAGATCGGTTTGCTGCTGTTGTGTTGTTCTCTTCTTTTCTCTCTCGCCGTGATTTCTGTCTTGTCTCATATACTTTTGTCTGCCTTGCATCCTGCTGCCTTCATTGTTTATGTTTATTAGTAATTATTAGAGATGTTACTCTGGTTCTGATCGCCATCTGAGTCCTTCAGTAATCCAGTGCTTCTGACTATTTATTAATCTGCTGATTATTATTATTATTATTATTTAATATTTTATATGATATTTTTTGTAACTGTGACTCGGTTGCTGATTCATTAGAATAAAGCCTGAACTGTTTGTAGAAATCAGCCAAATGATACAAAAGTTACCCAAATGAGTCAAAACTTTATTATTATTTTTACTTTTTTAGCTGAATTAAATAAAAAAAAGTAGCTCATTTGTGAGTCTGGTAACGCTTCACAAATATTCAGACACCCGACATCAGACTTTGTTTTAATTTTGTTAATGTTAAGAAGCGTTTTGTGTCGTCAGAACTGGCAAAAGCGACGGTCAGTGTTGCTGCTGGCCGGATGTTTTGTTCTAGTCTTTTCCTAAGAGAAAGAGAGAGAGAGAGAGAGAGAGGAAATTGCCGAACAGGAAGTCAGATTACGGATGTGTTGAAAGGTAACGAGAGATTCAATAAGTGCCTGAAATTTGAAAGGACTCCATCCTAACCTCCCCAAAAACGGCCAGTAAATCAAGATCAATATAAAGGTTTTTATCTCTTTTATAATCCTCTTTCAAAACAACAACAGCCAGGAGCCTAAATGAACAGTGAAAAGTGAAGCTAATACGAAGCTTCAGCGTCCAAATGAGTCAAATCCAGTAGATATCTTTCAACGTTACAGTCTTTTTAGTGGCAAAGTCCCTCTTTTTGTTTCTATACTTCCACCTGCAGCTCAACAGGGAAACACAAAGAGGAGAATCTGATTTTATCCACTTGATATGCCTAACTGAAGCTGATTAGAGGCTTCACACACACTTTCCAATACATTTTTGCTCAAAACGAGGATCTCCTCACCTGTAAAGCGACCACGAAGGTGCGTGACGCCAGCCACCTTCACACACAGTCTGTTCAGCCTCCACCAGACTCACCAACAGCTTCATACGCCAGGCTGCTATCAGGAAGCTGAACTCTCTCCCTCCTGGACATCCTGCACTCTGAACCCTGACCTGTCCTTTTGCACTAACATCTATCCTCAATGACTTCATAAATATCATTATGCTGCTGCACAATTTGCATTTTTTTTTTATTATTTTTTTGTCCTTTTGCACTGTAACTTCTTGTCTTGCACTTTATTGTCTTACTCGTCTATGTAATGTTGCCATCGGGGGGAAACTGGGAAACGTTTTCTCTGATCGTCTATGTTGCTTTTTGACTTAATGTATGTTATAATAACTCAATTTAAACAAGGATTTAGACATTTTTACACACCCAGCCATCGTCTGAGGCAAATAAAAGCTACAATTTCTGGTTTAAACAGGACAAAAGCAGCAAAACTTGGCAACTTTTTCTTATAAATGACACAAATTAAAACACATTAGTCACTTATTAAAGTCATATCTCCCTCTCCTTTCTTTTCATCGCATCTCGTCCCTTTAATTCTCCGCTTTACTGGAGTTTGTTTATTCACCAAAATCAAATCTTTTATCATAAAACCCTCTGCATAACAAACCGCCCCGTAGTATCAAACATGTATCAACACACACAGATATTCAGGGGGAAGGCTTCGACTTGATGAGTCAGTTTAATCTTTGCCTGAAGTCAGTAAATTAGATTCATTATTCGATTAAATTCAACCCACTGGTTTTACTGTTAGGAGCATAAGGTGAAGCACCGCCTGCAATAATTACAAGCTGATAATAGCTGCAGTTATCACAGTTTTTAATGCCTTTAAAAGAGTGTTGTCAGAGGGAGGAGGGAAGGATGTTGAACTCCCGTGTTTGTCTCTTCCTCGCAGGTCCTGACCCCCGAGGAGCTGACGAAAGCTCAGAGGTCCGTCGCTTTCGGCTGCATCAAGTACGCCGACCTCTCCCACAACCGCATCAACGACTACGTCTTCTCGTTCGACAAGATGCTGGACGACCGAGGCAACACGGCGGCGTACCTCCTCTACGCCTTCACCCGCATCAGGTGAGGAGCGGCTTTTAAAATAAAACATGGCGGCAGCAGCAGCTTGACGCCAAAATATAACATTAGAACTGTTGTTATGGGAGTTTTTTTTCCACTCACGACGAAGCTGAAAGGTGCAGCTGGTTGATGTTTGTTTGTCTTCGCTAGCGGTTTGGTTCTAGAGATAATGATGGTTTGTCAGGCAGTGATGGTTCCCGCCACTTTGGTCAGAAGTAAAATATCTTGACTGCTATCAGCTTTATCGGTGGAATTTTTAAACATTCATCGTCTCCAGAGGATTAAAGCTGCTGATCTTACAGAGACGGAGTGTGATGATGTTGTGAAGTAGCAAGGGATGATGGGAGTTGTTGTCTTGGTTGTTAAATAATCAGCTTCAGCAGGATAGGATTACTCCGGTGTTGATGGTTCAGGATGTTTTTACCAGCAGAGGTCTCCTCCTCTCCAGAACAAACGGACCCGCTGATTACAGGTAACACTGAATAAAGCAGTTTCATCTAAAAGATCGGTGTTTCTCCGACGACGTACAGCGATCCACGGACGTCAGATACAGGCTGTTAGCTGAGCCGCTGCTAACACTTGTTTGGTTTATATCTCTTATAACTTTACATTCAGACGTTCGTCCGGTTTCTGCTGGGAGCCGAATTATCCGCAGAAGTCTCCTCTTCTCCAAAAACAAACATACACGCAGATTAAAATAGTTAAAAAACACTACTTAAAGCTGTTTCACCTAAAAAAATCAATATTTCTGCAGCTGTTTGTTTCCTGGAGGGGCTGTTAGCTGTTAGCCGAGCTGCTGCTAACGTTTGTTTCTCTGAAACGGTCCGTTACTTTGATTAAAATGACAGATTTCTCTGGGTTTGAAAACTGTTGGAAACATTTGGGATAATGTAAGAACACAACTCAACAACATATAGAACATAGGTCTAGACCTGAGTGACAACAACCTGAAGGTTTCAGGAGAGAAGCTTCTGTCTGGTCTAGTTGTTTTTACACATTTTAATGAGGAATTATTACAGATTAGAGCTTTCAGTTTAAGGTTCATGCTAAAATAGCATTTAGCATTTTGTTTTTGTTGTTTTTTTTACATGCTACATTTTTTAAACATGTATATTAATCAGGAAGGTGAAAGGCCAGTCTGCTGCACTTTTTCTACTTTTCTAAATAAACTCTAATTTCACATATTAAACATGCATGTTTGTGAAATAATTGGGTTTTTTTTAAAATGCTTTTTAAATTTGCAAACCAGCTCTTTCCTTAAATCCCCCCGACAGACGGACAACGAGGTGGTTTCTCGGTCTTCTTATCTAAAAACTTCAGCAAGAAAGCAACTGAGGATATTTTCCCCAAAAATGCCAAACTACTCCTTTAAAACACAACGGACACAGCAGATCCATACAACAGTTTTACTCTCTGGTGTGTAAGGAACATGTGTGACTCTGAGTCTTTGCTCAGATACATAAAGGTGACAAAGAAGACTCCGTTCACGCCGTCTGTCTTATGATATCTTAAACAAATAACACAAGGACACAATCATTCGCTTCCCGGGGACCCTGAAAACATCTGTAAAAGTTAAATTGAGTTCCTCCGACACGTTTCTCCCCCGTCGGTGTCCTCGTCTCCACTCTGTCCTGTCACAGTCGTACCTCCCACCGGCACCGGGATACTTTTCATTACCCGTATCAGATCAGCCTCGCCGGCCCAGGAGGAGACTTGTTGCAAGGGATTAGTCTTTGGGGTATTTTCAGTCAGCGAGACCCAATTATTAGAGCCCTTATCCGTGTGTATCGAGTGACCATCTCCTGGCTGCAGAGTGCTGCGTTGATCCCCTTCCTCTCCTGCTTACCCAGAGGTGTGAGGACGAGGAGGAGGAGGAGGTACAGGATGTCTCTTTCTGGCACTTGAAACACAATTTGGGGATTTGTTGAGTAGGAGAAGCGGCACCGTTTTCCTTTTTTTCGAAGAGGGTCAGGGTGGAGACCGGCTTGAAGTTCCTACTCGAAGGCTTCAGCTAACTAGTCTGCCCCATGTGCCAGCAATCACTAGTCTTTGAAACAAGGGTGGCGATCTTTTGAAACTTGAAAACATCTTTTTAAGTGTCTATAACCAGCATAAGCGCTTTCATTGCTTATTATTATTGTTATTATACATCATAGATACTACACAAATGTTTAAAAGGCCCAGTTCAGACGTGGATACACCTACAGGAGCACGTTTGGTTCGAACTGTAAGTGGAAAGTTTGGTAAAAAAGTTGGGTGTTGGGAGTCTCAGGACCTCAGACAGCTTTATTGGATAAAGTGACGCCCCCAAAACATAGAAAAAAGACCAAACAGCCCTCCAATATTAAGACCATTTTAACCCAGCGTCACTTTAAAACATCCAAACTTTGCTTTTGACCTTGGAAAAATTTTAAAAAGTGTGTTAAAAACCATGAAGGTATACTTTAAATATATGATGGATGAGAGTTTTGGCACCGACAAAAACTATGAAACATTACTATTGCAGTTTCTCCTTTTTTTCAGTTAGATTGACTGGACTAACTCGGGGTGGCAGGGTGCCCAGCAAAGATTGATCTCCTGTTGCTTTTTTTTTTTTTTTTTTGGTTTTGTTTTGTTTTTTCTAGCCGGGAGGGTGAGCGGTCTCGCCTGAGAGGATTTGATGCTCCTGCGTTCAGTCAATAGAGCGCTCACTGGTGGCAGCTGCCCCCTAAATGTGGGCGTCAGAGTGTCAGAGAGGCAAAACACACAGAAAGATGGAGAGACTTTTTAAAAACCTCCAGAGGGGGGAGGAGGAGGGGAGAGACGGGGCGTTCAACCCGGAGCGTCAAAATAGAAAAAAAAATGAGAGTAAGAACGGCAAAACCTTTCAGACACGGGCTCAGAGGTTGTACTGGAGATATTTCAGTGCTCCCCCGATAATAGTTCAGGCCAACGGGGACCCCCGCCAGGCCAAAAATATTTTTTAAATGTCAAAAATAACGCCAAATATCCATTCATTCTTAAATCAATAGCGTTTGGGAGCCGTTGAGCAGCGCTGTCTCGAGTTAACGTCTGTGTCGTTTCCATGGAAACTGCAGGTCGCGTGACTCCTTAGCCAGTGAGTGGTTAAGCGAGAGAGAGAGAGAGAGAGAGCGTCTGAAATAACGGCTAATGCTAACGGAGCAGAGGAAACGGTTAGCAGCAGCAGTAAGTTGTCAGTCTGGCAGTAAATGTACAGTACAGACTACAGTGTGTCAGTTAATAAACGCTGCAGCTTGTCAACACCATGAAAAGTCACGTCTGTTGTTTCCCTCAACTGCTGGAAAAGTGAAGGTTAGCTCCAAAGTTAGCAACAATGGGTTAGCCTAGCTTAGCGATGCTAAACTGATAAATAGAAAACGGATAAATGTGTAGATGCTGTGTAGCTTCTCCATCCCCCGCCAGGCCAAACCACTCAACCTAGTGGGAAACACTGGATTTAGTATGAAAATGAGTCTATTTTCTGGGTCTGTTATTTCCTAACAAAGTTTCCTGGAAGTAATTTTTTTTAGTCTTACAGCCGTTTCTGATTTCCGCTGGGATTTCCTTTTTAATTTAAACAGAAATACATATTTACAAATCTGTCATTTATCAGTGGAAGCTTCATTTTTCACATACTGTATGTTTATGTGTGTGTGTGTGTTTGCTTTTAGACCCACTGTCATGTTCATCTGACCTGCTGTGAACAAGTTTAGTTTATATTAGCTCACCGATTATTTGGAAATCATTTTAAATGCAGCAGTTGAACAGCTTGTCTCTGTTTTACTTCTAACGAGTGACAGATTCCCTCCATCTTTCTAGGAAACTTCCTAAGAAGTTGTTCGCAATGTAAGGACCTGTAAAATAAACAGTCACCAGAAAATAAAACATTCCTGACAGTTTCCCAGAGCACAGAATGACGTCTTCAAATGTTTTTTTCTCGACTAACAGTCCAAAAGAGTCAGAGTCAGGAAGCACTTCAGTAAAAGCCTCCCATATTAAACGACTGAACCATCATCTCGTAAATTGGATCAGAATTTTATCAGAGCGGCATGAAAATCTTTTACAAGCTGGGAAAATTAGACTAACACCCTGAAAGAAACCCTGAACACCGGTGTGAAAGAGAGAAAGTCCAAATAAATCAGTTGGGTTGGTGATTGCAGAAAGAGAGCGCTGAAAAGTTCATTTTTAAACTATAAAACGTCCCGCTCAGTAGATATTTCAGTCCCGATTGTTTAAAAAAAAATATTAATTGCAAGGCGGTGTTGTCAAAATGTTTCATCTGCCTTAAAATAAACAGAGTTTAGCAGCATCTAAAGCATAAAAATATACCAATTTACAGTGATTTAAAAAAAAAATAAAAGAGAAACCAGAGAATGTTTTGAGATTTATAAATATTTTGATAAATGACTTAAACGCTCATTTGATTATCAGAGTTTGTTTGTTTTCTATCAGTCGACGTTTCAGGATAAAAGTCTCGAGTCGAGTTATTGTAGGCGTTTAAAATGTTTTAAACTGAAGCTACTTTTTTTTTCTATCTATATAAATAAACCGCTCTCTGCTGCTGCTGTTGTTGTTTTTCTGACCTGCAACAGAAGAAGCTCAGTTTTCACTCGGTGCTACCAAACGGATGTTGACATGAAAGGCAGCTGTGTCACAGTTCCAGTCATTTCACTCTCTCGTATGAAAGGAACTGACTGGTTGGTAAATATTGAATAGATCCTGGAGGCACAAGTGCACCTTGATCCACATCTTTCTGCTCTCACACTGCGGGGGGTTTTCTTCAAAACTCAAGCAGGAAAACTCATTTCTGCCTGTCTTGTTGTATTTTTTTTTGTAGTTGTTTACCTGTTCTTTATGTTGATGCTGTCCTTGAAAATAGAGGAACATATAAGTCATAATTTGATAATATTACAGCATGTTTATGTCAGTCTGGTTGAACAGAAACTACTTCAAATGGACGCTATAACATGTGAACATCTGTATTAATGACGCGGTTGGCGTCCCGCAGGTCCATAGCTCGTCTGGCTAACATCGACGAGGCGGCGCTGAGGAAGGCCGCGGAGACCACCGAGGTCCTGCTGGACCACGAGAAGGAGTGGAAGCTGGGGAAATGCATCCTGCGCTTCCCCGAGATCCTGCAGAAGATCCTGGACGACCTGCTGCTGCACACGCTGTGCGACTACCTGTACGAGCTCGCCACCACCTTCACCGAGTTCTACGACAGCTGCTACTGCGTGGAGAAGGACAGACAGACGGGTAAGCTGCCCACAGGGATGAGAGCTACGTGTGTGTGTGTGTGTGTGTGTGTGTGTTTTATCTACAGAAGAACATCAAGGTCAAGATTTCTTTTCTTTTCTTTTTTTTTTTCCAGCAACTACGTCACATATCCAGAACAAAAAAGATGTTTCCTTTGAGTTTTGTGTCTCTTTTCATGCTTTGATCACCACAAACTAACTGATTTCGAGTTACATCAAGGTCAGCGAGGAAAACAAACGAGCATCAGTCCCTCAGTGCTCTGCTCTCGATGGGAGTCAGCCAATTAGCAGGAAGTTTCACTCTGAGAGTGTTTTCACTGAACACTGTTAGCCCTTCACTTGTTCCTGTTAGCATTTTATCCCCGCAGCTCGCTGGAGTGCTAGCACTTCAGGCTTAGAGCTGTTTAATTATGCTAATTCTCAGTTAGCGCTGCAGAGCTACTGTGGCAGTAACCCCAGCTGGAGGTTATTATTGTATGTCATTTTTCTTGATTAGAAAGTATACACTTCAGACTGATGGAAAGTGTGTGTGTGTGTATTGTAGAGTACATGAAACACTGTCTTCACTCTCTTCAGTTTCACAACAGGATGTAATAGATATTCTAACTTTTAATTGCACAGGTGCAGAGCGGGAGCTGCCGGGCACGTGCAGCTGCTATTTAGGTTCATGTTTGTGCAGCAGCGTGACGTACAAAAAGAAAGAAAGAAAAAAAAAAAGAGAGTCTGAGTGAAGGTGAACATGGATGATAAAATACTCTCTCAGCCGGTCGTTGAAACAGTCGAGCCAAACATCTCAGATGGTGTCAGTCGACTGATATTGTCACAAAGATGACAGAAATAAATCAAATACATAAAAATGTTGCTCATATAATTGCATCAATCATAGTCACATGTGAACACCTTTGCGTCCGTATACTTTTGGCCACAAACGTCCTGCTGGGGACGTTTGTTTGGGGGGAAACAACATCAGCTGACATGATGAAGGCCTTAAAGTGAATCCTGCTTTGCTTCAGTCAGGATCTACAGTCCAGACAGTGTTTGGACACTTGAAGATAACAGATACTACATTAACGTCTCAGCTTTAATTCAGGCTTTTAGATCAATATAGAACCATCTGTGGTGGAGATGAAGCTCTTTTTAAACACATAGTGTCCAAAGTTAAGAGGTAATTGGACAGAAACATGAAGCCAAACAATCCTTTTCAGTAAACGACGACTTTAGTTTAAGAGCTTCATTATTTCAGTTTTGTGCTTCACACGTTGCTGAGATCATATCTGCAAGTTATTTTTTGCAAATTTGGGGATTTTAACAGTTAGAAAGTAGTCGCAGCTAATATTTCCTTGCTTGTGTGTCCGCCTGGCTTCTCTTTAATCCTGTCGGAGCTCCTCATTCACCTCATCAGCATGAGCGCCCGGCCCGGCCGTCGTCCCGCCCGCACGCACACACGCACGCTCGGGCTTGTTTGTGTAAATTACAAACTCATTTCGCCGTCTGTCAATGAGCATCGACCGACGTGGCACGCCCCTCTAACGAGCTGTCTGTTTAATGCACCCTCTGCCGCTCATCACACACTTTAATTTCTATCGGATTTCTGCTCCGTGCGGCGGTTCGCCTCTGATGGGGTTGGACGGTCATGGGTGTTAACGTGCGGATGCAGATTAATTTTCAGTTGATGCTCGGGTGTCAGCCGCCGCTGTGCGATGGCGGCATCATTAAATCTGCCCTCTGACCTTCTGTTGTTTGTTTGTATCGTTCACCGCGTCACCTCTGACTGTTTCTGTTTCACGCCTCTCCGGTCGGCCTCTTTTCTCAGTTTGTCTGTTTCTCTTCATCCACCGGTCGCCTTTTCTCTTTTGTCCTCTTTTGTTCTCCTGTCTTTTCCTTCTTTGTTACTTTCTTTTCCTGTTTATAAATCTTAGAGTATATATAGTATGTACACACAGTTTTTCTATACTATATAAAAGCTAAAAAATGGTGGGTCTAAAACAAAGAGAGACAATAAAGAAATGATAAAAAGTTAAAAAGAAAGATGATTAAAAGACAACATTACATAAAAAGTCTGTAGAAACGGGTTTTAAGAAGTGATTTAAAAGAAGTTACTGAACCTGCGAGCCTTTTCTCCTCAGGCGGGTCGTTCCAAAGTCGAGGGTCACCTTTAGATTTAAGCCAACCAGAAGGGCCCCACCTGAGGATCTAAGGCTAGTTTATAGGCTAGGTTATGTAGCTTGGAGCTTCAGACCCAGACGTGCTTTAAAAGTGATCAGTAAAATGTTAAAATCAATTCTAAAACAAACAGGAAGCCGGCGGAGGGAAGCTAGAATCAGGGTGATGTTGTCTGTTAAAACCAGTAAGAAGCCGAGCTGCTGCGTTCTGGACTAGTCTGGAGGCGGAGCAGGGATTTTGGTGTTATATACTGGAAAGGAAGGAGTTACAATAATCTAATCTGGAGAAAAGCAAAGCATGGATGACTTTTTTCAAGGTCGGACTGGTAGAACATTGGCTTGATTCTGGAAATTGTTCTGATTTGGAGGAAGCAGGACAGAAGCAGAATAAAAATCAGGGCATCACAGAAGTCAGTAATCTTAATATTTTGTTAAGACTTTCACCAAAAAGCAGAAAAATGTCAACCTGATGTTGAAGTAAAGTAACCAAATTCAGCAGGATTCATCCTCTAGAGACCGCGAACGTTTGTATAAACTTTCATGACAAATAATAATACTGTCACCATGATAAAAGAACAAAATAATATTAAAAGAAAGGAAACAGATAGATAATTGATGCTAATATGGAATTAATTCAAATCAATTAGTAACAGCTCATATAATCTGCCAACATTTTTCATTTCTTTGCTAATTTAGCGCCACAGCTAAATCTAAACTGTAACCAACTGTTGCACGTTACGGAGAAATAAAAACAATGACTAAATAATAAATGTCCTTCTCTCCGTGTGTCTGTCCAGGTGAGGTGGTGAAGGTGAACATGTGGAGGATGCTGCTCTGCGAAGCCACGGCGGCCATCATGGCCAAAGGCTTCGACATCCTGGGCATCAGCCCCGTCCACAGGATGTGATGTCACAGGAGAAAATGAAGACGTTGGGGATTTAAAAAGCAAAGATGGAAAAAAAAAAAAAACAGCTCAAACTCAGCGGACATTAAGAGTCCATCCAGGAAGGAAAACCCTCACATTCAAGTCCATTAACATCTGATGTAAAGGATCTTTTTTTTTTTTTATTATTAAAGAACCGAAATGAAACCAAAACATCATCCAGTCTGCTGTCAATCATTTTCACTTGTACCAGAAATCTTATTGTTACTTTATCTGTAAGCATAAATATTCACAATCGCGGACAAAGAAGAGAAAATTGACAGATTTTGTCAGAAATATGAAGCTGAATCTGTCTGAATCGATCCAAGCAGTGACTTTATATCACATCTCTGTAATAAGTGAGGACAAACAGAGTTATATTAATATAAATTTAGGGGAAAAAATGACTCATGAACATGAATATATGATACTAGAAATGTAACCGAAGCTTCATTACAGTCGATTAGTTGGTCGATACGCTCTCGTCCGACTAAATTCTCATTAGTGGAATAATCTCCGTGTTACTTTCATAAGGAGAAAAGTGCTACATCAGGAGCTTTCCAGGATTAATCCATTATTTCCCGCGGCGGGGGGACAGACTAAGAAATTACCTGTGAAAACAGTGGGGGTGTATTCAAAACACCCCCGCTGTTTTCACAACTTTGGACTCGCCCAAACTAGGAGACTTCTCAACGGTTATTGAACGTTTAGTAAACGTACTGATCGTTTACTGAATCAGAGTTTCTCCTACAATTATATCAACGAGAACCCCCGCCAGGACAAAAAATATATTTTAATGCCAGAATTAACGTTAAATATCCACTCATTCAGAAATATTTAGCGTTTGGGAGTCTGTGCAGCGCTGTTCAGGACCGGAGTTAACCGCTGTTGTTGTTGCCTGGAAACTAGCTTGACTCTGTCGGTGACGGTGGATACGAGTGGAGCAGAGGAAAAGGTTAGCGGTAAGTTGTCAGTCTGGCAGTAAATGTACAGCACAGACTACAGTGTGTCAGTTAAATGCTAAAAAAAGTCACGTCTGTTGTTTCTCCAAGTGCTGGAAAAGTGAAGGGAGTTAGCTCCAAAGTTAGCAACGAGGGGTTAGCCTAGCATGAAGACGCTAAACAGAGAAATGACTAATCGGTTAGTAGAAGATTATGCACAATTTTTAGTCGACCAAGATTTCTTTGGTTTAAATTTAAAATCTCGCATCTAGGGCAGCAACATAGGACAACAGTAGAGCAGTTCATTGTAGGTTTGGCTCTGACGTAAATGTATTTTCTGGATGACACTGTTGTTGTTTTTAATGTTGCTAATGTAAGTCTGTCCACAGCCTGACAATAAACGAGCTAAAAGCAGCACAAAGTGAGATCAGAAAAAGTTTGTAAGATACTTTTAATCACACAGAGAGTCTGCACATAGACCCTTTTTAAGCATCGTTTCGTGGATAATTGTTCCTGACTCTGACATATAGAAAGTCGCGTTTGACTTGAGCTGCTTTCAAGATAACGGCAATTACGGTCTTCGGCCTACTATGACTCCTGTGTGTGTGTGAGTGAGTGAGTGAGTAAGTGGGCTTTGTTTGCAGAAACTCCAAGTGCAAGGCAAACAAACCCATTTGATGAAGTTAATTATACATCACAAACACTCGGAGGCAGCCTGTAATTGTTCAGTCCGCCTTTTACCCAGCAGACAGCCGTGCACTTCCATAGATATAAAAGTTGTATGACTCCGGGAGTCACCGCGAGTCATGCAATAGTTGTTAGAAGAGTTCTTAAGCCGCGCCGAGAGGAAGACGCGTGCTGGTGTTGTGACCCATCTTTTGAAAAACTTAAATAAAATATCCACACTCCTGCTAGTCGTCTCTCATCATCCTGTACGTCCCAGGACTTTATGGCTGATCTCAGTACCTTCTCAGGCAATAATTCCCACTGCAGCTTCATGAAAGATTCATTAAGCTTTCACAGAGCTGCTGCCGCCTCTTTTTTTTTTTTAAGCTTCTGTTGAAGGACGGTGTTAAAGGTGTTTTGACAGTCACTCCAGGAGGAGAAAAGCCTGCCACGCCGCCTCAGTAACACCTGCGGAAGCAATAACATCCCCCCGCCTCACCGGGGTTAGATGGATTTCATCACCCGGTGGCCTCAGCTGACATACATATGTATAAATATATATATTTATTCCCTTCCCCTCGTGTGTGGCGGTGGATGAGAGAGGCGGGAGGTCGCCTGGTTTGAAGAAGCCGCCCCGTTGAGACGTCTTCCTCAGCGGCGAGGAGGTAACAGACACGTGGAAGGTAAATATTCATGTTTACTCAGGTTTTTCTACAACGTCTGGCTTCTGTTAACAGATGTTTTCACAGTGACGGTGTGAGAGAATAGATCCTTTTCACGGCAGACATAGAAAGAACAGGTGTGAATAATAACACTAATGATTGTGTCGCAGTGAGTCAGCCGAGTGAGCATGTGCTACACCAGAGTGCTGCAAAATGGCTGACCTAATGCTACTGTGCAAAGTCCAAATGTCTGATATGTAAAATAATAATAATCATCAGTGACTCTGCAGCTCCTCTCGGCTTCACGGAGCTTCATAGTTGAGTTTCAGCTCGTTGTTTATCTTTCTGGCTGCAGGTTTTACTGTTTAGTTCACTCTCAGCGGCTCTCAGAAGAAGCTGTTTTCAGAGAAGAAGTGTAGTCTAAACCCAGACGGTGACGTGCTAAGGTGAAAAACATTGCTGCAGAGTAATTTGCTTGATGTTTTGACGGGTTCGAGTAGACATAAATTTACCATGAGGCCTTTACGTCAGCTATACTATGAATAATCAAGTTATGTATGCGTCACACTGATCTGTAGCAGCTGTAAGAGGCCAAACACAAGTAGTCACCTACTATATGTAATGAAAAATTTAAACTGGTTTGTGTAACCTCACGTTAAACTTCATTAAAGAGCAGGTTTGAAAGTAATTGTGAGAAATAGCAAGAGGTGGTCAAGCACGTGCTGTGAGATAATGGTGCAACAGTCTGGGCAATGGTGGGAAAATAAAGGAAAGGTGGAGGCCTAGTCAGTGACTTTAGAAGCGACAGATAAGATGAAACCTATTTTTCGGCCTCGCAACAGTCGACTGAGTTATTTTATAATAATATAATTGGTCAAAAAAGGTATTGGGTGACCACAGGAGGTGTGATCAGAGCTAGCCGAAGGTATATAAGCCTGGTGGTGTTGCCTTTTGATGCTGTACCTGTTCTCTTTTTAATTGTTGACATTAAGTAAGTAGTAAGTAAAACTTTGCTGCTTTTGTCCTTTTGTCACCAAGATTTTCTTTGGTTGACTACAGCCCTGGTAAAAACAGTAAAAACAGTAAAAAAAAATGGAAAACTTTTCTAAAGAGCGGCCTTTGTCTTTGTCTGTAAAGATCAAGGGGCAGTATGGGTCTGTAAAGAAAAAGACCTTATTTTAAAGAAGATGGCACACCAGGCGGCTTTTTCATGAAGTACACCTGTAGATGTCGTACTTAGACGTAACCCAGGTCTTCCATGTCACAGCAACACCACCACATAGCGGTGTGACGTAGCGAAACAAGAGCTAAAGAGCGTCATTGATTATCATTCATCATACGTTCACCATTAATGCTGATATTGTTTTACTTAAGTAAAAGTTTGAATCTGTGCCTTTACTTTACTTTTATAACAGAGTATTTCTACACTTTTACTTCAGTAAGAGATGCGAGTGCTTCCACTACTGCTGCTCAGGTCCCTCAGGAGTTGGTAGAGAGCTAAAAGAGAGTGGCTGTTTATTTCTCTGTCAATCAAGCGATGGTTGCAGCCCTAACTGAGGGTTTATTTTCAGTTTTTTGCTGCCTGCACTGACACTGAACTGAAAAAAAACCAACAACTAATCGCAAAAAGAGGCTAAAGAGCTCCTTAGTTGTGTTAATTATTTTATTTTGGCACTACAGGAAGCTTCTTTTTTTTTACATTCGTCATGTCACTGAAGGTTAAAATGACACAAAAAAATGATTAAATGTGATCGATCCTTCAACCTCTGGGTTGGTTACGGACTTTAAAGACGAGCACTTTGTTTGCCTTTAACCTTGAGTTCAGCTAAAGTTCACTTCATGGTATTTTAGCACCATATGGAGGAAACAGACTTGTGCAGAAATGAGACCTGCCTGCAGGCACTTCTGTGCTTCTGTTATTTGTAATTTGCATAAATTATTCCTCTTCCTTTAAAATCCTGTTTAGACCGGGGCATGATGTCCTCGCCATGACAAGTGTTTTTTGTTTTTTTTTTTACCTCCACATTTTGTCGCTCCGGCATCCGTCTCTCGCTCTCTCCGAGTGTTTATCAGTGATTTAACTGATCTGATCTCTGAGATGAATCAATGAGATATGTAAATAAGCTTTATGCAAATTAGACACGCGTGGGTCTTGAGTTTTTTTTATTTTTTTTATTTTGGAAAGTCTGCAGCGCCATCAGACCGCCAGGCTTATTAATCTCTTGCGCTTCAGCGGCGCAGTGTGGCACCTCATCTTCACACTGCCTGCTGCTTCCCCCCACCTTCCCTCCAAATTACAAGCCGGTAATCTGTTTGGCACTTAGATGAGTTACAGAGGAGAGGAAATAAAAATAATAATAATAATAAAAAAAAAAACACAACAGGAAACAGGTTCACAGAGAAATAAACATTTTAATTAGGTGTTTGGCACTGATGAGTTCACACACACACACATACACGCACACACATTCCCTGAAATTAAATAAACATATCTGGATATAACATTTTGTATTTAGATGTACATTAAGTTAAATAATACGGCGTTTTTTTTTTTTGATGAATACAACATTTACACACCTGCCATGACACTTTGAAATAGGTAGAAAGTGAGCCGAGACTGTACAAGCGCAGAGACATGCGGACGTCACACTCTTTACAGACGGACAAGAATAAATACAAACGTTTAAAAAAAAAAAAAAAAAAAAAAATCAGGAGGTGTTCAGAGGAGCGAGGGGAGGGGACTGTCTTAGTTAGATATTCCCGCCTCCCTCCCTCCCGCCTCCAGCGCCCTCCGTCAATCCACCGACTTCGCGGGCGCTTCAAAAGTCACGCAAAAACCGAGGCGTCGTCCGTCCCCGTGGAGAGGTAGATATCGCTCGTCTTTGAACTGTGGCCCCCCCCGTTTTTTACACTGCGGAAGGAGGGGGGAGGGGTTAGAGGGATTGAATGAGAAAAGCAGGAACAGTCACTCAAACGGGACAAAAGAGACGTCTGGCGGCGGCGGCGGCGGCAATCTGTGGCGTTGCGTCTGCTGCGTGCCACGTTAAAAGGAGAACGGTAGAAAACGTCTCTCTGTGCTGTAGCGGGATTTCATTTCCCCTCATCAGCAGTTCATCTGGATAATTGTCTCAGAATCAGATGAGTTTTTTTCTGCTCTGAACAGGTGAAGCTTTGCTATGAAAGTGTTTTTGTTTTGTTTTGTTTTGTTTGCCCAGTTTCTCTTTGTGACACTGCTCCTCTGCCCCCCCTTTTCACCATCTCCTCTCTCCTGAATCCAAACGTCTGGTGTCTGAAAGTCTGTTTCCTGATGTTTTCTGTCCTTATTTCCTGCGTTTGTCCAGGCAGCTGCCATGTGTTTCCCCCCCCCCCCACCGCTGCAGGAAAGGATTTTATTGAGAATTATGACTCTTTTAACAGATTTCAGCCACAGAATCATGTGCGAGATATCAAAATTTCACCACACAGAGCTTCAGTTCTTCGTGAAAGCTCGCCATCACTTCCATTCTTTCTGGGTTTTTCTTAAATTTCTTGTTGTGTGTGTGTGTGTGTGAATTTGAGTGTGAAGCGTAACAGGCGCAGCGGGGGGAACACAGGGGCGCTGCTGGCAAACTGCAAGGTCACTAACACACACACACACATATAGACACACAAAAAAAAGAAAAAGCGGCAACTCGAGAGACACGAACGATTTAAGGAGACCCTCAGAGTTCACCTTCCCTTCTCGCTGTGCTCTGGGCCACTAGTTTCACTTTTAAAACTTTTTCTTGCATCTTTTTTCTTCTTCTTCTTCTTTTCTGCGGCGAGAAGAGATGCAGTCTTAACCAGAGGAGGAGGAGGAGGAGTTGGAGGGTGAAGGTGCTACTTTATTAGTGCAAAATCTGTAAATCGGCGTCCGTTTCCGCGTCGATTCATATCTTGGTCTCTTTGTATTCTGCCTTGAAGGAATCTTTGATCGCCAGGAGACGGGAGGCCAGAAGATGTCCGCTCACTTTGCTGTGCCACTCCTGCGACCGACCCCTGGAAGATAAAAAAAAACAACAAACTCAGTTTTACAATAACTTAATAATAATAACATCATCCATCTTGCACTTAGAGGAAATCCACATGTAAGCTGCCTTTTTAAGATTAAAGATTATATCGTGGTTAAAGGCTCTTTGCGGATAAATCTAAGAGCATCTTTATATCCTGGAAATGAATAAACATTTCTCCGCCACATGCATTTTTTTTAAAGCGCTGCAGGGAAGAGAAGCTTTAACGTCGACGCTACGCTGCTGCTTCAGTGATGTCAGAGCTAAATATTACACAACTTAAGTGTCATCATTCAAAGCCAAACGATTTTTAAAGCAACAGATAAGAGAACAAATATTTGCAACATTAATAATAGTAGTAATAATAATAATAATGGCTGCTTTACATTCAGACTGCCGGTTCTGGGACCTGTTTTACACCCGCTGGCTCACAGAAATGCGCTCTCGTTTGCATCGTCAGTTTTATCTGCGTTTATCAGAAACGTTCGACTGTTTCATCTGCACTTTTCCTGTAATCACAAAGTCAAACTGTCCGCCATGTAGAAGGTGCAATGGGTCGTGTCTGTCTTCCAACAGTTACCGTGTTATTTACCGCTAAAAAAGGAGCCACACAATCCCCCCAAAAAAGTTTTATTTGCTTGCATCTTTTATGTGTGTCTGAACTTTTAAGATTCACTGCAGTTTCAGGTGAACTCCAGTCCAAACAAAACATCCTTGATGCCTCTCTCTCTCTCTCCCTCTCTCTCTCACTGAGGCCATAATGCATTTCATTTCCTCTGGAGGTGATAGGATCTGTTTCACAGGCCTGTACTGTAAAAAGCCCCATCGACCTTGATGCATGTGGATCTGTTGTCTTGCCTTGAAAGCTAACAAGCACTTAAAATTAATGTCATAGCAAATAAGCTCAAGGCAGCCCTTTCGCCGCGCAAGACATTTCGAGCTCCGTCGTCGGCGGAAATGAAAGGCGAGAGGAAGTAAGAGACGAGGAGGAAAGAGAGGAGAAGGCGTTCATCCCTCTGGGTGTTTTCTAGCAGCGGCGTTTGCAGGCTTGAAAACTGTCTTGGAATTGAAGTTTATTTTATTCTGAAAGTATTTGAACAGTTGCAGCTATGAACGCCTGAAACGCACTATTGATAACACACTTATTATTTATTCATTAGGAGGAGACTGAAGGCTGTGAAAGATTGGATGCCACTGTTTTCACTCTCACACACTTTGATTCAGAAAAAAAAAAAGTTAGTAAAACTAAATTATGACTGACCTCAAGTGTTTAGATTTTTTTGAGACAATAGAGATGCAGACAGGAAATAAAAGTTTATGTCAAAGATGGTGATCATGGTTAACGTTACACCTGCTTAGCATGTAGCATGTTAGCAATTACTTCATGTATTTTCATCAGTTTCTATAAAAGATAATTAACTGACAAACCAAAGTTGTTTTAAAATCCTTAAAAACTCTTCTGAACGTCTGGATCAAAAGATATTTTTCCTGACTCCTCCCACACAGGCAGCCGACGAGCTGCCATCTTTGTTTTGATTCAGAAAGAGAAAACGTCTTTTAGAAAATACCGTCAGGACAGCGGCAAGTTTTTTTATTTTTAAAAAAGTTACTGGTTATTAATTATATTTAATTATCTTTTAGTCTTGTTTTTTTTTTATCATTTTAACTTTTCAACTTTTTTTTTTTTGGCAGGAATGAGCCTCCATACTTCCCCGCCTGTACTCTCTGTTATATTGAATCTATGCAGAGGAAACACTGTGCATGCTCATAACTGAAATGCACAAATCTGCAGTTGCTGCTTCCTCGGCTTTTGGGAGAGAGAGAGAGAAAAAAAAAGAAGCTCAAAACAAACTACAGCGTAGTTTAATGACAGAGATGCAATGAGCCCGGCCCTCTGTCGGAGCGCTGCTGCCACCTGTTTTCTGTCGCACGGAGGTTCATTTCATTTAATCAACTCAGACAAATGGAGCTGCGAGGCTCCGCTGAGAGTCAAATTGATCATGTAAGCAGCAGAAAATCTGCACCAACTTGGTTTCAAAGGGCATGAATCATGAGAAGGAGGGCTGTTCCTCCTCCTCCTCCTCCTCCTCCTCCTCCTCGTCTCTCTCTCTCTCCCGCTCGTATTGCTCACAGGGAGGGTGTGATTGTGCTGCAGATGCTGGCGGAGGTCAAAAACACGGAACAGGCTCAATTAAGATGGATAAGACGGACTAACGCTCTCTCCAGATATTTCTTTTAATAGGCTTCTCACGGCCTTAAATCCTCTCTGCTGTTCCTGGAGCTCACTTTGCCCTTGCTTACTTCTGTCTTGCCCTTAAAGGACCATTACACCGTTTTTTAGTTTAGAGTTTTCTGACTATGATCGCTTGAGTATTTTGTTTGTTTATGTCATTAAAATTAATTTTCCATTGGGGCAAAGTTTAGTTTTGTTCAGCAGAGTCGTATTAGAGGACCCGACAAGAGAGATTAGGAAGGGAACGGTTGTTTTGTCATCGTAGAGAAGGAACGGTTTGATAGGAGGGTTAGATGCCGAAAAAACGAGCTGTAAAAAAAACCCAAAAAAACCCAAAAAACAATAAATGTCACACGATGAATGGCTGTTTTTAAACTCCAAAATCATAATTCTAGTGTTAAATAAGATAAGAGAGAGAGGACATTTGTGAAGTTTGTTCGTACATGAGCGAAAACTTTGACTCTTAATTTGAAAAAACTGCTGAATGACAATGACAAGTTCTCCTAAATCACTTCACCCGTTCAACCTCATTTAAACTAGCTCGGCTCTGGATTACTGCACTTTTTAAACATGTATTTGCGCGCTACACGCTTTAGACGTTTAATGTCTGTGTAACTTTATTAATATGGTTGGAATGACCCATTAAATCATCTTAAATTTGAACTTTGAACGTGTTTGAACCATTCTCATTGTTTCTGGAAAGACACGTTAATCTCTGTTGTATATTGAAGCGGCAGTATCTCCAAACCTGGACAGATTAAACTATTTGTATGGTCAGAGATTATTAAGAGTGGTGAGAAAACAGTCCTCCTCTTCAGTCTTTTACCTCCTGCTAACTCTCCTTTAACCATAACACGCTCCAACTAATCTGTAAAACGTTTCCTTTTTTAACCTGCGTGCATCCTTTACCTGGTGTCGGTTCGATAGAGGTGCGTCAGCCGGGTCTTCCTGGCTCCTGTGGCCTCCAGCAGGTAGAGGCAGGAGTGGACGAGCACCCTGACCCCCTCCACTGGGACCTCAGGGTGCTCGGTGGATACGGAGGACAGGTACAACGGGCCGGAGGACGGGTCGGCCTGCCAGGTCCTGAGGAGGAGATGAGAACATAAATAATGTGCTTTGAGTATTTTAGCTGCTTACTGTATGTGGTGCTAATAATCGAGATTGAGCGAGATTCTTTGTTTTTCAAGTCATTAAGACTTCATAGTGTGCAAGAACTTTGATCTGAGAACAGAATAAAAATCAAACACACATTGATTAACATGAAGCATCAAAAAGAGAGGCAATAACTGCTACTACCTAACCCTAACCCTTGTTTTGTAAAAAAAAAAAAAATGTTTGTTTCCAGAGCACCCCAACCCTAACTTAACCCTAACTCTATCCCTCTTCCTAACCCTAACCTATTCCTAACTCTATCCCTATCCCTAACCCTAACCTAACCCTATCCCTATTCCTAACCCTAACCCTAACCTATCCCTATCCCTATTCCTAACCCTAACCTAACCCTATCCCTATCCCTATTCCTAACCCTATTCCTAACCCTAACCTATTCCTATTCCTAACCCTATCCCTATTCCTAACCTAACCCTATCCCTATTCCTAACCCTAACCTAACCCTATCCCTATTCCTAACCCTATCCCTATTCCTAACCCTAACCCTAACCTAACCCTATCCCTATTCCTAACCTAACCCCACCCTCCTCCTACCTAAACCTAACCCCTCTTTCCAACCCTACCTACCTATCCCTAACCTTACCCTTCTCCTTACCTAACCCTAACCCCTCTCTCCTACCAACCCATCCCCCTACCCTAACCAGCCCCCTCCTCACCTAACCACCCATCCCTCCACCTCACATTACCCCCCTTCCCTTCCCTAACCTACCCACCCCATACCTTGACCTTAACCCTCCTGAACTTTCCCAACCCCCTCCCTTACCCCAACTATACCCACCTTCTACCTACCTACCCCACTCATACCTCTCCTACCCTAGTCCAACCCTCACATCTCAACCCACCCCCATTACAACACCCCCCCCCCTCTTGGATCCTTGGTCCCTTATGGAGGGACACCTTATGGACATCTTTCCCCTCTGGTTTGGTCACGTCCTGTCAGTAGGCCTGTGCTACCTATTCTACCCCCAACCCCAACCCTAACCAAACCCCAACCCTCTGCACAGGAAAAGGAGAGAGAAGGAAAAATAACACGCCATTGTTGTTTTGGCAGTGTCGACAATCACAATCGTTATTTAAAAAAAGCTACAAGTGACATTTTCCAACAAATTATGGGTCTTTCTGCTGAGCAGCACTTTGTTTTTGATTGTACCTGTAACACTGAACGCAAGGTATTTACAAAAACCTTTAAAAAACTACAACGTTTATCTTCCCCATTGACATTTATCAACAGCAAGTGAAGATTAAACTTCCTGTTATGTCACTTCTTTACTTTGCCAGCATCTCCTGAACAAATTCAGCCATCATTCACATCAAATTTGACATAAAATTCACATAAATTTAAGTTTTTCCCGTCTCTGGTTTGTCCTGTGTGGCCTGGAATCCCATGATGCACTCTGGCATCGACATGAATATCTCACACCGCGTTCAATGAATCCATTAACTGTTAGAGCTTGAAGACAGGAAGATACCCCAAAGTGTTTTTGTTGTTTTTTTTACTGTCAACAAATCCCATGAAAACAACAAAACCAGCACTGAATTGATCCACTAACAAGAATAATATATATCTATAATCTATAAGATATGTTACTCCTCTATGCTGCAGACCTCCATTGTTGTCACACCACTGCATCAGGCAACAGTCCCGAACACACCGTCCTGCTGCCAGAAGTACTCACTACAGAGCGCCAAATGTGGATTCATCCGCCACTGAAAATAGTCCCCAACAAAATACACTATTTCCTCCTGTGTGTTTGAGGAAATGATGAAATGAAACCATCTATTCTTCACCTGTAACTGTGATATAAATGGTTTTATAGGCTGAATGTGTCCAGACTAGACATCCAGATTTTTTTTTTTTAATTAAATCAATTATTACAATTTCTTTGTGACTTCTTTGTATGAATGTGTTATGTAAAATCCCTGCTTGTCCTTTCTTACTCACTTAAAGGTCACTGACAGAAAGAGAAATATGAGAGAGGTACACAGTGTGATGTGGTCCAACTGCAAACACAGATATTGTCATGTCTCATCTGACTCCAGGGTTGGATTAAAATTTCATCAACCCCATTCAAACCTCTCTCTCTCTCTCTCATACACACACACAGCCTGCTGTCTCCAAGCTTAAATCAAACTGACACTTTCAGAGTATTTTCAGCTTTGACTCCTCTGTCCTTCCTGCTCAGCAGAGCTCAGCGGGTTAAGACCCAGAGGCCCGTGAAGCCTGGGGCTCGCCTTGCCTCATTACCTGAGCAGCAGGTGCTCCTCGGGCGGCCGGTAGCCCAGGCCGTGGCCCTGGCCCTGGAGGAGGTAGCGGTAGATTTCTGTGGCCTTGGACAAGGTCTGAATGACAGCGGCCTGGCGCAGGCTGCTCTCCCACAGTTCCTGCTCCCTCAGCAGCCGGTGGAGAAGCTCCTTCTGGGGGGCATCCACCTCCACCGAGCCTTGCCACATCCACAGCGGGCAGCCGTCGTCCATCTGCAGACGAGAGAAAGATGATTTAGTACCTGACAATGTGCCGACGGTACACACTCTGTTAAAGATCACTGCTTTATTGGTTTGTTCCTTCTTTCCTATATTCTTCCCTGAATTCTTCCTTCTTTCTCAATTTCCCCACTTTTTTCATAAATCATCTCACATTTTACAAATACCTTCCTTCCAAAATCAGTCAGCTGTTTACTCCCATTTCAGCACTTTCCGTCTCTACAGCTTTCTTACTCTCTGGTTGGCCAACTTCCACTCTTCATATTAATCCTTTACATTCTGTACTACACATATAAATCATCATTGTATACTTTTTTCTTTGCAGTTAGTATGCAATACATCCATGTACATATCATCTTGTACTGGAAGGTGTACTACATCAAACTGTAAGATTTTAACTTGTTTTCTGGGATCTTCCTGCAGCTTTCTCACAACTCTCCAAATAAATATGTAGATTTGAAGGTGGGATTTTGTCTTGTCGCTCACCTTCTTGAAGGCCAGCTCCACGTGATCTGGAGCCGGGTGGCTCTCCCAGCCTCGACTCTTCTCCTTAGCCTCCTTCAGGAGGTGCTCGGTGCTCAGCTGCAGCTTGATCCTCCTCTCGTCCTGCTCCTCCTCACCTCCGCTCTGACCCGTGGACACCGGGCCTCCTCCCTCCTCAGAGACGGAGTCCTCAGTCGGGGTTGCGGCGCTCAAACTCTGACCGGGCCAAAACTCTGGAAGCTGCAGAAAGGGTTGTTAATTATTTTGTCCGTAGATAAGATCGAGCCTCAAAAATGTTCTCTATGATTAAAAAACTACAATCTGGTGAAGCAAGTTGTTGGTCGTTATACCTCAAAGAGTCGCTGGGCCTCTGTGATCATGTTGGCCAGGCCCTGAGTGGCGGCCAGGTTCTCACTCAGGTCCCGCTGGTCTGGGCGACCCAGGCTGTACTTCCTGTGTGACCTGCCGCAACAACACAGGAACAAAATTAATGTCAAGGTCACTTTTGTTTTCTAATGTAAGAGAAAATAACAATTGTTTTATTTGTAGAGGACTTATGTAAGGTGTACAAAGTGCTTTTCGAAGCAGGGAGACGGCAGAAAAAGCGGCAACATAAATGAAAACAAATCATCCGTAAGGTAAAACCATTAAAATAATGACAGTCTAGAAACATCTAAAGGCCTAACTCAGCAGGTCTAACAGGGCTTTCAGGACAGGAAAGAGTTAAAGGTTCATGTCTGGCTTTAGAAATGAGACAGGACGCCTCTCTTCAATTTGAAGAGTTAAAGAAACACGTTAATCTGTCACATTGACCTTCATCTCCGACTTCAAACAACACAACAAACAACTTCCAGCTGATAAAGATGAAGACATTTATTAATAGCTACACATCTAAAATGATCAAGCAGATGAATAAAAGAGAGGAATAGGTCAGAGCCGGCGGGCGGAGGTCCAGGTCGATGCATCGAGGCAGTCGAACGTGGGCCGAAAGCGAGTGTCGAATAAAAACTGAATCTGGCTACGCTAACGTCTCCCACTGAGGCTCGTGCTATTCTGTTGGCTGGATGACAAACCAAACACTTCTTAGTACAAAATATGAAAACAGTTATCTCACAAACTTCAGTTGAGGAAAAGAAAATTAAAGAGAGAGAGACGTCTAAGATAAAATAAAGAGCAGAAAGTTTCCTGAGCTCAGCGAGGGGAACTCCCCTGATGTTTGTTTTATCGGTTCCTTAATAAGTTTTGAGCGTGGATGAGTCTCTTCCTGCCAAAACCTCTAATGAATATTAATTCCTTTGTTCTCAGTTTGGGACATTCCTAAAATGGCAGCTTGTCCTTTTGTGAGTAACATGGCGGCTCATATTTCCTGATTCTAGTGAAATCTACATACTTCAATACGACACTATAATTGTGATTTCAAACATAAGTTGTTGGTAATAATGTGTATTATATAAAACATCTAACATTCCTCCGTCTAATGTAATAACTGTAGTAAATGCACACGAGGTTGAAGCAGCAATTAGATGAAATATAAAATACTTTCACCAATAGACGGCAGTAAAAACACGCAGTGCAGATGTCTACCTCTGGATTTTAGTCATTCGTCCATTGTTTATCATACAGATATTAAAGTTCTTCATTCACATTAATTCATACAAGGCTAAAACAGGGAATATATGATTTATGGCGGTGTTTGGAGATAAGAGAAACCTAGAGTGAGTTAATGTGGACTTCTTTTGACTTTTGTTTTTCATTCACATGACCCGAGGGTCATTTAAATGTTTTCACGTCCTGTTAATTTAGTTATCTTGTCAGCCGTGGTCCCCCAGGAGATTGAAAGCATTAGTGCTCGGTCTGGCTAGCCTCCATGCTGTCACCCCCACTGGGAGAGGTGGAAAGGCCGCTCCGAGAGTCTGGAAAAACACTCCTCTTTCTTAGGAATTAAAGAACGGTTGTGCTAAGAAAAAAAAAAGAAAAACAAACAAGACTGTCCCCCTACAGTCATTAGTAGATTGAAAACATGTGGAACCAACTTACAATGTTACTATGATACAATTTCATTTAGCAGACACGTTTATCCGAGGCGACATACATCTGAGAGTTAATACAACACTAGCAAGGATCTAGTCTACGTGCCTTTAAGTGCCTTACATACTTGCATACAGTGCACAGAAGCAGATTTTTTTCTTCAGTCCATCAAGTGCAGAGGGGTTGCTTGAGTCTTTCGGTTTTTGTCAAAGATCGAGAGGTACTCTGCGACTTATGGCCCTGTTGTGGTGGTACCAGGCGCCATCATTGGCAGAGCGAGTTCAGGTCGGTGGGAGCGGTTTTAGTTGCTGTTTTGTTAGTGAACTTCAAGGTTTTGAATGTGATGCGAGAAGCAACTGGGAGGCAGTGGAGGAAGACGCGTTCTGGATCATCTGCAGAGGTTTGAACATGCATGCAAGGACGCCTGCCAGCAAGGAGTTGCAGTAGTCGATACGGTAGGATCTCTGATGTTCCTGATGTTGTTCAGGGCGAATTGACGCAACTGAACAATCGAGGCCATCTGAACTTTAAAGGTTATCATGACACCCAGGTTTCAGGCACAAGTTGGGTTGATTCAAGCTGGAGCTGTTGTTGTATAGAGGCTGACTGTTGGCAGAGGTGGTGTTCTTTCAACCATGCCAAGAAGACTGTGAGGTCTTCCAGCGGGAACAACAGGAAGAGCTGGGTATCATCAGCAGAGTAGTGGGAAGAGAAACTATGCTGATAGCACCAAGTGAGGTGGTGTTTATTGAGAAACGCCTGACCCAGACTCTTCTTTCTTTTGTTTCATTGTATTGTCTTGTGTTGATTATGGTATCGAGACACTTTTGTCCAAAGCCACATCTCTTTTTTTTTTTTAAATAACTGTACCAGAACAGTATTAAGTCAAGAGATGTGTAGCACAACAAGCTAGCAAAGCTCTGTAAACAGAAACACGTTCCCGCACATGCTACCTTACACAGAACTACTCTCTAGAGACTGAAATCTTGATCACTGTTATTAGTCTTTGGAGTCGTTTCCCATCAAATATAACATGGCCAAACTCTTCATAATGAAGGAACAGGTCACCCAGTGCAGCGGTGTAGCTCACCGATGTGTTTTTAATAGTTTCTGAACAACGACGGAGGTCTACGGCACAGAGGGATAAGATATATCAGGCTTTAGATACACACACAGTACTTGTTAGTAGATCAATTGTTTGTTGTTTGTTTAGCTCTGCACATGAGATCTGTTGACAATTGGAAAATTGAGAAAATCACCAGTCTTATCCTTTAACAAACTGAGCTACAGCTGCTCAGCTTGCAGTTTATTCTGTTTTGGACACACAGATTTTGGCATAACAGACGGGAAAAACACTACAGCTGCTACTCTACTCTGCTCTATACTTTTATTTCTAATGATTTTTGCGGATTTGGGAGCACTGACAGGAAACAGGAAGAGGGTGTGAAACATGTGACACGTCGGTTTCACGGTACTGACGGATGACTCTATGTGTCAGGCAGCGGACAGGAATCAGCATCACTGTGTCACAACTGCTGCATCTGACAGATTCGGGATACTTTGGAAAGCTTTCACGTCGCATCGCTGAGCCTTACTGGAAAATTGACAGATTCAAAGCAAGAGAGCAAACTGCTCCGTTTCTGCCTCCATCATCCGAAATGACCCAAACATGTCGGAACATGTTGTTCTGTTTCTGCTTCCATCAGCTGCTCTCCGCCCAGAGATAATTAAAGTGCCCTGAGATAACTTCTGTTATGATTTGGTGCCATGTAAGTAAAATTGACTTGACTTAATCGGGGCAGTGGAAAAGCAGAAAAGCCTGCTATTTGCAGAGAGTTTACATCTATCCAGGAAGCCATTACTGCGGCAGTTGGAGCAACTCCCACAGAATGGACTCCACACCTAACAGCAGAGGTCTTATGTAACTTCTATCAAGACTTATGTAACTGTGGGTCAGTGAGATGCTGTGTGCTGAAATAAAATGTGATTTTCTTTCTTCTATACTGTTATAATGGATGTTAAACATAGTCAAAGTCCCAAAACTTAAGATGAATGTATGTAAAAGCTTCAACCTGCTCTGAACGCTTAGTTTGCAAAGTTACCTCTACTTCCTGCTTGTGATGATGTCATGTTTCGTGCATACCCACAAACAGCCGTCTGTAGCCTTGGTGACCAAGGCTGTTGCTAAGGTTTCTCCATGTGTTGTTTACGTTGTCCACTCTCATATTTCGCAGCCAACATGTACAAATGTCAAGTGAAAATAAGTGAAATCCTGTTTACGGAGCCAGAGGAAGCTTCCTGAAAGCTGACCAATCAGAGCAGATTGGTTCAGGAGGCGGGGCCTTAAAGAGACAGGAGCTAAAACGTCCTGTTTCAGACAGAGGCTGAACTGAGGGGCTGCATAAAGGGCCAGCAGAAGATAAATAACTGGAAATCATGCAAAGATATTCCAGTAGAGCCCCAGAATATAAATATAGAGGCTGGGAATATCCTCTTTGGAGACAGTGTTTATGGTCTCAGCTCACCTGGGCGCGTTGGCGTCTCTCTTCAGGGTGTTGAGGTGGAAAAGCGACGGTGCCAGGCAGACGGCAATGTTGGTGGGAGTCATCTGGTTCTCTTCCACGCAGGCTACGACGTCACGCAGGAAGAAGAGCAGCGTCCGCAGCGCCTCCCTGTTCTCGTCAGGGAGCAGCAAGATAGCAGCCTGGGCCGCAACCAGCTGCTGGTCCTTGGGAAAATCTGCAGACAGAAGATTACCAGTTTATATTTTGATTGTGTTGTGGGGAAATTTATGGTTTTGAACTTGGACAAGATAATAAAGCCAACTAAATGTTCACTGTGATGGATTATCTTTAACTAATACAGCTTCCTTGTTAAAAGAAAATTAAGAAATGTCCCATAATCTCTGGTATAAAACAGCTGGTTTGTCTGGTCACATGATAACAGCAGCAACTTGCTCACATTGGTAAATGTGGAGGAAGGACTCGCAGAGTTTGCAGGTGAAGACGGGTTCAGGCAGGTCTCTGAAGTACTGCTTCACCATGTCGGCCACGTCGAAAGCAGACTGACCGTCGTACGAGATGCCGTCGGGGTCAGACTCCACCATCTCACGGAGGTACTGGATACGAGACTTCACCCCCGACTTCCGGAAAAGACCCACCTGAGAGAGCGCACAAAACAAATACAATTAAAAATGTTTACTTTAAGACAAGAACAACTGAAATTGATGTCGTCTATACTTTGAAGAGGCCTCTTTACCTGGTCCAAACACTCGGTCTTCAGGTAGACCAGGGCTCTGAGGATGCTGGGAGGAAGTGGCTCGCCTGTCTGCTGGACGCTGAGGAGCAGAGGAACCCCGAAAACCCGCCTGGCTTTCACCTCCGTCGCCTTGGTCTTCCTCAGCGGTTTAGGAACAGTCCTGCAGGCGGTGGAGGAAAGAGTTTTAGGAAGCAATCAGAGAGCTTAGACTAGTCTGAACACGGCGGTGCTGAGGGAAAATCAAAAATATTTTTCTTTAAACATCCTGAGAATTCACAATCTCAACCCGTCAAGTCAACTTGGCTGCGGATGTATTTGTTTCCTTTTGAAGGAAGAGCCAAATACACATTTTTTGATTACATAAGTCCCTGGTGGTCTCTTGAAATGTGTGTACCATTCAGATCAGCTCTGCGGGAAAAACATGCAGGCGTTGAGAAACCACGGATGGTGATCAAAGAGACTGGACTTTATGTTTCTGAACTGATATCAGCGGCGACCTTTTAACCATTAATAGCAGCAACTCTTCCTCTTAGAAACTTTCACATTCAGGGGAGCAAAAACTTCAGTGTTTTATTGGAGAAACTGTACTTTTTAGCCTCTAATGCTGAAAATTGCAGGCTTGAGTGCACTCTGGATAAAACCACTTTCTTTTTTTTCTTTTTTTTGCACTCCAATCTATAATGAAACCTCTATTCACTTGGCTCATCTTCCTAAAAGTTATAAAAAGCCCTGTAGCTTTCACCAGAGCACAGAAGGGAAAACAGTACCGCTCATGCTTTCTGAACGCTTTCCAGCTCTCTTTTCATCCCGCCGGTATTTTCTCTCCGTAAACTAATCTTAACAGCGGTTTCTCGAAAAAAAACAAACTATTACAAGCTATTTTGAGCACAGTGCCTCAGAGTATCGGCTGTCCCAATCAACAGCTAATTGCTGTATTTTTAATCACTGAGCACATCTTTTTGGCATCAGTGGACGAGTCGTTCAAATGACAAGACTCGAACTAAATAGCCGAAGCCTGAAGTGATGTTTTTAGATTTGCTTGACGGCGCTGTGCTTACTCCCTCGTCAAACCTTTACATGTAACTCACTGTTGAGTTGTGTCAGTTATAATTTTAGCGCACCTGATCCGATTAAACTACTTTGGATTCAGCAACAAGTAAAGATTTTTCCTCTAATTCCCCAACTCTGCTACCAAGCACAACAAACCTGGTTAAATCTCTACCTGGTCAAAAATCTAGCTGTGTTAAAAAAGGTTCGTCTTAAAGCCAATGTTCAACAGCTGAAGACTTATATCACTAATCGTTGAAAAGGAGTTTCAATGATTAGTCGATTAATTGATTAGTTGGTGTTATGGATACTTCCATAACTGACCAGAACTACAAAATGTCAAACTGTACTCTTGTCTTCTCAAATAGAGTAATTATTTTCAGACGACTTTCTACTTCTACTCCTCACATTTTCAGGCAGTTTTCTGTATTTTCTACTCCTTACATTTTAAAAATAGCCTCGTTACTCCTATTTCATTTCAGCTTGTTTTCATTCCCGGCTTGTTATTGTTTAAAAAAACAACAAAAAACCTATGCAGATAAATCGTGCCATCCAGATAGAGTGAATTTGATTGTGGTTAGATGGGAAGAATAAACATGTACACATGTCTGACACCCTATTGGTTTGTAGGCGATCAATCGCACCTGCACATTTATAAATGACGCCACACTACAGCAGGACACATAGCAGACCTGGTGTGAAGATGTCAGTCACTGAAGAGAACGTCTTGTCTCAGCCGAGCACCAGCAACGAGTCATTTTGGCCTTTTGAAAATGTTTTTTTGGGAGAGGTGGGATAGTGCACTAGAGGCCCGTGTGGCATGGCCTAAGCTTTTGTCTTTACTGGCATTGTTTCCTCCCTTACATTACTTTTACTTTTATACTTCTAGCAGTTTTGAAACCAATACTTTAATATTTTTACTTGAGTAAAAAGCTTGAGTTGATACTTCTATCTATATCTATACTTCTACTTAAGTAATGAATGTGAATACTTTTGACATCTCTGCTGATTTGGTTTTTCAGAGCTTAGAAGAGTTTGGAGACGACGTCCGGTTCAAACGTGGACTCTGCATTGTTCTCCCAAAGTTCATTAAAGCATTCCCAGAAAATCCAACAAACTCCTCTTTTTGGTTTTTCTTCTTCAAACTGAAAACTGCCAACATCAGCTCAGGAAAATCCACAACAGTTGCCAACTATTAAATTAATCGCCAACTATTTTGATAATCAAATAATTGTTTTGAGTCAAAAACTGTCCAAATACTGCTCCCAGTAACGCTCCGTCACCTGGACAGTAACTTAGAATAATGGAGCTAAGTATATTTACTCAAGTAATGCACTTTAATGCAATTTTGAGGTACTTGTAGTTTACTTGAATCTATCCATTATACCTCCACTCCACTACATTTCAGAGGGAAATACTGTTCACCGACTGTTGACTGAAATTTTTCTTATATTTTTCTCTTAGAGATCATGATTTCCTTCTCTTTTCTGTTATTTATTATAACTCTACAGTCTGAGATGTAAAAATACTGCTATTTCAAACTACAGTCCTGATCCTGAAAATGAAAGTGAGTATTTTCAGGAGGGTTTTCTCTTCCACACTCAGTCCCTTCATTCAGTCGTATCTCACTGAGCGTAACGCCTTCGGCAAAATATTAAATTGTTTTTCTGCCAAAGCATAAAACAAGCAGGTCATATGTTTACATTGGGAAATACTAATGTTCAGCAGAGTAAACAAGCAGTATATTTGAATTTTGTGTTATTCTTAAATATGAATCTGTCTTAATTTGGCATGAGAGCTTATTCCTGAAAACGCAGTGTAGGAGGAAAAACACTGATCTCATTAAATCCATGTATGTCAGTAATAAGAGCAGTGAAAACATCCAATGGTATAAACATAGCGAGCTACAAAGTCTGCAAACAGATGGGAGTTCAGCAGGTATTTTTCCTCACCTGAACTGAACTTGTGCAGAGGGAGAATATAAATGAATCACTGGAAACCTGCTTGGTGTTGAGCGAGCCTGAATGAACGTCTGTCACAGCTGAGACTTAAAAAAAATGTTGTGAAAAAGGGATCTGGAGGCCCATGTTTATCAAACTTCTCAGCATCACTCCGAGGAATCGCTCTGAAAGTTAACCGAAGACTGAGGAAAAAATACTCAGGAATGAAGATTTCTCCCCGGAGAGAGCGTGACGTCGCTGTTTTACGGCTCTCAGAGCCTCAAAATAAAAACTATGATGACGTGTTGCAGCCTTCATAGACTGTAAACAAAGCTACTCTCATACTTTAAAAGATAAATATAGCCTACTAAGTAAATTAAATAGGAATTTGACTCAGCTGTGTGAAATTAGCCCTGTTAAACCACATTGTTTTATAGTTCCCCTAATATTGTGACGTCTGGCATATATCGTGCAGACACATGCTGCAAAAGCGGACTGAACTGGAGAAGGAGGTCGTGCTTCAACAATGAGGTTCTCAGCAGAGTGCTATACCCAAAATCCAGTCGGCATCTTCCAAAAAAAGGCTGTGAAGAAGGGTCCGTGCTGAAGCGTGTAAGCGTTTTCATGTGATGTGAGCCAAATAAACACGTGAAATGTTAGTGTTTTGTCCTCCTTGACTAGGATATTTGAGATATATTTGAAAATGCTGCACCTCCTTTTAACTCCTGTTCCCTACATGAGGTAGAAAAATATTATTCCTGTAACCTGTGAGCGTTATCAATGTTTGATTCATCGCTGTTGCAAAAAAAAGCTGCAGCAGGTTTATCTTTTCAACACGCTTATTCTCGTCAAGGTTTCATAAATCATCTCTCCTTTCATGGAAACTCCTAACAGGTTAGTACTCCTCTCTACTCTTGAAGAAGCCTGATAAACTCTGCCCCCTTGAATTCAAAACAATGTCCGAAGGCTTTCCTGTCAATCGTGTGATCGACACTCTGATTTTCCAGGAATCCAAGAAGAGGCACAGGCATGTTTTTTTTTTTGGGAAGGAGTTTTTCTCCTCTTGAAGAATGTTGCTGCACCTGAGCCATGAATAATGAATGCATTTTCTAAATAGGCTTCCTGAAATATTTACCCTCTGCCCACCCACCTGCCATCCTTTCCACAGTTGTTACCTTGAAGAAGTTTCTCCGTGCAGGTGTGCGGGAGCAAAGAGTCTAAAACTGTTTTCGCAGAGTTTTGTTTCTCACCTGTACTAACTCCGTCCTCAACCTCTGCTGAACCCTCACATTTATCCTCAAGCATGAAATCACACCCCTCCCGTACCTCTAGCCTTTCATGCTTCTTACCAGTTCCAGCCCTGCTTGCTGGATGGGGAGTATTTATCCATCAGAGCGGTGAGTTTGAGCAGGGAGAGTTTCTGCAGCAGAAGGAACTGGGAGACAGACTGGTTCTCCACTCCTGGACTGGTAGGTAGGGAGGGCAGGCTCTGCTCACTGGACCAGTGCAGCTGCTGGCTCACTCTGCTGGTCACACAAAGCGATGGGTATGTATAAGTGCACACACACTCTACAATCTACACATTTAAGTACCAATATCTAACATTATGAGCAAAGTAGTGAACATTTCTTAAAGGAGTTAGTCATATTAGGTGGATATCTGACACATTTACAGTCTTTTTTAGCTTCAGATAAACTTTTAAATACATTGTCTTATGAAGGGATCTTCTGATGTTTGAGTATGAAGAGGAGGAATGATCACAGCAAGAAAAAAAACATGTTTTAATGTTCATTTGGGCTCCAACAGTTGTTTTAAGACAGACTACACAAAGCAGGGAGTCAGAAACACAGATGGTGTCGCTATCTTTACATTATAAGAGAGGCTTCATAACTTTTTAATGCTCCATATCTGAGAACAAACACGCAACAACTAAGAGATATAAAAGCAGCATTATGAAGAGGCAATCATAGCTATTCACCGCAAGGTCACTGCTTTTATCTTAAGTGCCTCGCAGTACCCTTTCATTTTTACTTTGGTTGATGCCCCATAACTATTATTATTAGTGCCAGAGGCTTACACTCACAAATGTCCAGAGATACTTTAAGAGTCCAATAATTTGTTTGTATTTCCTAGACCTGAATTTTAATGCTGAGCAATATTAGCTAAAAAAGAACCTGCTATCTTTTTAATGACCCCGATCTGTTTTTACTGACACTCGTGAAGCACTTTGGGTTATATGGCTTGTGAAATAAGATATGCTCTACAAATAAAACTTGATTACACTCCGACTTTTCTCACCTGCTCCTAGGTTGGGGCGATCTGGTCTTTGGCTCCTCGCCGTTCACCGGTACCTTTTCACAGCTCTCCTCCTCCTCCGTCTCCTCCGTTTCCTCCGTCTCCTCCGGTTGCCGCACCTCCAGGTGGATGTGACTGGGGGAGGACGGGCAAGGGGAAGCGGCTGAAGAGCCGTGAGCAGGTGAGACCTGGGAGGACGAAGAGGAGGAGGTGGAGGAACCTCTCTGACAGTCGTCCTCGGATAGACTCTCAGTCCAGGAGGTGACCAGTTGTTGGAGGTCGCTGATCCTCTCCAAAACGCTGTCCAAAGCCGAGAAAACATCCTCACCTTCCAACAGCCGACTCACCTGAGAGAGGAGGAGGAGGAGAGAAATCGCAATCAAATTTCTCATCAAAAACTAGTCGATACCCCAGCATGGAGGCTTTTAAAAACACAACAACTGGTTTAACTTCATGACAATAAAGTAGGATTACAAATTTTAACTTTTGACTGATCACAGATGTTTTTTCTTGCTTCCTTTAAGAAAATTGCAAAAATCCACACTCTAAAATAGTTTTTTAATGTTTTTTCAGCTGAGTTTTCGTAAATAAATAAAAAAAACTATGAAAGCTTTATTTGGAGGATGCATTTTATGTTGCTGTTACGTCACTTTTTGGAGAAACTGTTGCTCAGAAATAGAAATAACGTGTTCCTTAAAAGCCATTATCTAATGACTTCAATCATATTTTATGTCATCTTTTACTTGGCTTTGCTCGCCAACTTTTCTTCCAAACGGCAACATGTCGTCTGGGTCGACGTGATTTACGTCGGTGGTCGTAGAGGATTGTACAGTTTCAATCTAAAATGGAGTTTGATGCGAGCACTCACTTAATTATTTCTGGCTTTAAGGAAACACTTTGACTCCATATGGAGCTCAGCTGAGCAGAATAAATATCCTCCACTGAAATATCTGGGTTTTTACTGGCTTTTATTTGAGCTCATTTTGCAGAGATTTTATCTTTTTTTTTTTTAAAGTAAAAAGGCAGAAGAGCCAAAGAGAGGGAGTCTATATTTGATTAGTGAAGCACTCTGTAAAACCTTTACCGAAGGGGAAAGATGAGAACATTTTTACAGCCTTGTTACACAAAATAACCATAATACAGTCTACATATTGATCCCTAACAGTGACTCATGAACTACTTCACTGAGTAATAATTTTCTGTTTATCACTTTCTGGCTTGATCTGTTATTTTGGAACAAATCTCTCCACAGTCAGGCGGAGCAAAAAAATACAAAATGCACAATGTGTGTGTGCTCCTAAACTCACACAGACAGTCAAATAACAAGACAAGCCAGATGTTGAGCACCATGGACAGACGCCCTTTAACAGAGGTCACCTGTTCAGCAGCTGGACAGCTCCACTCTGCTGTTCTGCATAAACTCAAAACTTGAACTCTCACCCAGCCTGGTTGAACTCAACTTGTACTGCCAAATTTGAGATCTATATACCAATATATATATATATTTATATATGTATCACAGACCAGTAAGTCACCAGGCTAATACAAGGCATTGACGTCACTCTGTCCAATAGCACAAGGCAATGTGTATCTTCATACAACACGTGACCAACATGGACTCATTTTCTGTGATTTTTATACTGATATAACATTGAGATGAATGTAGAGTATGTAATGCTCTGAACCAAGCCCCCAGGAAGCCCCTCCTCCGACGCCGTATCCAGTTCTCTTTATACATCCATGCTCTGAACGCACTCTTTGCAATGGTATCTCTACTTCCCCTCAGAACAGAGCAGGGCTTGTCAGGAGGCGGGGCCTTAAAAGAGACAGGAAGCTAAAACTTCCTGTTTCAGACAGAGGCTCAACTGAGAGGCTGCATAAAAGACCAGTAGAAGATAAATAAGGAGTTTTTAACTGGAAATCATGCAAAGATATTCCAGTAGAATATAAATATAGAGTTGTAAATGTGCATGATATGTTGCCTTTAACTGTTTATTGCTTATTAATGCTAAACAGGTGGACTTACAGTAAAGTTTCCGTTTAGTTTTCCACTTTTACTTACATTTTTAGAAAAAGTTTCTTTGCTATTCATGTCAATATTGGATCTACAGGATGATCTGGCAATGTTAGAATTCATTTCCTACAGATTTTATGAATAATATAACACTTATATACATAAATAATTATGAGTAACAGTGGCCAATACCTCTGACTCTTCACTCATCCGTTCTGCATCGCTGCCACTCCCGCCGCTGCCGCCTTCACTTTCAGAGAGCTGCTGGTCATCAGGCACGTTGTCATAGACGCTCAGCCGGTGGTCCAGCGCAGCGAGCGGGCTCGGGACGCCGACGTCACCGGAAGAAGAAGATGAGGGGGCCTGGTCACTCGTAGCGAGGGACGACGTGCCGTGGCGGCTACTGTGTCGGCCCCGGTAACCGTGGAAGCTCCCGGTCCTCCAGTTGACGGACGTGTTGTCGATGATGGGGGACAGGATGGCGTGTTTGTGGGCGAGGGAGGTGGGGAAGGTCCCCGGTTTGTGTCCGTGGGGGATCTGGAAGACCAGACACTCATGGCTGCTGTTGTTGTTGTTGTTGTTGATCTGGTTCCTGTACTCCTGAGAGGGTGAACGGACACAGGAGAGAAGAAACAAGAGCAAGAAGGAACAGAGAAGGACAGAATAATGTAGTCAGTGAATAAAGAGAGGGGGAAACTACATGCTTTACTTCTCCGTACTCTTTTAAAATGTCTGTTTAATTGATAACTAGGATTTGAAATAATTACCCAATGCCTTGTAGACTGTTTCATTTCAAACATAATCCTTCTTAATGGGTTCAAAATTGGACACAAGCTCTTTCAATTCAATGCAAAATACTAGTAAAATATGTCCTTAGTGGGTAAATTAATTCCTGCAACCATAATGCCCTCTTCTTAAAAAAAAAAAAAAAAAAAAAAAGCACCTGCATGCAAAAAACTTCTTTTTCTATTAATCTGAAAAGTCCTGGATGACCGAATAGTGGAGTTTGGTTAAAGAATAATTCCAGTTTATTACAGTTTGATGCTTATTTATGCTCAGATTTGGAAAAAGTCTGATATAGGTGAAGAAACAGGAGCAGTCTGGGTAAACTGGTCAGACAGTTTGTAAGAAGCTAGATGATCTAAACCACTTTATTTGGAGGTAAACCTGATAGTGAGCACGCTGCCCACCATCCTTTCCACAGTTGCAGACAGGAAAACTGTGAGTGCACACAACTAAATGTAAGTACTGTACAGTTAAATTCAAACAGGACTGCTTCTTGATTATTTAACACAGTGAGCACAAACTATGAAAATTAGACCCTGCAGACTGAACAAAACTGGAATTTACCAGTTCTTGGTGTTTACATTGAGTGTATATAGAGAATTAATAATAAAAACTGTGACAAAATTAGTTTCAACATTATTAATTTTAACAAAAACACCAAAAATGGAGATCGATCATCATCATCAAGCTGGTTCCTGGTGGGCAAAATACTCCTATCTATCGAATCTTTTATGAAACTTTTATCTTCTCTCACAGTTTTTCATCAGCAGAGATCAATGGAAAACATACAGAGCAGGCGACAGGTTTGTCATATTTAGTTCACTGCTGTTGCCACGGCAGCAGATTAGATCATCTGTAGCTAATTAATTATATAACGGCTAAAATAAGAAAGTCAGTGTCAGTGTTCTCTGGTTAATGTGCCCTCTGCAAACAGAAGACACGTTTCTGTACGGCTGCCAACGTGTGTTTGTGGAGACTCTTCTCTTGAGAAACGGTCAGCTGATCACCTCACCTAACTTTGATTCATATCAGATTAATATCTGAATCTGATCGGTTTCATCAGGACTCTTCAGCAGCTGGTGAAGCACAATAGGCTGCAGCTGTTAGCTCAACGTGCCAGATACATTTAATTAACATTTCATACCATTGTGCTGCTATGCCAAGTTGTGAACATTAATTAGGCTGCTACTAAAACTTGTAGTGTTCCTGCTGACAAAAGATGAGTAGACATCTTTTAGTTGTTATTATTTCAGCTTTTAATTACTTGTAAATGACGAAAGATAAACCCTGTTAAGTGGATATGACTCTGGATTTCAATGCAATAAAATGCTAACAAATCACATGTGACGGCCCTTTACATACCAAATAATTAGGGATGCACAATATTATCGGCACGATATCGGCGTTGGCATTTTCTACCGATTATGAGCAGCCTATATGTTTCCCTCTCCTCCCCCGCCTGACTACCTGTTGGTCCCGGTGTTTCCTCTGCAGGCTCCTCTTCACTCAGCTGCTTCTTCCCACTTTAACCTGAATAACAAACCTCAGTGCTGCACATGGACAGTCAGGGATAACGTTAGCTTCTTTCCGGTCATGCTGCTGCTAACGCTCCGCTAGCCTCTCAGCAAACGTTATCCCCAACTCTCCACGTGGATCCAACTGGAGCCCCGAGCCCCGGTTTGTTATTCAGGTTAAAGTGGGAAGAAGCAGCAGGTCTGACGGGCAGCTGAGTGAAGTGAAGCCTGAGGGACCGTCAGGGTGAAACAGTCCGTGGAGAAGCTGCACAGATAGGTTACACCTCGGCTGACAGGATGTATCACTCTGTTTGGAAAAAAAAAACCTTCTTCTTTTTGGTTTATAACGGCGGTTGGTAACCAGCGTTTTAGGTGCGTTAGCGCCACCTTCTGCTCCGGAGTGAGGAGCAGAGATTAAATCCTTCACATTAATACTGTCTAATAAACTCAGTGAAAACTCTACTGCTCCACTTCATTAAAGTTTTAATGCTTAACTCCAGTCTTCCTGAATTCTTCCTTCACATATTGTCTTTCTTGATCAGACTTAGTACAATCTATGCATATATTGGTATCGGCATCGGCTACAATGAGTTGGAAATATCTGCATATCGGATGTCGACAAAAAATCCAATATCGTGCATCACTACAAATAATCGTAAGACCTCTTCAAACTACTACTTTTTTTCTCTGACCACCTCTTGGACCGACCTCTGTCTGGTTCTGGTTGTTCCGGGTCGTCCCGCCGCCGACCCCGACTGCGCTGTTGGAGCGTTTGCAGTTACTCCTGACCCGTGTGACCGGGCTGGGCGTGCTTACGGTGCTGCTGCTCTCCGACTGGCTGTTGCTGCTGCTGCTGCTGATGGTGTGGAGAGACGACGGTGATGAAGACGCTCGGCTGTTGGTTTGATCCTGCTGACTGTAGAGATTCAGGAAGTTAGACCTCTACTAGTAGTCCAGAGTTTTTACAGTTATTGTTGATTGCTTTTAATATATTTATGTCACTTTCAACTATTTTTTTAATCAGGTGCAGTGCGGAGAATGCTTTAGAGCTCAGACAATTAGTCGATTAATTGATTAGTCTAACAACAGAAACCCTTCTAATAATCAATTTTCAAGCAAGAATTTCAAATATTTGATGGTTACAGCTTCTCAAAAATGAGCATTTGCTGCTTTTCTTTGTCCCTTTTCTTTGTCTTAAATTGTAGTGAACTGAATATATTTGGGTTTTTTCTGTTGATCAGACAAAACAAGACATTTGAAGACGTCACTTTGGACTCTAGGATATTGTGATGGAGGTATTTTTTCACCATTTTCTGATCTTTTAGTGGCCAAACAATGAATTGATTGGTTAAGAAAATAATCAGAAGATTACTTTGTACTGAAAATGATGGTTAGTTACAGCCCAGGAATGTTTTATGAGCCAGATGGACACACAAGAAATAAAAATGTAGCCACTAAAATGTATAAAATGGGACAAAAGACAATAATAAAGTGGATAAAACACAGTTATTGTCAAAGATCCACAATCCTCACCTTGATGGGCAGTGCAGCCGCTCTATCCTCTCCTCCTCCATTGGCCCCTCTTGGACCTGAACTGGTTTGCTGACAACACGCCGGGCCCGACTCTCTGCGTTGTTGCCACCAGGTAGGAGGTTACCAGTCGTCCCTCTCAGCCGCAGTTTCTCCATCTTCCTCAGCAGACTGGTGCCCTTTTTCCTGGGAGGTTTGTCTGGATAGCAGCCATCGGCCTCCAGACTCATGGTGGACGATCCTCCACCGCTTCCACCGGGGGAGGGGGGTCCGCTGAACGAGGTGTCCAGGGACTGGGTTTTGTTTGTGGAGGAACAGCGGGAGGAGCTCCTGCTGGTCTCCTGGTCGTCTGTGGTGCTGGCAGTGGCAGCGGCGGCGGGACTTGTCGCCATGGGAGTAGGTTCCCTGTGGGTCTTGTGGCGTCTGTCGTGGCCTTCGCTCTCGGTGCTGCTGGAGCTGTGGATGGAGGAGACATCGTTGTGGTCGCTGCCGTCACACAGAGACACATCCTGAGGTGTAGCGGAGCTGTCGGACAAGCGAAGGAATTCCATCGTGGAGTCGTGGCGTCGCCATCGTCGCGTCCGCCTGTCGTAGGTCCAGCTGGGGCTGATGGCGCAGAAGTCCTCTTCGCCACAGTCCACTCCCTGGAAGAGGAAGGAGTCAGTTGCCAATACAAAGACAGAACAATGAAGAATGTGATGGAAAACATAACGAACCCCTAAAACGTCAGATCAGAAAATGTTTTGTAGAGAGATTAGATTTTTATCCATGTTTGAGTTTCACTTGATTAAAAATGTTTGGCTTGTGTCTAGAGGGGAATTTGTTTGCACCTCACCTTTCAAATTCATGCTGCTGTGAGTAATCGAATCATAATAACTGATAATATAAAAGGTGTAAAACTAGAGGCACTGAATATCCAGGCAACTTCTCTCTCTAATTTTCTTCCTCCTTCGTTTTCTCCTCGAAAGAGAAACCATCGAGGAGAAGGACCTATCAGTTCCTATCATTCAAGATCAAGTGATGCTTAATGGGGAGTTTTCATGGAGTGATGCCCCCCCACGGCTCCCGGCTGCCTCGGTATGAGAGCCCTGCTGTGTCTGAGCTTCTCAACACTCACCCTGCGTTTTGATCTCCGCAGCTCCAGCCTCATTTCCACACATTTGTTTAAAGTGCTTAATCTCCTGAGAGAGGAAGAAGAGAGGAAAGAGGATGATGGTTAGATGAGGAATGTCATATAGCACCAGTAACCTGCTAGAAAACTACAGGTTTACTACCACTAGAGGCCGCTTTTTTGTTGTTCTCCTTTCATTAGGTCAAATAAAAGAGTCACATTTAGAGCTGGTGATAAGCTACTTGTAAAAATAAATCAAGTGGCCGCAGCAGGCAGCTGTTTTCAAAGAAAAAGCTGTAAAAAGCCGCTGTACACTACCTGCTCAGCACCAAACGGTTAGCTGTAGACTAGCTGGTAGCATTTAGCAGCTAAAGAGCCAGATATTTCCCTCAGGAAGTTGGTAGAGAACAGAAACAGAAGCTAATATTGGACTTAGGTTCAGCAGAAGGACAGAAACACGACTGGATGTGGAAATAAAAGCAACTGTTTGCTAACAAGTTCAATATATCAACTTAAAAGCTGATTATATGTCAGTGTTGTGTTCTATACTTGTTTCTGGTGCCCCCAAGTGGCCAAAAAAATCAATTAATGCAGGTTTAATTCTGTATATATATATAGACAGGTGGATCGAACAACAAACAATTTTTTCCTGCTCTGTTGTTCCTGATATTTTGTCCACACCTGCTGTAAAAGTTTTGGAAACCAAACTCGTGCACCTGTACACGAACGCTTTACCTGCAGAGCGAATCCAGGGCGTCCTTATCCAGGAAGTGATGATCACGCTTCGCCCACTCGATGTCGATGGGGAACCTGCAGTCTGACACATAAACGAGAACATTTACAACGCCGCTGGAGATCATTTTGAATTTCCTCTGTATCATCTTCGGCACAGGATTGCGTTAACAGCCTCATATTTACCTTTGAATAATTGCACATACTGAGGAAAGCCGGCCGCTCGCAGCCAATCACAGGCCTCCTTGGCTTCAATCTCTGCAAACAGCGAGAAGGAAAACAGCATTTGATTCAATTATAATCACTTCATGCTCTGCCCACTTTAAGAGGGCAAATATTTGCACTTAATCAGTCATCTGTTTATGAAGTTTAATTACATTTGCATTTGGGTTAAAAAAAAAAAACATTGAAGGAGAAAAACTGGAAGCACATACAGGCAATTAATTATCTGTGACTCTTGGAAGAGGCCATTTTAATTACTGTTAATTAGCGTGGTAAGTGTGGGAATGGAGGAGAGAGACGGAAAAGAGTTGTTTTTTTTCTGTTTCCCTCCTCTTCATCTTCTATCCATCCAGGTTGTCGCTAAGTAGGACGGGCAGACCAATGCGGCGGCGGTGGCGGCGCTCACGTGCGACACATTTGAAAGCGATAACCATGAGAAAGGACTGATTTCAAAAGGTGTGTGTAAGTTTCTCATGGTTTTCCATCGTTTAAGCCTCGACAGCCGCGCTTTTAATGACGTCACCTCGTTGCATCTTCTTCTTCTACAGTGGTTTAATGGCACTGACTGGAGAAGCCACACAACACTCAACAGTCACGGCTGGAAACGTGTGCTAAGTTTTCTTAATACCTGCTCTGGTTTGAGGTGTTACCCTTTAGTAGTCGTTGCAGCTTTCTAAAGCAACCTCAGGTTCATGATGGCAGGATTAAATGATTTATCCCTTTTTGTTTAAGTGGCAGCCGTTTTATCAAACACACTTTTATTAAACACGGCGCACACGTATGCTTGATACGATGCTCGACACAGTGATGCTTGTTCCTGTGCACTTATGATAAGCACACACACTAAAGACAAGAAACACACAAACACATAAGATGACATGCTTTCACCACATCAACATGTATGCCAACAGACTAAGTTTCACTCTATGAAGCATTGTTGTGTAAATTATCATGCGCCGTATTATAAAAGCCTGAGTGCCATAAAAAAAAAAACGTTCTCACTCGAAGCTTAAAAAAAGTGTTTTCCTGATCTGGGATTTTAGAATGAGGGGGCGACAGAAATCATTTTCTCAGTTTGGTTGCACAGCTCAGGAAGAGGATTTGGATTTTTTTTTATTTGCCTACCGCAGCCTCCCTGAAATGTAAAACCTGCTGTCTCTCCACACATGAGAGGCCTCTTGCGGTTAGCAAACTGCCAAGGGCATCGCTTGTTTTCATATTCAGACAGCATGAAATACGGCCAACATTAGCCAACGCTAAAGGACAACAACAGCAGTTTGTCCATGACGGATCCGTTCTTCAAACACTTCTTGTCTGGTGTAAATGAATAAATGGAAAGGAAACTATTTCACGTTTTATTTTTTTGTCACTTTTGAAAAGTTTGCTTGAAATTCACTTGACTTGCAGGATGTAAATTCAACGCGGCGGTACGCCTCTTGCTCTTTCAGGAGAACAGCTCGACACAAAGCAGATGGCTCAGATATGTAAACACCGCGGAGGAAATTCAGCGAATACGGCTAAAACTTCAAAATAAACAGACAGACGGACACAAAGAGAAGAAAGAAATTGAAGACTGAATGCTAAAAAAGACCCCTTGCTGTTAAAGTGCTGAGCCTGTTTTTCCGCCGTCACTATGGAGACGTGACATTTGAGACTGACAAGGGATCAGGTGTACTTGCAGTAGTAGTGGTCTCACATGTCCACAAGAGGATCCTGTAAATCCAGGGATATGCGGATCTCCCAGTGTTAGAGCGCTCAATTTAGAATTTAATACCGCCGCTGTCATTTTGCAACCTTGAGGGTCAAAAGTTGAAAGCTCTTGTCATTTAAACCACTTTTCCAGTTTAAATAGATCTAATATCCTGCTTTAAGGCGACAGTAGCTCAGAGCTTCAGCTGAAGGGGCTTAAAATGATCATTATTATTATTATTATTGGAATTATCATGGAGCCCTTGAGCAAGACATTCAAATGAGAATCACTGCAGGGCAGAAGCAGAGGAGTAAATCTCCAACGGATGAGAAAAGATTTAAAAAAAAAAAAGAAAGAGCAAGTTGATTTTCTTTGATTCGTACATGCTACAAGGTGTTTGGAAGCTGCACCCGGCAGCTTTGCAAACTTGGAGGCTCCGATCGGCAGCGAGACATAAGAGGGGGAAAAAAAATGTCAGTGTTAACATACAGAAATCTTGGAAGCGAAGATGAGCAAACTGCACACAGCCTGCGCCTGTGTTTGCCAACCCTTCTGTCTGTGATCACGCTTTTTATATCAAAGGGAGGAGAAAAGAGTAGGAATGTTTTGATTTTTCTCTACATGGAGCAGCGCTGGCTCAACTTCTGATCAGGAGACAGTTTGATTCCTACACCTCTAAGATTTAAGTCGTTTCGTCTTCCATGTGTGCAGAGAAGAGGAATTTACTGTTTTGTCATTTAAGCTTTTTTTTTCTAGATTTTAACCCTTACATGCCATTCAGGTAAAATTTGACCCATTTTTACATTTGAGAGCAGTGAAAACATCTTTCTTATAGCCTGAAATTTTATCCTGAAGTGACCCAGAATATGCAAAAATGGGAATATTTCAACTTTTTTTTACATAATTTTATATGTCCCAGATTAAATTTGTCCCATATCTATTAAAAAAACACCATTCAAAAATGTCAATGCATTCACCACATTCAATAATATTGATTGAAATCATGATGGCTGTTAAGTTCACCTGTTTTAGGTAACAGGACCATAAGATAATGAATGATTTTTTTCTCCATAAAACCTGAAGAATGCACTCTCCCTGCTCTCTGAAAGATTAATTATGAGATAATCAATCATTTATTAATGTCTGATAAAGTATTTATGAATGAAAAAGAGATTTGAGGTCCAGAAGTTTGGTGTAGAGACTAATTATGAGAGAATACTACATATGAACAGTATGTTGATATCCAATATTTTCATTATTGTCAACACAGCCAATGAAAAGACCAAAACCAGTACCAATACTAGACTACTAGTGTAAATGTAGGACTCTGTTACAAGCCTGTTGATTCCCTCTGAGGACAAAACTCTTAAAAAACAACTTAAAATGATTATAAAAGTAGTTTGGTTTCATTTAAAAACAAACTATGCACATGTTGTTTCTAGCTAATGTAACTAAAAAGGAGTAAAAGTTAGAAAACTTTGAATCCACTGTTGCTAGGCCACTATATTCCCTTTACAAAAACAAATGTTTTCCTGTTCCTCTCGTTCTGCCGTCACGGGATGAATGTAACATTAGAAAAGAATGAACAGAAACAGGCTAATGAAAGTTGCCAAGCTTATGTTTGCTAGCTAACATACAGCTAGCTAGCTGCAATAGCTTAACAGTTACAATACAGTCGACTACTGTCCCAATCCACGCATTTCTCCCTCATCATCAAAACAAATCTAGAGTTAAACACATGTAAAGCCTTATATCTGTCTAAGAGAATAACACACAGCAGGTTAATAAATCTTCTTCTTCAGTTAATTAATCACAGCCTCATGCTAATACATGCTAATACATGCTAATGCAGCCTCGCTATCGGCTAAATGACGTCAGAGCAGCCTGTGATTGATTAGGGATTTGAAGCCACTCCCCTTCCCTGAATATGGAGCTACGTCTCCAGTAACAATAAGTCATTTCAGTGTGACATGGAAAGATGAAAGTGCAAAGACCGCTTGTGTATTCAGAGAAACAAAAAGGTATAAAGAAGAAAGCGAGGCTTACGTATGAGCCTAAAACAGGTTTGACCCAATTACCAAATGATTAATGAGTCCAGTGAGGAAGAAAACACTTCAGACCTGATAGAAACAACAATGAATTTTATACAAAGCTTGCATATTTGGTCACTGACTTCAAAAGCCACATTCAGGGGCCCCTCTGAACTCGGCTGAGCGTTTACGTAAACGATGGTATCTGCTGGGCTCCTGTTACAACATGACCACATCAGGCAATGGCCTCTTCCTTTTCCAAATGACTTTGTCTCTGAGGAAGTTGTGATTTGGTCCCTTTGGGATCTGATAAGCGATTTGGATGTGAGATTAGGGCGGCACCGCCCTGCTAGCGCCAGGAAGTTGGGCAGCATGTGTCTCTATGCTGAGAGGAACCGGGGATGGTGAAGTTACGTGCTCGGTGGACCGTTTGTGTTTGGGTGTTTATGCTTGTCTGGACACTAAAGCTTTGACCTGGAATAACAGAATTACCGCTCGGTAATTAAAGGTTTAAAGTTATTTCTGCCAGGGCAATCACAAGGAATCGCCTCAGGAGAAAACTCCTGTTAAATGGCTAAAAATAAAACTGTAACTTTATCAAATAGGAATTTGATTTTCCCTGCATTGACATAATTTCTTCCTCTATGTGTGCTTACAGGATGCGTTTTCTGATAGCAGTGGAACAACACTGTCCTCAAGAATTCGGGTTATGAGTTTCCATTATCAATCAAACAATTGTCAGTTAGCGATGTTGTCTAATGACTTTGATGGAGCCAATACAGCAAAACCTGTTGCAAAGTTGTTTCCAATAATATAATTGAGTTATGATAGTGATATTTTTTATTGTGCAGTGGACAGAAAGTTTTTAAAATCCAAATTGTTAAATACACTTAAAGAAAAAGCACCACCAGAACAAATATTGGCAGTTAATTATTTGATAAAAATGAATCGACCAACCATCAGGGGGAAAACTGAAAGGCAGGTTGAAAAGCCAGCGATCAGCAGTGTTTCTGTTTTGACGTCACCTTTCTCTCCTGAATTACTGACATTGTCAAACAGAGCAAGAGGAGGGTTTTTAAGCTGTTCAGCCGTCTGACAAGCACTTCAGTTGAGGTATACTGGCCCCTTAAGATCACAGCTGACAATGGATAATAAAGTTTAAAGGAGCTAGATACAGTGCGGTGAGTCAGCCTTGTTGTTAGTTTGTGTTTTGTTGCTGGTGGCCAGCCGCAGTACTGCAACAACAACAACAAACTCCCCACCGTTATAAAACACACAATGTAAACCTGGTCAATTATTACCCTTGGTGATATTAATTTATAAACCATTAAGATTTGATATTTGTAAAAATATCCAATAAACAGGAGGAGCTTTTTTGCTGAGAGACTTTCATTGGAATAAATGAGCTGATTGGAGTCCAGACGAGCCAAAAATAAGAATTTCTTGGAGAAACTTTTCTAACTTTGTATGTGTGCACATACTGTAAGAGTCCATGACCCCTTAATTACCCAAGAGAAGTTAAGTAATTACATTATGAATTATAAAAAGTGTAAAGCAACAAAGACTAAAAAAAAAACTCACTTGTCAAAAGGGAACAAAAATGTATTAACCTCATGGTAGCATGTTTCTTAACCATTACAATCAACTCCATTCATTTTCAGGCCCTTAGCTGACCCTCATATCCACAGAAACCTGCAGTGATTACAGCAAACGCACAGAGATTAAGTGTATAAAGTGAAAATAGTGCTTGTATGAAAGGCAGCAGGAGCTATGAAGCTTTTAATTTAACATAGTATACTGGTTTTTTGTACGCCATCAATGATTTATTAAAGACAACCTCTCATGTCAGAGTCTTGTACAAATGTAACCATGAAAAGGTTTCCTGAATGGGATTCAGTTTTCTGTCTTTACAGGAGGATGTGATGAACCGAGGGTCGCTGTGTTTCCTCTCTGTGCCACGAATATATCAGCAACATAAAGCATATAGAGAGACAGAAGATATGGTTATATTTGATAATCAGCGAAGTTAAATGACAAGAAATCGACTTGAGATTGAATACATGAATTTGAAAACTCTAATCTCCATGACAGATGTTCATAATGATCGACTGAGAGGTCCTGCTGGGTTGAAGAGGTTAAAGCCCTGTATGTTGATTGGTAATTACTGCACTATTACGGACAATTTACTCCCACAAAGTGTCATGATCTATTATACCCATTTGCAGGAACAGATCTCTGGACTAAGCTGATGTAGCCACTCCATCTCCAGCAGCATCAGGTTTCAACTCTTCACTGTAAAATCCGCCAGGTAGTCCGTGTGTTTAAGGTGTTTTTATTTGTTTATATGCAGCGGAAAGTTAAATGAGCATCTGCAAGTGTCGCCTTAAACCCAACTTGGGCGACACATTTTCAGCTGATGGACTTTTAAAGTTTTGCTCTCTGAAGATCTGTGGAGTTCTGGCAGTGTGATAAGTTTGTTCTGTACATAATAAAATGTCACCAGCTCATTTCATCTTTATAAAGGCAAATATAGAGACAGCCAGAGTCTATCAGGAAAGCAAACAGAAACGACTGGAGCCAGGAACAAACCGCTAACCCTGCAACTAATGGATGGACCCACTCAACAAAATTCATCCAACTACAAGAAACACTTAATTGAACACTTAATTTAAGGATGAAAGTGGTCTCATACAATCCACGTCTGAGGATCAGATTGCACAAATTAGACAGAAATTACAAATATAGCTGAAAATTTAACCAAATTTCCAGGAAATTGGCAAAAGAAAATGAGTTAATCCACATTGTTTCCATTGCTATTAGTTGCATTTTGTCAATTTTACTTTGCAATTTGTTAAAGTTTCCATCCAGGATTGAAAATATGTTTTAAAACAGGTGGATAGAAACCCACCTATAGTGTAAGTGTAGCTTCATTCTGAACTGTGACTCCGAACCCCGAACTTGACCCCGGCAGACCAGCGTAAAACCAGGACTAGTCATCCACACTCTGAGAAATTCCACAGTTAATATGGAAAAAGTCATAATGGCCACGGTAATCTTCACACCTGCCTTTTCTCACTGCAAACCGACGGGACCTGGAGAGCTTCAGCTGCTGTTTGAAACATCAGCGACTCGTCCTGGAGATTCGTTTCTGACAGTCGGCTTACATTCACCACCAACTCAAAAAGATGAAATGATGGAAGCATCGACTGTTTTGTCACAATCACAGCTTTTGTCCTGAATCTATGTTTCCCCCCCGCCAATCATTTAAATGAAACCCTTTCAGCTGCATCTATCCGTGTTAAAGTGCTACAAAAATTCAGTATTTTCACATTATTTGTATTCTTATTTACTGTAAGATGACTTTTCAATAAGTAATAAGACCAAGAGAGTCTGTTGAAAGAGAGAAACTGTGTCCACACTTCTGCCTGGTACTGTAGACACGCTATGTATGACTTGGCTCACCCTCAGCTGGCAGGTATAGCTGCATTAGCTCATACGTAGGTACAGTGTAATCATGCCTGCACTCTGTTGCCCTTCCGTTGCTAACAACACTGTCTGTCCTGGGCCCGATCGAGCCAGTGGAAAGATGGCTTTTCTGCGTTCGGATAAACACTCTCAGATTAGTGTGAAGCAAACAGAAGGGGTATTTCGGAGAAACAGATAAAATGCAGTCCAGAAGAGCGCTACTGGCCAGAAAACCAGCTGTCAGCGCACAGAAAGCCAAACCAAACCACATGTAGTAGAGTTTTTTCTTTAATTTTCTTCAATCTCTGAGCACTCCACTTGTCTTCTGTGTCCAAAACTAACTTCTCAGTTCACCTGCCAATAACTACTCAAAGTTTTACATACCAAAAAGCCCAATTAAATGATATAAACTTTTACCTTCGTGGTAATCAGTTCTGCTTGTGGCACTGAATCATTCTGGCATCCTACAGTTTTGTGAAACAAGATGTCTTACAAAGTAAATAGTTTAGGTTCCCTGTACAGAAAAAGTGAGAGAAACATTCATCAGGAAAGGATTACATAACCAGGACATAATTTCTGCTTCACTCACTGTGGTCTGAAAGCTTAAATAGTCATTTGCTTTATTCTGGGCGTCGTCAGTGGGAAATGGGAGGAATGAATCTTCAGGCAATTGGACCACATGCATAATTTATTTCAGGATTAACAACAAATGACTGAGTAGCTGGATGGTTTTTATATACCTCAACAAAAACTTTCCCAGACCTGAATGAATGTGTTTGCTCGTCACTGGCCTTTGAGCTGACGCAAAACCACTAGATTGTCCAGCTAGATTGGTTTCTCCATTAATCTAAAGGAACAAATTTGACCGGGCTGAGTTTCATTCGACATCTACCTCATCCGCTTTTAATAGATGTTGACATCATTCAGCTGTAAAGTAAGCTCAGCAGGCAAAGGATTGGGTTTTTACAGGGTCCTAGCATAGCATTTTAGCAGATAGCATTTTAGCTTAAAATATGTAAAGAATATGCTTAAAGAAACAGCTCAACATTTTGGGAAATGGTCTTATTTGCTTTCTGGTGGAGAAGTTTATGAAAATATTAGAAGATATAGAAGTACTGCTAGCAGCCAGTTAGCTTAGCTTAGCACAAAGACTGGAAACAGAGAGAAACAGTTAGCTTAGCTCCATCCAACAGTGAAATCCGCCCACCAGCACCACTAAAACCTATATTAATACGTTACATGTCATTTCTGTGACCTGTGTTACTTACTATATCTTAGCTGGAACCACTTACTTGCCTGTCAACTGCTCACAGATTTAGTAAATGAGGAAAATGTGTTAATTGCTGTTTCCAGTCTTTAAGCTAAGCTAACTGGTTGCTCGTGTTAGTAGCTTCATGTTTAATGGAAAATGTAACTTTAAAAGTTTAACTGGGAGATTCTGTTGACTGAAATTGACGCTTCAAAGAGTATTTTCACCAAATAGCCAAGAGTTTTTTCCCATTTTCCTTTGGTCAACCAAGGGAACTAAAGTTACGCTAGCTAACATTAGTTTAATTAGCTTAACAAACCTGAATATTTTGTACATTGTCTTTTGCTAAGAGACAGTACAACAAGAGATTTGTTAGACTTGTTAGTCATTTTGGCGACTTAGAGATCCAAAAATGAACCAGCCATGTTATTAATTAGGTGTTAATTATTCAGCAAATAATAGATAGTTTGGATTGCAAAATGTATCGCTCTTATAACGAATCTAAAACTCCAGTTTGTTCTAGGTCTAATATGCTACACTACGCTACTCTAATATGGGGTTTGACCTCATATAAAGGTTAAAAAGGTCCACTATACAGTACCAGCCAAAAGTTTGGACACCTTCCCATTACCTTGAATGAGAAAGTGTTTCCAAATTTTTGCCTGTTAATGTATTATTCATGAAACACCACCTACTGTCCCTTGTTTTTCTAGGTCATATTTGGTAAAAATGTAGATAAAATCACATTAAAATGGAATATTTCCACATTACCTGGCAACTATTGAATAGTTTATGCAAAAAAACCAACAAAAACAAAACACGTTCAACTGCCAAAAACATCACAGAGAGCATCAGTTTTGTTCTGGAGCTGCCATTTTAAACCAATTTCACTAGTTGAAAAGAAAGAAATCAACTGTAGAAATTGTATTTTCACACCAACACGAGCAGGAAATGGAGCAGAATTCACTGCAGTTGAGAAAGGAGTGAAACTCTCCCCTTTGTCTTTGGGAAAAACTTTCAGTTTCTCTCTCTGTCTTTTTTTTAAACGCTACGCAACAAGTTCAAGTGTCAGTTCAGTGAAGGCTGTTTCATCATGGGAACAGCACAAAGCTCTGTGAGCAGGAAGCAGCGTGATGTACAAGTGGTGTTGTGAAAGGTAAAGGTGGCAGCATTCATCTCTGTGGTTCATAAACTACCAGTCAGTGTCGACATTAGTTTAACTAGTTCAAAAATGTGATTATAAAAAGTAGTGAAATAAAGTTATGATATCTTCAAATGTCATGTTTTGTCCGACCAACAGTCTAAAACTTACAAACTTTTCATTTCACAGTGATATAAAAGAAGAGAAAAGCAGCAAATCCTCTCATCGTATGGACGATTTGTATTGATTGATTAATTTCCTGTCAATCAAATAATCGTTTCAGTGGGGTTTTTTTTATAAATGTTGATGTAACCTACAAAACAGACATTTTTATATATTAAAAAATGTATCTGCTGAAGTATAACAGATGAATATTGGTTGGTGTCATGATTATTTCACCAAAAACACACATAAGTATAGTTTGAAAGCACTTCTACAGGTTATGTAACGGCAGCGCAAATGTGAGATCCACATATATCGGGTCACGGATTGAAGAATAAAAGCGAACCGTTTTGAATAATTTACACGTAATTTACAATTCATGTTAGTTAGCTCTGAAAAAAAAAAACACAGCTTTATATCACAAAGTTGTAACGTTTGCACAGTTTTCTTTAGCTGAAGATCACGTCTCTGCCTCCAAACAGCTCGCATTTTAAAAGCAACCCACACACATTCAGACTCATTCCTACGCTCTTCCTGTCAGAGAGAAAGCTTTTATTCTACCAGAGTTCAAAACCGCGCTCGTGATGTTTTCAGGCCCACGGCCTTCAAACAATAAAGAACTCTCAGACGACAACCGGAGTACTTCGAATTCCTGGGTTTTTTTTTTGCCCCATGAATCAAAAAACAACCCTTTTACACTTTTGATTAAATCTGATATTTACATATTTACACAAAACTCTGCTGAGAAGCCCTCCAGCCTCTTATGTGCCTCATCATTTGAAGTCTTTCTACAGTTAATTCAACAAAATACCAGAAGGAGCCGTATCCTGTCTAATCGGGGCTCAATCAGGTCCTCATTACATACCAACTCGTTAAGCTAATTAACCAATCATCTCCTTAATTAATGTCATCAAGCACAAATTCTCAATTGTCATCACAAAGAAAAACAGGCAGATTGAGAGGCTATGATCTTCATTATCTCCCTTCAGTTACGCCTGTCTGTCAAGTCAACGCCACTCAGAAGCCGTAACATACTCACTTGTGATCAACATGCTTCTGGCGTCTGAAGAGTTGGATGAGAGAACTTTACCAAACTTCCATGTTTATACCCTCGAGAAATGATGTATAGTGACACGAATAAAGATAAAAAAAAAACAGATTTCTGAAGAGTTAAATCCACAGTGAGAAGTCATATATCCAGTGTTGCAGTGGAGCAGTTGCGCCGGTCATGTTGGGCATCATGTTAATGAAGTCATTGTTGCAGATTTCCCCTTTCTCCTACCACTCCTCTTCCTCTGGCCCGGACTAGACCATCTAAACACCAGAGGAGGGAGTTAGGGAGGAGGGAAGGAGGGGGGGGCGTACTAAAAATAACCCAAGGGAAACACTTTAGACACATGAGAGCCTGCTGAGGGGAATAAAATAACTTTATATTCTGAGACTGTATGACATGTGTGAGGCCAGTCGGATTTCGGCAGATTATATCCGTAATGTTTCAGAGTTGTTGACCCTCCCTGGGAGGAAATGATGGATTCCAGAGAACGCCGGCTGCCCACTTGTTTCAGGAATGACCACAGATTTCCACAGGGAAGGAGCTGGCTCGGCTGGCTGGTAACTTTTACTTCTCCCTCCGAAGAATACTATAATTCAAAATAGGTCATTCAGTGAGTCAGAAGTCCCATTTTGCCTCAAATGAGGTCTGTGGAGAAAGTCATGATACAAATCAATATTCTCCTCCATTCAGGCCCCTGCATCACAATCCTCGGATGGTGCAATTACAGAGAGAAAGGAGCGGGGAAATTAACAAGATGAACTTTTCTCCTTTTTTGAGATTGAATACTTTCCACTGGCTCTGATTTCTGACCTTCTCCGAGTGGTTTGGTGGCGAGGAGAGAAAGAGAGGAGAGAGAGAGGAGGGGAGGGGGGGAGCCAGTCAGACAAAATGACAGATCTCTGACTGGGAGAATGACTTAACATGAGGAGAATAAAGTCCTTGCTGTGCCCTAATAGTCTGTAGTTCTTCAAGGTTTCATCTCTGCTCAGTCCAAGGTATACCATTAGCGTTAATGGCCTTCCATTTAATGCGTAGGTGTTTGATTATGGGCTTTTAAATGTGAATAACTCCCTCAGAGGAGAGGAGAGGAGAGAAGAGGAGAGGAGAGGAGAGAAGAGGAGAGGAGAGCGGTCTGCGTGATTCGCTACATTAATTCACAAGTGGAGGAGGAGAAAGTGGGAGTATGCAAACAACTAATGAACTTTTTCACAGTCTGTCGAGAGCCACGGAGCAAGAGATAGAGAGGAGGAGGAGGGGTGGGGGAGAAAAAGAGGTCGAAGAAACTTTATTTTCTTCTATTTGGCAACATTTCTGAGGAGATTTCAGAAGCCTGATGAGTTGGTTTATAGGTTAAAAGAAGCCCTGAGAACATCTGGTTGTGGGAAAAAATAAAATATAGTGTATATCAACAACACTACAAGCAACAGCAACCAAATATTGTCCCGAGATGATATTTCTTCAGATATACTGCCAGGTCAGAGACTACCTAAGCAAACACACTAGAGGCAGTGTGGTAAAAAAATAATAAAAATGGCTGACCATAATCATATTTTTTTGGGTTTGCCTTTAAGAATAGGAGTTAATTGCTCTCTTGTCACAATATAACTGGGCAAAATATATCCCTTTGGAATACTTTTGGCTGCTAGCAAGAGAGCAGTCAAACGGAAATGTCTGCAGGCAAACTCTGCAACAAAAGGTCGACTGGGCTGCAAATATCAATGAAATAAACTGTACAGAGAGGAAGTTTCTCTCTCTGTAATTATTATTTTTGAGTCGACCACCACCAGGCGTTCAACCATAACGCCGTCTGGATCACTGTTACAATAAGATTATAACATTTATTGGAATTCAGTTCCAAACTAATAAATTTGAATTTCAAATTATCTTATTCAGATGCAGCTTTTCAATTATTTAAGTTAAACAATTCAGTTCAAATATAAATGATTCAAATTCTGCTCATAGAAATTGACCTTCACCTAAAGACTATGATATGATCAATATGTAAAATTACATGTCATACTCATCACATATGCTATTGAAAGACTGTCAACCTTGAAAATATCAATAAAAACAAAGTAAAAATGAACCCACAAAAAGTTTTTTTGCTTGCGGAAGTTAAGATTAGCATTATCACTGTTAACCATAGATTGTAAATGCACCATGCTAACCAAGCTAGCAGCTAGCGCTAAGGTCAGTTCAACCCTCTCGTCCAAATATGGTCACTTCTGGCTCCAAAAATCAAACATGGCGACGGCCAAATCCAAGATAAGCATTATCCCTGAATGGACCGAGCAGCAGATTCCTCCTCAATCAGTTCTATTGCCTCCTTTATATTTGTACTGATATTTTAAAGCATCTGTAATTTGGTGCCTTTACACTGTGCGACAACAACAATGGTGTAAAATTACTGTGTTGTGTCAGATTGTGTGATGAATGTGTGGTCAATCGTAGCACAACAATGTAAAAAGTAGTAGTAGTAGTTTAGGCCTGTTTTTTTGCTAGCAGAAGTTAAGATTAGCATTATCACTGTTAACCATACCATGCTAACCAAGCTAGCAGCTAGCGCTAAGGTCAGTTCAACCCTCTCGTCCAAATATGGTCACTTCTGGCTCCAAAAATCAAACATGGCGACGACCAAATCCAAGATGGCCATGCTACAAATTGCTACATTCAAGGCTTCAAAATGGTCATTACATCCATATTTTTTTTTAAGTTACACTAAAGTTACCCATAAAATGACCCAAAATAGTATGAAAACCGCTCAATAGATCTGAAGGTAACAGCAGAGTTTGGTTATAATTTTCTGTGTGTTCGCCACATCTTTCCAAAAATTTGGCTAAGTGCAGCTTTAAAGTAAAATCCTGTGTCCTCTTTGGGCTTCTGTAGCTAACGAACGGGAACTTCACGCATTTGTTTTCCAGACTACTTTGAATACATTGGTATTTATTCATTTGCAAACAGTTAAACCCTCATTCTGAAGTCACACAGGGGGAAAGGCCTTCAGTCTCTGGAGCTGACAAGCAGCTGACTGTAGAAATCAGGATTAAAGCAGAGCTCAGGGACTGACCTCTGGCTCTGCTAACAAAAAGACTCTGCTGTGTTTAAAGGTTACACAAGACCACGTTTCCTTTTCCCAAGCAAGAGCCTGGCGGGCGTCAGAGGAGGAAGAATCCAACAATACTCCCAGCGGATGGGAGTTTCTGTGTGTGTGTGTGTGTGTGTGTTCAGTGTTCATTCGTGATGCGTGTGTTCATGTGTGTTTGAGGGAGGCAGCTTCAGTACGTGAGGATGTGTTGTGTTTACTCTCACCAGCTTCGCCTCGCTGCATATTCACTGCTGTTTGCATGTGTGCTCTGGGGTGTGTACGTGTTTCAGTTTACTTTGTGTAAATGTAGATGTGTGTGTGTGTGTGTGTGTGTGTGTGTATAGTCTAATTTGAATCCAGCCTCGGAGGATTCAGGCCTGGTATTTCCGAAGCAGCAGGACAGGAAGCAGCCTGCTCTCTTGAACTGTGTCCCTCCCTCCGAACACTGCAGCACGCACTCTACAAGACCTATCGCTTCACTTCATCAAAGTGTGTGTGGGACAGATTCTGTCATTTTTAGTGGCGGACAAGGAGGAGGTGCCATCACCAGTATTTTTACATACTAACTGTACTTTTTTGGGAAAACACATTGTTTTTTCCCAAGCAGAGTATTTTTATGTCTTAATCCATGTCTGGAGGGGGTTCTTAAGTCATTAATTAAGGAATTAAAAAAACATTTTCTGGTTCCAGCTTCCCTAATGTGGGAATTTTCTACATTTCTCTGTTTTATATTATTCTAAACTGAATGTCTTTGGGTTTAAGACAAAATCTATCTATCTCACACACTTCTGTTTTAATCAATACATCTGCCTACAGCTCGTGTTTCACTTCACAAGTGTACATTTACGCTTCAAGTGCATAAAGACGGACGTAGTGAGGTGTGATGCCACATGTTGGGTTTCATTGGAGCTGGTTTGAAGCTAAGAGAAACACACCCCGCTACATTGGAACCAAGCTAACGCTAGCTTATTGGGAACACTGAGCGTTGCACACTTGGGCTAACTTTAGCTACTTTAGCTAAATTGTGCTGGGAAGGTATAAAGAAACATTCAACTTAGAGAGCAGTAGGTGAGCCAACTGTCAATCAACACCAACACAGCAGGCATCAAAGCTACTAAAAGTCTTCAAATCTTATTAACAGAGCAATAATTTCCAAAATGGCCACCAGCACACTTATTAGAGGGGCTGGATTTATGGATTGAGACCATAATGACTCATTGAAATACATGAGTGACTTAGTATTTCTAGAGAGAAGTTGAGGCTTTTTGAATGACAGTCTGGCGGCTGTTGGACGCCCTTTGAGGTACTTGTGGTAGCTCATCGCTCACCCCAAAACGCAGTTGACCTACACTCAATACTGTGCCTGAACGCATCCTGTCTAGACACAGAGGACAGTTGGGTTGCTAACATGAAGCTATTTTCACCATGACAGTTGTGTAAACCAGAGAATCACATTCAGTAATAATACAAATCTATTTAGGAGTCAACAATTGCTTAACCAAGTGTTTAGGACACAGTTGGTATGGATTAGAAAAGAAGGGTGTATCAGTGTTTATTCAATCCCTCCTAAATCTATTTCAGTACGAGAAAGTCAGCACCGGATTTATTTAAAATTATGTGAAGAAAAACTGTCTTTGTTCTGTGTTTTCAGTGGAGGTATTTTGGGGTAAATAAATAAACCTCTCCACTATATGAGTCATGATTTGTGTGGCTGCTAGCGTGCCTCACATCTGCTCTACAGCTCTGACTTTAGAAAGATGGCACTTTCTCCCAATAAAGTGAGTATTTATGATTAAATTACACATCATAGAAAATCACTGTCTGTCTCTCCGTGGAGTTCAAATAACAGCGTGAATGTTAAAGCAATAATTCAAACACCAAACACAGCTTCCGTGCAGGAATTAATAATGAACCCTTTGAACCTTGTGATGTTTTTGTTCATTTTAAATTTGTTTAATTTAAAGGCTTATGGTGTAGTCGCTATACGTGTCACCCAAACAGATTTTTTTCGTCTTCACATCCAGAAGTTTTCACTACAACACAAAAATCTACATATGAATTGATACAGAAGCTCGTCAGGGTTTCAGGGATCTATGAACCGTGACGATGGGTCATTCTGGGTCTCTGTAATGTCAACATATGCACTGATAGTCCCAAACGAGCAAAACACAGAAAGCTAGTTTCTCATGATTTGATCACTCTGATTATATTGGTGAAGAAAGATCAATACGTGCTGCAACTGACAATTACCTTTTTTTTCTTATTATTGATTAATCTGCAGAACATTTTCTCGATTATTTGATCAGTCTAGAAAATAATGTCCTTGTTGACGTCATCAAATGTGTTGTTTTGTCCAACAAGCCGCCCAAAACTGACATATATTCAGTTTACAATGATATAAAACAGAAAAAACAAGCTAATTTTTGCTTAAAAATGGCAGAAACCATTAATCGATTAACATTGCAGCTCTAATTATGCTAACATCTTTAAAAAGGTAGGTTCATATGAGTTTCAAGGTATGTGTGTGACGTCTGTGTGTTCTGGTTTGTTGGACCCTGCAAAACGGTTTAATGTTTAAATCCTGGTTTCGTCTTTGTCCTGACTCAAGCAGTACCTCGCGCTTTCAACAATCAATTAATTGGGATTCTGACTAGAGCTGGTCTTTATTAGTGTGAGAGTGTGTGTGAGGTAACGGGCCGTCCAAGTGTCTTTCCTCCTAAAACTAATGGTTGGTCGCTTTACGCTTTTTGTGGCCTTAACATACTTGCCAGTTTGCTCACATTCATATGTTTCATATGTATTCATATGTCATATTCAAAAATCTGCTGTTTGTTTTTGCGGCAATGATCCTTATCTGGATTCAGAGTCTGGAGCTGGGGGGATAAGATTAATGTTTAATTTTGTTGTCTCTCCTGTTTTATTTATACAAAACAGTGGCCATGTCTGAATATCAAACTGTTCTTCCTGTGATACAAAAAACACCCAACATATTGTTTATTTAAATTCACAATCATGCAAAAAGGTGAGCTGACATCATCTCTCTATGAGCATAAAACAAAATAACAAAGCCTGGAGTATTTTTTTAAGGCTAAAAAACACTGAAATGTAAGAAGTGTGACGCTGTTTTCAGGTAGAAACAGTGCATGATTGCCTTGCTGGTGTCAGTGAGCTTTATAACGGACTCAAGGGTTTGAAAAAGGAATGAAATACTTCAAATGACTGTATACCAAAACAATGCAGTTGCTTCTCTGCTCTGGCAGCTTTGTTGCTTTGACACAGACAGTCAAGGCTGCTGTCACGGCGTCTTTGTATCTTGGAGACACCTGTGAACGCAGGTGCCGCTTTCACCAAAACCCGATATATATCATCTATTTTCTTCCTGTGAAGAGAAAACATGTTAATAAAAAGGACCTGTGATTCCCCCAAAAACAATCAAAAGCACATCTGAAAGCTCCCCTGAGGGATCTCAACCTTTTATTGTGAAAAGGTTGTCACAGCACCAGTGTATGCAGCTTTCATCCACTCTCACATCGTTGTTTTTGGTGCACCGGCCGTACACCGTACTGTCGACGGATAAGGATTGATTCGAGGGACGAGGACTCTAGAGGGAAGCCTGTGATTGCGATTTGTTTCAAGTTGATGTGTTTGTGATGTTTGGAAAACCATAAAATATTCAATAAACTCACCGGTTGAGTGTCTGGACACCCGGCAGCATAATTCTAGCAAATCACAACTGCCTTTTTCTTTCATTTCTTTCCATCTTAACTTATCTCAGGAAATTTCCCGATCACGCAGGATGCTTTGTTTCCCAGCTTTACTTAAAAACAGGTGCAGATATTCACATCTGCCCTGTCCTAATACACTCCTCTACAGCTGGCTATTCATCAAACAGAAACCATGGCTGACAGTATGGCAATGTTTGGGGTTTTTAGCATGGAAATAAGGATGAACTCTAGAAGAAGATAACAGAAGGAGAGCAATCCATCAAGTCGATCCCCAAACAGCCATTTCTGCTCGTTATATCAACAACATTGGAGATGGAGCTGAATTGGCATTTTGTAACAAACAGCTCTCATCTATCAGTTAACTCACTGCCAGTCGATGCCTCAAACTTCACTGGTTTTTTTTTAGCTATTTTTGAGATTTTTTTTCAATTTTAGATGCCCAATGATGATGATTGACAGCTGCTACCCATAAACTGTATAAAAATATGGATGTAGTTACTAGGTTTGTAGTCTGCTGGTCGACTGGTCGATTAGTTGGTATTCAAAACACCCCCGCTGTTTTCACAACTTTGGACTCGCCCAAACTAACAGAGACTTCTGGGTCTAACTTCTTCTAACTTCGTCTAACTTCTCCTACAATTATATCAACGAGAACCCGCCAGGACAAAAAACAATATGTTAATGCTAGAATTAACGCCAAATATCCACTCATTCAGAAATATTTAGCGCTTGGGAGTCTGTGCAGCGCTGTTCAGGACCGGAGTTAACTGCTGTTGCTGTTGCCTGGGAAACGAGCCTAACTCTGTCAGTGATGGTGGATACGAGTGGAGCAGAGGAAAAGGTTAGCGGTAAGTTGTCAGTCTGGCAGTAAATGTACTGCACAGACTACAGTGTGTCAGTTAAATGATGAAAAGTCACGTCTGTTGTTTCTCCAAGTGCTGGAAAAGTGAAGGGAGTTAGCAACGATGGGTTAGCCTAGCCTGAAGACACTAACCAGAGGTTGCTGCTGAGTTCCTGTTAACACTACACTCCTGTTAACACCCCGTGACCGTGGCGTCACCCGTTTGTTTCTGAAGAGCAGTTTTGAAGCTCAAAGTTAGCCTCTCTTGGCAGTGTGTGATGCTGCCTAACTCCTAGCCAATCAAAAATGGGCAAAGAGGCGGAGCTGAAGCTCACACTTCCCAACAGTTCATATCAGTTTTCCATAATAACACACCGGCACTTTCTTATTTATGAGACTTATGAGATTTATGAGTCCTTCCCAAGAAAAAGGTTGTGATGTCAGTCGGCCAAACATGAAGGTGCTTTCCATTGTGCTTATTTCCACTTCCTCCCGCCGCGACCTGGAAACCAATCTCCCTCCGCCATAATCAAGGTTGTTCCAAACTTCTAGATATGTCAAGTGTTTTGCACACGTTTGACTGGAACGTGTTTATTGATCAGTCAGTTGTTGTGAAAACAGCTTTAGTGTAATATTGATACACAGCAGATTAGGAAAACACAGGAATGATGGCACCAACAGCAGCTATTGATACGAAATGAATCATCTGTTTTTTCCATAAGCCAAAAGCCTTTTCTTTCTTCATATTTTCCATTTAAAGTACATACATGTTTTATTTAACCCTTCTAATGTGTTTAGAAAAGGGTTTACACCTTTAGTGTGAGCGGGTCAGATTTGACCCGTGTTTGAATTCATTAACAAGCACTGAAAAAAAAAAAAAAAGATAATCGAGAAACATTTTTTACCTGCTCAGTGACTTGTTATTCAACCATAACCATAATATATATATACTTACTTTGATATTTTATGTACTTTAGACCACATTTAACCTACAATATGCAAATCGCTTTTAGTTTAAAACAGGCAAAATGTATCTGTTTTATTGCTTTTTAAGGATTTTGGTACTATTATATGGAATTTGTTGTATTTTATTTGTTATTAATGATGGTTTGGCATCACTTAATATGTATTTCTCTGCATTAAAAACCCCATAATTACAACCGGGTCACATTTGACCCATAACACAATAGAAGGGTTAAACATTCAAACATGTTACAGATCCATAATGATCTTGGAATCAGGTGTTTTCCTTTTAAACTGTTCATTAATTATGTCTACATATTGATGACTTCTTCATATCTGACAGCTGAGGTGCTGTGCGTCAAGAGTAGTTGTCGTCTCCTCGAAATTGACGCTGGAGGGAGCGAAGAATTAAATCCCTTCGTCCTCACACATCTCTCTCTCTCTCTAACTCTCTCTCGCTGGAAGGAGCGACGATGTGAGCAAGAGACGCCAGCGAGGGAAGCGAGGAGACACGTTAGCCAAATGTAGTCACGTTTGAGTGACAGACACCATCTAGCAGCTGCAGTAATTATGACTTGGAGCGGTCCTGCAGTGAGCTGATCCAGTAAACTGGGCCGAATTCATTCAGTGGTGACAGGAAACGACACGAGCACATACATTAAGCATGTACTCTATATACATACACAATGGTTAATAGTTTATCCTCAGAAAGAAGAACAGGGAGGAGGAAAACACTGGATGTGCAACAATAGTTGATAAAAGATTAATACAAGGCCTTAAAGCTTTGACAGGCGCCTGAACCCGCTGAGTCACTGGGACCCCCCCTCCTCCCAACAGCTGCCCCCCTTCCAACTGTACTTGTTGACACCACACTATAAATAAAGTGTTCTCTGTTGTTTTGTCCTGGGCAGTGGATGGAAACCCGGGGACATTGCCAAGGGTCAGCAGAGCCCCTGGCACCGTGTTCAGAGATGTTATTACCAGGCTTTCAGCATCATTATTGTTCCAGGATCCCTCTAAACACCGAGTGTGACAGTTGGCCTGCACTGGTGTAATGTTTGACATCCTCCTCTGACAGACGTCCAAGTGTGGAGACTGGTGAGGGGAAAGAAGCTGAACCTGGAGCTACTCGGTCCTCCAAAACACAACTCGGACACGAAAATAGAGTTTAAACCATAAATGTATATTGTTTTTATTGCACTTACATATTAAAAGACTACTTATACATTATTTCTCATTGTGCTACATCCCTTAATTTACACTTGTAATCATTAATCTTCTGAAATTACACCTGTGCGCTATCATTGTTTGGCGTTGAGTGACACCCTTGCTAGTCTCCTCACCTACTGGTCGTGAGATCAGCTGCTAATAAACCTCCCTACTGTCGTGAAGTGCGTGGAAGCAGGACCCAGATGCAGAGGCAGCAGAGGAAGGCGTCGTGAGATGTGAAAAGTCCTTTATTTTAAACAGCTAAGACAAGACTATGACTTTGACAAGACTGGTAACAACCAAATGAACCGACAAGGACAGAACTGAAAACCAGGGATTAAATACAGAGACATAACTGACGAGGGAACGGGGAACAGGTGGAGACACTTGGGGTAATCACACAGACACATGAGGAAGGGCAAGTAACCAGAGACAAGGAGGGATAATTTTCAAAATAAAACAGGAAATGACAAGACAAAACATGGAGACAGGACAAGAAACCCAACTAAACTTCACCACGGCGTGACACCTACATTTTATCAAAGACACACCGTACCGGAGATGATGCTCTCCCTCTCGTCAGGGCCGCCATAAAGACTATCGATGGCCTTTTTTTTATTGTTTCCACTCAGTTTTAACAGCTTAATGTTGGAGATTTTCCTCAATCTCTAGTTGAACGATGCGTTTCGTTTTGTTAGTTAAACCTGTGCTATCATTAATGCTTTTTAGTCACACCTGTGCTTTCATTGGTGTTATTAATCACCATAGCAACGACCATTGGGTTGCACAATGGGAGTTTCAGGATCCAGCATTTTTGGAGCTTGACCCATACTAGTGAAACATGATATCTCAGCCTCCGCTACAACAATTATGGCCTTGGATTCCCCAACTTCTTGAGGTACAATGCTAAATTACTGGTGTACCTGTACTATCATCTATATTATTTTTCACCTTTACTGCAGTTGCTTTTTGCTAATGAGACATAAGACTATAAATACTCATTTTTTGCACTGTAAACACACTGTGGCTTGTTGTTCGGTTCAGAGCCATGAATGGAAACCTGTTCCCATCAGGATATCCATCACATTCACCCGAGCTTCACCGCCTCTGCTACCCATCAACACCTTCAGCTGGAACACCATATCCAATCAAACAACAACACTCAATGCAAACGTCTGACATTCACAGGGGGGGTCACACCTGGGTCAGCTTTGATATGGACTGAACTGTAGCTACATGTTTGAATAGTTTCAGTGGTCTCTTTTTTCCCATTACAATCTATGTTTTTTCTGTTTCTGAGCAAACTTCTACACATCAGGAGCCGGTCACTGATTGGCTAACACTCACTGCTCTGGCTGTGTGTCACCCTCTGCTACAGTTTCCTTTAGGTTTTGGTGTTCAGGAAGTCTTCCCAACACATTTTACGCGGCGATAAAATAAAAATAAAAGTGAAATAAAAGTCCAAAATTGCTTTCAAACAACAGCGGTGCGATTAGCCACAAGGGTGCCTTTCCATGAGAGTATTGCAAACTTGCAAACTTCTGCAAAAAACCAAGAAACAAAGTTATGAAAAATTCAAGAGTCAAGGGAAGGACACTAAAGTGGCAGGAGATAAAATGGAGGGAACGGTGCCTTCAATCAGCCTCCAGCACGGGGAAAAGAAGTGAGGGATATCAGGATTTAAGTAGAAATGAATTGCAATGGTACACACTTGAGTGTTATTTGCAAATATACATTAAATTAACACATTAAACTTTGATCTGAAATGATTTAAAATATCTTAAGATGATGTTAAAGTCTGTTTAAAGACACTAATGCACCCAAATACACACACAACACACACAACAGTACAACTACTGGCCTTCCTTTTATTCTCAGTGGATGCAAATGGTTGCATTCATCCAGTCTGTGTGTGTGTGTGTGTGTGTGTGTGTGTGTGTGTGTGTGTGTGTGTGCGTACTTTACTTCTCCACTGTCTGCCATGACTATTGTTTGACCACAATGCAGCACGAAGGTGTTTTCAACCAGAGAGAACTGCGAACATGTGAAGCCTCATTAAGAAAGCAATGATGGTTGAGAGAGAGGAACACACACACACACACACACACACACACACACACACACACACACAAACCTTGCTTACAGAGAGACAGGAGGATTACAAACGATAAAAGAGGTATTTTCATGATATATTTAATCTTTAGGACAGCAAAAACCTTCATAAAGGATAGCGCTGGTCATTTTTGATGAAGGTTTTATCAGCTGTTTGTGTGCAGACTCATTATTCATGACCAATATTAAACATATATGTTGCTAATTGATTTATTGTACCAGTTATCTTTGAGCAAATTTTACATTATTTATATGAAACTCCACTGAACAAAAAGGACAGGACACACAATATAAACATAAACACAACAGCAGGTTATATCACACACAACATGTCCGCAGGTATCTTGTGTAAAATAAGAATAAATGGTGGTTACATAGTTAGTTTTTTTCCCATTAAAAGGTAGAGTGGATAATAATGTGAAGGGCTGGATAACAACATGGAAGTCCTTTTTTTTTATTACATCATTACTGGAACCCCCTTAATTTAATTATTAAAAATGCAGAGTCGGTGGAAAGTTTTAAAAAAGTTCTGCATTGTTCCCACTATTTTTACTGTTTTATCAGACTTCTGTTTTTATTTATTTTGATGCTGTGTGATGTTATTTATTTTAGTTTTTATTTTATCTTCATTTTTACCTTTATCTTTATTGTATTTTTATTTCTCTCTTGTTTCATTTGCAGTGTTCAGCACCTTGTAACTACCTGGTTTTGAAAGGCGCTTTATAAATAAAGTTTACTTACTTACTTACTGTGGCCATTCTCCTTCCTTGTTAAAACTTGGTGCATACATTACCTACAATGCAACTCCACCACTGACAGATGGGTTGGAGATTGAGGTGTGTTGTGCTAGTAGCGGCTAATGTTAGCTTAGCTAAGCATCAGACAGAAAGCAGCAGGAAATAGTTACACTGTTAGTAATCTAATGTGTTTAGAAAAGGGTTTTGCACCTCTAGTGTGAGCGGGTCAAATTTGACCCGTGTTTGAATTCATTAACAAGCACTGAAAAAAACAAAAAGATCATCCAGAAACATTTTTTACCTGCTCAGTGACTTGTGATTCAACCATAATCATCATATATATGTACTTACTTTGATATTTTATGTACCTTAGACCACATTTAACTTACAATATGCAAATCGTTTTTAGTTTAAAACAGGTAAAATGTATCTGTTTTATTGCTTTTTAAGGATTTTGATACTGTTATATTGAATTTGTTGTATTTTTTTTGTTATTAATGATGGTTTGGCATCATTTAATATGTATTTCTCTGCATAAAAAACCCCATAATTACAACCGGGTCACATTTGACCCGTAACACAATAGAAGGGTTAATAATATTAGTCTATCTATTAGTCAGCTAACAGCTCTATTGTTTGTTTAATCTGTACAAATACAGAAATACAAAACATGACAAGTTGTGGTGGGACCCATTTAGTCCTTTAACAATGAGATGATGTTTCATTACAGGGAACTGGAGATGAGAGGAAAGTTATCTTTGGTGATCAGGTTACAAGTTTACAGCAAGTAATGATTCCAGTAAGAAGAAGTCAAGTTAAGACTTCCTCACATTCAGCTAGTTACTGTCATTCCCACTGTTATTCCCAGTGTTTCCACAGAGAGGAAAAACCCGCCAGCACAGATATTCAGCCTCGGGGATTTCCTCTCTCTCTCTCTCCATCTCTGAGTCTGCGTCTCAGACATTTCTGAGTGTGCTGGTGTGTATTTAGATTTTAGAGATGTACACATGATATTTGTGCATCATTTCTTAGTGATGTGTCACATAAGCCAGCGAGTCGTTATCGGAAAATAAAATCACAAATCGATGGTAAAAAAAAAAAGAAAGTCGTTTCCAGTTAAGGCAGCGGCGTGTTTCCTTTGAAATGTAACGAGAGAATAACATCAAATGTAAAAGATATTTTGAGAAAACACACAGCAAGTAAACACAGACGCACAGATAGCAGCAGGACACCTGACATGAGGGGCGAAGATGAAGACCTGAAACCAACCAGATGACATCCTGGTTAGAAAAAATGAGTTATTACCAGTTTTAACTCGTTGTCATTAACTAAATTATGTATTTTTATGTAATTCTTTTGCAGCATGACATAAATATACAGTATATATTTCTCACTGTTATGTTTGTGTGTGTGTGTTTGTTTGTTATGGCCACATTTTATTGGCTACTTGGCGAATAAACCTGATTCCTACAACTGAGAAATTCTACAAAACTGAAGAAACACACGTGCAAATTAACTCTAAACTGTAAAATTAGTCGGCTAATTCATGACTAAGCAAACTGCTGCTCACAGTGCGGAGCTTCTTGCTTTCTAAAGTCAAATAACGCCACTCCAAACTGTAAAAAACTGTAAAAAAAAATGAGCTAAAAGATGCTAAAACGCTCCGTAGAGCTGCGGAGAGTCCGAATTCCCACGCTTCCCGCTTCCCATGTTATGGTATGCTCGTTGTCTGTCACCTTTTAGACGTTTAAAAAAGGTGTATTTAATTAAAATTTGAATTGTCAGCCAGGTTTATGTGTTGCTATCCTCCGCTCATGGAAGAGGGAGGTCTTATGATTCTCGTAGAAAAAGGTTAAACACCCCATAACCTGCATACTTTTGAGGCCTGTTGTGACAACGCCGGCGTCCGCGCACATACCGCACGGTCTTTGTCATCGTAGCGTGACTGCAGGAAGTCTCTGCCCAGAACGCTGCGATCCACAGAGAACGATACAGCCTTTTATAGACACGCCGTTCTTGCTGCTCCGTCCTGTTCGCCTGCTCAGGAAATCCCTCCGTGATTAACTGGCCCTTCCTGAGAGGCTGCCTGCCTGCCTGCCTGCCTGTCTGTCTGCCTGTTACACTGTCTGACTGTCTCTGGAGTAATGTCCGCTCGCCCGTCTCAACACCTCTTCTTCTTCTGATTGTATTAGCTCAACCTTATTCAGCTTAAAGGAGCAATAAGTAACATTTCTTTTAAAAACTGCCAGGCAGCCTAAAACCCCCCCGTCTGTAGAGGGTTGATAGGGTTCGCAGATCAATACTTGTGACTAAACAACTACTTTTTCAACTGCTGAGACTTCTGGCTGCAAAAACTCACTCTCTTACTTAATCCAGGACGTCTTTCTTTACAATCATATTCTTTGTATTCTTGCACATTTGTGATATTATGACTGTGTCTTGGCATAAGTGTAAACATCAGAACAGGAAACGGGTGACTTTGAGGTCTTTTTAAATCACATTCTGAGGGAGTTTACAAGTTTTTAGTTCACATTTTGTCAAGTTTACTCAAGTATTTATTTGTTTTTTGACTATATTTTTAAATGAGAGTCCTTTTAGGCCAGTGTGGAGGATAAAAGAGGATCAAACAAGCAAGAGAATAGCAGCAGGATAGCGTTAGAGGACAGAGTTAATGTCGCTGCTTGTGTTGTTCACACTAAAAGTGGCAGAAGTAGAGAAGAAGAGTGAGATAAGAGAGCTTGAGAGAGAAGTTCAAACCCCACCTACAACTACAGCACGTTCACACCCTTCACGTATCCGACCAATCAGTGTGTGCGGAGCAGGGTGTGAACATCAGATCGTCCCTGTCGGAAAGTTGAAATGAAAGAGTGTGTATGGGAGGGGTGTGTGTCTGATGCCGTTAGACGATCGGACAAGCATGTTTTAGCTTTACAATTCAAAACACCAGCCAATCAGATCATCAGCGGATCATTATTGATCCAGAAGAAGAGGCAAGACATCCAAAATCTATTTATACAATAAAAGTAAAAAAAAATCCACCAGAGATATTATTATTCTTCCACTTTCCAAGGTTAATGATTAATTTAATTTAATCTCCGCTCATGAAAAATATGGATGATCCGACTAATTGAAAGTGTCCGCCCGCTAACATAAAAGCTTCACATGCAGACCAACGTTTCTGTGACTCCTTACTTCCTTTCTGAATATCTAAACTTCTCGTCTCTCTAGTCTTCTCTTTTCTCTGGCAGCGTCCGCCTCTCGGGACGGGAACGATGACTGATAACTCTCTCGACGTCATTATCGGTGATTCATAATCCACTTCAGAGGGGTTACATTTAAGCTGCTGATGTTTAACATACAGTTTCTGCAGATGCACTAAATATCCTGCAGATTTTTTTGGAGGTCCAGGTCAAACTTGGCTGTCTGCCCAGGACTGGACTGTGCTTTTGGGGGTTTTTTTCTGCACTTTGAAGTGACCTGGATACACAGCTCTTTCACTCTCAATCTCTCTTTTCATCTCTCTCTATTAGTCTCTTTGGGTTTTTGTTTCTCTCCGTTTTTCAATCTTTCTCCTTTACTCAGGATCACTGTTTGTTTCTTTTTTTTTTCTCGGTTTCTCACTATAGAGATCTCTCTTATATATATATATATATATATATATATATAGGTGTACTCCAGCAAAAACACTAGCTTGATTCATCCTGGTGGACGGCAGCTGCAGTGACACAGCGGTTACTCCCAGAGGTAACACAGTTTCATGGAAATTACCTCTCAAAACATCCACAGAAACATTCACATTTCCACCAAAATATGACTAAATACGCAGCTTTGAATGGTCGCAACTGCAGAGAGCCGCTCTAACACCAAATGGAAGATGTGTATTTAGATATATTTTGGCTAAAAAAAAATAAGTATGGAAGGTATGAGTGGGCTGACACAATTAGCTGCTTCAGAAGTGAAACTCCCTCATTTTTTCCCAAACACAATGTTACATAACGCACAGTTGGAGCTCTTATTTGACTTGGATCAACATGAAACTCTCCTGTTTAATTCATCAGTACAAAAGATAAAAGAAACTGTGTTAGGAAGGTAAAAGACTACTGTGGACACTTCAGGGGAGAAATTAACTACATCTCCCATGATGCATTTAGCCAAAAAAAACCCATCCAGACACTGTTGGCTTCTGGACGACATGAAAGAAAACATTTAACTGGAGGTGACGACAGCTACGCTTGTGTTTCATAGATAATGTGGCTACTTGGGTGACGTCAGACATTTATTCATGATAAAGGTCGAGAGCCAAGCAAATTATGAGAGAAACTACAAAACGGGAAGCACAGCAGGAGAGGGAACATGCATGCAATGTCTGCAAGTGTGGATTCAGTCTAACTGTATCTTAACAGGAAGCTCAGGATGAGGCTTGTTTTTCAAAATAAAAAAAAGCGAATCGCTGCGGGTCAAGTGCGGATTTGTGGGCGTGTGACGTCACGCGGTAAACTGCTAATAATCTGCTGATCCTCCAGGTCCAGAAGGTATGAAAGTAGTTCGCCAACCGCCATGAAACAACAAAAGAGAAGAAGAAGAAGAAGCACTCATATGAGGTTGTACAGCTCTGGGAAAATACTCACAGCAGCGATGAGTCTCTCCTATAATCTTTATAATAAAGTGATATCAATCAATCAATTAATCATCTTCAGTCTAAAGCAGAACGCTGAAATGCTACAATGCTACATGCTAAATAAACGACCTTCCTCTTCTGGTCTAATCGCCGACCTACGTGATTGGCCACCGCAGGGTTGCGTAGGGTTTTCCCAAAAGTTGACTCCGACTAAACTTTTCTGGCCGCAGTCCGGTGCAAAATGGCCTCACCTCCCCCGTTCAAATGACCGCCAAAGTCCCCAACAGTTACGGATCTACTGATTCACGCTTAATTGAAACCTTAACATGTTCCACATCACCACAGCGGACTGAGATATTCTAATTTTACTCACTCGCTTCCCACTTCAGCTGCTTCTTCATCCAAATTAAAGCCAGCGCTCCAACTCAGCATCGGCCTTTCTACAGACATTGAACTACTTTGCACGCTTAAATGATTTTATACCATTCATATGAAGGGAGGTTAGCCACCTCGGCCAAAGGAAGTCTTGGACGCACATGTTGTTGCGCTCTCACTCTGGACCAGCTCCACCGGAGAAGGACTCTTGTGTCTTTGTTCTATGAGCCCAGAAACATGGAAGCATGACGATGAGCATCATTTTTTTTAGGGACATTACTGGAAAACCCTGGACAATCTGCACTTTTTGTCCACAGAGGTGTAGAAGAACCGCACAGCAAGCTGACATATTGTCACCATCTAACATTGTTATGACTCAGAGTTGCTTATTTAAACATCCAACAGTTAGGGAGCAACAATATCATGTGTTGTAAGTCTTTATATTCTCTCTCTTTAAGCTCAAACCACCAAAAATACCTGGAGTTTTTTTGCTGCCGCTGCTCCAACCTCCCCCTCTGATTGATGCAGACTTACAAGATGAAATCAATCACGGGTCCAAGCTTTCACCTGGCTTTTCCTCTTCATAAAGTCAGCATCATCAAATGAGCCGTTCTGTATACAGTTCACATCCTGCCATCGCTGGAGACCAAAGCCAGAGGCCCAATTCTCACAACAACCTGCCTCCCTGTATTAGGCGGGTTCAGAAAGAAGGCTTTGACGAAAAGGTCAGGCCACCTTTCGCTATTGAAAATCATTGGCTGCTAAAGATCATGACATTAAAAGGTATGAGTAGAGAGGCCATAAGAGAGTGGCAGCGAGGAAGAACAGGTGAGGCGGCGGTGGGAAAGACAGATGGATGAAGGGATGAGAAGAGAAAGAAAAGAAAAGGGAGACGGAGAGAGAATCTGAGGATAAGATAGAAGGAGAAGGGCAGCTGTTTGACATTAAGAACAGACATGCAGATACGTTTATGATGCAGAGTTACTCCCATCTTCTTCCTGCAATAACTTTTTGTTCGCCAGTTTTCAGCAGAAACAACTAGTGAACAAAACACTGATCACTTTTTAAGTTGATATGTTGCTTTTTATTTCCACATCCAGCAGTTACGGAGCAACATTATCATTCATTTGGAGTCCATGTGGTGACTATAAGTCCACTATTCTCTCTGTTTTAGCTTCTGTTTCTGCTCTCTACCAACTCCTGAGGGAAATATCTGACTCTTTAGCTGCTAAATGCTCCACTATGTTCACCAGCTAGTTGCTAACTGTGTCTGCTTGGTGCTGAGCAGGTTAGTGTACAGCGGCTTTTCATGGGTTTTTCCACTATAAAGCTCCGAGGGGATACGAGCCACGCACAACACACTGCGCACTGTCAGTTCATGCATTGTGGAAAAATATCAATTATAACCGCTTTAAGGTGTAAAACTCAAATTGGTCCTCTGAAATATAGAAATATAGAAATAAAAGACCACACACACACACTTCAAGGGCCTACACTGTGACTGGAGTGTAAATTGAGAGGATCTGACGCTTTGAACGCTACGGCCCACCTGCATGCTGCGGCTATTTTCAAATTTCTGTGTGAGGATTAAAAATGCTAAATGCTACCAGCTAGTCTACAGCTAACTGTGTCTGTTAGCCGTTTGGTGCTGAGCAGGTAGTGAGAGCCGCTGAGAGTGAACCAGAACAGTAAAAGCTGAAAAGACAGATGACCTGAGCTTGTTCAGGTTTTAAAAAAATAAACTAATTCAGGCACAGAAACTCATTTTAGTAGAGCTGCAATGATTATTTGAGCTGTTGAACGACGGAAAATGAATCAGCAATCCTGATAATCAATTCATTGTAAAAGTAATTTTTAAAAAAAAAGCCTCTTCTCAAATGTGCAGATCTGATGCTTTTCTATGTCATATACAGAAAAAATGATCTCTGGGTTCACTGTTGAAAACTTTAACACAAACAATCAGTTAATTGAGGAAATAAGTAACAATAACAATGTATTTATTGAAATTTTAGATAAGTATACAAAAATCATAAACATACATATTTAACAGTAAACAAACAAACAAGCATTAGGTACATTCAAAATGAGCATTTGAGTCTACGAGGTAAAAACAGTCGACTTCAGAGTGCAGTATATGATTGCTGTCCTGAACAGGAAGTAGCTATGCTGTCCCTGTTTCGCTCAGTAAGTCACACCCCCTCCACACACACACACACACACACACACACTTTCTGAAATACTTCTTGCTTATCTTTTAAAGTATATGTAACATAAAGACATTTCTTTGAACCACTGCACGATGCTCGGTTTGCCAATCTTCTTCCCTGATAGAGCTATCCCTCTCTTAGCTTGTAATACTCCTTTATTTACAACTATGTTCAGACCTGTAGGATATAAGCCCAGAAGAAAGAGTCTGGGCTCCATATCTCCTGTAGTACGGCTCTAACTTCTTCCCAAATTTCATTTAGTTTTGGGCATGACCATAGACAGTGGAACAATGTGCCTTTGTCTTTTTCTGGTGTAGCGTACACCCTCATTAGCCAATTAAACTGCAGTAATTTAAGACGTGTGCGAGATTGGTCTGCCTTACAAACTGTCAGTTTTTGCGTCTAGATTTAAAACATGCAGCTAAATGCCTCTAAATCTTATAACTCCAAAGAAAAATAAAACAACAACCTGTTCTCGTAGATCACTTTTACTATCAGGGGTGCAAAGACGTCGACCTTTCGCACGTCTCAAAACAACTCAGGTTGCATAAAAACCTCGTATCTGTCCCGTTTCATGTGTTAAATTAAAGAAGGATTGAAAGCACAAACATTTTTGCCATAAAAATAAAAAAATTTCATCCCGTAGTGAAATGAGGCCAACGTGCTAAAGGCTGAAGAATTAGACATACTATATGTAGGCTAACGCCGCGCTAGCAGAGACTCAGTGGAACCAAATGATTAGAGCAGCAAACAAACCCTGCAGAACATAAAGTGAGGACGCCATGCTCCTAGATCCGCTCTACTGTGTCTGTGTGTGTGTGTGTGTGTGTGTGTGTGTGTGTGTGTGTGTGTAGGGCTCTCAGATGTCTTAGACCTAGTTTTGTGTGTACAGATACTTTTGCAGCATCTGTGTGGTGTGTGTGTGTTTATATATATACGGTCTTATGGATTTACTTATAGGATAAAAGAAGTACTGTACATCCACCAGTAGATTATTTCTTCCACAGCGAAGGTGGAACTGGGTCACAGAATATCACATTACAGCTGGTTTTGAGTTCAACATTTATGACGCAGAGTGAAATGAACTAGATATTAAAGAGCAGGAAATGTCTCTGACGCCTGATATTCTTCGGATTAGTTCGGTTTGTTTGACATTACGAGAAAGTAGGACATCGAATTAAACAACGAAAATGTCAAGAATGTGTCACAATAAAGTCAAAAAACATAAATCTGCTGCGTTTTTTGATGCAGACAGTAAACATACTGTCAATAAAATAAAGAAATAATATGAAAAATTAAACAGTTTTAACTAGGATGGTAAACATCCAAGTTTTCCATTAGCCATAAAAGCATTTTTTAAGATTGTTGTGTAACTTATTCCAAATTCTTGGCAACACGAAAACCTTCTTTAATATGTTATTAAACCTCAACAAGATGGTTCATAACATAAAAAACTTCTTACTTTACATCGCAAAGAACTTCTGGATCAAACATTTCCCTCCTGAAACACAAGCTCAAGTTTCTTATAATCATTCATCCAGATAAAAACATTGGAAAATAAGGATAGTGCAGCCTTTAAATCATCAAATAATGAGCATTAAAACAGTGGATTTAGTCTGCAGTCTCAACAGAAACAGTAAACAGAGTCTTTTCTCTTTAAGGAGATCAGTAAACATGTTGATGTAACTGCACACAGAGGCTCCACACTGCAGACAATATGCTCTTCATTTAGGTTTCCACCAAACATTAACAGGAACAGTTTGTGCTGAGCATCGTGAATATTGGACTGCAATTAATATGATTCTTTTTTTTTTAAATGTACTATTTAAATGCACAACATGTGATTTCAACTTTCCAACACTACTCATGAGCCTTGGTTACCGTTGCTATGGAGAAGAAGCCATTGGTGCAATGACATCAAACTGCTTCGTCGCTGAAGTTGTCAGCAATAGAAATAGTTGTTAAATTCAATCAAAAGTGACCCAGAAATTAAAAATAAACAGATCCAGAGCTGCAGACTGACCACATTTTAAGCTTGGAAGTCGTAGCTACCACGAAATCTTACTAACGAACCAGATGTTTTCTAACGCAGTGGTTCATTTCTTGCGCCAGGAGAGTTTTCATGTCGTTCCAAACTGTAGAGGAGCTCAAACGGTGAGGTGCGTAACGGCGTCTAAGGGGAAAAACGAACGGGGAATTTTACTTCAGGGGCGCCTTTAATGGCGACTCTGTTCTCTAGTAGGCGCCGTTAAACCATCGCAGAGGAGGAGGACACAGTGAGGTGATGTCATTGAAGGAGCGGCAGCCAAACGATGGGAAACCAACGACATTTTGGTTCATCGCTCCATGCCGGTCTGATGTTTTCGTCTCTTCATCGTTCGCTTTCTTTTCCCCTTTTCTTTGCACTTTGTCCTCTCTTCTTCGTTGAATTCTTCTCCCTGCTCGCTGCTCAGCCGAAGTTGCACGGCCTCGCTTTAAATGCCGGCTGACTAGACGTAAACACAAATACCAAGAGACTCGGCTTCGTCATGAACCCGTTTTTGAAAAGCGTTAAACTCCTGCCTTTTAATGTCTTGTCTGCTGTTCGGAGAAGCCTTTTTTTTTTGCAGGCGGTGTTTTGATGAATGCACAAATGTGTCAGCTAATTATGCTTTCTGGGAGCATATAGGATCCTGTTTCTGTATAATTACTGTAAACATTCCTGAGCCTAATTACAGTTAACATCCACCGCTGTATATCGCCGTTTCAGACAGCTTATTATGGGGAAATTCATACGGTTTTGCGAGCACAGAGGTGTATTCTCTTGATCATTTTGTGCTGTGGGGAAGCTTTCAGTCTGTAGGTGGCTTTCAGAGCATAAAAAAAAAAAAAAAGTGTTTTGATTTGTGCAGCCTGGGTGATGAAAATTAGGCCTTTAAGGGCAGGAAAATAATAACATTCACCTCAGGAAGTTTTCTGTGTCTCTTTTCGTCATCTTTCCCCGTGCGGGCGCCGCTAACCTATTTTGATGGACTTTGTAACTCGGTGAAAATCTTTGCAGAGAGAGAGTGAAAATGTTGCAGGAAACAGGCCTCGGAGCAGGTGGAAATAAAACTGGCTGCACGCGCCGTCAGCAGTCAGCGGTGAAAACGCTGACCAAACGTAAAGCTCTCCCATCAACTGAACATTAAAGAATCAATATTGTGAAAAACAAAAACTCGACGGTATGAAAGGCTGGAGGACGGAGGGAAGAAGAGAGAGAGAGAGAGAGAGAGAGACCCCTAGCTCCTGCTGTGATTGTATTTATTAAATAAAAAGCAGAGTGAGCTCATACCTCACAGTGTAATAAAGTTACTCCTGAAAATGATCAATATAACCTGAGAAATAACATCTATAAGCAAATTAACTCGAACCTGCAGCGTCAGAGCTACTTCTTCTAGTTTCTGGTGAATTTATTTACTAATTCAACACTAAATAAACTTTATTTTAAGACCGAATCTCCATCTTTGTTTCTCTGTCTGTCTCCTGAAAATTATGTTTATGTGAAGTTTCCTTTTTTTATTTGTACCTGAAAGGAGCTGGATAATGAGATGAAATGATTATTAATCTTTAAAATCTTTTTATTCCATAAAGGTCGAACAATGTTTATCAAAGAGGCTTCATAATTGTGTATATTATGTATTATAGCTGAGCCACATACAGTATAATAGGAAGCTGACATTTCAGATTTATCCTGATGAATCGATGAATGAAAAACAATCATTAGTTGCAGCTCCACTCTGCATGTATGTTAAATACAGATTAAAAGCTTGACCAGGACCAAACACTGATTATTGCGTCCTCGCATGTGAAATTCAATTATTTTAAATTAATGAGCTGTAAGATTATTTCCTAGTTACCCAGGAGTCTGTGCAGCATGTTGCACGCCGTGTCTGTACGTCTCCATATTCAGAGCCTCTCGCTGCTCTCCCTTCCTGTCCGACGCTCTCATTGTCCTCACTGTTTGACTCTGACATGACACCAGGTGGCAGGAGATCGCCACTACAGTGTGATGTGGATGCTGAGCATAGTGAGTGTGTGTGTGTGGGGTTTAGTCACGTGTGTGTGTGTGTGTGTCCTGGTGGAATTTGACCTCTGAGATTTTATCTATTAGTTTACTGCAGGGAGAAGAGAGAGAGGTGAATGGCTGCACAGACTTCCTGCAGTTTAAGGTTTCACTTTTCCTTCTTTTTATAATTACTGGGATGAAATTAATACAATAGAGAGACAATAAAAGGAAAGGCTGACAGTGAAAGATGTGTTTTTAAGGATGTTTTGAGCATAAATATCCGCAAAACAGAGGTAAAACCCACAAAACTAAACCAGTTAAAGTCGTCATATCAAACCTACAGCATAATAATTGTAAAAGAAAACAATTCATACCGCAGCAGACTCATTAATCAACACTTACACCTGCATCTCTGCCTGGTCTAAGCTTTGGGACTTGGTTAGTTGGTTGCAGTTGTTTGCATCCTACACACCGGTCCTTTAAGGCCAGCACAAAACACCCACACTCATTGTTTTCTATGTAAACCTGCACATTGAATCGATGCCGTTAAGTCTCCAGAAGAGTTGTTATCTTACATATCCAGGCTACCAGACTACAGCTGCACACAAACCTGCACTCACTTCCCCAACAGGAGCGAAAACACAAGCGCTTCGGCTGTGTTTGGGATAATTAACCTAAAGTAAAAGTTTTAACAATCGCCCCAGTTTTCAGTCACCTGTTGTTGTGAGTGTCCTCTCACATCAAGACAATCTGATGAGTCGTTTCGGTCTTTCAGTCTTATTTAATTTCCTGTTCTAATAGCGCCACAAAGAGGCTTATCTGCTCTGCGAAGGCAGAAACAGTGGACGCCAAACCTGCATAATTTGATTGACTGATTGCAAACTCAGTGTTTATGAGGCTCAAGCAGGTCTGGGCAATAAAACAATCTTAACACAGGATCGCAGTAAAAGTTTTATGTCAATAGTGATGATAAACTTCAGACATTTTTTACTTGATATGGTTGGATCTAGCCTATCACAGAGCAGAAATAAACGTGGAAACAGCCAGTCGGTCTGCAGTTTTTAGCTTGCACGTTAAAGTTTCCTACTGCAAAGCATTGTTCGATGACACTGCAGCACCCTCAGACTTTCCTTTAGATCGGAGTCTGTCTCCAGATAAACAGTGAACCCAAGCGGGACGAACCCCACCACATCTGCCAACGAGGCTACGCTAGCACTAACGTTAGCAGAGCTACAGCCGGAGCGCCCGTCACATCCACAAGTCACGTTAGCTGAAAAAAACCTGCTCTAACTCACAGACGCTTCTCTTTAGTGGAGATTTTCTGCCTGCAACTGGGGAACAGTCATCACACATCATCGTTTTAACAAAGCTAACAGTGTAGCAACAAAAGGCTACACGCTAACACACATGTTGTGTCAGAAAGACTAGCTAACTGGCTAACTTGTATTGTATTGTTTTGATAGGCAGATAAAACATTTTTGCAAGGTTAAATGTTTACACTTGACTTACTATTAACTATGAACATACTATATACTCAATTATATATCATGATAAAGATTTATATTGTTCAATATGGAAAAAATGATTGTAATCATATTTTTTGCCACGTCACCCAGCCGTGTGGTGATCTGAAACAAAAACACTACCTCCAAAAAATGAAGTTTATGCTCATTGTCTGAAAACTATATATATAATTTATATTTATATTATATTATTATATTATATCACACATTAAATTTACTTTAAAGTCAAAGGAGATGATTTAGAGAAGCATATCAACTCAGTATCTAGATTAAACATTGTGGTCTTTTGAACATGTAGGGTATGCACTGCTCAATATATTTGCAGACATTTGCAGAACATGTTTTTAAAGGATTGCATCCGCTTGGACGAACACCAGCAACAAGATGTGTGCACACCCTCTTCGACTAAGTCTGTAAGTTCCAGAGCAGAGTGAAAGTAAATGAAGTCATCCGTCAATTCAGCTGAAACTCAGAGCTGCAACACCGGTTTCACTGATTCAGCTGTTGTTTCGTCCCCGAGACCTTCAATTGTGTCCCGGTGTGCCCGACGAGCACCCATTTGAATCAAATAGGTCAACTCAGGTTGAACGCCGCGGGAGACTACGAGCGTCATCTTTTTCCCCCGTACTATAGCGGAAAAAAAAAAAAAAAAGCCTCTAAAAGCCTGAGACAATAAGTTGATTCACATGTGTCCTTTTTCTCCCTGTGGACCATTTCAGAGCACAATAACGGACAGAAGAGGTCTTGCTGTGACTGACGAGAAGAGATGAAGAGTGACAGGATGACAGAAAATCGAAGCATCTGAGAGAGTAAAGAGGGTCCGAGTAGTTTGATGTGAATTAAATCACACGTTTAAAGAAGCGAATGAAGCAGCAAATTCTGATTTAATTCATAAGAAATATTTTATTTTACAATTTCATGCCATAATAATTTCCTTCCCAGACAGCAGGATTGCTGTGGCCCAGATCCGGGCCACACCTGACACTTTTGGCACTTTCATCCGGCCCACACATACACTACGAGGAATGACGGCACTTGGGCCTCCTGTTTTGCAGACCTGAGCCACAAGCAAGCCGTACTACCACCCAAGAACAAACCAGATAAACCAGAACTGGCCCACATCCTGAATACACACACCTGAGAGCACCACATTTGATTTTGGACCATTTGGGCCATGTAGCAGCCAAATATGTTACAGGGATGAAGTAAGTGCATTGTAATACACTTTGTGTCCATGGGGTGTCGCTGTGAGGTTACCTGGGCAGTATTGCATATAGGTGTGCACCTCACTATTGTTGAAAGGGTTTTTGACCGCTGTGGCGGTAAATGCCGGCGTTTTTCTTTGTGTTGCCTTTTCTTTTTGGCTATCAGTATATGGACTTTTATTTTCGGCACAATAAATCATTCGTCACATTGCAGCAGAAGAAGTGTCCGGACTCTCACTCATCATCCTCATCAACATACGGTATTTTAATATGCGCAGCGAGTCAACCAGGCTCTGGGTCAAAACATCTCAGTAGCTAAGTACTAGACTTTGCTCCTACAGGCCATATATGCTGTTTTACATGTGGGGCCGTTTCAGGCTCACATCCATTTTGTCCGGGCCAAAAGAAGACTTTGGACTATGTGAACATGCAGAAATATAAAATACAAGCCCAGCATGCAGTTTAACATATATGCAGAATAGAATAATTTGTTTTAAACTGGACTAGCAGGGCTGGATTAACTCTGTAAGGGGCCCAGGGGCAAAAATAAATATAAATCCCTTAAGCTGCAGTTCTTCTGATGGCCACTAGATGGCTCTAAGCAATCTCTGACTGCATTGAAGTGACTCAGAAAATCCTCAGTTCCCAACAGACCTCTGGATGTCAATAAGAAATTTCAGTTTTGTCTTTTGTCTTCAAATTATTTTCTCATTAATAAGATAGCGAGGCTTAAACTGGCGTGAACTGATTTGGGATCTTGGGAGCAGAGAAACAAAATTATCATTCGTTTTGGATTGTATTCCTGGTCACCTGATGAATATTCGCTTGGCTTTGAGGTTTTTTTTTTGTCTGAGTTTTCCCTGAGGGAGATATCTGGCTCTGAAACTGATAAGTGCTGAGCAGATAAAGTAAAGCAGGTTTTTTTTTTTTTTACAGCTTTTTCTCTGAAAACAGTTCAAACTGCTCAATAGAGCTTAGGAGAACTTCAGACACACACACGCACAGTTATCACAGTTGGGTGATAATTCTCTGCGGGAGCAAGCGATCCCTTTCATATTACATATAATAATGTTATCAATTGATAATATTGATCATAGCGGCTTTAAAGAAAGTTGTGGGGGCATGGTTGCTTAATTGCTGAGTGTCTCAGGGACCAGTTTCACTAAATCTGCAACATAAAGCTGCAACACTGGATCATTTCCTTGCACTATACTGTACAAGTAAAACAAAAATGCCATACTGATCCATGAATAAATATCATTTAAGCTTCTGCAATCTGCACGTAAGAGGTGTTTTTCCTCATGTACTCATGTGCTGAGGACTATTGTCTGATTTAAAACAAAGCTGCTTTCCTCAAACTGCATTAATACTAAAGCAAATCCTTTAAATGCAGTTATTAAGGTTATGTTTCATGTTAAACTCGTAGCTGTGCAGCAACAATTTAGAATAAATATTGATAGATCTGTATGCAAGATTCCCTCCAGACATCGAGACATGTTTTAAAAATACTCTGCTTTGAATAATAATGTATGGCTGATATAGATAGAAGTCCAAAATATATGTAAATATTCATTCTCACTGTTCAAGTTTCCACATCACACTTGTGTGTTAAGTTAAATACTGGACCAGGATTGGCTCCAAGGTCGCTGTGACGTCACAAATCCTCCTCACAGGTGCTGAGCTCAGAGAGAAACGTTCCTCCTTCTGCAGACGAACGTGAACACAACCTGTGAATTAACATCGTTCTGCACAGAGAAGAGAACAAACATCCGACTCTGAACGACACATCCTGCCTTCGTACGCCGAGATCAGAGCGGAGAGACAAAACGCCCTTGAAGAAATCCCTCCTATGTGACTGCACTCACTAATTTTTGAATATGTGATCATCTGTTTAAACGCGCTTAAAATCAAACTTCACTGATATGAGAAATTACAGTTTCCTCAGAAAAGCAGTGAGACATCGCTCGGAGGTAATGATGAGAAAAACGTCCCAACCTTGGCTGCCGAAATGCCAGAAAGACACATAATTTATTTCCAACAAAGAGCCGCCATATTTCATTTTGTCATCTGTATCTGGCCGATACTGCAAAGTGCAAAGAAAAACATGATCTCACTGAGTAATTTGTCGCTTAATTTCTTTCTCTAAGAACGTGTTTTTTCTCTGTTGCGAGTAAGTGTTTGTCGTGAAACCGAAGAAGGGTCATCGCGTCTGCTGTCAGCTGTTTTCTAATCTGACGTCGTCTGTAAAAAGCCTGAGCAGTTGGTGAAAGTCCGACAGCAGCGCAGAGCTTTGACCCTGATGCTCTGTTTAACAGCTAATGCGTCCCCCCATCCCAGGTGGAAAACCACACACACACACACACACACACACACACACAGACAGAAAGTGGTACGAGCGCAATGTTTTGCTGAGCTGCAGCTCGTCTGTATCATCACACTCGGCTGACTCTGAAATCTGATCAGGGCTGCTGGGACCTTAAATGACTGTGAGAGAAGAGAGGCGTGAATCCGTGTGCGTGTGTGTGTGTGTGTGCATCAAAGTGTGTGTGTGTATGTGTGTATCGGTGTGTAAAAGAGAGAAAGGAGTGCAGTCAAGCATAATAGCGTACGTATTTTGTTGTGTGTGTGTGTGTGAGCATGTGTTATTAGTGCATGTCCATCAACAGACTGTTTGTCCTTTGTGTGTGTTTCTATCTTTGTGAGGACCAAATCTGGAGTTTTAGACCTTTAAGGGTGAAGATATTTTTGAAAATATGAGGACATTTGTGGACAAATTGGAAACTAAGGGCAAGTTTCACAAAGTGAGAAATGTTAAAAATGCAAAATAAGTTTGGAAAAGCGAGTGTAACAACCTCTACGATAACAAATGCTTCCTTTAATGATTATACTTCCGAGGTGGAGCTCGCCGTTCTGCCCCCTGCTGTTGAACGCCCTTACAAAAAGGAAAAAGTGAGGATATTATGTGAAAGAAATGGCGTTTTAGGAAAGTGAGCACATGTTAGGAAAATGAGGACATGTTTCATTAGGAAAGTGAGGATTTTTTGAAAATGCAAAGTAAGTTTGGAAATGTGAGGACATTATATGAAAGCAATGACACTTTAGGAAAATCTGTGGAAACTAAAAACTCTTTGGAAACTGAGGTTTTGGACGTTTTACAAAATTAAAGGTAGAGTCAGTGATTCTGGAGAAAGCTCCTTCAAGACACTGTTTATCTCCTCGTGGTCTGCTAGCTGTGTGTGTGTGACACCTACAGATGTATGGACAATTGGTAGGTTTAGATCACTATTTTATGTATTTTTTTTAGATTTAAACATGTTTTATTCTGTTTTAAACTTTGTTTTGTGAAGTGTACTTTTCTGCTCCGCCACAAGAGGGAGTAGTCACCAGAGCGAGCGCAAACAGAGAACAGCCTGCTGAACAAACACAACTAACGTCTCCTGTCTCTGCTTTTCCTGTATGAAATAGCGCCTATTTTCTGAATACAGGTGAAATCCAGTGTTCATAAACAGCCCTTTCTCTGTAACAATATTCCAGCCAATCAGCAACAGGGGGCGTTTGTGCTTGTGTGCAGGACGGAAAAGTCATCAGAGCAGCTGTCTGTCTGGAGAGAGAGAGAGAGAGAGAGAGAGAGAGAGGCCGTGGTCAAATGTTTTCTCATTTTAAATTGGTCTTTATGTCTTCTTGAGTTGTTTGTTTGTGCATTATATATTTTTTTTATTGTTATTTTTATTGTTATTCATCTAACTTGTTGCCCACGTTCTTACACTATGTATGTTTTTATGGTCTTATTAACTTCCTGTGAAGCACTTTGTGAATTCAATTTCTGTGAAAGGTGCTATACTAAATAAACTTATTATTATTATTATTATTATTATTATTATTATTAAGGAATGGATACACTTACATTTTATTAAAACTAACAATCCACACTCAGTCTTCATGAGACTGCAGAGCGACTCTACAGCTGATCCGTTGTTCTGGATTCTGCCATGTTTCTCCTTTGGTCGTTGCCATGGCAATGCACATCCGTGAATTTGGTAAACAAAGCTTCTGAAGGAGCACTAAGGGAGGGGTGTAATTGTTTGAGTGTTTAGTTTCCATACCAGAAATCTCTCTCCAGAATCACTGACTCTGCCTTTAATGACATTTTGAAAACTGAGGATGATTTTAGACGCCGAGGAACATAAAACCTTTGAAAGTGGGAAACGTTCTGGAAAGTTTAAACATTGTTCAGAAGAGAGGACAATTTTAGGAATATAAAAAAGACAGTTTGGGGAAAACGAGAACAATTTAGAGAGCAATGGCAATTTTGGAAACGGAGGTTTTAAACGAGGACATTTTTAGGAAACAGTTTTCGAAATGAGGACGCAGAAAAATAAACCGTGAAGTCAGGAGAGTCTTTTATTGTCATTTAAAGAGCTGACTGAGAGATTTGCTTTTTAAGACAGATAATGCTCATGCAATGGGTGCCCTCACAAATACAGAGGTATGTACAGTGTGTGTGTGTGTGTGTGATTTATGAATACACACACTGCATCTACATACACAACCACACACACACACATGCAATCACACTAATAGGAGCATGAAGTAAATCATGTGTGTGTGTTTACAGTGCAGATATAAAACAACATTCACCTTTTTTTATTTTGACACGTGTGTTTATGTATTTACAACGTGTGTGTGTGTGTGTGTGTGTGAGGGGTGTGTGTGTGTGTGTGTGTTGCCATGGCAGCCTGTAGTTGCAGTGCATTGAATGAGCAGATGTGGAGGACAGAACGAACTGAAGCTCTTTCTGTCTGTTTACTGTTGTACACAAACAATGAAACTCTCAGACAGGTGGATGTTATTAAACACACACATGGGAAAATGTTCTTTTTTACTTCAACCCTGTTCCTGAAAAAATGCCTTGTGTGATGTAGAACTAGATCATTTTTGATGAATCTATTTTAACATTTTTCCCTGACATTGCACTGCAGGAAGCTGGCGTTCACATCTGTATATGGTTCACATTAGTGAAAAATAGACCTAATTAAGTTCATTAATTAACATATTGTGGTTCACCTGTTTAACCCTTTAGAGTCCAGGTTACTTTTTTTCCATGTATGTGTTTGTTTGTTTGATAGGAACAGAGCACATTAATGAAAATCAGTATAAAACGCAAGATGTAAATGTTTCAGAGTTAGCAAGAATGCTAATTTACATCCATCAGTAGGTAATAAAAAACAAAAACATTACAAGTAACAATATGTAGATACAAATATACAAATACACAAGTAGAAAAAGCAAACTTTCTATGCATAATTTTTTTTCTTTAGCACCTAATGAATTTTCTATTTCAATTTTTAATGGGTACATTTTATTTTTGTAGTGTTTTAATGCATTATGTGAATTGGTTTTGTGTAAAGCTGCCTTGCCTTGCCTATAAATCTAACTTATTTTGTCAATTTAACAACATTTATAAGCTACCAAGAACCCAAATTACTAGAAACATGACACCCGCACCTCCAAAAATCTACAAATTTTTAGCGATTAATACTCAACAAATTATCCAAGAACAGTTAAAAGTTATATAAATATTGTTTCACTGTTCATACACACAAATACAACAGATTTGACAACAAATCTCGGTTAATTGTAAAAAATGTTCAGAAACAGTGAAAAACGGCTGCTTGTTGACGTCTTCGGTCGCATCGTTTTATCACAACTTGTTGTTTACGATCATGTAGGACAAAGAAAAGCATTAAATCATCATGTTTGAGAAGCTCAAACCAGCAATTATGAAAAATATTTGCAGATTCTGATGATCGACGAATTGATCAATCAACTAATTGTTGCAGCTCTTTTACATGTAAAGTGATTGTATTGACGTATTACATTGAAATATATGCATCTACAGACATAAATGAGGTATAATGATGGATGGTTTTCTCAGCTTGTATCTGCAGGATATATAAATAAAGTTCAAAACATACAGAGTTCAGTTCAGTTCAGTGACTCCAGAGGGATACAAACTGCTTTATTCTGTGTTTTAAGAGAGTTTTGTGCTATAACAGTTTCTGATGATCAGCGGTTTATCCATCCACCCGTCACTCCTGTCTCCTCTCTGTCTGTTATTGTCGTCACCGAGCTCTGCTCTCTTTCACCCCGGCCTGCTGCTGTTTATTCACCCTGCGCAGCCTGTAGCTTATCGTCCATCTTATCGGTGTCACGTCTACCCAGACTGTCGCATCTCTACCTTATCCGACCCGCCACAGCTCCTAAAGCTGCTTCTCAGACTACATCCCCCCCCCCCGACTCCCTCTCCACCTCCCATAAACCCTTCCTCACTTTTTACTGTTTGTCTTTCTCACATCTCATCTCCCGTTTCCTCTTATCTCTTCCTCTCCACCTTCTGCCTCCTCTATGATCTTTCTCTCTTCTTCTTCTTCTCCTCTCTTTATCTCCCCCACCCTCAACATCCCCGTGTTAGGACCACCCCCCTGTTTCTTTTCTATCCTCCTCTCCATGTGATAAGGAGCCCAGGTGGCATGATGGATTTCACTCAGGCCTGGAACAGTTTGCTCCCGGACCACAGTGGCTCTGGATATAGTGCTGGATAAGCAGATCAGATGGAGTCGGTGTGTACGAAGAGAAAACAGCTGACAAGAAGCAATAAGGGGAGCAAAAGCTCGGCCACCCAGAGATAAATGTGTCTCCTTTTTTTTGCGGAGGAGACGGGGTGGGCTGCAGGAAAATAAGCCATTTCCATGTGAAAAGCTCAAAGGAAGAAAGAGGAGAGTGTGGGAGATCTAAATCAGAGTCACTTTATCCGACAAGTATGATAAATGTGCAGGAATATGCCTCGGAGGCACCGGTGCAGAGAGGTTAGCACCTCGCAGAGTTGCACCGCACATGCTTATGAAGAGGAAAAAACCTGATCCATAAAGAGCAACAGACTGGCTTACAGATTTTACAGCAGGGTTAGGGAGCGTGGAGAGGTGCATGAAATCGATGAAATGTCAGGTAAACTGCAGGAGAGACGCAGAGGATACCAGAAATTAGAGGTCGGAGAGGGAAAGACGTTTGTATAACTAAAAAACGACCATGCACAGTGGCAGGAGTGGGACTGCTACTGTGTATAATGATAATATTACCGTATTGGCCCGAATATAAGACGACCCTGATTATAAGACGACCCCCTCTTTTTCAAGACTCAAGTTTGAAAAAAGACTTTTTGAACACCAAATTTAATTTTTATACAGAAAATAATTACAGTACATCTGAAACAAATGATTCTAACAATATATTCGAGAGAAAAAACATGTTATTTTGCATTTTTTAGGCGATCTTTTTGAGCTCTCCATCTCCGTACATTACACTCTGTGACACCATATTTCACAGCCGCTTTGCAATTGTTTGAAGACTCCGCCTCGTTTATCACTGTCATCTTGAAGTTTGCATCATAACGTCTCCTCAGCTGCCGGTTAACCTGGCCCGATCTTCGACCCACTTTTCTCCAGATTGTCGCTACGTTTCTCCATTTTCTGTCATCTCTTCTCTTATTTTCTTCTCTTTTCTTTCTTACCGCTATTTTTTTATTTTTCTTCTTCGTGACAGGGGTTCGCTTTGGCCTTTAAAGATATCTGTCGCCATCTAGCGTTGTGAATGGGTATAACATCTAGACCCCGAATGTAAGACGACCCCCACTTTTTCAGTCTTATTTCAATGCAAAAAACACCGTTATATTCGGGCCAATACGGTAATTTAGCCATCTTTACCTTATGATGCACTCTTCTTCCTTCATTTTTTTCATAGTTAATATATTTATTACCTATTAATGAGGATTGGGTGGAAGTAAAAAGCTTATTTTGGTGGGTGGGTTTAAGGTTAAAACAAGTTTAGTAAGTTTGGAGTGGAGCCCCATGGCAAAAAAAAAAAAAGATAGCATCATCAGTGTTGAAATAAATATTAAAACAAACAAAAAATTATGTGCCAACTTGTGAAGATTATTGAGAAATGTAACGACGTATTCGTATAAATTATTAATCTTTCCTGGAGTTGTGCCTTTTTGGATAACAGCCCTTGTTTTTTGTTTTTTTTCCAATGCTATTATTTTAGCAATAGCTCAAGATAAGAGCTGTTTTTCGGGAGGCCCTTTATCATAAATCTGCATGTTGTTGAGGTTTTTTAGTTCAGAGAGAGCAGCTGAACAGCACACACACACACACCCTCTCTCTCCTCTGAAGAGTGAAAAAAATTGATTCATTCATGACTGGGAGGCACGCGCTGTCAGAGCTGCAGAGCTCTTAATTTTGTCTAACTGACACTCAGACTCCCGCGGCGTTCTTTGACGCGGTGTTACAGCAGATTCTGAAAAACTTTTTCAAGCTCTGGAAAAATAAGAAATGATTTCCTTATCCTGGAAGCCAGACCCTTAAACTTTTCCTGCACTGGAACTCCCCAAGAAATGTGAGAGTGAGCTGTTCTGTTAAAGCGTATTTTCACTTTTACCCTCTGGTTTCCCTGCAGTAGCCACACAAGCCGCTTCACGTTTTTGGGGGATGTATCAACAGTCAATCTGACAGTCAGAGCTGTTAAAAAACACCTCGGTTAAAAAAAAAAGTACAGTTATTATTGCTGAAGAAGAAGAGAGTTAAGTTTTGTACGGTTGAGTGAAAACTTAGAATTAGAGAAAGAAGGAATTTGGGAAGAAGTAATCAACATAATGACAGGCATGCAACTCTGAAACGTTGCTCCATGGCAGCTGTAAGTATTTGTTAAAGCAGCTATGACAGATATTTTTCATAATAATAATAATAATGTCTGAGCTGACAGTGTGTAATGTGTTGGGCTTGGCTCGGCTCGTTGTGACGAACCTACAGAGCATTATCAGCTCCCCTCAGTGAGTTTCAGCTCGTTGTTTATCCGTTTACTGCTCTGGTTCACTCTCAGCGGCTCTCATAGTGTCGTTTTGGGCCGCAGCAGGCAGCTGTTTTCAGAGTAAAAGCTCTAGTAAAAGCTGCTGTACACTAACCTGCTCAGCAGCAAACAGCAAACAGACACAGTTAGTTGTAGACTAGCTGGTGAACACAGTGGAGCATTTAGCGACTAAAGAGGCAGATATTTCCCTCAGGAGTTGGTAGAGAGCAGAAAGAGAGCGAATATTGGACTCACATGCAGCAGGTGGACAGAAACACGACTCCCAATGAAGGATAATGTTGCTTTGTAACTGCTGGATGTGGAAATAAAAGCAAAAAGTCTGTTAATGCAAGTTTAAAGATGAATTTAAAACTACTTTGTCTTGTTACAAATATTTTCTTAACATATACCATGTATAAAAAGAAAATACAGTGTTTTGATAGGTTGAGTGGCTTAGCCTGGTGGGGGTGATTAGCAGGCAGCTACACATTTCTCCGTTTTCTATTTATCTGTTTAGCACCGCTAAGCTAGGCTAACCCATTGTTGCTAACTTTGGAGCTAACCTTCACTTTTCCAGCAGTTGGGGAAACAACAGACGTGACTTTTCATGGTGTTGACAAGCTGCAGCGTTTATTAACTGACACACTGTAGTCTGTACTGTACATTTACTGCCAGACTGACAACTTACTGCTGCTGCTAACCGTTTCCTCTGCTCCGTTAGCATTAGCCGTTATTTCAGACGCTCTCTCTCTCGCTTCACCACTCACTGACGCTGCCTTAAGTTTCCATGGCAACGACACAGACGTTAACTCCCGTTACGAGACAGCGCTGCTCAACGGCTCCCAAACGCTGTTGATTTAAGAATAAATGAATATTTCGTGTTATTTTCGACATTAAAAAAATATTTATGGCATTACAATTAAAGGGGAAACACTGAAAGATAAAGTTGCTCACTAGTTTACATTCAGAAGATATGACAAAACAGCTGAAGCAGACTTAAAGAACAACACACATCAAAAACAATGCATTCAAATCCATTTATACATATATACTGCAAAAGTTTTAGGCACTTCAGATGTGTAGATTCTTCTCCATAATGCAACACCATGAGTGAAGCATCTAATTGGACCCATATTTATTCAGCAGCATGACAACAACCCCCCCGAACAAAGACCTATCTTCAGCTACAAGAAGCACGAGGAGTCCTGCAACAGATGGTATGGCCCCCGCAGAGCTCTGATCTCAACATCATGGAGTCAGCCTGGGATTATATGAAGACACAGAAGCAGCTGAGACGCTGAAAACCACAGAAGAACTGCGGCAAACTTCTCCAAGATGACCTGCCAACTACCTGAAAAGCTGTGTGCAGGTGTACCGAGCAGAACTGCTGCTGTTTTTAAAAGGTAAAGCTATTCATGGCATTATTTTTTTTTAAAGCATTGCCACCTTTTAAGTGACAAATAGAGCACTTTTTCTTTCCTGTAAATATGAATCGTAAACATTAAACCGTGTGTTTATTTGACTTCTTGTGAACATTTCGTCTGCTCTGCATCAGAAATTAAACATTTGTCCTCTACTGCCATCTTCTTAATGTCAGACTTGTTATTGCTTCCTGTGTCGTGTCTGTCAAAGCACTTTGTAAACTTTTTAACTAACCCTTTAGCACTAATCCTCAAGGGCTCAATGGAGTGGAGTTACTGGTTATATCGGCGAAATACAAGATATATATATATGGATTTATGTTGTTTATTCGGAGTCCAATATTTCCTGGATGAGTCAAAGTTTCTCACAAGTTTACAACAACAGATATGAACAGCGTCTCCAAGCAAAAAAAAAAAATCCTCATACAGATTTACTTTACAAACCAGCATTACTCTAAATCTGATCCTCCACCAACTCAGACACAAACAGATTGTTTTGCAGCCTCCCGCCTCGTCTCAGCTGCACCCTACTCATCTCGTCCATCCCCGCGGCGACGGATGAGGTTTTAAGGGGCAGCGTCGAAATGTAATGAGAAGCAGGACAGCATATGGCTTCCATGAACCCGGACTCACCCCCAGCGATCCCCGTCCGCTTCACTGAAAGGGAAACACCACCACAATACAAGAATTCATGTCTTTTTATTCGTCGGGTCGACAGCGGTCAAGCTTCAGGAAACTTTTTTGTATTCTTAACTGCCCGAACTGTAAATCACTCACCTGTCACCTGTTCATTAGGAGATGGGAGATTTGATTATGTCCATATAAGGCGACCTGTTTCATTCACAAAAATGTTCCTAAAAGGAGAAGTCTGTTGATATTTTATAGAGAATAAGAGTAAAAACAAGAACAACATGTCCTTTCTGACAGCAGCAGACAAAGATATTACAGATATGTCAGTAAGCAGGAGACCCAGAATATGAAGCGTTGCACCCTGACAGAAAGAGAGAAAGCTTTGACGTGAAGTTAGATGCTGAAAAAACCCCAAAACATCTTCCTAAAGCGCTCCGTGACAGGAAGAGAGATATTAGTGAAATGACCGTGGCATGCATGTACATCTTAGCCGCTTCTGTTGACATATAATCTCGAATGAACCTGAAATTTTGAAAGATTGAATTTGACCTGGTTACAGACCTTACAGCCTTGAACGAAAGTTTGGGGTCAGTCAAAACACCGAGGTAGCACTGTTTGTCTCTGGTGAAAAACATACATACTGTTTTACTGTTTTACAAAACAGCAGTGCTTTAACCATGCTGTTACATGAGCCATGGCGTTTGTGAGTTTATTAGCATCTTGTGTCATGCTGCCACCATGTAGCATGAGATTTGAAGACTTATAGTAGCTTTAATGTCTGCTGTGTTAGCGTTGATTGACAGCTCTGGGTACTGGCACTGAGTTGGACTATTGTCACAATATTTCTCTAAGTTTAATGTTACTTGATTATGATACCTGCCCTGTCAGCACAACTTAGCTAAAGTAACTAATGTTAGACCCAAGCTAACGCAAGCTAGCGTTAGCTGAGGTAGCGGGGCGTGTTTCCAGAGCGTGAAAGCCTGCACTCTTTATTTGAAAGGTCCTGGCTCCAATGCAAACCAACAGGTGACTCACACCTCACTATGACCACATGTAGTCCATGTGTTGTATGAGTGCTTCTTGCATGAGGCGCATTATTCTCTAAGTAGGACACCAAGGACCTTCACATTTGGTCGATGCTTTTATCCACACAAAGCCATACAGGAGATATTATCATGTGAACGCGGCGTTCATAGAGCTGAATGTTTAGCAGTAGTAGCAGTGGGAACTTTAGCCTTTAAAGTGCTGTTTAAGGCCCGTGAGTCCATTCAGCTTAGAGTTGGAACAGAGCTGACCCTGGCTTAGTCATTGCCGCTACTGAAGTGAGGCCATTACCAACACCAGAGCAGTATGAGTCACAGTCAAGGCTTAATAAGAGTGGACAGAGTGTTTGGAGTGCCTGTTTGTCCTCCATAACACATTGATTGTTGTGTTATGGAGATAACACACACAGCAAGGTGTCTTGAAAATATGAGACAAGATGAAGAAAGCCACAATGTGAAGCAGCAATAAATGAATAAAATGAAGTGAATGTACCAAAAGTTCAGTTTCTGCAAATAGATTTTTATATCAATGCAAATCATCGGCTTCTAGGAATGTATGAAGTCAATCTTTAAATGTTTTGCTTGTTAAAAATGGTCGGCTATAGATTTTCAGTTAAAACATGCAAAAGCACAGCCTTTTAAATTAACATTAAAATATATAGCAAAGCTTTCGGTGCATCATTGGGACTAATCGAACAGCATGAAGCGGTTCAACGTGCCAGAATGACTGGACTGAAGCTTCAAGACTAAAATCATTTGCATAGTTAAGTCTTCCAACAGTATATGTGGCCTCGGCAGCGGGAAGGGGCGCCGATTCATGTGGCAGTCAGCCACTGGATCCCCAACAGCACAGAGAGAGCTTTCCAGAGCTAAACACAACCGGCAAGAGCTTAACAAGACAATTTAAATGAGAAACATCTCTTTCTATGATGTCAATCAAGGTAAAGAAGAAGAAGGAGGCGTCTCACCAGACAGTCAAGTTACTGTTTTCGGTCTGCAGTGGTTGAATTTCTTCAAATAACTGAATGTTTTTTTAATGGTATTAGAGACACATTGTTACAGGAAGTGACAAAAAAGTTTATTCCAATCGGGCTCCGGAGACTTTTGCTTTACTTCCCCTCACTGTCTCTACCCGCAGGCTTTAAAGAAAGAACAAAAACACGACCCATCATGCTCTATGTTTGGTGTCCGACTCCCAACAGAAACACAACTACCAGTCGCCGCGGTGACAGTCAAACAGCATTTGAGTCACGCAGTCCACCGACCGTGCTGTGTTTAAAGTGTGAGCAAGTGAAGCAAAGATGACATTATAACAGTATATTAATGACCCGATCCCACTGCGACAACACTGTCTGACTCAAGATGGATGGTTTTTTAAAAAAGGATCAAAATCAGTGCAGCAGAACCAGAGATATCTCTCTTATGTCATGCATTCTTCTTCCTCGTCAAAACCTGTGACTCAACCATCACGCTAATAGCGGCTAATGTAGCCTGGAGTTGCTAGCCTCCAGCAGAGGAGAGGTGAGGCAGGACTTTCTTACAGCTCCCTCTGGAGACACAAAAGGCTTTATGCTACTTTTTTACACATAGAACAGCTGGAAACACATGCTAAGGTGTAAAGTGGGTGGCATGTCCCTTTAATGCAGTGCATCTTTATGATGGGTTTGCAGGTACACATCTGGTTACAAGAGGGTCTATTATGTGTCTGAAATGACTGTGGAAATCTATTCTATACATTTTTATTGATCTGTTTAACTGTTTAATACTGCCTGCTGTGTTAACTTGTGTTGGATGCAGAGTAAACTGCAACATGGCAGCTTTAAAGGATGAATTCACAAATTTTCAAGTCTTTCTCAAAGCTGCAGTGCAGAACTTTTACATATAAATGAGCGTCTGTTAAAACAATTGAACTGTGTGGCTCTTCTAGACTTTCCAAATGGGCCGAATGGATCAAATTCTGATAGTGAAACGAGTCATTTCGTGGGGGTTGTGTGACGCTTTATCCACCGTTTTACAACCGCAACAGTAGCGTCAGAGTAGGCTATGGTGTAAATATGTGTCAACAGTGTTTTTGATATTAACTCTCACTGCCAGAAGGGAGAGACAAAAGTCCAGACTCCAGCTTTAAAACAACAGCGAGGAAGCCAAATGGACATTAAAACCTGTTTTTCTTGCTGTAATCATCCCTCCTGTTCATACTGAACATTAGAAGATCCCTTCATAATGACCTTACACATACAAAAAAATGTATCTGAAGCTAATATGAAGCTTCAGCGTCCAAATGAGTCAAATCCAGTAGATATCTTTCAACGTTTCAGTCTTTTTAGTGACAAAGTCCCTCTTTTTGTTTCTATACTTCCACCTGCAGCTCAACAGGGAAACACAAAGAGGAGAATTTGATGCTAAAAAGACTGTAAATGTGTCAGATATCCACTTGATGTGACTAAACTCAGACTGATGAAGCTGAATAGAAGCTTCACATCTACTTTTAAACGACTGTGTGGACACACTGTGGATGTTTAACCTCCATCACTTTACATTGAAAGCACATTTGAAGGAGATCTTTTAATATCCAGTATGAACAGGAGGAACACTTTCATTGTTTAAGACGTTTAAGACACACTTGAAAAAACTGTGAACCCGTCCTTTAAAAACCTGACTACTGCTGGGAAGAGTCCAACTTTATTTGGTAGTTTTCCATTGTTCACAGATGATGATGATGATGATGATGATCACAAAGATGACAGGCAGGATTTGGCTGTAACAGATGGTGGGATACATCCAGGGTAATTTTCTATTGAATATCTCCATCCATTACTGAAGAAACTGCGCACATTGGAGATAGTGATGACAGTGATGATTATGATAGCGATTATGAAGACGGTCGTATCCTTTCGAAAAAAAAGCAACACACATATTCACACAAATGTCCAAAGCTGGGGAGTTTTTAATAGTTGCTCAATAATGAGTTGTAGCTTTTCATGCCAGCAATCAATTCGTCAAAACAGCTGTCACATTTTTATAATTGTCTCAGTTTGGAATAAAATTATAAAGCAATTTCCCCCGAGCGAGATGATGACTCATTGAAAACGATCCAAGATGAGCTTTAAAGTTGGACCTCGCACACTCAGGAAGAAAGTTAATTATAATATAAATAATGTGAGGCTCACATCTGCATACTGTTTGATATATTAACAATCACACACACACACACACACACACATAAGTACGACTGTTTAGTGTTTGATAGATACAGAAATTGAAAAGACAGATATTCCACAGAGCTCGTTAAAGGACTCTTGGCCAGGCGGTGGGTGGAGTTTGTGCAAAGCTTTTAAAAGCTGCCAGCTCAGAATCAGAAACAACAGACAGCAACAAAACAACAAAAACAGGAACACAGAACATGTGCAACACAGTTTTATTAAAAACACCTCAAAAACTTTTACATTTTTATGTTTTTTTCCCTCCAAAAAAAAAAAAAAAAAAGATCATGTAATTATCTTAGTCAGTTAATTAAAATATACTGTTTTCCTACTAAATAATTAACAGTCCATGAAATAATTACTGTAGATTAAATTAACTTTAAGTACATCTAGAAATAAACACCATAAATCCATTAAAAAGTTCTGATTTATAGCAGTGACAGCTTACATAATGGGGGCTAGAATAAAGTTTTGATAGCAATAATCTTGATGATTGTCTTCAGGGTATTTATATTAACTAGCTCAAAGTTAATATGTTGGAAAGAAGTAACTTTATTATCACAAACAGACCTCAACTTTCTGTCCTGTTTTTTTTTTTTTTTTTTTTAAATCATTTGATTTTATATCTGACACTTTTTGAAAGGTTTGTTCCTCCCACACCTGTCGAGAAATCACAAATTTGTCTCGGATTGCTTCTTCTTTAATCTGAAAACAGCGCTCAGTGTGACACCCTCCGTTATCAGGAGCCCGATACGGACTGTGAAAGTGTTTTGGGGGTTGTTAGATTGTTGGAGCTGTCTGTTGCTTTCATGCTTGTTAGAACGCATTCAGACTGAAGGCGTGTTGTTAAAGGTACCAGTGAGACAATGAAATATAATGGAGAAAGTCCAGTTTTAGCTAGATTAAAGGTCAAAACACTGCATGGTGGTTTTGTAATACTCACAGGATCTTACAACATTAGAAAGTTGCCACAACAGCAAATATAGTCGCATTTCCATTACATGGTACCGGCTCAACTCTCCTCTGGTACCAGGTACTTTTCTGAGTGTCGTTTTCCATTACAAGGTAGTAACCCTCTCAGGGTACCTGGTCGTCATTAGCAACGGCGCATGAATCTGCCATGACGTCATCTTCAGCGCGACACACAAAGGAACAACGTAGGATATCGAAGGGATAGCAGTTTTTCCCCTATAATAGTACAAGAAAGAGAGCGTCTGAAATAACGGCTAATGCTAACGGAGCAGAGGAAACGGTTAGCAGCAGCAGTAAGTTGTCAGTCTGGCAGTAAATGTACAGTACAGACTACAGTGTGTCAGTTAATAAACGCTGCAGCTTGTCAACACCATGAAAAGTCACGTCTGTTGTTTCCCCAACTGCTGGAAAAGTGAAGGTTAGCTCCAAAGTTAGCAACAATGGGTTAGCCTAGCTTGACGACGCTAAACTGGAATTGCCGGTTGCCATACCGTCACATTGAATGATTAAACAATTGTGGCTGCAGCTTGGTTATTTAAAAATGGCAGGTTTGGTTTTGCTGCACATTGATGACGCAGTGACGATCCTCTCTGACCAATCAGTGATCTGCAGTGTTCTGACATCACATTATTTTGGTACCCGCTCTGCTTTTTTGGAACCTCGATGGAGCCGATACCAAAAAAGTTGGTACCAGGTACTTCTTCGTAATGGAAAACCAAAAAAGGTGAGTTGAGTTGACCCGGTACAACGTAATAGAAATGCGACATATTTTATCTCCTTTTGTCGCAGCTATCATGAGGTAAACAGTCAAATAGAGCAACACAGGACAACTTTTTGTTTGTACCCTTGCTGAGTCGACACACTGCTCCCATTCAAATGAATGAGAGGGCTATGTTTCAGTCGGTTGCAGTTGTTCCTTGGACCAGGAAGTGGAGATATCACTTTTAATGTTCAAGCTTTTTGCACAAATGCATCTCAAGGTATCACCAAAACCTGTTAACAAATGGTTAGAAATTACAATCCAGAATGAAATCAGAGAAACTTTCTGTTGTTTCCTTTTAAAGTTTTTGCCAAAAAAATGTAAACGTACGTGAAGCACCTACACACACAAACGCACAGTGAGTTATTCGTACATGCTTACAATATTCTGTTATTGTGGGTTATACTATAAGAGATTTATAAGACTTCTAAAATAATGTCTTATGCTAAAAACATTGCATTATTTTCCATCATTGCAACAACTCAGACTTCTACAGCATTTTAAATATATTATGATTTCAATAACAAAGTCAGAGAAGTTTCTTGCTGTCGCTTAGAGACAATTTAAAACATATTCATAGTCTGGTAACTGGCTTATTGATGACAGCTGGGAATCTTCCTTATTGGATATCAAACATTCATATTAACAGGTTGAACGAGACCTTAACTGCAGAATGTACAACTTCCACACCTGCAGAGAAAAAAACCCCAAAAAACTGAGGTCTTAATACTTTCACAAGACGAATCACAAGATCAAACTTTCACTGCCAATTTTCTCGACTCAACCAACTCCACACTTTCCCCCAAATTTTGTTAAAGTTAAGAAATGAAGCACCTTCAACGATAGCTCAACTTCACGCTGCTCCTCAGATCCCTGGAGTCTCACATTTAGCCAACTAACTGCAAATGGAAAATGTGCTAACTGCAAATTGAATGTCGCCTAACGGAGGTCTGGTGTGAGAGACGGTGAGAGGAGAAGGTTGACTTCCTCCTTAAAAAAAAAAAAAAAAAAGAAGAAGAAGAAGAAATAGCTGGGACAGTTCATGATTTGAGAATAATCTTCAGAGGAGGAGGTGTGTTTTTCTTCAGATCTCAATAAGACAAGAGTCATAAATGTTGATTTTTCTGTTCTTTCCAGTCTACAACAAAGCACTGCAACACTGCCTGTGTGTGTGTGTGTGTGTGTGTGTGTGTGTGTGTGTGTGTGTGTGTTTGGCTGCAGTGTGTTTTGTGTTTCCAACCCGTGTCTGGCAGATATGGAGTCGGTTGGCTTGATTTTCTCTCTCCTCACATCTAAATCCCTGCAGGGATGTTGTTGCTAACCACAATCACACACACACACACACACACACACTCCAAAACAAACCCATAAAACAATATCAGATCATTACCGAGCACACAATCACAAACACACACACTCATAAACATGACTCAGCTGAACATCAGCTGTCGTGATGTTAGTGTTGTTGGCTTTCAGACACACCGTCAGCAGGCAGTGGTCCTCCAGGCGCCCGTCCCTCCCCTCCCCTCCCCCCACCACGCTCTCCTGTGCTGTACTTTTTATTTTTCCCAGGCATCGTAAAGACTCAAAAACACGATCTGTACGCTGATTATTTACAGCACAGCATCTTTTCCTCAGATCCAGAGCAGTAGTGGTTAAAGAGGTTTAAAAAAAAATGACTGAAAAATGACAATTGTCTTTATCAAAAGCAAAGTTTACATCGAGATTCATCTGTGTGCTTATGACTTCCTGAATGTGATGACACAAAACATACTCTATAAATAAACAGACTTAATTTTAATTGATGCTTTTAATGCACAAGCTGAAAATGTGCACAAAAAACTGACTGAAAAATGCAGAATATTTATAAAAACTAAACATATTTAGGCTTGGTTGTAGTGTTAATAGATTATTATTAGTTTAAAAAAACCTCCTCCACTATGTGACTTTAGTAGATCCTCCAGAATATCCTCTATATAAGATTATACTACTCAGCTCCGTAACCACCGAATCTAAATTTCATCTCATGTTTCGTCTCATGAACACAAAGGATCACGCTTTTACTTTGAAAAGCTTACATCAGTCATGTGTAGTTGTGGGTGCATGTGATGTGCTATTGTGTGTAGCTTTGTATTAGCAGGTTAGCAGCATTTATGTTTAACACTGTACATGATCCCAATAAATAAATACATAAATGAGAATAATAAATGGAGACTTTGCTGCTCAAACCTGCAGATATAGCAAACACTAAACAAGACACTAAATCATTTGACATAATGTTGATTGGATTGAATTATTTGGCTGGCAGGTAACTATGGAAGAAAAAAGAAGAAGAAGAGAGAAACTGAAGTGGTTGGTGACGACTCTGCAGCATCACCGGCCCCTCGATGAGACTCTCCCCTCCTCCTTTCTCCCTTCTTGTCTGAACCTCCTGCTCTCCCGCCGAGGGGGAACAACGCCGGCGCTGCATCTCCGCTTTTATCAGCGGTGACCACGTTCACGCCGCGTGAAGATGAATCGGTCGAGGGGTTCATAGCCACCCCGGCGAGCGGCTCGGAGCCAACCACGCAGCAGGGGACGAGTAATCCTCAGCCTCGAGTATCACAGGAGTCCAAAAAAGAGCAACTAGATTGGGATTAATGGTGGGGGGGAGGGGTGGGAGTTGCTTATTGAGTGACCGCTGTGATCTTGTTGCGTCCTCAAGAGACCACCTTTCTTTTTTTTCTTTTTTTTTTCTCTCTCTTTCTTTTCTGTTGCCAGAACTTAGAAGAAATGACCTGCTGGCTGTTTATTTAAGAGATGACGCAGTTGTGAATTACAGCGGATTTCACACTCAGCCATTCAGAAAGATGTTGTGAGATGAAGTGAGTGCAGAGGGGAGTTGTGGAAATTGTTCCCGGCGTACAGAGAAGCTTCTGGAGTTTTCTGAATGAGTAATGATGTGATGTAACGCAGCTGAATTATTGCATCACTTTATGTAAAACGCTCAGGGCCAAAGTTTTTCCCACTAAAACTATGAGTTTATGTTTTGTGTCTGGCGCAGCTGGGCTCAGACAGGTAGACAGAGTCCTCTGGGTAAATAAGGACCTTACAACCCCCCACACAGCAACTCTGACAAATCGACTGTCTGCATCAAAGTATTATTATTATTATTGAAGATTGATGATTTGGGCCATCCAGAGTTATAAAACAGCAGGCTTGGGATTAAGAATGTAATGTAACGTAATAAAGGAAATGATCATCTGTCTTCTTTAACATTAAGCAATGAAAATGTACCGTGAAGTAAAGTCTAATCAGGACTCGATGGGACAGCTACTGAGCTGTTAGAGAGATTTATAACGTAATCTGCATAATGCTTTTTTAAAGAAGCGTACCACTGCTTTTGCAGGTTTCAGCAAACAAACTTTGTAAACTTTATAAATCGCAGAGAGACGAAGTGAGACTGGAAACTTCTGAGTTTTGTTCCAGAAACCTAATTAAAGTTTCTTTTGTTTGCAAAAAAACACAACGTTAAATAAAATATCTAATGATTCGATATTTACAGAAACACATATACAGTATAAAACACACTTGCTGCATATACTCAGCTGCAACGATTAGTCGATTAACTGATTAGTTGCCAACTTTTTAAGAAGAAATGTCCAAATTCTCTGATTCCAGCTTCTCAAATGTGAATACTTCCTGCTTTCTTTCATCCTCTGACAGTAAATCTTTGGTTTGTGGACAAAAACAAGACATTTCTTCAACAGATTCATCAATAATAATAATGATGACACAAGTACCTGCAGTGTTGCAACAGTAGATTTTCACCGGAGCTGTAATTTATTTTATGCTAAAAGTTAATTGGTTGTTTAAAACTGTGAAGGTTTCAGCTTCTGGAGGCGGTGACGGATGCCAGAATGTGCAAAATTAGTAAGAATCGAGATTAGTAAACATCGAAAATAAATAATGATTCACACGTTTTCTTTTTGGGGAATAATTAGCAGAAGATAAGAAAAGAAACTGAGAGCCTGATTTTATGTGAGACTGATTCTAAAGAGCAGACATATTTAAAAAAACAGCTGCGTACGGAGTGAGTCACCCTCCAGCTGAGGAATGATGGCGGGTAGAGCTTTTGTTTTGAAGACGCCACGTTCACAAGGAGCTTTCATCCAGACACAAACCTGACCGCGGACGTTCATCTTCACCCGACAGGCCGACTCCTTTTAGGGCCAAAAAGGCTTCTGGCTCTTTGACGTGAGAGTCTGTACATGATCAGAGGAGTACAGACTCTCAACAGAGCTGCTTGTCAGACAGCCAATCCTGTCGCAGTGCCTCACACACACACACTAACACACACACCAACAGACGCAGCGTGAATATAGACACTCACTTACTGTTTTCTGAGAACCATTTAGCATCTGCTCGTCAGTTAGTGATATCAGAATGAAGCCGTAAAACCAGACAAAGTATCCTGTCTGTGATGATGTGAATGACGGTCACACAGGCAGGTAAAGAAGACACAAACCCACCAAAGTACCAATCAACTGCAGTAAAGAGCTTCCTCAAGGGGACTGCAGCTTCAATACAAACATCTAAACATGCATGTGAACAGTCTGTACCAAAAAGATTGTTGTTAAGAGACCTGCTGATCCAAAAAAAGCATCTTTATAGGAGTCATAATCCTGTTTGAAATATACTCGTCAAGCGTCCTTGTCAAAAATCACTCCACTGAATTTCAAATAGAAAGCAAATTTGTCTCAAACTTTGCTGTTATGATGCTTTAGGATGCATCCCCACACATATTCTACTCATAAATATTACTGTGGTGTAGCTTACCCAGACTGATGAGCCCGCTCTGTTCTGATTGGTCAGCTTTCAGGAAGCTTCCTCCGACTCCGGAGGCTACGTAAACAAACTATAGTAGCAGGATTTCACTTCTTTTTCTTGCTCTTTACTCAAAATGGAAAAATTCTCAAATGTGAATCAGATGTGAAATGTGAAGGCTGACATTGTGAGCAACCCATGGAAAAACCTTGACGACCACCTTAGCAACAGCCTTACCAACTAAGACTACAGTCGTTTATGGGCGTGCAAAAAAAAACAAAAAAAAAAAAACACTGCAAATGAAGCGAACAGAGGAAGCTTCGTAATGTGATCTGATCCTGGATGAGCAGCAGAGAAGAATGATATAAAGTTAATCAGTTAACTTAGGTTCGGGAGCAGAACCACGCCTCAACTACACCTTAACCACACCTCTAATCAGCTGACAAACCTTCTTATACTGAGTCAACCCTTCATACCTCATCTGACTCTGTTTCTCGACCCTCCCTTCATCCCTCATCCCTTTAATTCTATTCAAAACTGTGCATACCTCTTCATCTATTCTAGGCGCCGTCTGGGGGACCATGATCAGCCGAGGTGATACATTGCCTGAGACGGAACCCCCAACACTGAGTCTCCTTCCGCCCGGCCATCATCGGACACCGGACATCCTCCCAGACCCGCCACCGGACAACACAACTCATCTTGCATCTCCTACCACGTCATACATACCATCCTTCTGACGTTAAAATGAATTCATTAACCAACATCATTCCGTTGTGGCGTGGTTCTTGCTAGTGATTTAACCAATCAATACTGAAGCCAAAATTGACACTCACCCATTTCGTGTGGTTGAGCTTTCAACTTTTAGCCAGCACTCAGATGCAAAAACCTTTTTATAACTAATATTAATTCACATCACAGGCAAGAGAAAGTATTATGTTGACATGTAAGACTTTTAATACCTTATAAAAAGGTCTTACTTCTGGATTCAGTGCTTTTTAAGACCAGCAGATACCCTGTGAAGTTAGCATGTAGCTTAACACGCTACTGTCCCGAAGCACAGTTATCAGAGGTTACATGAAGTCACAAGTTACCCTGGATAACGTAGGGAATCACAAACTGTAGATTTAGAGGCAGGGAAGGTATAAAAACAAGGTAGACAACAGACATCACCAAAGCATAACTCATGAAACTCATCTGAACAAAACACAGACTGACGTTTATTTATAAATGCTGAGTGGAGAAGGAGAATTCACGGAGCACCGATATGAGCGCAGAGGGCAGCGGCTCTTATTAAAGTAAACACGTCTGAACGTTGTTGTAGCTCCGCCGGTTTTTAATGATATAAACCAAATAAACAAAAAAAAAAGGAGGCAAATGAACATCTTCATCACACTGATTACATTATTGATGCTGAACACTGTACTGTAGTTTTGTTTTTTTTTTATGCTCTCATGTTGTTAAGCGTCTGAACAAATAAGACCTCAGCGCGGCAGACTCACACTGTGCAAACATGTAAATCCTCGCTGGCAGACAGATGTGTATCAGTGGGCAGGAACAACCACAGAGTTAAACACATTTATAACACATGACTGCATGTATAAACTGCAGCTCCCCTGTTGCATACTCAATTGCAAACCCCCACCCCTCCCCTCCCCTCCTCATATGAAAGAGGTAGGAATAGAAAAGAGATCATTTAAGCATTCTTCCCACACAGAGACTCATTTCCTGACACACATAATGAGCAGAAGTAATCCCAGAACGAACCAAAAAAAAAACCTTTGAGCCTAAACTGAAATGAACTGAGAAAAATATTTAAATTTTTTTAGGCTTGATGCTGATACTTTTATCCAGACACATGCTGAATCTATCCCACAGAGAATTATCACCCAACTCCGCAGCTGTCCTCAGTTCTAAGTGTTTGGTTTTTACCACCTGCACCTTTGCTATTCCCGGTTCACCCCTCGCCGCTCTCATTAACCGTGTTTCCAGTCGTGGCAGGCGGATGATTCCGGCAAAAAGCTCTCGTAAACCCATCCAATATGTGTTGAGATATTTCAGTCGGCACCAAAGTGGTGACATTTCCATCCCTAGAGTAGAGCGGTGGTTCCCGGTTTTAAAAAAAAACAAAAAAACAAACCTTTGAAATGTAGTGAATTTCTGGAGCAACGCTGCTATTTTTAAGTATATTTCCTAGTTAGTAGAAGTGCTGCAGCATGAAACTTTGTAGTACCTATCGATGCCAAACACAAAAAAAGAAGAAAAACCCCCCAAAAATAAGCAAAAAATGATGTATTTTCAACACTACTGCTGCTGCTGCTGCTGTTGTATTAGGCCTGTTTACATGTTACGTTGTAGTTTTAGTAGTGGGATTTAGTAGTTTTAAAATAGTTTTGACTAAGACTGCTGTTGCAATCACTTGCTGTTATGTATTTAATTGAGTTTTAATGGATCATTGAAGTCCTTCAACACTCACACATGGACTATGCACCCTCATATATGTGCATGTGCTATGGCTAAAGTTGTGCTTTTTTTTTTGTTTTCTCCTTGCAATAACATGACATTTTGGATCGGGATAGGTGAAGATGGACAGGTGTAACATGGAGTAGCAGGAACAGACCAAAATGCAGAGACTCTTCTTTAACCTTGCAGCGGTCGGGACAGAATAGAGCAAACATAACGGACACACACACACAGCGGATTTAAGTCAGTTTAATCAACTCGGAGTAGTTTCACCTGGAGTTAAGCGCCACAACTATAAAAAAAAAAAAAGCCAGCATCAATGGAGCCCCGATTCGACGAGTCACCATGGCAACGGGGAAGCGGAGGGCGGCGTTTCTTTTACCCCACTAGAATTAGAAATCTTAATGCGCTCATACGGCGAGTTTGAACAAGTTTTCAGAAAGAAGAGCAAGACCGCTGCAGCTGCAAAAGAGACATTGCTGCTCGGGTCAGTGTGTAAGTTTAAATGTTTAAATGTAGTCCTTAATAATATTATAGTGAAACTGCTTGAATGGCAGCCTATTAATTTATGTCATTTCGGTGCAATCCCGCGGAGAAGAAGCGCACTCGGCAGCAGTTTAGGATGAAATATAAAAACATTGTTCAAACAGTTAAGACTTCAGTTAGTTAATAATCTCATGTCACCTCATTTTGACCACGTTTTACATTTTAAGGTAAATATTAAGTGGCTGTTTGACTGTGCAGTTGTTTTAACCCCAACATAAAGCTGGTTTCACACACATAAATGTCTCATATGTATCATGTTCTCTTAAATAATTAAGCCTATTTAAACTTAATTTAAACAGACAAAAAACCTCCCTTTGTGAAACTCTGAGTTTCCCTCATTTTCGGGTTTTCGATAAACCTGCTTTGTGAAACGGACCTCAGGACTAGCAGAACAAAAACAAATGATGCAAATGAAGACTGAACAGACAAACCGGGGACTTAAAAAGTAACTGGACTATAACGAGGAGATGAAGTACAGGTGGGGAGATTGGTGTAGAACTGAGGAGGAGGGGAGTCGATTGGCTGGGGGAAACACAGGCAGGGAGCAGCCACCGCCCAAATCATAACAAGCAAAACCATGTGACCAGAAGGACTGACAACAGAAGTGAAACACAGGAAACCCTAAAGAACACAAAAAGTCCAGAAAAACAATCAAAGTCCGGGCAGGGTGTGACACCGAAGGACTCAGTGTATCCTCAGATGATTTAAGGATAGCAGAGGGATGATCACACAGATGTTCTTTTAAGTTGTATTGTGTTATTCTGATGATTGTTGGTGTACAGATATATGAATTTTAACCGATTAAGAGGCATGCACTTCTGCACAAACCATAAGGAAAATGGTCACAAACACAATGGAAGTAATGTAGAGGAGCTTACAACCATGTGGAGAAATCCTTGCAGTCATTTCCTTGTTTAGTCAAAACCAAAGAATCACATGATCCAAACCGATCAATCAAAAACAGCCCACTGCAGGCTTTGCTTTTACCACAAATCACCACAAGGTGGTGCTAATGTGACAACCCTAAAGACTACTGGAATAATGTCATGACATTGTCATCATGAGTCTCATAATAATGAAATTAACAAAGATGTTTTCTTGATATAATAAGAAAAATGTATTCTGTTTACTAAGGGTGCTGCTAGCAAACAACCTTATGGTTTGTATGCATTAGCTGTGTACGCTCTTATCTCATGTGTTGTGTGAGGAATGAGCCGTGCATCATCACTTTTGGCTCCAAGCTGCCGTTTTTGGAGTGGTCTCCAAAAAGCCAGTATCGCAGTTACATGTACCTGGTAACAAAAGAGTAGTATTTAGGTCTCAAACAGCCAGTTTCATGGTAACAAGTTCAAGAAAATACTGAAGCAAAACATAAAATTGAACTAGAGAATGTGGTGACAACCCACCAGTATCCTTACAAAGCATTTGCTGTGGTCACTGGGAGCTCATCTTGACATACAAAGTGCATACAACACAGTTTTACATATAAAAACAAAGTTATAAAAGGTATTAATGGAGCTTATTACATATCCAGTGTAACCATGGAGACAGGATACAGCAGACACACAGCATTGAAACAGTTTTATTGATTACAATTTATACACTGTATGCATTTGATTTGTGTGACGATGTCCTCTTTGATTGGTTCAAAATATAAATATTCTTCCTGTTTTATGTTTGTCTGCTTTATTTCACCGAATGTTTTAGAGCTGACGATTGAAACGTCTTTTTAAAGTGTTGCAATAGAGGAGAACGGTCCAATCACCTGAGGCAAAACTGCCAAAGCAAACACTTAAAAAACTAAGAAAAAACAACAAAGCAACAATGATAAAGTAACATGATGGAAATGTGCAGAAGGACCCGCTGTTGTAGCTTGTTGCTCGATTTTAGTCATTTCAAAGTTGAATTACTTCTATATGAACTGCTGAACTTTTTTTTTACCACCTGGAGAAAGTTCTGTCTGTTTCATTAAAAGTCTGAGAAGATAGTGCGGTCGACGGACACATTTCGTGTTGATTGTTGGGGATGTGATGATGTGTGGGGGAAAGCAAAGCTGTGCACTCGGATAAGAAAGATGTGAGTATCTGTACCGTGAAGCAGTTGATGAGATTCTGGTCAGAATGACGGAAATAGATGAAGGTCAGAAATCACACTGTAGACTTTTCACTTTGCTCTTTTTTCTTTTTGTTAAATGTTTTCTCTTTTTTTCTCTTAAATTGAAGGACAGATGCAAGTCATACATATTTTCCTTCCACTTTTCTTTCCTCTCTAATATCTTAACCTTTTCTTTACTTTAGCAGTAGTGATTTTTTTTGTTTTTTTGCACCTTGGCCCCTGAAACAAATGACATCTCATTAAAGACCCCCTCCAGACATGTTTTGTGTCCGACATATTTTTCCACAAAACTTCAATTACCCTCTAACAATGACGCTTCCTCCTTCCATCTCATGAAAAAATACAGAATCTCTTAATATGTAAATATTTTTTTTAAAAGTTGCCTACTTCACTGTAAAGTCTGTTCTCGGTGTTGTAAAACTTGTGATTGGCTCCAAACTCGTTTTGAAGGTACAAGAGTTAAAGTGAGATTTCAGGTGAGCGCAGAGAAACTTTCCTCTTTCAGCAGATTAATGTGAAAAACTCTGTGCATGTATCATTGTGCACAGAGAAGGGAACAAAACATCCAACTGAGGGAACAAGAAGAGAAATGTGATTTTGACAGGAGAGGCGCCTTAAACTGTGTGCTGTACTTTTATGTGAATCAATGACAATAACATTTAAATTTGAAATTGCAGATAACATGAAACACTGTGTCTTTAAAATATTTGCAAAATGAAAAGAGATAGTGGCGGTTCTCTCAAGGTAACTTTACATTTAATTGAGCTGTTTTAAAGCATCCCAAGTGCAACACAAGCAGTAGCAGTGCTGCTTTTCTGGGGAAACAAGTGTTACTGACATGTATTATATGCTGCCAATGTATGTTGCCATTTAGTCAAACTAAACACACGTCTTTATAAAATCCGTTGGTGCATCAAGAAACAAAATGTGTGGAAAATTTGGACTTGGACAGTTTTTTTATGATGTTTCTTGATCAAAGTCAACAAGCAGTAGGAGATGCATGATCATAGTCCGTATACATTCTTTACTGGGGACATATTTTGTTGCTCAGAGGCTATGTAAACAAGTAGCAGGACTTTACTCCAAATGGAAACTTCTCTAACACATTCGTACACGTTCGAGCCCAAACCAGATCCGAAACATGCGAGTGAACGACATGAACAACACACTCTGATGTCATCACAGGGAGGAAGTAGGGGTAACCTGGCAAACTGAGTGTTCAGAGCGGGTTGAAGCCCTGGTGTTTGTCTTGTAGGGTGCCATTTTACATACGTTTGCTTCAAAAATGACAGAAAATTGGAGAAATCATTCATCAAACTGACTCTTAAACTATCCATTCGATGTATATCCTTAAACAAAACTGCTATAAAGTATAACAGTGTATTATTTCAATGCTTTGGCCACAGTATGAACGACACAAAAATGAGCCAATCCAACTGGCTATCTGTACTTACTAATTTTAAAAAGCTGTTTAATAAAAAAAAAATCATGGAAAAGGCAGTTTTTTTTCTTTCTGAGATTGAAGCTTCTTCCTCAGGAACAGAGTGTGTACATGCCTACTCCAACAGTCGGGGAAAATGAGGTCTGTTTGGGGGCAACGTTTTGCAAGATGACTTGCTGCTGTCCGCCTCACCGACACAATGCTGCTGTCCCGCATTGTCCCAATCAATTTGCCGCCGCCTGCGCTGTTATCATGAGTCCTCCCAAACAAGATTGGAAAAGTAACAAGAAATAAATAAACAGCCGTTCCTTTTTTTAGCAGTATGGAAGTTATTCAGCCACAGATACACAAATGAGGGCCGAATCCAAGCAGTTTTCATAGATATGAAAATGAACATAACCTCCATTCAAGTGCGGATACAAGCTAGAGGAAACTCTTATTGTGAAACAACAGCAGCAGTAACTAGAGGGAAAGGTGCATAGCTGTTTTTTTTTCTTCACTTTTTGTCTCCTTTACACCAGAAATGTAGAAAAGCTCGGCAACCAAGCCTTCAGTGGACATAAAAAACAACACAAATCACTCTGTGCTTTAACTTACAGGAAGTAGAACAATGACAAAGGACAAGAGATTCAATAAAACTACAAGACGAGCTAATCAGCTTATCAAGACTGATTTGGTTTGACAGGTAAGATATGAAACAAGTTAAAGTGAATTTCCATTTCCTGGTGTCTGAAACAGACACGAGTTGAACAGCGTCTGGATCTGTCGATTATCATTCTGAGATGACAAATATGATACTGTCGCAATCTCAACTCACAGAGGCTCTGAGGTTAGAGGGAAAAAAATGAAACACTACAGGGGTGTTGACACAATATCATATACACCTACACAGTCTAAAGCAACCCGGTATGACAGCTTTGGACTATTTATTACTGTTAGGAAACTTTTTTTGTTGAGTCAGAGAGGTGCTCGTTCAACTCTTTTTCTTTCCTGAGGTTGTAAATAAACTGGACATCATAATGCAATCCAGTGTGAAAGCTACACTCAATCATGGTGTCAAAAGACGAAAAGTTAAATCATCAACCTCTTTGACACAATCGCAGCAGAAAGTCCAAATGAAATTAACTTGGCTTTTTTGTCTGCTACATGCAACATGCTCCTACTATCTACTTATGTAGCTGCAGATCTTATTTTGATCCAGTAAATCAAATCTTTTTATTAAGTGATAACGTGTCATTTTATCATTGGCAGAACAGACGGTCACACTGAGCCTGATTGCCTCCTGCTACACAAGACTCTGAACAACAACCCACATTAGCTTTCCTGCTAAACTCTCCTTCTTATCTAACTTAGAAACATGAACACATATCTTGTCCTGCAGCCTAGGACAGTTAGCAGCTAGTTAGCTAATTACTTCTGACCTGTTAGATGCTGGTTTGGTTCTTACTCTTCAATCCAACTGCTAACAACACACTGTCTGCCCATGACTTGCAGATACAGTAGTTTGTTTACTTTGTCTCTGTTCAACCTGCCAGCTGCTGTCAATCAAAGATAGACGCCCACTGGCATTTCTGATGTTTCCCCAAAGACCCTTTTTTCTTCATTCTAATAATAGAAAACTATTAAGAATACATTTAAAAATGTTAACATTGTTTTTGACTGCATAGAGGAATAATTAAATGTTATTTCACTTGGACTTGAAAAGTGTTTGTCGGATTGTCTGACAGCACCTGAAACTCTCTTCCCGATGACAGATACAGGGCTGCGTCCCACAACTTTTATAACTGTGCAGAAACATTCAAAGCTTCAATAACCATGCCCACTTTTCTGCAGCAGTAGGTCAGGATTACGGAGGTGTGAAAGTAGCTGACATGTTTTCAGGCTTTGGATACACACACAGTAGATCAGTTCATTGTTGGTTTGTTGACCATAAGAAAAAATATAAAATCACCAGGCATCATTTAAAACTAAACAGTAACTAAACAGTAAACAAATGGTTGCTAGATTGATTACAAATCAAATATAAAAATAAACTTATGTTTCAGGTAAAAATGGGAATGAGGAGGATTTACTACACTGAAATTGGAAAAACTGTTGCTGCCTCAGACTGAGAAGTTGTCTGATGTACCTTTAACAAACAGACTCTAAGCTATAGGACACCCTGCTGCTCCAAGAGAGCAGAATCATTTCAGATAAGCTCTTCTCCTCCGCTGTACCCCGGTACCGCCGCCACACCCCTCCTCTCTGAAAATCTACAGTTATGTGATGAGAAAAGCAGCCATTTTGGGTCTTTCTGTGGCTCTCGGGTGGCCTCCTTCTCTGCTCTCTTTAGAAGCTGCTAAAGCACATTTCCTACAAGATAATAACATCAGCACAATAAGTACTGTGGAATATGGGACTCTGGCTCCTACCGACAGCATATTTCTTCCTCTTTTCACTCTGTGTCCTTTTCAAAGCCAACCTCAAATACTTTTCATTGTATCACTGAGAGACCAGGCGATTGTTTTTTAACCTTGTCAACCCCACTAACCTGCCGGTGCGGGTCAGTCCTCGCAAACAACATTATGTGGACACGCTTTACTCAGAAGGTACAAAACATTCAATCAAATTGTAAATACCAGAGATGTCAAAAGTATTCACATTCATTACTTAAGTAGAAGTGTAGATACTAGGGTTTTAAAATACTTCTGTAGAAGCTGAAGTATCAACTCAAGCTTTTTACTCAAGTAAAAGTATTAAAGTACTGGTTTCAAAACTACTTGAAGTATAAAAGTAATGTAAGGGGGGAAAAAATGCCAGTAAGGACAAAAGCTTAGGCCATGCCACACGGGCCTCTAGTACACTATCCCACCCCTCCCAAAAAAAACATTTTCAAAAGGCCATAATGACAATAATGTTATGTTAAAATGTTAATGTAAAATGTAATGTCAACATTTGGATGCACTAGGCTACTGATTTCGATATGCCCATTAAAAAAGAATGCATTTTAGTACAATGCAAACATATTAAAGAACCATATATGTGTACTACTACTGAGCATTAACATGCGTTTCATGGAGGGGAAGATATTATTTGCCTACAAGTGTTGCAAATGGTGCAAAAAGTCAAACTTCAGAGGCATGTTATCAATAACATTTATTGGAATGTAAATGTACAACCTTATCTGCAGGAATCTGAGGGCAACAGATGTAAAATAACAAAAAATTAGTGTACCAGGTCAGGCTGGTGTTGTATGTCATTCTGAATTTTGGGGAAATGTGTAAAAAAAATGGTGCAGAAGACATAGATAATATTTCAATTTGATGCAATCGAACAGTGTAAAAACAGTAAAACAAAAAGTAGAAGTGCAGACAAAGTTATATATGAAACACTGTCTTTCTTTTTTTTCTATGTTTAAAGGGGCATTTGTACTTGTTATGATGTCAGATATCTATGTTAAACATGGTCAAACTTCCAAAACTTCAGGAGAACGTATGAATAAAGAATGAGGAAAAAGTAGTGAAAGCCTTCCTGAAAGCTGACCAATCAGAACAGAGCGGGGCTCATCAGGAGGCGGGGCCTTAAAGAGACAGGAGCTAAAACTTCCTGTTTCAGACAGAGGCTGAACTGAGGGGCTGCATAAAGGACCAGTAGAAGATAAATAAGGAGTTTTTAACTGGAAATCATGCAAAGATATTCAAGTAAAGACACAGAATATGAATATAGAGCTGGAAATGTGCATGATATGCCCTCTTATCAACAACAGGGACATAGACCAAATTGATTGACAGGTCAGTTAATAGAATTACACAACAACTGCATCTAAATTGTTTATATTTCATGAGGTTATTTAAAGTTTGCACACACAAAAAAAACAGGCTCATATTTTCAGTTATGACAACTTTGATCAAATCTCAAATTTATGCAAACGAAAAACAAGCGTTGGATATTTAAGGGGAAATATGTGTGTGGGGGGGAAATCATATTTCAAAGGGTTTAATGATTATAACTGCATATCTACCACCATCAGCTGCTTCTGCCTGGATCTTCAACAACTTAAAATGCCCAATTTTGAATTTCTCGCCCCTGATAAACTCCTTCAAAGGTCTCACATCCCGTCTTCTGTCTTCTTTACAGCAGCACAGCAGTTCACTCCTACAGATGCCATGCTTTGCTTGTTTGTTAGTGTGGTTATTAAAACACTTCTTGGCTTTACATAACCTCCTCGAGAAGCGGAGAGAAGAAACAGAAGAGAGAGATTTTTATCACATCCACTGCTATGCGAGAGCACACGTCGAGTATGGCTTGTGCATGCGTATGGATTATTTATGTTTGACATGAACCCCTGACGACCAGGACTGAATGTACAACAGAGCAGCTTCGAGTTCAACCAAACAAGAAACCAAGCGAAAGGTTGTTTATGCCGAACACTGACAGAGTATCAATAACTCGAGAATCAAAACCCCCATTAATGACTAAACGAGCTTTGCATTTCAATCTATGTTTACCAGAAAAGCAGAGAGAGAGAGAGAGAGTTAACAAAATAGGTGCGCTACAACGGTTAAACGCAAAATATGTAATTTCAGCTGCTAGGGGTCTCTCAATCAAAACAATAACAAAAGACAGCGTGACGGTGTGAAGTAGCAAGGGATCATGGGAGTTGTTGTCTTCGTTGTTAAATAATCAGCTTCACCGGGATACGATTACTCCGAAGTTCATGGTTCAGGATGTTTTTACCAGGAGCCGAATTATCTGCAGAGAACAAACGGACTCGCTGATTACAGGTAAAAACACTGAATAAAGCAGTTTCATCTAAAAGATCAGTGTTTCTCCGACGATGTACGGCGACCCACGGACGTCAGATACAGGCTGTTAGCTGAGCTGCTGCTAACACTTTAGCAGTTTATATCTCTTATAACTTTACGTTCAGATGTTCGTCCGGTTTCTCCCGGCAGCTGAATTATCCGCAGAAGTCTCCTCTTCTCCAAAAACAAACGTACACACAGTTTAAAATCATTAAAATACTAATTCAAACTGTTTTACCTTAAAAACCAGTGTTTCTCCAACAATGTTTGGTGACCACCAGACGGCTGTTAGCTGAGCTGCTGCTAACACTTTAGCGGTTTATATCTCTTATAACTTCAGATGTTTGTCCGGTTTCTCCCGGCAACCGAATTATCCACAGAAGTCTCCTCTTCTCCAAAATCAAACGTACATGCAGATTAAAATAGGTAAAAAATACTACTAAAAGCTGTTTCACCTAAAAAAATCAATATTTCTGCAGCTGTTTGTTTCCTGGAGGGGCTGTTAGCTGTTAGCCGAGCTGTTGCTAACGTTTGTTTATCTGAAACGGTTCGTTACTTTGATTAAAATGACAGATTTCTCTGGGTTTGAAAACTGTTGGAAACATTTGGGATAATGTAAGAACACAACTCAACAACATATAGAACATAGGTCTAGTTGTTTTTAGACATTTTAATGTGGAATAAATACAGATTATACCTTTAAATGTGTGTAAACGTATTGTTCTGTAAATACAGTACATCTACATTTCCTATCAGGCTTCTACAAGACATCTCGGTCCATTGGACGTCTTAACCTCCAACCACACAGACCTGGATGAGCGGTGGCAAATTGATAGATAAATAGATGGATAAATCACCACCTTTGCTCTTTTTTTTTGTTTGTTTGAACCAGAAGGTGTTTGTTAACTTTAAATGGGGCCTTTTTTTTCTTCACTTGCTCATCAGACATTCTCTGGATGTTTTGAAAAAAAAAACAAAAAAAACACGACAGTCTCTGCGATTGGTGCTGAAACCATTAGGATTCACTCACCGAGGACGATGCGGTCGATGCCGGTGTTAACAGACTCTTGAATGGCTCAGCAAAGCAAAACAACTTTTTTTTTTTTGACTGCAGCAATAGAGACACATTTTCTTCTTCTCTGCTTTGAGAGGAAAGTCAGTTATTCTCATTCTGAACAGGAAGACCTGCTTCCTTCTTATTCTCATCTGCTCCCACTTGCAGATTGCATCTTCAGAAATCAAGCAATTTTTGATAAAATTGATTTGGAGCGGCCCATAAAATAGTAAAATATTCATGAATGCATGTGGAGGGGGAAACCTATCAGTAAATAGGACAATTTTCAAATATTCTCTTTGCTGATGTAGAGAGTTGAGAAACTTGAAATCTGAATCCTTTTACATTTTTATTCCAGCTGGATTTTTTTTTCACTTCTTCTTCCACAGCTGAGGATTTTTCCTTTTTTTCACTTCACATCTGAAAAGGTTTTTTTAACTGTAACATAGCCTTGATCAGACTAGTAAAAAAGCCCTCACACACACACACAGAGTATTCCCTTAAGGCCGTCATGAATACAGTCAAAGAGGAAGACAGAGGAGGCTGGTGTAGGAATAAACGAAGAGAAAGAATGAAGAAGAGAGGAAAAAGAAAGAAGGCACGTGCCCAGGATGAGGTAATACTACTGATGAAATCCAGGCAGCGATGACGAGACACACACAGCACAGTCTATGTGTGAAGACAGACGGAGAGAAAAGAGGCAGAAAACGGCAGGGAAATAATCAAAATGTACATGCTGAATTATTACAGGAGAAAAACACAGAAGAATCAGACTCAGAAGAAACTCTGTAAGATAAATTTATTGAGTTCAGCTGCTGCTGTGAGTGCTGCATGTGGCTCACGACGCCCCCTCTTTTTAATTGTGGTTGTTTTGATGTCACATCAGAAGGTACTTTGTGGGCTAGTGGAGCTAACTGTGCTAACAAGCCACAACAGGACGCTAACAGTAAATTCATGCTAGTGCTGTCAAAAAACAATTAAATCTATCATGTCTCTTTCAAGTTTAGTGTATATAGAAGTTTGCATTGTTACATACTTCTTCCAGGAACTAGCCACAGCCTTGTACTCTGAGTCTGACGCTCACATTTTCATTCTCTGGAGAGTAGTTCCTTGTAATGCAGAGGCCTTCCGATGTACATAGTATGGGACTACTCTATGGAGATCAGCTGCTGCTGTGAGTGCTGCATGTGGCTCACGACAACCCCTCATTTTAATTGTGGTTGTTTTGATGTCACATCAGAAGGTGGCACGGTGAAATTAATGTGTGTGGTTCCTTTGGTGACATAGCGACTACTTTGTGGGCTAGTGGAGCTAATTGTGCTAACAAGCCACAACAGGACGCTAAGCTAGCTGGCTTGGTTACCAACTAGACAGTAAATTCATGCTAGTGCTGTCAAAAAACAATTAAATCTATCGTGTCTCTTTCAAGTTCAGTGTATAAAGGGGTTTGCACTGTTACATACTTCTTCCAGGAAGTAGCCACAGCCTTGTACTCTGAGTCTGACGCTCACATTTTCATTCTCTGGAGAGTAGTTCCTTGTAATGCAGAGGCCTTCCACTGTACATAGTACAGGACTACTCTATGGAGAGTGAAAATGTGATTGCTGTTTTTAGCCTTTGGATCCATTTGTAAACAAACTAGTGAACAAACTGTTCATGATGGAGCAACAATGGAGCACAGAGGGAAAATATATAACAGGCTTTGGATGCACGCACAATACTTAATGTTGGTTTGGCTCTGCACATGAGATTAGTTGACTATAAGAAGAAAAAAAAAAAGGAAATCATCAGCCTTATCCTTTGAAAGGGGGGCTCACTAATAAATGAGTCTAATTCATATAAACTCATCGGGAGTGACACCTTTTTTTTCTTGACTTTAATCTGGAGGATATAGACACAGCTTGTGGATACTGTTCCTGCCGGACTCACTGTTGCTAAGGCTTGAAAAACCTGAGGAAAGCTTAACCCTTGAAAAGCTCTGCCGGGATTTACTTCATCTCATCGAGAGGAACACACTGATCGCAGCGATTCCGACTGTAATGGATATATTTCCGTCTGACATTTCGCCGTAATAAACGCCGGTGTGACCCGGCCTTTAGACTTCGTGGGAGAGAAGATAGTGTTGTTTTTTTGTTTTTATCCCCAGTGTTTAAACTCTGCAGTTCCTCACGTCCCTCTGCAGCTCGAAACAGATGCATGCTAACACACAAACTTAACCCCCTCCCCCTCCCCCTCCCCACTCAGATTCATTTATCACACAAGTTGCACGACTAAAACCAAAAGTGTGTGTGTGTGTGTGTGTGTTATCCTCTTTCTGTCAAAGCTGCAGAGACATGAGGAGGAAATGTATGTTTTATTTCTGTGTGTGTGTGTGTTTTCCAGGTTCCCACCCCAGTTTCCCCACTCAGCTGTTTAGTTTGGCCCGTCTCTGATCGCTGCAGAATAAACACCAGACTTCACATTGATTCCTTCTATCACATTTGGCTCAGAGCCTCAGTGTGTGTCTCTCTCTCTCTCTCTTGCTTTCTCATTTTCAGTTTTAATCATCTTTATCCACAAGAACCTCTTCATTATGTAAAGGCTGTTTGACTGCAAAATTGTTGTATAATCTTCTATTTATGTAAATAAACAGCAGTGGTTTCTTGTTTTCCGAAAGAAAAATTCCTCCGATAGGAAATGATGCGTTTTTATGTTTTCAGATTAAAAATTAAAACTAAGGACTGGACTGCAATGACAGAAATAAAGGAAAATCATATTATAATATCCCCTTACTCGTCTTAATTAAAGTCAGAAACAACACAGAAATCAGAGCTGATGTTCAACATTATTGTTTAAAAATGCACTTTTTCTGTCTTAACCCTTCTATTGTGTTACGGGTCAAATGTGACCCGGTTGTAATTATGGGGTTTTTAATGCAGAGAAATACATATTAAATGATGCCAAACCATCATTAATAACAAAAAAAACACAACAAATTCAATATAATAGTACCAAAATCCTTAAAAAGCAATAAAACAGATACATTTTGCCTGTTTTAAACCAAAAATGATTTGCACATTGTAAGTTAAATGTGGTCTAAGGTACTTAAAATATCAAAGTAAGTACATATATATTATGGTTATGGTTGAATAACAAGTCACTGAGCAGGTAAAAAATGTTTCTGGATGATCTTTTTTTGCAGTGCTTGTTAATGAATTCAAACACGGGTCAAATTTGACCCGCTCACACTAAAGGTGTAAACCCTTTTCTAAACACATTAGAAGGGTTAAATCTTGATTCAAGCTCACATCTCGACGTTATCTCAGCGATTCAAACAAGTCCGGTGTTGTTTTCCAAAACAAAGTTCAGTTAAGTAGTTAAACATGATTAAAATCTTAAAATATCGTTCATTTCAAAAGTCTCCCTGCTGAACACGAGATGTCTGCTACATCGACCGTGATCGGCTCCAAACTAGTTGTGATGTCACAAATCGCAGGTGCACTACAAGCATGATATGAGGTTTAAGGTCTGAACATACATCTTTCTGCACAGAAGAAGAGGGGATGAAGACTTTAATGTCCTGTGTCACAGTGGAGCGGTGAACACCTCTGGTGCAGGAAATGATTTAAAACTGTAACGGCAGCGCCGCCGAGACACCAGAGTCATGTTGTGCATTATCAGTGTCGCCTACTGTGGAAGCTGTAAACACAACACTGACGCATCAACACCTTCATAAAGTTAACACGGCAGACGAGAGGATAACTGCTGCGTGAAATGAAACGCATCTGTTCTGTGGTAGTTGCCGTAGCGATAAAACTTCTGGCTCACTTTCAGCTATTCAAAGATTCCCATATTTGACATTTTAAAAACAATAAAACAACGTTCTTTCTACAGAAGCTCATGTCAACAAATGATTCCTGTCACTTTAAAGTCTCTGGTTGTAGTTTTTTGTCTGCTGAAGAGTGGAAACATGATGATGATGATGATGATAAACATCCCTTTAAGTCTATAAAAACTCCTTTAATCAAAATGTCCCTTTAAGTCCTTTGACATCAATCTATTCTCAGATAAAATCGACTCAACAAAAATGCAGGAGAGGACTGTTTGCACTCATGAAAACTCTTAAATTCTCGCCGTTATATTTCGTTTTAAACGCTTGAGTCTCATCGTCCAGCCTCACTAGACGTCTCTGTGATGTTTGAGCTTCTGGAGACCGTCACCCTGTCATATTGGTGATCAGTACATCCAGGCGTGAGGAAAAAGTTACGACAAAGTTTAGAGAGCGCGTCTGGCGGAGGCCGTCTGTTTGGAAGAGCGCCGCGAGTCTTTGAATGAAAGACCATATTTGGGCTATGAGTTATGACAACTTTTTAGCGGAGGCGTAAATATTAGGACGGGCTGATGAAGGGGAACGGATAGGAGATGCCCTAGTGGCAACTGGCGATGGGAGTCAAGGGAAGACGAGGCAAGAAACAGAAGCGGGAAGGATTAGAGCTTCGATTCTCTCCCGGGGGGTCGTGTTCACGCCGAAGCTAAATACGGTCTTCGGTCCTCGGAGGGGAGACGAATCTGGTTCAGTTCACCCGCAGTTCGGGTTATGAAAAGGAGAGAATAACAATCAGAAACACTCTCTCTTCTCTGAGGTGTGTGTGTGTTTGTTGGATTTATTTCCAGATGGGGATGTAGTAAAAAATTACACACACACACAGATCAGAGACGCATCACATCTCCGACAGAGTTGTTAAAAATTTATCAGCGATGGTCTGTGGGGATGAAATGATGTCATGACGCCGCTCCTGCCGACAAGTGTCCACACAGATGTTCACAAATTTATGACCGGACGGACCGCGTACAGTATGCGATGGCATTTCACAGTACATACACACAACGTGCTTTAGTATATACAGAACAGCATCTGTTTTATACTTGAAAACACTAAGACGCAGTTGCTTTAATGACAACTAGATGCTTTTTCTCCTCCAGAAGATGTTTTGGGAAATTTGTGCTTAAAGCCTAAATATGTTTAATTAATTAACAGTCACATTTACCTTGATTAAGCTCAGTTTTTTCAGTTAATGTTTCATCTCACTTCTGATATATTTGATTTTACTGATTTACTTGACAGAGTGAATTAACTTTCATCTGCCAGATGTTAAAAAAGGAAGCCTAAAATTACAATAAAATTAAATATAGCACCATAATACCGCACATATCCACCAATCAATCTCTATTGTAGTTAACAACAATACACACTAAGTAAGTTAAAAACAACATGCAAGGAAAGGAAATAGCAAAAGGATTGATAACATGGAGCCAGCAGAGAAAGAAAACAATTATTCTAATATATATATATATATATCTGGATTATTTACAGTCTTACCAGTTAAAACACCTGGACAGGACTGCGAGCTGATTGGCTGATTGCTTGTAATGGTTCTTCAGTTTTTTATTGATTAAAAAATTGTGATAGAAGCAGGAATATTCATATCAGTATTTCAGTATTTCAGCACAATTTGATTATTTTAATTTATTGCCCAATACTTTGTTTGAGCACCAACTACTGTGGTTTGAGGTTGAAGCCAATATACATTACAAACTGACTCCTTTTCAAAAAGTGTCAATTTCTCTTTAGAAATACTACGTCAATCTTTTCTTTATGATCTCAATAACTCAGTTCAGGCCCTGTAATGAATGTGCTGGTGGTCATTTTTTGGAAATGATTGCTCCATTAATAAGATTTAAAGTAGTAGAAGAAGAACTTATAGTAGCTCTGATGACTCACCTGCTGCTCTCCCTGGCTCTGGGGACTCACTCTGTCACACTATTGTCATACTATTTCACTATGTTTAATGTTACTGGATAGCAACACTTTCCCAAAGTAGTTCAAACTGGCTCTAATGACGTCACCCCTCGCTACCTCCATCTTTATATACAGTCTGTGAGGCTTGGAGGTTGCTTTTAGCTGATTTGACAAGTGTCTCATCCCACAACCATGGTGGCATATTCAATGTTTCTCTCCGTGTGCATGCTTTAATTCTTAAGAAGTTGATTTTCATAAGATATGGAAATGAATGGAAATCAGTAGTTTGCCCGGAAGGTCTTTAAAATTGTATAAAAGTATAAAAGTGCAAACAGTTTAATGCAAAACTGCCTCTCTCTCTGCTTCTTCTTCTCTATGCAGCGTGTTAAATGTGTGTGCTACAGGATTTGATGAACCACAGCGTTACATAACACATCTCAGCCAATCAGTGAACACGACTGTGCTAACGTCATTCGCTGATTTAATCCAAACACACACACACACACACACACACAGATGTAAGTGTACACACAGCTGGAGCAAGGTATCAGCTCTCAAAGAAAAAAGCAGAACCAGCTGTCAGAATAAAACACACACACACACACACATGGAAAAATACCATTCCCACACACACACACACACTCATTCAAACACTCACACACAAAGACACACAGGTAGTAAAAGAATCAGAGGTATTACTGAAGGGTTTAAGAAGCCGAACGGTTACAGCGCATGCCACATAACTTGCAAAGTCCTCGGTTTGATTCGCTGCCCGTTGTCCAATAAAGGCAAAAATGCCAAAAGCAGCTTGCACTTTGTGAGAGTCTGGACGTCAAACATACAGCAGGAATGATTATTCACCTCTCTGCTTTTCAGTTTATCACTGCAGTTCGTTTAAAACCTCTGAAGTAAAGCTGTTTCGAATTTTGCAGAATCATGAAAAAAAAAAAGAAGAAAGAAAGGCATCTGAGTGCCTCACCAGTCCTGCAGCCTGCTGATCAGTTATATTATACTCCATAAAAAGTTTTAAATATAAGAATCAACACACACAAAAACACAGTTCCCTTTTGGATTTGGTTAAATTGAGGATAAAGGTAAAGTTTGGTCATGTTTTCAGTCTTTGAAGAGCAGTTCTGTGCAAGACAGATGTCGCAGAGCATGTGTGGGAACCTGGTTCTGTTTACAGTCTCACTACAAATCACAACCCCTTGACTTTGTATTAATGTTGTTGTTTTTTTTACAATAAACAGTCAAGAGGTTGTGTTATATTGCTGTTGGTGCAGGTGTTTCGGTGTATGTCATTCTCTGCTGGTGTGTGTGTTTTGCCTTTTATGTTAATTATTTTCAGTTTTAGCAGATCAGTTAAAAGAGATCTGCAACAATATCATACTGGTCACTATGTGTCCAAAAGTTTACAGCTGCTAGAAGACACTGCCACAACTCAAATAGGTGTCATATTATAGAAAATACATATTCTAAATAAAAGCTACATGGACAGAAACTTTCATAAAAAGTAGTTCAATTACAAACTGGTATTTTTCTGATTTGATTTCACACAGATTTTTTTTAAATGATATTATTAAATTAACTAATTTATAACATTCAGGATAAAACACTGAAGTTCCAAAAGTAAAGATTACCCTAAAAAAAGCAAGCTGAATGATACAGTCACGCTAGAAAGTGGTAAAACTGAATGGCAGTGCTGGAGCCTAGCTGTCAAGCGAGCAACAATAACTAACTCGCTAGCAAGGTTGCCAACTGAACAACAACTTAACAATTCAATGATTTGATTTCACACTGATGTTTTTAAAATCATATTTAACTAATTTATAACATTCAAGATAAAACACTGAAGTTCCAAAAGTAAAGATTACCCTAAAAAAAAGCATCCTGAACGATACAGCCACACTAAAAAGTGGTCAAACTGAATGGCAGTGCTGGAGCCTAGCTGTCAAACTAGCAACAAGCTAGCTAGGTTGCCAACTAAACAACAACTTGACAGTTCAAAACAAACATTTCCTCCATTTTTTTGGACTCCACAGTGTGACTGAAGTTCACTTAAATTGAATTTAACGGTCAAGTTAAGTGGCTTGACTTTGTTTCCAGGAGCTAATTTAAAGTGACTCCATTCAAGTGAACTGAAAAAACAGAAATACACCAGAAAATAATATTCAGCTCTCTGCTATTTAGTTTACCATTGCAAATCAGTTAAACCCCTAAGTTGCTATTTCTGGATCCTCTTTTTCAGTGATGACATGTTTCTCAGCTCCCTGCTTTACATTCATACAGTCCCCTCAGACTTTGGAGTCCTCGGTGTGGAGAACATGCTGAGATTCCTGGAAGGCTGTAAGCGAGGACTCCATTTAGCACCCCGAGTATCAACATCTGAGTCAGCCTCACAGTGTGTGACAAGGAGAGGCAAACACTCTGCCTCAATGAGTGTGAAACCACAAGCAGTCACAGCTACAGCTCACATGCTAGCTGGTGGTTTTGGAGAGCTGCCTTGTGAGTATTTGACGGACAGAAACGAGCAGGAGCTGACCGCTTTAGTAAGTGATTTGAGGGATATTAAAGGATATGCCATTCAAGTTCAATGTGTCTAGAAACTATTAAACCCACATTAAAGAGTCAGACACTTTCATTGGGTGACATATTCCTTCACTGCAATCAACAAGGTGATCTCTGACAGACAATTGTTTACACACTTTTTATTTGTTATTTTTCCTTTTACCTGTTTAAACACCAAATCTATTACAGTCTTCCATATAATATCACATCCACTCAAAATGTATTAAAGATGTCCTCCTATTTTATGTTAAGACATAAAAAAAAACGCCCTACTTAGAATGATAATTTGTGTCTAATATGGTTTTTCGAACAAAAGTTCAATTGCTTTGTTAAAACTGTTGTTCATTTAAAAAGTTAAATGTCTCCTTCGCTGTACAGTCCATTCTCAGTGTAAGTTTCCACATCACAAAAGTTACATACTGGACCACGACTGGCTCCAAACTAGATGCAATGTCACAAATCATGCTTGTCATGCACGTGACTGTAAAACAATATGGACGGAGTCATCATGACGTCACCCATTGGTTTGTGAACTGCCGTTTTGAAGCCTCAAGTGTAACGATTTGAACGTCGCCATCTTGGATTTTTGGAGCCAGACCATATTTGGTCATGTATTCAGAGTTTTTAACCATCCAGTGGCTGTTTTTTTTGGAGCGGGATGCCAGAGTGGGAAGTTTGAAAGCGGTTAGCTGACATTAGCATGCCGGCTAGTGTTTCGCTTTAATCAGTGACCGTGTTAAAAGGTCACTTTCAACACGGTTAACTAGCGGGGGTGCGGACACACCAATCAAATGCTCGTCCTCTAGTGCTGGGACCGGGCACACGAGTTAAACCAGATTTAAGATGAGTACAGAGAAACTTTCTTGCTTCAGCGGATGAACTGCGAAAACAAACTCTGCATATACATCATTCTGCACAGAGAAGAAAACAACATCCAGCTGATGGAACAAGAAGAAAAAACATGTTTTTGAGTGGACAGGACTTTACTGAACACATTTTAGCTGAAGGAGTGATGTGATCATGTTTTCTCAAGCTTTTATAAGTGATGTTAGCTTTAGTTAGGTATCAAAGTAAGCTCCAGAACTTCGTTAAAACAGTCGATGTTGAGACGAGTCTTCAGCTCCAGTATATCAGTTTGTCAGTTTGTTTGGTTTAATAATTTAACATAACAAGCTTTTCCACATGTTCATCCAGAGAACTAACAGACAGAAGCTCACAGATCCAACTTGACATCACTGCTTGAGAGATAGATATGAATTTACAGTGTGAATTTTCTCAAGTAATTAAAAAAAAAAAACAATTTTAAGGGCCTGATTTAATGGATTGATGCATGTAGCAGCTGTGTACAACTCCAGACATCATGTCAGCTCTCCATGTGGTGCAAAAAAAACACCAAAATAAAACGAGTAAAACATCAAAGACTGGATGCAAACTGCTGAGTGTTAGTATTGGACATTATGACGATACACACCATGAGTAACCGATTTTCTATACAGCTTATACCACCATATCTATCCCTTTAATATTCCTGGTTGTATTAGACCATTGTGGGCAATATTACATAATAATAATAATAATGAACTGCTGCTTCATGACAATTTTGGACCACAGGATTTTTTTGCATCAATGTGATGAAACACCAGGATTTGTCAAGTACTAATTCACAGGATTAACCAAAAACTGACGTCGCCATGTGGAAATTTTTATTTTGAAGCAGCTTCAAAATGTACTATTTCATTGATATGGTGATATAACACTACTTATACAGAGACAGAAGCTCATAGGCATCTCTCCCATCCCCTAATATCATTTACTGAATCATAATGAGTTGCAGGAAAATGACCCTTTGCTGCCAGCAAGATGCTGCTGCTGCTGCACTCTTGCGTAAAACTCCTCTCTCCACGCCGCCAGCCAGCTGAACAATCTACATTCACATCGTATCCCGACTCACCCCACAGCCGCCGCTCCCTCACACTCCTCCAGAAGACATCCCAAGCCTTGTTGGTGGAGTCTTTCACGTGTTCGCTGAAGGATCTCCGCAGTGGAGTTTTTACCGCCTTGGTCTGAGCCATATTCCATGCATTCAACAGTTACATATTCCCACTGAGAAAAAAAAACCCCCACTGCGTTTCTGGAGAGTTTCTAACCCATGTGGGCAGCGTCTGCTCTGTCACGGCTCAATGCCGAGGGGTGTGTTTGACTTAAGAGTTCAGTAAAGTGAGGAAGGAGGAGGACTAGGAGGAGGAAGAAGAGGAGGAGGAGGAGGGGGGGCTGACACTTGATGCAAAAAGTCTGCATGTAATTTGTGAAACACTCCTGTCCTCCCCCTCTCTACACCTCCCTGAGCAAGTTGTGTGTGTGTGTGTGAAGAACTGTGTGTGGATGAAGAAACCGTTATAATATGTGAGCATATGAAAGAGAGTGAGACGTGTTTTTCTTTTGTGTGTGTGGGAAGTAAAAGGATTTGGCCGGCCTGAAGAGAGGAAATGACATCTAACCTGGGTTAAAGACATCAGCATACGCAACACAGGAAACACAGACGCACTCTCAAATTCTCTCTTTTACACACACACACACACACTAACAGCTGTTGACTTGCAGAGTCAGATGAAAGTCAGAGAGACTCAAAAACAAAAACTTTCAGGTTTCAAGTTTTGACCTGTTAAAATCTCAGAATAATTAATAACAAGTGACGCACCGCAGGGAAGGACTTGCACGTCCACAGACAGACGCTGAATAGGTGTAGATGTGTAAAACCTTTATTAACAGCTTTGAAAGGGACATGTTTAAATGCCATTTTAATGAAAGACTTGAACATTTGAACGTGCGAGACGTGACTTGGACTCGTCTCCTCTGACTTAAAACTTGACTTGACGTTATCTTCTTCCAGGTGACCTGAGACATGACCTGTTCTGGTCTTAAATGACCCGTGACTTGAATTACTTGATGCCTTCTTTTATTTTATGCAGCACGAAACAATAACCTGTTTGTAGTTTGAAGTCTGTGTTTGTCACACAACAGAAAAATGTGTAATTAACCACCCTGCCAAACTTGAATGATTAAAAAAGTCACTCCTGTATATAAAAACAATTTAAAATGGGCCTATAGATAGATATGTTAGGAGCCACTGCTTATTTTGGCACATATTTTGTACGTAACTGTGGACTTGTTCCAGTAAAAATGTAAAATTAATGACTAGTTAACAACCAAACCATCACCAATCCTCATTATTCTTTTCCAGTGGAGTTCGGTGCACTTAATGTTTCTCACTCCTCTACCGAAAAAGTCCTCGGTGGCTTCGTCGTGGCCGTCATTCTCGGAGCGATCGCCTCTCATGCTGTGCTCTTTGGTGAACTGCTGCTTGGCAGATACCCTCCCTCCGTCTGGTTGGGGACCTTCCAGCTGCACAGCCGGCGCTGAAGCCGAAAGCCGCGAGCGGTGGCCAGTGTTGACTCTGCCCGTCCTCCCAAGCCAAACAGCTGGTGCTGAAGCCGAAGCTCTGCTGGCGGCTCCACCTGTCAACGGATGTTTCAGCACTAACATTGACAGAAAATGGCACCATTAACCAAAAACTAAATAGCTAAATTGGTGATACAAATCAAGAAAACTCTTGAAATATGTTCATATCTTTGGAAACATTGGGGGATTATCTCATCCTTCAACGCATTCCTTCACCTTCCTTTGAAGAAAAACATGTTTTTTTTTAAATCTTAGAAGTGATTACTCCATATGTCATTCAAACTTATCTTTTTCTGGAACAGCCTTCTGAATTGTAGGCAGATTTTTGAGCTGTCAATATGATTCTGCTGGTTTGAAGCTGCATCAGATAAAGCATTTTTTTGTTTTGTTTTTGTTTAGTTGTTCCCTGAACACCACCCTGCTTCAGCCTCCTGCCCCTCGACCACCCATTGGCCGCTACGCATCATTTAACTCCACTCCTTCACCCAGATGTCAGTTTAAAGATCATGCAGCTGCTGTTATCAGTGGGTTTCATCAGTAACTGTACAGCAGAAGTACTTTTAATATCTCCTGGTCACATGAGAGCCAATTTAAGTCTCACATGGGATATGAAAGTCTAGTCATTTTCATCAATAACAAACTTCCTGTTTACTATACAGCCACCGCCATCAGGCAAATGTACTTTCTGTTAGCGGCTTCCAATCTCCAACAGCAGCAAAAGGAAAAGGAAATGATGTACATTTGTGGTCATTGAAGTCATTTAGTCTGTCGTCAGTGAAGTTATTTTTGTTCGTACATTTAGGTCAATGCGGCACGTAAATTTCATTTTAGGTAATGAGGGCAAGTGAAGATTGTAGGTGGATGTTATTCTGAGTGTTAACTTTGCAGGAACTATTGAAAAAAATGATGAAAGAGATCTAGTGTGTGAGGAAGCTTAATCAGACCATCAAGGAGGGTGATAGGAGGCAGACTCAGACTTGTTCAGTGACTAAAGGGAGGTGAAGTACTAAAAAAACCCTCTCATAACTCCAAATGGAACCAAATGGAAAGAAAAATGGTTAATGGCTTATTTCAAAAACCAATTCAACAAACTTAAGGCTTCAGTCATCAACCAAGAACTCCAATCTGTCTAGGCATGTTCCTCTTAGAGCGTCTCAGTTTCGCACATTTACAACAGGTAGCTGACAAAATCATATTTTAAATTTAATATATATATACTTTAATAATTGTATTATATCATATCAAAAGGGGGAAAAAAGGAGCTGTGAAATGCAATACTGAACGCTGAATATTCCTAACCATAAATCACACAGTGACACGTTACAAGAAAGAGGATACAGTGCTGCTATGAGACATCTGAAGGAACCTGCAGAACATCTTGTACACCAAGAATAAGAAATATGAAGGACAAAAGCCTACATAATTACATTCTTCAAAAGGTTTTTTCTAGTTTTTGTTTTATGAAATTCCTTTAAAGTCCAACACTAAGACTAAAAGATATACAACAGCATTTATTCCGCATCATTTTGTCCATCTGGGTGAAGGTCCTGGATCCAAATCATAGCTCTATAACTTGTGTGGTCAACAACGTCATTCAGCAAATTGACCCACTTGCCACCTTTGTCAAAACTAAGTCCAGGAATCTAGGAGTTATATTTGACCCCAAGTTGAAACTGGAACATCATGTTGATAAAATGGTGCAAACTTGCTTCTTCCAACCATTACTGTCAGTATCTAACCTAGAACATGTCATCCATGCTTTCATCTTCTCCCGTCTAGATTACTGTAACTCACTTTTCACCTGCCTTAGCCAAGCTGACCCGTCACGTCTCCAGCTTATACAAAATGCAGCAGCTAGACTACCAACTGGGACTGGCTGCAGATCCCACATCACTCCTGTTTTAACCTCATTGGATTGGCTGCCTATAAGGCCTTACATGGTTTAGCTCCTGCATATATATATATATACGAACTACTGAGCCCATATTCCACCATACGGTCTCTTAGGTCTTCCAGACAAAACCTATTGGCGGTAGCACATACCAAACTGAAAACCAAAGGCGGCCTTGGCACCCAAACTCTGGAACAATCTCCCCATTTCCATCAGATCAGCCAATTCTGATGCTTTCTCTGAACATCTCATGACTTCTGATGTGGGATCTAGTTGATGTCTGTATGCTTGCCGTGTTCGTATGTCCGTGATGTCTGTTTGCGTGTTCTTGAATGTGTCTGTCATGGGTTTTTCTTTGTGTCTATGTCCCAATGTCACTGTGAAGCACTTGTGTTAAAAAAGGTGCTATATAAATAAAGTTTTACTTACTTACTTACTTACAAGAACATGTCCAACCTTCACATATACCGACGGTCTCCTTGAGTATGATTGTTTTAGATAACAGAGCCATACGGCTGCTGGCTCCTTCGCTGCATCAGTCTGAGATGCTGAAAACATGAAGGATTTTTTTTTTTTTTTGGCTCTAACAGTAAATCTCTTTACTTTTTAAATGCTTATTTTGAAGTCTTCTGTTCAACTTCTGTCCGCTGAGGCAAACAAAGCTGATACGCACCTTTTGAATTCTTCACTGGAAACTTCGACCTGGCTTTCACTATTTATTTCTAACTTTACTTTAACCCTCAGTTTATCTCCTCCCCCATCCGCAGTCCATTCCTACATAACCCTGCAAGGCTCTTATGCCAACCTACAATGCACCTTCGCACACAGAGACAGAAAAAACTCCAAGCTGAAACAAAAGAAAACATGAATCCAGGAGAGATCAGATACACATATATCAAATATATATGATTACATGAAGATATAGGGTGATTGAGATCACATAAGAATCGCAGTTCTTACCTTCTACTTTTCAGATTTTTTGTAATATTGTTAACAAGCACTGCAAAGCTCTTGCACTCCAGAAAACCATGCATCACTTTTACTCACTTTATTAACAATTAATAATTAGCTTTGCATGAAAACGATGGAGAATTTTTGCCAATACTTTGGTACGCCGTTACTCCTCAGACTAATGTTAGCAGAGCACCGAAGTCCAGCACTAACAAACAAGACCGGCTGAGCAACACATGCTGCAGGAAGTCTATAGAAAACTTCAATGTGTGAAGGAAATAGCTCTGTCCGGTCTGTTTCATTTCTACAGCCCTGCACTTGTACAGAGTTTTGGATGAGAACGGTGGTTTTGCCCGATGTGCTGGGAACATGCAGGCTCCGATCTATGAACAGGCATAGCATTTGCTTTTAAGAGTTTCTCCAAAAATATAGATTTCTATATCTATTATGTTGTTATAAAGCTGCCTGGTTGAGAGACGCCAGTTTCTAGGACTGGAGGGGTAGATAGGACATGTCTGAAACAATCTGAGTCCTACTATTCTTCACCTTTTTTAACAAGATAACATTACAGAATCAGCAAAACATAACAGGACAGCGGCACAAGGCTTACTGACGGTAGGAGATAAGTGAACACTAAAAACAATGGCTTTATGATGGAGGACATAAAAGTCAATGAGGTTCACATTTATGGGGAGAAAAGCACCGTTGAGGACCTGATCTAAAGTACGGCACCTTTAACAATTCAGGTTTAAATTAAAAGACTCAACGAGGTCCAGGAAATCACAGGAAAGAGGGTTAGTAGGACAACATACGAGGATATTGAGGTCACCGAGGATGAGAACTCTATCATATTTGGGTATAACAAGAGGGAGAAGCTCAGAAAATTCATGAATAAAACCATTCAGCTTAGGAGGTTTGTATAAAAGTATACAAAGCAGATGAACTGGACCAGAAATGAAAAAACTTGAACAAAAGAGCACGAGAGCCAGGGGAGATGATGAAAATGGGAAAAATGAGCAGGGGTAGCCTCAATTAAGGGGGACAGCATCATTAGGAGAATCAGCTGTTATAAAACCACTGCAAATAAAGGAAGTATTGGAAAGGGAAAAGACGTTTAAAAGGCCACATTTTAGAGGGAAAGGTGACAAAACAGGGAATTCGGGATCGAGCAAACAGTTATTATGACCACCCCTATATAGAGACAACAGGGGGAGCCTGATTCTGATTCTTATTTACTATGATAGTGGACCAGTAGCAGGATGATCTCAGTCCCCACATGCCAGGTGGAGGCTACGCTACCATCAGCCACTACCAGGCGAGGCAAGTCCCGCTGATGCCGATAGTTTGTAAAAACGTCCTATCGGCACGGAGTAATCAGCCAAACCTCTAGTCTACAATATTAAAACTTTTTTGTGTGATACCCAGGTGCCACAGAGGAATTTTAAAGGTCATCTGTGCAGAAGTACATTTCATTCTCGGTATTTACAGATATGGACTTCCTTCCACCATGAGAATGATTGACGTCGGTGCTGTTATGGTGATTGAAAGAGTCGACATCCTCAGGTTTGCAAATAGTCAAATGACTGACTGTTAACAGAGCTAGAGGAAATCTTAGACTGCTCAGACTCTGCCTCCTTTCATTATCAGTTGCAAACTATTCTCTAAAATAGTCTAATTAAACTGTTGACATCCTTTTTGGCTTCTGTAACATCTTCATTAATTGCCTCTTTCAATTTGAGGAAAAACACAGCTTCATTTAACAGATTTTTTTTTTTGCTTTACACATCCTCAAACATCTTAAATCGATTAATTGACTTCTGGTTTTCTGGCTTAAAACAAGAGAATTAGCCGCTTGCCTCTGATTTATATTATTAATTAAATATCTTTTGGGCTGTGAGTCGGACAAAAGCAATTGGAAAAACATCCCTTTGGACTGTGATGAAAAATGTGATGTTTCACAGATTTCTAGACGTTTCATAGACTTCAACAATTAATAATAAAATAGTAGCCACATTAATAAATAATGGAAATGATCATTAAGTGCAGCACCACCAGTAGGTTTGGAAAGTTGTGGTTAAGACGGAGACCTTGAGGCGCAGCACTGTTCAATATTTATATTGGAGAGAGGAAGCAAAAGCTGCAGTGATGATAAACTGTTTAGCTGCTCTGAGACGGGAGAGAACTTTTGTCAACTCAAGAGTGCCCTTAATGTGAAAAACAGTGTGCAAAATGCTTGAAAGCCACATGGAAATGCATCCAATGTGTCACCACACACGTATGCAGTGTATCAGGTTGATAAATGCTGAGAGTCTTGCATGTACTAGACTTGCTCGTATTTGAAATGGCTGCAGTTTTTTCCTTTCCTTCAAAGTCTCTAATCTAAAAATCTGCCCATTTTACTTTAATTTTTTTGTTACTGAGAGCTGATTCACTGACTCTTAAACCTACATGAGCGCCACAATAAAGTGTTCAGCTTGCTTCAGACCAAAAAAAAAGAACAGAAATGATAGTTGTTGTTATGGTGACGACGCATTTGTTGACTGAAGCTAACAAACACTCTCTTTCTTTTCTGAAGTTTTGGTAGCTTTTAATTCAGCTGCAGTCAAACCAGTGTAAAAATGAACACATGCACAACAATAAAGGATTTCCTGGAGCTCTCAAAAATGAGACCTGCTCGGCATTATCATAGTATTTGTCAGCATGAACGTCAACATTTCAGCTCTGTCCTACACCTGCAGGTTTGAAACAGTGTACTTAGAGTATCAAAGCAGGCTTTTTTTTTTATTCTCCTGCTTTTATTTCCAAAGCCTTTACACTCAAGTGTTTCAGAACAAAGCTCTGTGTTTGAATATCAGCACAACCCAAAGCTTGATCAATTCACTGCGGTGTTATGCAAAGTTAAAACCATTCAATGTCACTATTACTGCACGCCTTCAATCCCCCTCCAAGTGCGGCTATTATAATATTTGTGATAGAAAGCAGCTTCTGCCTCCCCTCCTCCTCCTCCTGCTCCTCTTTCTCTGCTGGGAGGGCGATGGGAGACATCTCCTGGCACATTTGTTTACCCTTCAAACAAGACCTAAATTAGATGCATTCCCAGCGGTTTTCCAAAAGCAGGTAATTAAATAGCACTCAACTGCACACTGCGTCACTACGATCTGAACTCCCCTCACTTTGGATCAGAGAGAAATGCCAAGCAGCCAACAAAGAGGCACAGGCTTACACTGTATGTGACAGAGCGGCGCTCGCGTTCCCATGTGTCTACGTTGCACACATCCAGAGTGACTCACCGCAGCGGTGAGTAAGCAGGTAGGAGTTCACCTCGTCACTCTGTGACACTTTGACGAGACGTTGGCTGCAGGATTCAGAGTGTGGCTTTTGGTTTCAAAGCTGATCTGTCAAACCAAGGTGACACGAATAAAAGTGACGAAAGAGACGGGTGTTTGGCTTTTATCCCGCGGACTATAAATGACATGTTGCTCAAATGACATCTGACACTAATAAAGCGATCACCTTTATTTCAAGTGAAAGTGCGTATCATGCCCCTCTTATATGGAAAATGGAAATGATCAGCATCACTTCAGTTGCCAAGTGCTGCGCTCGTCCTTTTTTGAGTTCTTAAATAAGGTTGTAGATCAGTTTAAAGGAAAAGGTTCAGAGGGTTCAGAAGTGGACATGTTAGTGTTGTTTAACAGTAAACTGCATTTTTGCATGAAACTTGCCCACAAAGATCAAATAGCAGCGATTTTCAGTCTCCAGAGAGCAGTTCCGTGTACGTCAGGTGCAGGAATGTGGTTCCCTTTACACTTCTTTGTTAGCTAGCTGTGCTACATATCACAACCTCTTGACCTCGTACTACAATGGTAATTTCTCAAAGACCTTCAGTGTAAATAAGGTGTAAAGTAAAGATATGTAGCACAACAAGCCAGCGATGCTCTGTAAACAGAATCACGGATCCACATTCCTGCACATGTGCATTGGCGTCTGCCACGTGTTGTCAACACGACTGGTGACTCTAAAGACTCCTTTCAACCAATTCTGCGATGTATTGGGAAGACCTCAACTCCTCTCCTTGAAGGGAATCAACAATATTTCTCAGTGAATAAATGGGACAGTGGAATAAATACAGTATGTGTGGCTTGCTCAGGCCTGTAATAAGCCTGGCCAATCATTTCATTTGGCCCGAATGGCCTCAATTTAGATAGGCTACCTGTCTATCTACCTACCTACCTGCTTACCTGCACACCTGAGCACTCATTGCGCATGACCGGAGTCTTCAAAACAGAAAGTTTGCAGGCCAGGAAGTGACTGGACTGCATGAATTGTAGAGTGAGAGAGAGAAAGGACGGGAATATGAGCAGAAAGCAGAATAAAAAAGCAAGATGCGGTCATCAGACTGTTTCCTGTAACGCGAGTAAACTCGAAACACAATACCACTTGATTTCAAGCAGGGGGATAAGACGCTCATTATTTTTGTGGCGGACTTCAAACAGGGTGAGAGGCGGTCCTGTTTACCATTTACTGTTTACTAAAGGTTGTTGAGCCTTGAGAGGGAGTAGTGTGTGTGTGCAACTGTTGTGTTTGCTTGTGTGTATGAAGCATCTCATCAGATCGGAAAGGCTTAAGACGGAGACAATGTGCTTTGTTACGTGCAATATATCAGTAAGAGGCTGATGCTGCTGCTGCTGCACATGTTTTACATGTTAGGAGTCTCAGCCACAGTCCTGCAATCCTTCTAACTCTGGATTTAAGAGACTTGCTGTTTGTAAAGCAGTGATAGCTCCAAACCTTCCTGAACTGTACACAGGAGGTAAAACACACCACCAGTAATACACACTCAAGTGTCCAAAATATGATGAACTCCCTCTTCCTGTTGACCTGCTGCCCGCTGCTCACAACCCACAATATCTTTGATTGCCAAGAGGACTAAAAGCTTTCTTTAACTTGTCTCCACTCCTCACCTCTCCTCTAGGTTTTTGCCTCCAGGCACAAACTGTATTGTTAGTCTGGTCCTCTTTCTCCTCAGCTGCTGTTGTTGTTCCTACCCAGAAGCTTGTCACTCATCTTGATGAGCTGTCTACCTTACAGCAGCATCAGGCCTCTGGCTGCAGCAAACAGCATCAGTAAACTCTTCACAGACACTCCCATTGGCATTAACCCTTCTACTGCCAGGAAATTCACCAACACCTATATAGCCTTTTCCCTGTCATGTGACTCTGAGACCTGCTCTTCCTCCATGAGTACAACAGGAGCTAGTCGCCCAGTTCAACTCTACTTATACAGATGTCTCGGACTCTGTTGCCCCTTTCAATATTAGAAAAACTAAAACCAAAACTCAACCATGGCTTAACGACAATACCCGCAATTAAGGGCAATTATGCAGACAAGCAGAAAGAAAATGGAAATAAGACAGACTTCAAGTTTCTTATGAAATGATGAGAAGCTCTCTTGCTACCTATCAACAGTTTCTTAAAGCTGCAAGGGCAAAATACTTTGCTGATATCACCTCCAGAAATTCCCACTCTTACTTTTCCATCAGTAAAATTAATAACATCCAACACCCTCGTCTTCCCTCGTTGCTCGCTCTCCTTAGAAAGTTTGAGCCTGCACCCCCCATGTCATAGCCATAGTCACACACACTAAGCCAACTTCTTGTCCTCTGGATATTCTCACACCATGCCTCTTAAAATAAGTGTTTGACACTGTTGGTTCTACAATATTACACATCCTAAACAGTAGTCTAGAAACCGGTTCTGTTCCGTCCTGCCTTAAACATGCAATAGTACATCCCATTATTAAAAAGCCAAACCTCGATTCAGTTCAATGTCATTTCCGGCCTATTTCAAAACTGCCGTTTCTATCAAGTCACAGCTCCTGTCCTTTTTTTTTTTAGAAAACAACAATATCACTGAGAAATTTCAATCACGTTTCAGGGCCATCACAGCACAGAGACAGTTCTGCTGAGAGTCTCCAATGATCTGCTCTTATCTCTTGACTCTGGCCTTTGACACAGTCGACTACACTATTCTCCTGCACCGCCTTGAGCTCCAGGTTGGTATTCAGGGCTCCTACCTAGCAGACTGGTCATTCTCTATCTCTTCTCCTTGTGTACTCCCATTAATTGTGGAGTACCTCAAGGCTCCATTTTAGGACCCATCTTATTCACCATATACATGCTCCCTCTTGGCTCCATCTTCAATAAGCATAATATCTCCTATCATTGCTATGCAGATGATACACAGCTTTACCTCCCATTAGAACCTGGTGATAACAATAATAACACAGTTAGGTCCCTTCCTGACTGCTTCCAGGATGTAGAGATTAGATGGCACAAAACTGTCTTCAGTGAAATGCTAGTAAAACAGAAGTGGTTTTATTTGGTCCCTCTGACTCCAGCACGGGTTTAGCAAATCACTTAGGGCCCCTGATCCTGAACCTTCATACATGCCAGAAATCTCTGTGTTATTTTCGACTCAGCTCTAAAGTTTGACAAATAAATTCTGTTGTCAAAGGTTGTTTTTTCCGCCAAACTGAAACCCTAACCCTCCTCTCATTAGATGATTTAAAGACTGTCACAAACGCTTTGGTTTCCTCTCGTCTGGACTACTGCAACGCCCTTTATTTGGGTATTAGCTAGTCGTCCCTGTCTCGCTTGCAACTAGTGCAGAATGCCGCTGCTCGGCTAATAACGGGGTAGAAGGAAGATAGACAGCAATACACCTGTACTGGCCTCCCTGCATTGGTTCCCAATCAAGTATAGGGCTGAGTTTAAGGTACTTAAACCAAGAGCCCCTGCCAGAGTCCCCATTTCTCTACATCCCTCTAGATCCCTTACTAATGCATTTACAATAGAAGTGATGGGAGACAAAATCCACAGTCCTCCTTCTGCGCAATAACATATTTAAAAGTTTATCTGAAGCCTCTCAATGAGACACACTTGGTAATTGTGAACCTGTCCTTCAAAGATATGACAGTTTGATACTCAAATGACAGAATCTGAGTAGACTTTTGATCGGGTAATTAGATTTTTTACAAGATAAATATTCTTCAATGGAATGTAACATCACTTATGCAAAGAAATAAAACTGCAAGACGTGTTGCTTCATCCAGCATTTTTCATTTGAACATCCTGAAAACAAAAGAGTAGATGTCAGCTGCACAATGTTAAAAGCTTTGAGCACTCTCTTTTCCTTTTTATTCATTTATTTATTTATATGTAAAGCATTTCTCCTTCACTGCTGGAATGTGTCAGCGAGAGAAAAACAATTAATACACAAGTGAAAAATAAACTGTAAAAAACGGAGACTGAAGTGAAACAGAGCGGGAAGGAGAGTAATGACGCCACACGGTGAATTTGACCTTAAACTCATGACACGACGAGATTGAGCTGCTCCCTCTGATGTGCCTCTGAAGGCAAACCGAAGCCTGACGCTGCATAATGCAAAACACGTTCAGCAATTGTTTTTTATTACCAAGAGATTTGCTGTGCTCTTTCTTCTGCGGGGCACTGCTTCACATTAATATACTTAATACAGTTTGATGCGTCCTAGCTGCTCCGTTCAAGCTGCAGTCCTCTGCTGGAGTTGATCAGCACTTCCTGTTGCTAGAGGTGAATTTCCTTGGGTTTGATTGCTCCAGCTGGGAAAAAGATTTGGTTCAGTGACCCTTCATTTACATGACTGCTGCTAAGTCCACAGTCAAGTGTAAATCCAAACCTATGCTGGACTTAAATGGAGTTTAGCAGAAATTCAATCAGGAATGCATCATTTTTTTCTCATTTTATTCACTCAGAATTGACCATTGGTGGAAACAGCCAATGCACCGACTGTACAGATGTTAGCAGCAGCTACCTAACAAGACATATTCCTCCCAACTGATTTCAAAAATTGCCAGAATCTCCATCCGTTCCTTTTTATTTTAATTTCTTCTTTTCATCTTGTCTCTGTATGTTCATGAGTAGTACCACCTGTGGGCCACAGCCCAGTGGTCGCTGTAGGAGACTTCTTATGGGAAAAAAAAACCCTTAGTGTGTAATGTGAAATTTTGTAATGTTTTGTATTTATGTCCAGATGTTTTCAACCTAGCACAAGTATCCATATATGAATGGCTAGAGGAGATTATCAGTGTTTCAGGGATATAAGAACCATGTCTGTGGGACATTCAGAGCCTTAGTAATGTCATTTTTTGATCACTCTGATTGATTTGTAATTGTACTATATCAGCCAGCAAGACATCAATACATTTTGTGACATCATTCTGATTGATATCAACTTGTGATGTCACATTTTTGTTTAGTTTTTTTCATTTTATTTTACATTTTAGCGAATTGGCTCCACAAAATTATGTGCCGGTTTTTGCTTTTAAACAGTTTTTACTGGAGAAAAAGTCATAAATTTGATGATTATGAACCAACATGTCAAGTTATAATGGAGCATCCCTTTCTCATGATTTCAAAGTGGATTCATCTTAACATGGCTGTCATCTTGGTGAAGGATAGACTCAGCAGATTTTTACAGTGTATGTATGGTTTGCCAGAGTTATGATGTTGAAAGTTCACAGTTTTTCAACAACAGTCAGATGCCAAAATGAACACTGATACAAGTTTTTTTCTTGCCATAATCATAATGCACTTACAATGTAAGTGATAGAGGACACAATCCACTCCTGATTTGAAGCTCCAGCCATCCAAATGAGTCAAATCAAGTAGATATCTTTCAACGTTACGGTCTTTTTAGTGCCAAAGTTCCTCTTTTTGTTTCTATACTTCCACCTGCAGCTCAACAGGGAAACACAAAGAGGAGAATTTGATGCTAAAAAAGACTGTAAATGTGTCAGATATCCACTTGATATGACTAACTCAGACTGCTGAAGCCTCGTATAAAACTTCAGAAAAACATTTGGAGGGGGTCTTTTAATAGCCAGTATGAACAGGAGGAATGATTCGGACACCTGACCTGAACTGTAAACTGTCCTTTAAGTTGTACAAATTTTGATGTAAATTGTGTCTGTGAAAACGAGGGTGTCTCCTGGACTCTTTATTCTCTTAGTGCCATCTCGTCTGAACAAACTCTAACACAGTTTATATAAAACTGTTCCGTCATTAATTCAACAGTAAAAGCAGAGACTAGCTGGAGAGATTATTTTGGTCTTTTGGAGGTCTGCAGTCTGTTGAGTGCTTTGTTTGTTGTGTTTTTTTGTTCGGGGGCTGATGAGTTCCTAAATTGGATTGCTTTTATATTTAGATAATGCCAGCTCGTTTGTTTGCGAGCAGTAGCTAGGAAATAGGGCTTCCAAGCAGGCTCATAAAGTCTAATAATAAAGCAGATTGGAAGCCACTAGATGACAAAGGGGCAGTTTTATTTGCTCATTGATGCTATTAAACAGTGATGTACCACAGATGCAAAAAGAAAACAAACTGAGGAGGAGGTGTGTTTAGCGATTACTGCATGTAATACAGCTGCTTTTGCTGTTTGGGTCAACAAATAGCTTCCAATCTGTAGTTATTGACTTCTTGAGGAGAAAAAAAACAAACAAACTAGCATTGCTTTTCACATCACTGCATGAACTCAATGTTCAGTGCTCATGCTAGGCTACATACTACTGTACAATCAGTGTGGCTGAATGTTCATTTTAACTACACAATGAACAAAAAGAAGTGTACTGAGTTGAAGCAGCTTGAAATTGTATCCAATATTATATGGTATGTTAGTGTGGGCACTTATATTGTGAAAGAGAAGTCTGTAAATCAGTGGATACATTTTTTTTTGAGCATCACAACCCCCATGAAAGGACTTGTTCCCTAGAACTGGATCCATTGGGCCCATTGAACATGTGCAGTATGTTTTCAGGAAGCTTTCATAGGAATGAATGGGGTCCTGAATCTGATGCTGTATCCATGGTCAGCACCATGAAAATAATGTTTAAATTAAATGTGTTACATTTAAAATGTGTGTAGTGACTAGACCTTTAATCACTACTGGCGCTAAATGGTGTGATGTTAAGACGTGGACTGAGAAGATTTCGTTTAGTTGGTAAACTTATTTATTGTCGTAACTGGAATTTACGTTTTACCAGAAAAAAAAGCAAACCCAAACAAAAAAAGCAAGCATCACCGAGCCCAGTCGAAAACTTTTTTGTCTTTCCATCAGCACACCTGCTGATGATTGGCATGACCTTAAATACATTTTGCTTGGCCGGCCCTGAACATGCTCCCCCTGACTCCTGGGAGGAGCATCACCTCAATACATATCTGGTTGGCTCCTACAATGTGAGTTGATTGCTGATGCTGAAATACACTAACACTGGTTCACAGAGGTTGTAGATGTTTTAATTTATCCTTGAACCTGCATTCACTCATCATAACACATCCTGCAGTTATGAGACAACACTGTCATTCATTTGGAGTCGTGTTTCTGTCCACTTGGTGAATATAAGTCTTCTGTTTTTGCTCTCTACCAACTCCTTTAGCTAAATGCTCCACTATGTTCTCCAGCTAGTCTACAGCTAACTGTGTCTATTTGCCATTTGGTGCTGAGCAGGTAGATTTTTCTGTGAAAACAGCTGCCTGCTGTGTCCAAAGATGACGCTATTAGAGCGTTGAGAGTGAACCAAAACAGTAAAGTTGTAGCTGGACAGCTAAACAATGAGCTGAAACTCACTATAAAGCTCCATAAAGCTGAGAGGAGCTGCAGAGTCTCTGATAATTATCTGTAGGTTCATCACTACGAGCCACAACCCACATTTACACACTGACAGCTCATACATTATTATGAAAATATATAGTTTATAACCTCTTTGACCTGCAATGTTGGTTATTAGGCTACTGCAATAATCAAGTCTTCTAGTGGGATCATAGCTGCACTGATGTTTCACATGTGCATAAACTTCACCAGAGGGCCTGAGATTTCATGGGTCCTTCCATCTGATTAAAAAAAAAAAATGTCAGAGGGAGAGCACCTGCAGCCCACTGGCCCTTAAGATATCAGCAGGAGATAAAGATGACCCATGGGAGGGCCATGCCACAGCTTGGCTTGGCTCAGCGTTTGATCCCTGCAGAGCTCTGTACCAATATACCAGTCACTTTCATCACATGACCTCAAAGCCACAGATCAAAAGGTACCTGCAGCCAAGCCTAAGAACCAATCATCGCCTCTGTTGATCAAATATCTGCACGTGTACAATCTGGCTGAATGTGAGCGATTCAGTTCCAGCAGAATCTTTTGTGTGCGATTTAAACATGAAAATGTCAACAAAACTACGACAACTTCAAGCAGCCTTCAGCGATAGAAACACATTGACGTCCTGGTGTGTGCTGTTCTGCTCTACAGAATGTTCTGCACCCTTTTTAACATGTGGAAATAGACAACACTGTCAGCTGTGGGTGCCTGGCAGCGATCAAAGCCTGAAGATCTAATTTATCCGATCAGGATTTTCTGCTGCTGTCACAACAATTATATTTCTCCACAGCTCTGGGACTAGCACCGAGTCTGACTTCAATGAATAAACAGAGATTTTTCTTCAGGCATACAGTTCTTATGTGTTCAGGAGTTACACTAACGAGACCTTCACAAGGATGCTGTCATGCAATATTTCACTAAGTTTAATGTTACCTGCCCTCTTAGTACATGATAGCTAAAGTAGCTAATGTTAGCCCAAGTGTATACCAGTTCACAGTAAGCTAGCATTAGCTTCAGTCCAAGGTAAGGCATGAAAGGCAACGCCCTGCCTTGGAAAGTCTTGGCTCCAAACAGAAAGTTGGTGCCGACCATAAACTGCAACTCTGGACTTCAAACCGGTTCCAATGCGCAGCAACGAGTGACGTCACAAAACAACCAAACCAAACACGGACCACAGACAGCTGTCTTATAAGCATCTCAAAGCCTTTAACCAGCTGATGAGACAATAACAACTAGACAAACAATAATAGCCTATTATAAAGAACGTTAGAGGTCGTTAAGTTTAGCTTGACTTCATTTTATTTCCCTTTAAAGGTGCAGTGTGTTGAATTTAGTTGCATCTAGTGGAACAGACTTGGCAGAAATGGAATATAATATTCATAAGTGTGTTTTAATTGATGTATAATCACCTGAAAATAAGAACTGCGTTACCTTAGAACAAGCCCTTTATCTCTACATAGGGAGCAGGTCTTCTTCCACAGAGCCCGCCATGTTGCATCGCCATGTTTCTTTGCATCGCCAGTTGGACAAACCAAACACTGGCTCTAAAGAGGGCCTTTCACATTTTTCATGTTTCATGTTTGAAAGATGAGGGGGAGGGAAAAGGTATTAGTTGGGTGCAGTCTACAACCTCAGCACTAGATACCACTAAATCCTACGAACTGCACCATCATTGGACAACTCAACATTATCAACTCATACTCAACATTATTATTATAAGCACATACTTATTCTACTAGACCTTGGCTCCACCTTTGATACAGTTGACCATACTACTCTCCTGAACAGTCTTGAGCACCTGGACGGTATCCAGGGTAGCGCCCTCCAGCAGTTTGTGTCCTACAAACCCATCACATGTGGAGTACCTCAAGGTTCTAATTTTAGGCCCCATATTATTCGCCTTATACATGCTCCCTTTAAGCTCTATCCTCAAAAAAATACAGTATCTCCTGCCATTGCTACGCAAATGACACTCAGCTATACCTCCCATTACAGTTAGGTCCTTCCTTGGCTGCCTCTGGGATTTGAAATATTGGATGGTTAAAAAAAAAACTGTCTTCAGTTAAATGACACTAAGACTGAAGTGGTCTTATTGGGGCCTTCCAACTCCATCGGGGTTTAAAGGTAATCACTTAATGGCCCAGGCCACTAACCTTCACGCCCATGCCAGAAATTTTGGCGTCATCTTCGAGCCATGCTTTAAAATTTTGACAAACAAATTAACACTGTTGTGAAAGGTTGCTGTTTCCAGCTAAGAAATAACACCAAACTCAAACCATTCCTCTCGTTTAATGACCTGAAGATTGTCACAAATGCCTTAATTTCCTCTCGGCTGGATTACTGCAATCCTCTTTATTTGGGTATTAGCCAGTCATCCTTGTCTCGCTTGCAGCTGGAGTAGAACGCTGCTGCTGGACTGCTAACTGGTACCAAAGAAGAGAGACGGCATCATGCTGGTGCTGGCATCCCTGCATTGGCTACCAATCAAATATAGGACTGAGTTTAAGGTTTTATTAATTGTTTTCAAAGCTTTACATGGCCTGGTGCCCCAGTACATCTCTGAGATCCTCAGACAAGCTGCTCCCTCGATCAAGGCTGAGGGGTAAGGCGGCAGTAGCCTCCCCAAAGCTTTGGAGCAGTTTACCATTCAATTCAATTAAGTGTTCCCCCTCTGTAGACACTTTTAAGGCTGAACTTAAGACCCACATGTTTTCTCAGGCTTTTGAGTGTCCTCAAGGTTTTTATGTTTCATTTTTTAACTCTCCTGTTATTTCCAACTGTTCCTTGACTGACTGACTTTGGTCTGACTGGTTAACTGACTGCTCCGACACTCTCCTAATGCTCTTAGGATCAATACTAAACACTTTCTGTCCTCTGAAATCACATCAGGAAGATGTGAAGGACATATAACAGTCATTACTAAATGTTTTGAACAAGGGCATCTCATCATTAATATATTATTTTCTTACTATTTTGCTAAATAAATATGAACATTTTTAAGCTCCAATAATCACCTTTTCCCTGCGGGTGTTGATAATATTTGCATGTGTGGATGTATTGAGATTCTTTCTGTCAGATCACCGTTGAGTTGAGTGTGGGAAAAAGTCATAATATTAACATTACATTAATTAGTTTTTATGTTATGTTTTCAAATATATCAAAACAAAGTCCATTAAAGTACATATAAAATGCACATTTCCAGGTCTATATTTAAATTCTTGGGGCTCCACTGGAATATCTTTGATTGATTTACTTAAAAAAAGCTGCTTATTTATCTTATATTGCCTGTTTATGCAGCCCCTTAGTTCAGCCTCTGACTGAAAGAGAAACAGCCACTTGGGAGGCTACGACAACACACTATCAACTTCTCAAATAACGTCTGCACATGTTTGAGGCAGAATCCGATCTGAAATATGAGTGGACAATGCACATACATGGAAATACTTTAGCAACAACCTTAACAACTAAGGCTACAGAATGAATGGCCACGTATAGGCATGTGCAATAAGCCAATATCAGCTCGTCAGCAAGGTAGAAAATCATGTCAAGGCCTGGTTTTGACTCATAACAGTATATAAGTAATAAAAAAGTATGCTATGGCCCTTTTGCTTAAGTTCCCTTCCTGGTTTTCTTGTGCTGTCTTGTTCCCTCCATTTCTTCCGTCTCATTTTCCTTTTGTCTCTTTCATTCCCTCTCATTATCCCCTTTGTTTTCCTTTCAAGGACAATCTACAGGTAAAGATGTGTTTGCAGCGGCAGTGATCCTGGCAAACGCCTGGTTTTATCTGGAGACTCAACACAACTTTACTTTTAAATCCATCATGTGTGTTCCTGTAGGCTCAGCATGGGGACAGGCGTTGGGGGTTAGGCTATGTGGTGTGGCCCAGGAGTGATGTCATCATGGTCTACCTTAATACCTCTGGAAACTGGGATCCACGTCAGACAGACTGTGACAATAGAGGAGAGGGTAGTAGGGTATGTTTCTTTATATCAATTCAATTCAACACACACACACACACACACGTCCACCTCTTCTTTCAGTTCAGGAATAGCTGAGCAGGGCAGCTTTGGGATCCAGGACGGGCTCAGGATGGATTGATCACAGCCTGCAGATGTGTGCTTGAGGATCCAAGACGCTCAGGAATGAAATCACAAGAAGTGAAGCAACTCATGCTTGTCTTATTCCCCCTCCTTTTCTCTTTAACCCATACTGAGTACTTGAGTATTTCCATTTGATGCTACTTTAGACTTTCTACTCCACTACATTTATTTAACAGCTTTAGTTACTTTTCAGATGAAGATTTGACACAATGGATAATATAACAAGCTTTTAAAATACAACACATTGTTAAAGATGAAACCAGTGGTTTTCAACCTTTTTGGCTTTTGATGTCTTACAAAAAGCAGTGTGCAGTCGGGGTCACATTTCACATGTCTATGAGTTGTTAACAGCTCCACCAAATAGTGATTTTTCCCTCTAAACTTCTCACATGCTTTCATTTCAATAAATGATCCAATATTCCAGCAAAAATCAAAGATTAGAGAAAAAGCCCAAAAACTGAAAACAGATTTGTGTATCAGAACTTTGTTTTTTCTTCTTTCCTCTCCCATTAATCATCTCAAATCATCTCTTAGGTTGGGAACCACTGGTTTAACTGTAGTCAAACTAGCTCCACCTCTAGCATGGGGGTCTATGGGGATTGATTTGCTTTTGGAACCAGCCTCATTTGGCAATTTAAGGAACTGCAGTTTTCCACATTGACTTCATACTTCTCAGGAGACACACTCAGCTAACCAATTTCCAGGGGCTGTTGAATAGACCTAAATGGACTTCTTGTATGATTTGGCATATATATGGGCACCTAAATTGAGCTAGATGGGAAAGTCTGCATGTTGGTGGCTCCAAATGGCAGAGAGAGAAAGCTGATTGAATTCCAGCACTGAAAAGAATGGAGATGTGATGTTGATTAGTCCAGCTTCCTCACAGTGTTTAATGTATAATCTGTAATTATTAGGTTTGTAGTCTGCTGGTCGACTAGTCGATTAGTTGGTCAATATGCTCTCGTCTGACTAAATTCTCATTGGTTGAATAATCTCTGTGTTACTTTCATAAGGAGAAAAGTGCTACATCAGCAGCTTTCCAGGATTAATTCATTATTTCCTGCGGCGGGAGGTACAGACTAACAAACTACCTGTGAAAACAGCGGGGGTGTATTCAAAACACCCCCGCTGTTTTCACAACTTTGGACTCGCCCAAACTAACGGAGACTTCTGGGTCTAACTGTTCTCAACGGTTACTGAACGTTTACTGAATCAGTGTTTCTCCTACAATTATATCAACGAGAACCCCTGCTAGGACAAAAAAATATTGTTTAATGCCAGAATTAACGCCAAATATCCACTCATTCAGAAATATTTAGCATTTGGGAGTCTGTGCAGTGCTGTTCAAGACAGGAGTTAACTGACGTTGTCGTTGCCTGGGAAACGAGCGTAACTCTGTTAAGTCGTGACGGTGGATACGAGTGGAGCAGAGGAAAAGGTTAGCGGTAAGTTGTCAGTCTGGCAGTAAATGTACAGCACAGACTACAGTGTGTCAGTTAAATGATGAAAAGTCACGTGTGTTGTTTCTCCAAGTGCTGGAAAAGTGAAGGGAGTTAGCTCCAAAGTTAGCAACGATGGGTTAGCCTAGCCTGAAGACGCTAAACAGAGAAATACAGAACAGAGAAATGTGTAGCTGCTGATTCAGTGTTTTTTCCTGTAATCAACGCGTCCGTTTGTTCTGGAGAGGAGGAGACCTCTCTGGCACATTTTTTTCTTTACAAAAATATCACTGTGCAGCTTGTGATGTACAACATTGATCAAAAATGGAAATAGTTGCAGTGACGAATTCTTCGCTAATCAGGGAGCTGCTTTGGAAACTTTACTTCTGATAAACTAAAAAGTATTGATTTAAAGTTGTGACTTATTTTAAACACATTGACCTGGAATATAACATTACATAGAATAAAGAAATGGACTGTCTACTTTTTTTTGATAGTGAATAATAAAGAGTGTATTGTGATGATGGTAAACAGTGTTTTGTGCGTTTAAGCTACATTTCCAAGTGTTTTTTTTTGTTTAAATTCTGAAAATCTTTTGCTTGTCTTTTCCTCCCAAAAAACTTAACTGACTTTAGCCTCTCTCTGTTTTTTTGTCATTCTGTTCATGTTCAACACACAATCACAAGGCTTCCTCTGGGGGATTAATTTAGTGGAGGAGAAGTGATTCCTTTCTCATCGTGTCTGTCTTCCTCTCTCCAGTTCTTTATTTTCTGTCGGTCATTTTCCTCCTCTGTGTCTCTCCGTCAGATGCCTTCAAGTTATGTAACAGTCTCTCATGGCAGCCATGTTGTGAAGTCCACAGCTCACGGCTAACTGTTTTTGGTCAGTTTTGCCACTTCAAGAGCATCATGGAGACAGAAATTTGTGTGTCATTGTTGACAAAGAACCAAACATTGTGCAGCTTAAAGCTCCCCTGCGGCGTTTTCATGTAAACTAGCAAAAGTTAAGTTTAAACTGACACATTGAAACTCATGGGGCCTCATTCCCAAACAATGCATACATGCAAATCTATGCTTAAACTGTCAGGTTTTGGAAAAGCAGGACCCAGGCGCAGAGGCGTTATGAACGTAATTAGTTGTTTATTTCCAGACAGGACAGGCTTGGACAGGCTTGGACAGGCTTGGACAGGCTTGGACAGGCTTGGACAGGCTTGGACAGGCTTGGACAGGCTTGGACAGGCTTGGACAGGCTTGGACAGGCTTGGACAGGCTTGGACAGGCTTGGCATGAAACAAAGCAAACCGATAAAGACAGAACTGAAAACCAGGGCTTAAATACACGGACAGAACTGACGAGGGAACGGGGAACAGGTGAGGGTACAGGTGGCAACACTTGGGGTAATCAGACAGACACATGAGGAAGGGCAAGTGACCAGACTTTTCAAAATAAAACAGGAAATGACGAGACAAAACATGGAAACAGGACAAAAACCCAACTAAATTTCACCACAGCGTGACATGCAGACCATGCATACGCACAAATCATAAACATCCTATGGTCTTAAAAAATGATACAGTTAAATATTCATTCAATGTAAACAGTATATTTGAACCACAGTTATTTTTTAAAGAAATGATTGGGCCTAAATAAACAACATTTAAAAGTGTGTAATTGCTAATAATGCACAATTTAATTACAAATTATAAAATTCATAGCTAAGATGTTGTAATACATAAATCATCATCGCAAATGTAATGAAATTATCAATATATTAAAATTGTCCTGTTCCCACTTTTAGATGACAATATTTTATATTGGAATGTGACAGTGATTTATGACCTCCATCAGATTTGGCTGTGATACATGCAGCTGGTTATCCAGCAGCCTGCTCAGTGTCCTCATAGCCTGACAGTTCAGTGGTGGCACAGGGACGCAACATGGTGCACACCTGGTGAAGCAGTATAGATTTATTTAGATCAATTCCACCAACCACCATTTATCAGTTTTGTTATGGAGGTACTGTACGGTAGTGGTGCAACACATATGCAGGCTGTATACAGGATTCATAATCAGGCTCCAAATGGTTTGTGCCAATGACATGGTTACCGGCCATCAACCTTTTCTGGCTTCTACTTCACAAGCAGCAAAGTTTTTCTACATTTTTATCATCACTGTCCTCTTTGCAATGAGTGACAGCTCTCTCCACTGTTGCACCGCTCTAACAGAGCTTTCCTTATATAGATAAATGGTGAGCGTGGAAGGATGCTAATTACCGATTTTGCACTTATTTTGCTCCAAAGCACGACTAGAGGTCAGCGACTCCATAGGATACTTTTAAATCCAGTATTAAGACAATGTTGGAGAGTAAGCTATCTGTTATTTAACGAGCGCTTTCATGAATCTGACACTTTTATTACACACCTTTTTTACACAAACTTTTATTAATGTATTCATTAAACACTTGACACAGAGGGACCTTGCTTCGTTCCTGATAAATGGGAGCTTGACTGATATATTACCGCCTGATAAACACAACACACACAGCATGTCACAGGAAGGTTAAGACAAACTGACAAGCTTCACTGTACATACACTTAACATCATAACAGATTGGGTCAAAACTCCATTTCATGCTGATAATTCATGTCTGACATTACCTTGCTGGTTGTTATTGCAGCAGTTTTAGTAACCGTGTGGCTGGTAATTAGAAATGGGTTAATTGAAGTCCTCAGAATAACAGACATGCACAGCTTGTTGGATTTTTTTCAGTCTGGCAGGAAAAGTGAAGTAAAAAAAAACAAACATTTGACAGACTAATTAAAAAATGAGGACTTGTTCATATACCATCCTCAAATGAAGGCCAATAGTTAATGCATAAAACACTGAAATAAGCAAAACCCAGAACAAAACAAACTTGAGATACAGTATTGTTCATTTGCAGACATTGCTGAATGTGACATTGGGAAAACAAGAGAGGTGGTTTGGTTCAATGCAAAGTCAATGGGAAGACACAAGCAAACAGAGGTTCAAGTAGAAAATGGTTCAACATGAGAAAAAAACATATAGACATCATATGAGATCTGGGAATGAGATGACGCATGGCTTTATGGTTAGTGATGTTTGTCCACATTGGTCCAGATTGAAATCTTTCTATAATATGGATTACCATGAAATTTTGTACAAACATTCATGGTGCCCGGAGGATGTAGCTCACTGACTTTGGTCATCCTCCGCCATGAGGTTTAGCCAAAGATGTACAGACAACTGGATTACTTTTAATACTGAAGAAAACTTTAAAATGTCTCAGATAAGTTCTGAAGTTTTTTGGATTTCTAAGTGGACTTATGGAGGTATATGGGCGATGGATATGGGAAGTCACCCTGGAACAGTCAATATGTCTGTTTCATGTCTGTTTATTGAAAGCTGACTGTTTAATAGCACATTCACCATAACCATTTTTATGAGGTGAAAACTTTTCACGGTGGTGTTTTCAGATTGTCCTGCCGTCAGCACGTGGTCAAAATATGAATGAGCGCAACTAATAGCACAATGGCTACATTACATGGTGTGTTTCTGTGGTTTTCTTGACTATATTGTGGCCATCTAAGCCTCTGTCTAACTTGAAAGCTAGTTGCTCTCCATGTTTAACAAATGAGTGCAGCTAACTAAAACTGAAAAGTCACCCATTATTGATTTGAACTTTGACCACAAACCCCACCTCTGGGCACAACGAGGGCACTTCAACCATACCAGTGTGCGTTGGAATAATGGATTTAGTGTCTTCATTTATCAAGCAAACCCCCTGATCACAGAGTACAGCATCATATTGTCAGTTTACAGCATCGGTTCACTGTTTACTGGATGACCCCAGGACCAAAGATGCGGCCAGTAAATTAGTGTGAGGGGAGTGAGGGACCTCAGAGTCTATTGCAGCAACTCTAAAGCTGAGGGTCAGGACCCAGAATGGGATGAACACTGATGGGTCTTCAACAAAAGTAGCTTTTGTAATGAGCTCCGATCCCAGCAACCCACCATGGGCTGAAAACCCCTTCTCTCCGGTGAAACTGGATTCAAAATGCAAAAGTTTAAGGAACTAATTACTGCCTCTCAGAAAGGCGTTCGGGGACAACTGGAGTCTGTGAGGGGTTATCACAGGTGATTAGCTAATAGAGAATAAAAGAAAGAGTCATTATCTTTAAAGCTGGCATGGTTTTTGTGTATTGCCCAACAGCAGACAGATTCTTCCACCACAGGATCTGGGATTCTACATGAGCCATGGAGCTTGTGAGTTCATCGGCAACTTGCTGCTACCATGTACATAAATTACAGTGTCATCTGCATACATTTGGATGTTGGGACATCTTTTCCATCAGGACATACAGATGGAAAATCATTGATATATAATGTAAATAGCAATGGGTCCAAGATACATCCTTATGGGACACTTGTGGACAGACAGAGGACAGCTTATTGATTGATTCTGTGCTTGGGTGTGATGAGATTGATTTAATAAATATGATTCAATCCTTTTAAGTGTGTCTGAAGACAACTGAAGCTCTGTGATTAACAGTGCCAAAGGTCTTCTTGAGGTCAAGAAACAGCCCTGACAACATCACCTTCATCTAATAGTGATTTGATTTTATCTATAAAAAACATTTGGCTGGCTCTGAATCCAGACTGGTGCGGAGCAAATGAGCTAGTGGTCAGATGGCAGATGATTTGCTCAGGATGCTGAGGGATCTCCACTTTTGAATATTGGAACATATTGGAATAAATAAATTGGAATAAAGAAGGAGTAAAGAAATTATATTTGTTTATGTAGCTTCCAGAGCTAACCAATCAAAGTATAGTGTGCTCATTGGGAGGCAGGCCTTAAAGAGACAGGAGCTAAAATGCCCTGGTTCAGACAGAGGCTGAGTTAAATAAGGATTTAGGAAGAGGGTTTTTTTTAACTGTAAATCAAAAAAATATATCCCACTGACTGTCTCTTTAAGCATATTACCAAAAAAGAAGGGAGTCCCAAACTTTTAAAACTGTTCTGTTTTAATATGTGTGTAAAAATAATTTGTTGGTGATGAAAATGTATTCAGAAGTAGCCTATTAACCATGCATTTACAATATAATAATGTGAATTCTACTAAGTTTTTGGTTTATTATTTTATTAGAAACAGTAATAATAACTGCAACACCAGACCTGTTTGTTTCTAAGAGCAGTGCTTAAAGGTTAATTACATGTTTGGTTTATTATGTGGTATAAAAATGTGAACCTATCCAACTGTAAGGCTCCGTAGAGGAAATTAAACTCTATATATTAAACTCACAGTTGTTTCAGTCTGCACACCACAGCACATTGTGTAACTGGATTATGATTTTCTCAGGTTGGTATCCACTGACCCATTTTATCTCCATGTGACTCACGTCTGGGTACCACAAAAGTCACTGAAGCACTCTGCTCAAACCTCTCCTCCCTCCTCCTCTGATCTGCTCCCACCCTCTCTCGTTTTCCCACATTCCTCTGAGGTGACGTCTCCCGCTGTTGTGTAACATTCATCGCCCCGTGGAGAGGCCAGCACACTGCAGGGTCCTGACAGGTAACTCCCTGGATGGCCATTTGCCTCCACTGGCAAACATTACATGCCATTACAGAGAAAGAGGCCTGGAAGAGAGAAGGAGGGGAGAACGAGTGAAAAGCAATAAGAGAGAAGCAGGGTAGACAGAAAGAAGAGGCTATCTTTTGAGTATCGAAAAGTCACCTTGTAAAAATTGTTTTAAAAGTTTAGATTACTCCTTTGTAGATAACTGCAACTTCGAACAGTTACGCAGTTTTACAGTGAAGAAAATGGCAAATATATCCATTGAAACGTCTCAAACCAGTGAAATCAACTTGTCTGATGTATATCCATCAGTTCTGTGTGTTTTCAAACACAAATATTGAATATATGCACAGCTGCCCTCTCAAACCTCACACACGATGCTGTTGGTTTTCGCATGCCAAAGGTAATTTTGTGGGGCTGGACAATCAGTGAGTTATAACAGGGTTTCTCTAACCATTGCATTACCAGATTCTGATGCTGTAATGTACTGTACATCTGCAATATGACGTATAAAGTCATGGTGTTCCAAATCAAAACTTCCTAAATCACCAGTTGAATACTACTGTAACATTTTGCATATATTTCAATAACACAAGTAATGTCTCTTGGTTCATCACTATTCTTGGGGTTATGCTAGATGATCAGCCGTTCTTCACTGAACACATGGCAACAGTCTCCCAGTCATGTGGATACACTTTTTAAAACATCAGGATAATTCAGCAGTACCTGTCTGAGCATGCAGCATGACCTCTAGTCCAGGTCCTGGTAAATGATAAATGGTAAATGGACTGTGTTTATATAGCTCCTTCCTAGTATTATCAACCATTTAAAGCGTTTCCCAGTACATGCCAACATTCACAGACACATTTATACACTCATGGCAGCGATTGCCAACTTGCTCACCAGGAGTGATACAGTGCTTCATATCCAAAGTGCCCCACAATATTTCTATCCTCACCCATTCACATATCGATGGCGCATTGGGAGCAATGTGGGATTCAGTATCTTGCTCACCATGCAGCCTAGAGGAGCTAGGGATCTAACCACTAACCACAAGCCACAGCTGCCTCGCTCATCACGACTGGACTACTGTAACTCACCCCTGGTTGGACTACTGGCATGCTCTGTTAAGTTCACAGCATTGTGTCTAACCAACCTAAATGAGCTCATATTACACATCTATTAGTCTCCCTCCACTGGCTCCCTGTGGCGGTTTGCATCAAGTCCAAAGCTTTTATGCTATCCTTCAAGGCAACCATTGCGATTGAAGTCACTCATCAGGCTGTGTGTCCCCTCCCATCTGCTCTGGTCTGCAAATGAACATCTGTTAATAAGTCTGGTATGAAATCACCATACAGACATACATGGTCTGCTGACTCCCTTGGCGCATTCAAGAAATGCAACTCTTCCATGAACACTTGAGCCCTTTAACCTTTGAGCACTTTGTTGATTTTTGTGCTACTGTTTTGTTGTTTACGGTATTTCTTATGTACTTGTCTACTTGCTTTAATTAAAAAATACCTTCTCTCTAGCTTTCTCTTTCATTGTACTTGTAGTTGCTTTGGATAAAAGAATCTGCCAAATGACTTTATGTAAATGTAAGTCTGAATATAGTTTGTCTTGTCCAGCCTGAATTGTGGCAGGGATGTAAACCACCAAACTGCAAGAAAAAGGACTATTTTTCTTTGGCTCACAGTCCAAAGCACTATTTTCAGAAAGCTCGTCATTGCTGTGCTCCTGTTGCCTTAAGGCATGCTGAGTATCTGATGTTTTCTGAGTCACAAGGTCAGACAGACAGTGCTGATGTAAAGGCAGCTCACACACACACACACACACACAACATGGATGAGAAAGTCTTAAATTATTCAAGAGCAGACAAACCGAGACCTGGTAACTTTTCAAAGTGTGAAAGAGAACGCTTCTCTGTCAGCGAGATCCCGTGGGTCCACTGACGCAAAACTCTTCACATTTTGACCACTCAGACTCATGCCACACTGCCGCCTACTTCTGAATTTCCCTCCTTCCAACTCCCTAGCCTCCTCTATTGGAATTCAGTTTGTAATGTTGAATGTTTGCAAGCATGTGTAGGAACATGGAAGTACTATGGTTGAGAAAATGTAGGGCTGTCTGTCGGCAAGGTTAAGCGGTGAAAATATTCCAAATATAGCTTACACTTAAATTGATGTTGACTCTTTCAGGTGAGCCTTTTTTCAGGTGGCTAAAATATGTTTTGCTACTGGCTTCATCCACAGCAATACATTGCCTAGCTTCACTGCAAGTACTCCTGCCCACATCTCCAATTTGGCTGAGTGTGGACCACCATCTACTGTAGGTAATACACTATCCCTTTAATGTGCAGATGTTCAACAATTTAAATTTGCCAATTTAAAAATATGATGGTCCTTCCCCTTGCAAAATTAGGACAACTGTATGTAGAAAGCATAAACTGATACATCAGTGTTTCTCAGTATACATGTATTCTTAGCCACCATGTTTATTTTCTTTATTTTAGGAGAAAAGTCAGGCCTTTTTGTTACAGTTAATTAACTCCTCTTTTAGATGTCTTAAATACCTAATAGACTCAAGCGTCCCTTGAAGCTAAAAATGCTGTTTCAGGGTGGGTCAGTAACTGATGGGCGTCCACATCAGTGATGACTTCACCTGGATGTGTAGCATCACCCAGCTGTACTTTCTAAGGAGACATCCGGCATGTCACCAAGGATTCTCAGCAGCTCCTACAGTTGCGTCACAGAGAGCATTTTGACCAGCTGCATTCGTGTGTGCTATGGCAACAGCCCCACCATGGACCACAAACCACACCTGTAGAGAGTGGTAAAGACTGCTGAGAAGATTGTCAGGGTGCCCCTACCATTTCTGCAGGTCCAGAGATTCCATAGAAAAGCCTGCAGCATCATCAGAGACTCCCTCAGCACGGGTATTTCCACACTTATGCCCTCTGGCAGGAGGTACAGAAGTGTGAAATGCAGGGTCTCTAGGCTGAGGGACAGCTTTTCCCCTCAGGCCATCATAATGATCAACAGATCCAATTCACTGTACCTACCCCCACCCTACCTCACCTCATTATACAGGAAGTAATCTTCACCCCCACACCACCCGACCACCCCCTGATACACACACAGATGCACATACATACTCTATACTGCACACCCACTGTCTGTATATAGAAATATGCACTGATATTTTGTCGTCTAATCATTGTCATCGGTGGTCACTCAAAGTTGACTTGATGATCCTCCTTGGGGTCCTTACTGTGGGTCTTCAGGTGGTTGAAGAGGCCAAGTGTGGGCATTTATGTGAGGTGCTGGAAGTGGAGTGTGGGAGAGCCTTTTTGGTGGAGACTCTCTCCTTTCTTTCCTGCTGCTTGACTCTGGCAGCCAGTTGGACATAATTTCATGGAATATAGCTCCTTCATAAAAACCCAACAGTTTCTCCATGTGACTCTGTTTTGAACAAGGTCATCTCAGTTAAAGCTGTTTATATGGTCGATCCTGATGTTGTCCTTGAATGCTTTGTCTGACCTCAAGGGTCTTGTTGGCTAGCATTTAGTTCTGAGTCGAGGATCTTTTTTGGGAAGGATGTGTGAGGCATTTGTATTACATGACCTGTCCATTTCACCAGTGTTTAATGATGGTGATGGCAATGCTGTCGATGTTCGCTTCCTCAAGAACAATCTCTTTCCAGCTGATAAGCGTGGGCAAGATAACTGTGCTGTAGACCAGTAGCTTGGCATTACAAGCAAGTCAGTTACGAAACTTTGCAAAAGCCCCACTGGCACAGAAGATGCTATGATGTACCTCGCTGTCAATATCTGCCCTTGACGATGAGCTGACATAAACGGTAGGGGAACTGGTCCACATTTTCAAGGCTTACACTGTCAATTTTTACCGTTGTTCATGGCCAAACCAACAAGTGTGTACACCCTGGCAAAAGCATCAAGTATACACTGAGATCTTTTTCTGTGTTGGCAACAATGGCATTTGACTATGGTGACTAGAGTTTTCTGCACTCTTATTTGTGATAATGCTATCTCTCTCTTCTTTCTTCTTTCTATGGACTTTCTGTCACTGTCTCATCATACATCACATTCTGTGTCTATCAAGTCACCCCAACTAAAAACATTGTTACTCACCCAAATAACAAACCTTAGGTAACTAAAAGTTTTTTTTTATACTGATGATCCTCTGGAGAAAAAGGTTGTTTCCAGATAAGTAAGGAATGAAATAAGGAATGCCAAAATGAAGTATAAAAAGATAATAGAAATGCAATATAGCAGGAATGACCTTAGAGCAGTCTGGCAAGGGATAAAATCAATGGCCACCATTAATCAATATGCAAGTGAGACTAGGCAATTCATCAGTGTAAATGGTGTGGAGGATGCTGACTTGCTGAACACTTTTAACTCATTTTTCAAGGTCTGATAATGTCTCTGATAATGTTACCATGGTGAGAGGGTCTCTTGTACCTCAGGATGATATTGTGATATCTCAGGAATGTGTCACATCCTTATTTAAGAGGGTGAACATGAGAAAAGCTGGTGCCCAGATGCCATTTGTGGGCACACTGTGCACTACTATGCTTACCAGCTCAGTAAGGTCTTCAAACTCTTCCAGATGCGTGTTGAACATGGCCAGATACCCATAATCTCTTTGGCTTTTGACAAGATGCTTCTTATTTTAAATGACTTGATGAGCTTTTAATGTTGCTTTTGGATTTTTTAACAGACATAATCCAGCAGGTTTTAATGAATGGACATATGTCCAATACCAGAGTTTCAAATATGGGTTCACTCCAGGGACATGTCTTGTCCCCTTTACCTTTTTTATTATGTAAATAGCTGCAGGATTTCTCAAGAGGGGAGCCACCTTATGAAATTCTCTGACAACACTGCCTTATTCACTCTTTTATGGGCTCAGTCAGATTAGAATTGTGTCCTTTGTTAAATGGTGATTACTTCCTTGACCTTAATGTGTCAAAAACTAAGGAACTAATCATTGATTTTAGGAAAAATAGTTACAAGTCTAAAGCTAGCATTATACATGGCAAGGATGTTCAAATTGTTGACACATAGGTGGAACAGTGTTCGACTCTCGGCTCAAATTAAAAATGAACAGAGTTGGTTGTCAAGCGTCGACAATGAAGAATTCACCTAATGTGGAAGCTTAATTCTTTTAAAGTCTGCGACACTATTTAATGCAGTTTTTATCAATCATTAATTGAAGGTTAATTGGTCTTCTTCTCATTTATTTGCTGGTTTAATGGGTTGTCTGAGAAGGACAAGAATAGCCTAAATGCCTAAATGGTATTGTTAAGATCTACTCCAAGATCATTGGAGTCCAGACTTTTGTTCCCTCTGGGAGAAACATGTGGCCCAGAAAGCAAAAGGAATTATCAGCCCATCTGACCATGTTCAGTGAATTCACTGAAATGCCCTCAGGCCGGTGTTATTATGTGCCCCTTAGGAAAACAAACCCCTACTCTAAGTCTTTCATTCCTCCTGCTATCAGGCTTCTTAATGCCAACAGTCATTTAAAATGAATGCCACATTCTTTTAAAGTTATGTGAACTATCACAGGTGTTTTTATCTTTGTTTGCTTTTTCACCTGGTTCCTTGCATACGTCTGCATTTACGGGGTGACCTGAGGGTACAAAAGTGTTTCTGAATGCTTCATTCCTTAAACTGATGTGAGTTATTTTTGTTTTGTCTGCTTTTCATCTGGTTCCTTGTGTAAGTCTGTATATATGGAGTGACCCAGGGGTTCCAGAGTGTGTTTAATGCTCCTTGTACCCATGTGCTGATCTGTTGTCTCTGACATGTTGCTGCTTGCTTGTGAGTTTTTTCTTTTGTGTGTGGACTGGGTAGGCTGTAGAAACGAATTTCCTTCTGGGATGGGATAAATAAAGTCATCTGAATCTGTATATTGCAGCTCCACAATGGATGTGTGAAAGATATTTTTTGACCTTGACAGGTTTGGTCTTACTGCCATTATAGAGGACTGCTGCTGACATGTTGCTGTGAAGGAGCCTCATAATCCTGATGTACATTTCCCGACATCCACACTTTGATGGATTGTCCAGAGGTCGAATGTTCTGGTAAGGTTTATGAAGGCCCAGTTGTGGACAGGAAAGAGATGCCCCTGTAGTTTCCACACTCTGTCTTGTTTCTCTTTTGGGTCAGTGGGTATCTCTTATCCCAGATCTTCATGATGCTTGCATATGCTAAAGGAGGTTAGCCCCTCTGATCTTCAGGATTTTGGCAGCTTTGTTGTTCCGTTGAAATGGCGTCCTGAACATCCAACACACTCAGTGGATCACCCATCCCTACTTTCACAGGATAATGTGAAATTCTGTCGAGGACCTTCTCATCAACCATTGTTCTCTGGTTCAGCAATTCCTCAAAATGTTCTTTCCAGCAGGCCTTGATCTCATCATTCATTTTCAGAATCTTTTGTCTGTCCTTAAACCAGAAGGGGTTGGATCCGCAGTCGCTGGGTCCATATACAGCTTTAGTGGCACTGAAGAAACCCCTTGTGTTTTGAATTTCATAGGCTTTCTCTGTCCACCATTTGTTTTTAAGCTCCCTTTCCTGGCATTAGACAAAGGCCAAGGCTCTAGAGTGAGATTCCCTCTTGACTTGACGAGTGATGTCCTTCTGCCAGGCACTTAAGGTCTGCCGTTTCTTGGAGATAAGATGTTCAGTTTCCTAATCATTGTCATTGAACCAGCCCTGGTTTTTCTTTGTGTTTAAATCAAGGACTTCTCAACCAATCTTCACAATGGTGGTCTTCAGTGAACTCCAGTGTGCCTTGACATCATCTGGGTACACTTATGGCAGGCTGTCACATAGGGGAGCTCCTCCAAGTTGCACTATCTCAGGCATTTCTAGGTTCCCAATGTTTAAGCTGGGGCGCCATTGCTTTTTCTTCTCTCTTCTTTTGGGTATTAGTCTGATGGCCGTAGTTGAGCAGATGAGACGATGGTCTGTCCAGCATCCATCTGTACTGGTCATTGCCCTCATTAGATGTACGTCACACCTGTTTCTGGCTCGGACAATGACATAATCAGACAGATGACAGATGCCAACGGTTGGAGCGAGGATGCATCCAGGGTGTTTTGAATTTCTTGGTGATAACAAGGGTGCATTCTGCACATTTGGTCAAGATTAGTACTGCAACCAACCAACTCTGGCATTGAAGTTTCCAAGGCTTTCTTATTCCTTTTCCTTTCCAGAAGAGTATCTTCCCTTTTCCTCCCTCAGTTGTCCTTCTTCTGCCAGTCTGGTCTCAAATAGGGCTGCAATGTTGATGTTAAACTGCAGTAATTTCCTTGCTACATAGGCTGTTCATCCTCTGGCAATTCTCAAGAGTCACTGTCTAGAAGAGTGTGCACATTCCTGGCTCAAAAATGTATTTTTCTGTGTTTCTGATTGCATAGAGGAGATCCCACTGGCTATCAGGAAGTTGGTGAGGCAGATGATTTTTCGGGCTCCTTTTCTAAGCCCTTTCCCCAACTGAGGTGAGCAGTGTGGACCCTGAAAAGGGCTGCTCAGTCATGGGGAATTCTCCTGTCTCAATCTGAGGATCCAGTGACTCAAACTTCAACCACTGCCGGTGTGTAAGTTTGTGATTAGGAGCTTCCAGATTTCTCTGTTGATTTTTTGCTGATTGCCACAGGACTTGGGATTGGGATGTGTAGTATGGGTTATCCCTATTGGTGGATGCTTGTTTGTGACTTTTAATGTGGAGAGGCTGGTGGACAGACAGCCACCACATTGCCCTTGACAGAGACAGACCTGCAATCAACGTGATGTACTTGATGACAGTTGGAGGTCCGCCCCCTACTGCAGCCTTCCTCCATCTTCACAGCCTGTTTGATGGACAGGATGATCACCTGCTCCACTGTTGAGGTCTTTCTTGAGTTGCGCTTTGTCTGGTATCTTTATATTCTTCATTTTAATACCTTATGCTTCTTTGATAAATGGCATTCACACTGGAAGGCAATGGAAGAATTCAATTTTTCAGGGAAACTTGTTTTAACTGTGCATATGAGAATAAACACTTTGACTTTGACTTGACTGAATTATGAATCAGTTCTGGCAGGACACTGTCTACTGCATATGCAAACATGAATCATTATAAGCGGTTCACTGACTGCTGATGCACTGCAGGTTGTGTCCTCAAATTGAAACTGTGTCATGCATATTGCTGTACAAAGGTTTAACACTAAGCTCATTGGATTTCATTGTTGGGATAGATTTGTTATGGGAGCCTAGTGGCCCAAAGGGAAGAGAAGCTGAAGTTCACAGGTAATTTGGTGTTGAATAATGCCTCACTACTGTATATCTGCTGTGTATACTGTACATAAAAACCTACTATATGTATTTAAAGTAACACATTTTTTTCCACCATTTAATATTTATCTCAGTCTGAGTGTGACAGCCACTTCAGGAGTCATTTTGTAAATAAGGGTTGTGTAGTTTTGCCACTGTGTCTCTGTCCTTTACTAAAGCCAACTTTACACTGTGGCAGATTTATTGCTTTTATTTCACCTCCATGATTTTGTTTTTTGAGTGCTATGTATGTTTTAAGGAGAACAAGTGTCTTCTACCAAAACTTTATTAAAAAAAACTACACTTATGAAAGGTCATGCCAGCCATTTCATGTCGAATTCTGATTGGTTGGTGTGGAGTTGCTGGTCGTAGCAGCCGTCAGACTGTGAGCGCCTGGCCTTACATTTCTGACCATCAGAATTTTGCCTCAGGTTGTCTTTGGTCACCAAAGCTCCACATTGGTCATTGTTGGATGAGTTTCACTGTGTGATCCAGGGCACAGTTTTAGATGACCAAAGATTTTACCGTGTTTCTGTCATGACTGTCAACACTAGTCTCAGACATCTCATGGTTGTTATATACTTCCACCACTACCCACCTGGACTTCATGTATATGCGAACAGGCAAAAAAGGTATAGTCAAGTTTAGGATAAGAATGCAAATATTTACTTCAGTGAAGCCCAATGCGATATATAATTTAAAGGACATAAGCTTGATAGCTCTTATAGTATATTTGAGCATAGCAGCAGAACATGGAGGTGTAATTGTTGCCATTCATGCTACACACAGCTTTTACTGGCACATTTGACTGAAACAGATTGATGCCAGAGGTTAACGTCAGCACCTGCAGCGCTATAGGAACCGAGCAACAAATAAACATCGCTCCAGCATTGTCTGTTTTCTCAACACCTCCACTTGCAGGCTCTTCATTAGCTCCTGGCAGTGTTGTGGCAGTCTGAGCCTTACATGCACCACTTTTTTTTTCTATTTACATGCCAGTTTCAATGAATAGTAATGAGCATTGTTGTTGTTCTTCTGTTTGCTGATGACCTTCTCAATCTCTCCTGGCAGAGATATTATTCCATCTCACAGAAATGAATTGCATTGGTGCACGTAGGCCATCAGCAGTTTTAATGCATGCTTAATGGGCTTTCCTGTGTTTGACATCCACTGCTGCCTTCTGTCATCCCAGAAACAACATGGTTGTGATGGCTGATATATATTATACATACATTAAGGAGATAAGTGCTGTTTGCTGAGTGCACACAGTTAAGACTGTCTTAACAAACACTCAATGTGACCCTGTTCGTATGCTGTACTCGTCTACAAAGGAATATCTCAAAGATGTTAATGTAAGCCTCCAATCCTGATGGGAGAAGCAGCCACTCATGGTCCTTTCTCAATCGACGAGTAACAGAAACTAAATTCAGCAAAAAGTGAATCCTAGTTTTATTTTCTACCAATAATACAAAGAATCTAATACGAAGAGTCCTTGCGGTGTTCTTTGTAAATGTTGGTTTAAATGTTGAAAAAACACTTGTTACCCTTATGATTTCTTAATACAAATTGTCATTTTAAAAGCAACATTATATGAGGCATAAATTTGTTTAGATTTCTTTTAAGTCACTGGAAGCTAAACACATGTTTGACCATAGACTGTGTACAAAGATTGACATTGGAAGGTGTGACGTCACCCATTGGTTTGCATTGGAGCTGATTTGAAGCCCAGTGTTGCGGCTTATATCTTTTCCGTTTCCATTTCCATACATTGGCTTACTGGGAGCACTGCATCCTTGGGTTAATGTTAGCCAAATTGTGCTACCAGGGCAGGTATCATAAGCCAGTAACATTGAACTTAGTGAAACATTGCAACAAAAGTCCAACTCTGTGGGACTCCTGAGGCTGGTGAAAACAGCAGCTAACTGTCAATCAACGCCCACACAACAGACATCAAAGCTACTTTAACTTAGGGTTAGGGTTAATAATAACAGCACACTTATTAGAGGGCCTGGATTTAGGGATTGAGACCATAATAACTCGTTGAAAACAATGACGGACTTAGTATTTCTTGAGAGAAGCTGACAATTTTTGAATGGGAGTCAGTTGGAGCATTTAGTGACTGGCGGCGGTGCTTTGAGGAACTTCAGCATTGGCTTCAGCCTCAATCTGTGGTCGATGCCACTCTCTTTTGACAGGCAACACATTATACAATAATGACATAACAAAAGACTCAAATCAATGTATCAGGGCTTTACCACTGCAGTTTGTGTCGGACTCATTCTTTATGAAAAACTGTCATTTTAAACAACAAATATTTACCAGTGTTTGTAACATTATGATAGTATAATTGCAGCAGGCATACTAGAGGGTGTAGTAGGAGAATCTGACATCCATTGGCTGTTTATGGTGCTTATGATTCAACCAGTGAGTTACACACACACAACAGGAGACATTCCTCTTAAACCATACATGTATCAAAGTTTGAACAAGCCTAACGAGGGGCAGCACCAGTCGTGTTAAGTCACTGCTGATGAAAACCTTTCCTGCTTTTGCGGCTTCATATTGAAAGCTTTTAAACCTTTTAAGCTTTTAAAGAAATATGTAATTTCTGCTGATAGAGGTCTCTAAATCAAAACAATAACAAAAGACGGAGTTTGATGATGTGAAGTCATTGTCTTCATTGTTAAACAACCAGCTTCTCCCGGTTAGGATTTCTTCAGTGTTCATTGTTCAGGAGGTTTTTACTGGGAGCTGAATTATCAGAGGTCTCCTCCTCTCCAAAACAAACAGACCTTGTGATTAAAACTGGTAAAAACAATGAATAAAGTAGTTTCATGTTAAAAGGTAATGTTTCTCTGACGCTGTTTGGTGGACAGAGGATGTCCAGAGGGACTGCAAGCTGAGCTGCTGCTGCTAACGTTTGCACAGCTTGTTTCTCTGACAACTTAAGATCCAGATGTTCAGCAGGTTTTTATTATCCACAGACGTCTCCTCCTCTCCTCCTCTCCAAAACAAACGTACAAAACTGTAAAAACAGTTTCACATCAAAAATAAGGTGATGAAATCAGGTCTACTCATTTTTAAACATTTTAATATGGAATAGTTACATATCATAGCTTTGAATGATTAAATAACAGGACTTTTATTGTGAAGAATTTATAGGAAATGAAACATGTTCATCACTGAATTAGCAGAGCTTCATTAGTGGCCCTTATTCTTCAATAAAACAGGTTGAAACAACGACATACGTAGATATTTGGAGCTGTTTGTTCAGCGGATCAGTTTGAAATAACGCAGGGAGGAATAGCACAAACAGAAACAACCACAGTGATGATGACGTTTGATGAAAAGCTGCAGACGACCAGCACAGCTCCGATAGATAAACCACTTATTTTACTTTGCTGTGCTGTACACTCACAATGTGCAAGCTGGGGGCTGATGTAGTGATTTGCGCTAGCGTGCAACAACTTGAACATCCAGTGGAACGTTTAAAAGACTATGGTGGCTTTTTCATTTTTGTTGTATAAGTTAATTAATGTAGTGAGGTTTAATAATGTACACACAGGATACTAACAGGCCTGTAGGCTTAATAAGAGAGGGGCATTTGGATTCACCCTTAGTTAGCCCATGTTGCACTATGTGTGCACGTGGTTGTGTACAGCTCAGAGTACACTGACAAAAATGTGTGTTTATGTGCACGTTTGTGTGCATACTGGCATGATTTAATCATTTAAGGCAGGATTTGTTTGTAAAGTTTTACTGGCTTTGCACAGTCACAGTGGTGTCTTCTGCCACATACTGACACAAGCTGAGCAGAGACATTTTATGGCTGACCTGCTTTGTTTAGCATCTATTTGGACACCCGCAGTGCTGAAGGTCACTTGTTTGACAAACAGCGGACGCTAATTGCAACCTGACAAATACAAAAACAAACCACAGGGACACATGCACAAAAACTTCTGGAAGTCCAGGCAGAGTTGCATATTTCATCAGCTGGCCACAACAAACAGTGGGTGGTCGAGGAAGGAGCATCCTGAGCAGATAGCTTGTGTTTTCACTGCAGTGATGGATGGCGCGCACACATCACCAGAACAAATCTGAATCAATGAATAATAACTAAAACTAGACCCTGTGGTTTGCTGCTTGCCCTGAAGGCTGCAGTTTAAACAATATTAAGTTGAATAAATAGCTGCTGAATTTAAACCAAAGCCCTTTGTTCAGTCAGACCCAGAGCTGCAGTGCATAAACACTGAAGTGAAAACAGCTGGGACTTGTTTCTCTCCAGTGAGGCTGTTTAAGTTGGGTGTGAAACATTTAAGAGAGACCCAGACCCGGGTCAAATCAAGCCCAAAGAATATTCGAACACAGTTTTAATGCATTTAAAAAAATAATATCACTGCATAAGCTGTCACTGTGTAATGTGTTGTGCATGGCTCAGAGTGATGAACCTACAGAGAATTATCAGTGACACTGCAGCTCCCCTTGACTCTACGGAGCTTTATAGTGAGTTACAGCTCATTGTTTAGCTGTCTGGCTGCAACTTTAATGTTATGGTTCACTCTCAGCGGCTCTCATAGCGTCATTTTCGGCCACAGCATGCAGAGAAAAAGCTAAAAGAAAATCCACTGTACGCTACCTGCTCGGCACCAAACAGCAAACAGACACAGTTAGCTGCAGACTAGCTGGTGAACACAGTGGAGCATTTAGCAGCTAAAGAGCCTCAGGAGTTGGTAGAGAACAAAAACAGAGCTAAAAGAGAGATAATATTGGACTTATATTCACCAGGTGGTGAGAAAAAACGACTCCAAAAGAATCAGATCATGTTTTTCCGTTACTACTGGATGTGGAAATCAGCAGCTGTTTGCTAACAACTTCAACATATCAACTTAAAAGGTTTGTTTTGTGTTGTCAAACTATTTCTGCTGCTCCCAGTTGGCCTAAAAAAATCAGTTAATGCAGGTTTGAGGAGTGCACATCTGGATGTCATAATGAATAGCTCTTCTGACTGTCAGAAAACAAACAGAGAAACTGTTGAGTTTGCCTGAAGAGCAAACAGGAGCAGGTGCTACTGGTAACTAAAATATTATAAATAAATATAGAAGTAGAAGATTTGTGTCAAAGAAAAAAGCTACTTTTAGAGAATAGATCAGTTTTTGCTACCGTCTGTTCTGGTAAATGACTCGTTGCATGCTGCACAGATTAGAGAGTGTTTTTCTCAGGATGTGTTCACATGTTTTGGAGTTCAAGTCCTTGAGTGTTTATTACTTGAGTTTGTTGTGGAAAGTGGGCACAGAGTTGTTCCAACACAGCTGGCTCTAAATCACTGAAGCTCTGAAATTTGGGTATAAGTCCTTGTCCAAATGAACTGCTGGGCTTTTTACTCCAAGGCGAGGATAAGATCCAAACTAACAACAGGAAATGAAAAGAAAAAGCAAAGAGTTTGTAGGTGTATTGAGATGGATGTTTACGCATCTGATCATCAGCACTTAGAAAGCAGAAACAAGTCCGTTCAGTTCAGGTTACTAAAAACTCCAATGAACAAACTACTTCTAAACAAAGCAGAAATCCTTCAAAGTACATTTTTCATTTATTTCTGCCTGAATTAAACAAACTGTGATGACACTGATATTCTTATTGGGACTCTAGAGACGAGTGAGAGAGACAGCTCGGATAACAGTGAGCTGGAAATCATCAAAATCTGCATCCTGACCTGAACCAGACAGGTCCTAGTCGTGTGTTGGGAGGTTTTTTTGTACAAGGTTTCAGGCTCAGATCAGGCTCAGGTTGTAATATTTTCGAATTTAATAGTAATAATAATTTATAGGGCTGTCTGTGACTCAGAGTTTGGACTTCAGATTGATGCAGATTTATGACTTAACTTTACTGAAAGCTTTCACCAAAATATGAGATATTTGTGTCTTCTTACGTTTGTGGTGAATGAAACTCGCAAGACAAAGACAATAGCTCTTAATGAGCCTCAAACGACTCATTAAGAGCTATTTGTGAGGCCGGACCATCCAACCTCAGTTTGCTGCAAGTAGAACATAAATGTTGGTTGGCGGCCATGAAGGAGAGGAGGATTACGTTTTAAAAAGGAACTGTGACATGCACAAAGTTTGTTCACCTGTTCAGATTACTTTGTTCTTTGGAAGATGGTGGAATACACTAAATTACAGCAGGCTGAGCAGGGTCAACAACGGGTGAGTGAGACATCCATAATTAGTCTTTATTAACTTACAGTTAAGTTATGAAGAAATAAGTAAGAATTTTAGATGAATCTATTGTTTTCCTGCATGTTTACTGCATCTCTGTCTGTGTTACTGCCTGTGGTGTTGAAGACAGTCCACTTTATGTTTGAATGAATAGGTCTTGTATAGCATTATAGACAGCTGTGCCTATCTATCGGTTGTGGTGCTGAACTGTTCATCAGTCGGTGCACGTAGAGCGCCGCGAGCTGTCCTCAGTGCATAAACATTTCAACAACTTCACTGTATGTTTTCTTAGGCTTGCTTGGCTCAGTCAGTGAGTGATTTGAGTTTAAGGATAGGATATATCAGCTAAATGACTTCTTAAAATGACCTTGAGAATGCTCCGCCCCCCTCTGTGCTGAGAGTGTAGCTCCGCCTCTGATGGAGGGTCCCTCCCCTCCTGCCAGCTGCTGAAAGCGCCGTCAGCTGAGGAGTCGATCAAAGAGACGGTGCTGCGCATCTGTTTAAACAGGATTTTATCACCGGAGCTGAGAGCCTGGACCAGGAAACAGTTGCAGTTATGTATTTATGTCATTTAGAGACAACAATCTGTAAAAGTTTGCAGCCTGCTATGCTGTCACGCTGCGTTACTCTGCATGTAATGACGTGGCTAAAACAAGTCAACGATTGGTTTATTGACTGATGCATTGACTTGGCCAACTCTACTAATTTAATAAGAAACTATTCCCTCTTTGACTCCCTGCCAATCATCTGTGTAGATGCGTGTCATGTGTCGCAGGTAGCACAGCAAATGCGTTAGCGTTAGCCTGGTGAGCTAATGGCCAGGATTGGATGAAATGAAGCAAAACCTTGGAAAAAAGGAGCAGATAAAAGCAGCTTCACCAACTCTTACAGAGCATCACAATGGCGTCCACAAACTTCTGTTCTGGATTATAACTGGATTGTTGTCAAGTTCAGCTGGGATAGAAGTTAGAGAAAGACGTGGAAAAACAAGTTCAGGGAACGATCAACCTTTCCAGTCACAGAGCCGCTGCTCTGAGCTTTAAACTGCTGCTTCCTCTCTCTTTATTTGTTCAAAATGTTTCAAACCACACAGCACAGAAAAGGAAAAGATCAATGCAGCTTAATAACTGATGAAAACACTGCTGCAGGAAATAGGAAATTGCTCTTCCTCTAGTGTCCTTGGCCGCTGGCTGTTCCTCGCTTATTTAAGACAATGAGATTTCTCAATTAGGCCGTCCAGAGCTGATATTAATCCGGCAGCATGATGTGAGTCAGCAGCAGCTTATTAGAGCGTTTTACAACCTCTCTCCTCTCTTCACCTCTACCTTCTTTCCTCCCATCGTCTCTCTCTCTACTTCTTATCTTTCTCTCTCTTGTTTGTTAATCCTGTCCGCTCCTCGTTGCTCTTTCTCTAACTTTTCTCACTGAACTTCTTCTTCTAATGCTTTTCTTTCTTGTCTCTATAGAAATATTTTGGATAATCTTCAGACCTGGCTGTGTACAAATTTTCATTGGAACTACTTTCTGCTAAGAGAGAGTCCCCATAAAAAGTGCTGAAATGTTTGTGTATTATCCAGACCAGTTTCTTGAAGGACACGTTGCCATAGAAACCCTTTAAAAATAAAACAAAAATGAGAAAATAAATGTTTGTTTTATGATTTGATAATTTGAGTAAACCAACCCTTCAATTGCCTGAGTAAAAAGGGATCAGACAATAGAGAAACAATCTTTTAATACAAAAAAAAACAACAACTAAAAAAAACCCCAGCTAGCTGTAGTTAGCTTTTAGCCGCAAGCTAGCTGTTAGTCATCTCTTGTGATCGAACAACAGATGCTCTGTCTCTCTTCTCAGGACATTCAGCTCATTCATGTCATACTGAAGCCTCGTTATTTTTTAGTTTTTCACAATTAAATCCGTGAATTTATCTGTATTTACTATAAAATAACCAGCTAGCTGTAGTTAGCTTTTAGCCGCAAGCTAGCTGTTAGTCATCTCTTGTGATCGAACAACACCTGCTCTGTCTCTGTGGTCAATCTTCTGCTCTGTTTTTACAGCATGCAACATATTTGATCTCCTTTATGTGGCGATATCTAAAAAATACAAGTCTGTACAGATATTTCACACTGAACTGTTGCCTTTTTAAGTATTTTTTCACTTATAATGATACAAAATAATCAGCTAAATGATAAATTACTTGAGCTTTACAGTAAGGATATAAAATACTGAACTGTATATTTAAAATATCAACAGTAAAGCGACTTACTGTAACATACCTGCATTTATGATAAAGGAAATAAAACATATGGTCTCTCTGTAAGGACAGCACTGCATTATTGTTAGTTAACTAATACCTGAAATAATGATGACATTGTGTTGCAGTGTTTAGGACTGTTGCCTCACAGCAAGACGTTTCTGGGTTACCAGGACCAGGTACTCTAGCTTCCTCCCACAGACCAAAAAAATGCTGGTTAGTTTAATTATTTTGATTGTAAATTGCCTGTAGGTGTGAATATGCTGAGATTGGCTCCAGCTCATCTGCGACCCTCCAGAGGAAAATGAGTAACATCAATACCTGACTCTGCAATAAAACACAAAAAATAAATAATATCTATCATAAAAATAATATCTAACCAAATAAAGCTGCTCATTCTTTATGTGCTTTACACAGACATGTTACCTCACTGGTAAATGACCCATGATCCCTTCATATTACTACTCAGTTCAGGTACAGTCTGACAGAAGATGGCGTAGTGGGATTTAAAATGAAACTTTTTTTTTAACCATGGTACACTTACACACACACACAATAAGCTTTGACTGAAGATTGTTACATGTACTTGATTACCTTCTTAGATGTGACCTAACTTCTCTCATCAAGCTCAGGGATCCTTGGACTTGAGGAAAAAAAGTTGTAGATTTCCTGAAAACTTTCCGATATTTTAACCACATGGACTGGAGATGAGGTTGAGCTCTACATGGATGAAAGGTCGGGCTCCGCTCCAGGTGGATTGACTCTGCTTGAGGACACTTCAGCAGGACTCTCAGACACTGAATTCAATGTGTGAAATGCAGACGAACAGAGAAGAGTCTGGCAGGCGAACAGTACAGTACCTCCAGCTGTATCGATACCGTCTCGGAGCTCACATTGTCGACTGAATGTGTGCTGTTATCCGAGCTCCTCGTTCATGTTTTAGGCCTCACTGTGATTTGTTAACACATCTTAAACTGCCAATTAATGTGCCATGTCCCCCCATCGCTCTCAGTCCTGAGATATCACCGTCTCTCTCTGTCTTCGCAGGACATTCAGCTCATTCATGTCATACTGAAGCCTCGTTATTTTAGTTTTTCACAATGAAATCTGTGAATTTATCTGTATTTACTCTAATTTTAATCAGATAAAACGCCTTAACTAATGTTCTGTTCACCATATTATCATCATCATGGCTGCCACTTTACTGAAAGTCTTTATATAACGTCTATACAACTTCTACATTTCAAGTAGTTGCTAGGAAACTTCCCTCTTTCTGACAGCTGCCTCGACGTCTTTCAATCCAGCATCATGTTGTCTTGCAGCCGACCTACTGTAGCCTTTAATGCTCTCTGCTCTAATATCTCATATTCTCATATATATATTGGTCACGGACTGATTTGCTTTAGAAATGTATTTCTTAGCGTCTTATTTCTGTCACAGTACAGCGCTGCTCTGATGACAAGTCCTATTAATATTTTTCTAATTGTTTCAAACCTGAGTAGTCACATCCTCAAACATGATATGTTTTGTCAGCTGGTTTATGAAAACAGGACGTGAAGCTCTGGAAAAGTTAACACATCCAATCAGTAAGTGCCAACTTTCTATTGGATCTTAAACAACATCATTAACCCATCTCACTTGTTTCTACATTTGTGATTCTTGGCCCTTGAAGTAAGTATTTTTTCCCCCTTATAGTTGAATAAAAAAGTTGAATTTTGTTTATTTAGGTTCTTTCAAATGCAGAAGGAAATATAAAAAAATCTGCGTCTGTGGAGATAAAACACAAATTATTAAATTATGCAGTGCGTTTGATAAAAAAAATAAAACAAGATAAAAACAAAATCATTTTTAGAAGACTTCATAAACAAACAAAAGACAAAAGGAGGAAATAAAACAACAGTTGCAACAACAACAAACCAGGATGATAAAAACTCTAGTTGGACAGTAGAACATAAACGTGGTGGAAACAGCCGTAGAGTTTAAAAATGCATTTCTCTCTGGCTGTTTGCACTCGTTCTCCCTGAACACTGAACACCACCGGATGATTAGATTTATTGTTGTTGCAAGTAGATGACAGCAGTGTGGGAGGGGACGAGCTTTAAAGGATTATTACGCTGTAATGAAATCACATCACAGGTTTCTGGTGACTTAACCGCCCACCTCTGACCGAGGGAAACCATACAGGTTCAGTGTGGAGGATCAAAGGAGCCTGGAGCAAAGAGCTTTAGCTAAATGATGTGTTATTTACCCTTCTGCTCTGAATTAATATAAAAAAAAAAAGAATCAGAAAACAGTTTTCAACTAACTATAGCTTATATTCATCCACACCAGGTTAGCATTAAAACACCAAAACAGGGAACAGACGAGCAATTCAGCCATAGAAAACCAGCGAAGAAGAAACAGTATGCTATTTCCATTTCTATGTTGGCTTCCTTTTCCTTCCTTTTCCTCAGTATTGACATTCATTACTTCAGTAGAAGTATAGATACTAGGGTTTTCAACTATCAACTCAAGCTTTTTACTCAAGTAAAAGTATTAAAGTACTGGTTTCACTACTTGAAGTATAAAAGTAAAAATAATGTAAGGGGGGAAACAATGCCAGTAAGGACAAAAACTTAGGCCACACGGGCCTCTAGTGCACTATCCCACCCCTCCCCAAAAAACATTTTCAAAAGGCCATAATGACAATAATGTTATGTTAAAATGTTAATGTAAAATGTAACATCAACATTTGGATGCACTAGGGTACTGATATGCCCATTGAAAATGAATGCATTTTAGTACAATGCAAACATATTAAAGAACCATATATGTGTAGTACTACTGAGCATTAACATGCGTTTCATGGAGTGGAAGATATGATATTATTTGCCTATAAGTGTTGTAAATGGTGCAAAAAGTCAAACTTCAGAGGCATGTTATCAATAACATTTATTGGAATGTAAATGTACAACCTTATCTGCACGAATCTGAGGGCAACAGATGTAAAATAACAAAAAATGAGTGTACCAGGTCAGGCTTAGGATGCTCTTCCTCGCTACCAGCATCCTCGCTGCTGTTGCTCGGCTGAGACGAGACGTCCTCTTCAGTGACTGACATCTTCACACCAGGTCTGCTATGTGTCCTGCTGGAGTGTGGCGTCATTTATGAATGTGCAGGTGCGATTGATCGCGTACAAACCAATAGGGTGTCGGACATGTGTACATGTTTATTCTTCTCATCCAACCACAATCAAATTCACTCTATACGGATGGCGTGATTTATCTGGATAGGTTTTATTGTTGTTTGTTTAAACAATGACAAGCCGGGAATGAAAACAAGCTGAAATGAAACAGGAGTAACGAGGCTATTTTTTAAAATGTAAGGAGTAGAAGTAGAAAGTCGTCTGAAAAACTTAGTTTATACTTAAGTAAGGTGATTGCGAGCAGATTACAGCTGTGTCAGAGGGAGAAAGGTGGTAGACAGTTATATTTAACTCTAAACAAGCTGTCGAAATAGACAATAAAGGCAACAACGCTCACATGAAGCTGTCGGCCATTGTTGCTATTGTTGGCGTGTTACTTCTTCAACCAATGAAACGCTGCGTTACTGCTACCATCTATTTTTTTAATCACTGATATTACAGCATTTCTACAAAGCTTCTACAAAGCCAAACCAGTGTTTTTATATTTACGAACTCTGGAGGATGAATTGGAAAAGCTCCATTTAGTCTGGACGGAGGAAACCGGATGTGTTTGGATATGTTTGCTAATTAGACCGGCTTAGTGTGGACATGGTACTTAGGTGTCCTGAGCTTTAACACCAGCTCTTGAACACACTTGAACACTCACAAAAACAAGCAGCAAGGCCACTGAGAGTCAGACTCACCTCCTCCTTTTGCTCCACTCTCATGAGGAGACGAGATATGAAACATGTTTGGTAACACTTTCTATAACGCTCACGTCTATAATGCATTATAAGCATACTTTATAATGTGTTATAATCTTCTTACAGCACTGTATAAATATAGTTACAAGCACTCGTAAATATTCATAATGCTTTAAAACAATAATCATAACACATTATAAAGCATTTTATAATGACTTATAAGGTCGGTTGAAGTTTTCTCAGTTTCTGTTAAACACATAAATTCAATTTACAACATTTTGTGTTGTTCTTACTTGGCGTGGTGGTGCAGGTCCGTGCCCTCTAGAGAGAAACGACCACGGATGACTAGTCGCGCTGGCTCCTGGCCAACAGATTAATTCTTTAACTGACTGGTTAGCGTCGCCGTCTGTGGTCCCAAAGACCACTAAGAGTAACTTACAATCACATTATAATGCATTATAACAGTTATTATAATGAATGTCAGTGAGTGACCAGCAATTATTATGATAGCTGACCTTATAAGTCATTACACAATGCTTTATGGTTATTGTTAGAAAGCATTATAAACACTTAAGAGTCCTTATAACTATAATTATAGAGGGATATAAGCAGATTATAATGCATTGTAAGTATGTTTTTGATGCATTATAGGCACAGGTGTCATAGAAAGTGTTATTTCTCTGTCAGACCTGATGATGGAGGATTATTCTCTCCGAACAGCAGCAGCAGCAGCAGCAGTATATACGCTGATGTAGGGTTTGTTGGTCATGCTGATTAATAATTACATGGATGAGTAGCTTTTCCCTGGTTTCTGTCGTTACTGAGTGCATGAAACAGCTTAATTTTCCTCAGCATACTGCGTGTGTGTGTGTGTCTGTGCAGAAGTAATGTCTGTACATTATTTCTACTGTACAAGCCCAGTTTAGGGTGTGTGTGTGTGTGTGTGTGTGTGTGTGTGTGTGTGAAAAGAAGGAAAGACAGAGATCCATGTTATCTGTCGTTGAGCGAGTGTTTTAATTACAGCTGCTAATTGAGCTGTTAAGCCAACCTCTGTCTTGATTACACATCTTCTAACTGCTCTCTTGGCAGCTCTGCAACCGGCTGCAGCAGCTCTCATGCTGCATGTGTGTGTGTGTGTGTGTGTGTGTGTGTGTGTGTGTGTGCCAACATACTTTTTTAAAAAACCCTTGTGATGCTGATTCATCCTGGCTGTACTGACGTGATCACGCAGGACAAATCGTGTCTACGTGTTATGTAATATTTCTTATTCTTTACTGTGTATGCTCCACAATCTGATAGATCAGATTTTTATTTATTTATTTATTTATTTTACAATTAAAAGTTGACAGTTCACCTTTAAGTGTGAGTATGGAGGGAAAGGACAAAGTCAGCAGGCAGGAGGTTAAAAAAAACGTGCAGGGTAAATAAGAAAAGAAGAAGAAAAAGCTGGAAAGCTGCAGCTGATATGGCGCAATAGACGACCTGGCAGTGCATATAATGAAGGAATGAAGGAAGAGCAGGTGGTTGAGGGGAATCATGTGACCAGGAAGGGCGCTCACTCACTCCCTCGGTGCATCCCAAGTCTCTTTAATTGCATCCATGTTTTCCTCCCTTGCGTCTTAGCCCCGCCCACCGAGGATGCACAGAGAGACGCGAGGAAACCAAAACGAGGAGAGAGGAAACGAGGGAATTGGTTGTTACAGACATGAGACGTCCTCGCCTCTGAAGCGTCAGTCGGCTTCAACAGCTGCAGTTTGTGTCCGCACACATATGCACTATGATAATACTAATAAAGCTGCACTTTGTCACCTGTTAGCTGCTCAACAAACGCCTGCACATGAATAAAAACCTGCGTTCTGTATTCATACTGAGTCCTGCTCAGAGGCACATCAATCATTTCTGCTGGCAGAATGTGTTTATGTTATTTATTAATTATTTGTGTCTTCATTTATTGATGTTCTGATTGTTAATTCATTGATCAGAGTGTCTTTTGAACTCCGGAAATTATGTATTAGGCTAAATGTTTCAGGGAAATCATGTCAAACCCCAGCCTCACATGTGACTGAACGGATGTAACGACAAGTTAAAGTCAAATATAAATGTGTTTAAAATGTGTTTCTTGCTGACAGACAGACTCTACCTGACTTTAACTTTATCCAATGACAAGATCATGAAAAGAAGATCTTTCAAATAAATGAAGAAAGTTGATGGTTCTTTTGTTTTTAACAAATAAAATATAAAACTTGGGAGTGAAACACTTAAATTCAACGTCTTATCTGTCTCTGCAGTGATGTGTCAGATCAGCCCGATCAGCTGTAACCTCCAATCAATAACCGATATCCGATAATAGGGGTGCGTGGGCTGGCTGTGAAGGCTCCTCGCTCCTCAGAGATCCTTCCTCACTCCTCGCTCGCTCGCTCGCTCCTCTGAGCAGAAATAAGAGAAATTGAACAAAAACAACAAAAACAGACACAGAAAATTCGTCGTGAAAAACGTAAACGATAAAGACGTTTTGACGGTTTTCTGTGGATTTAAAGAGCTGCCGCAGATGTTCTGTTCATCATGTTTATCCTTTAAGCCCATATCCTTTAACAATATTAAGAGACAAAAAAAGGCTCTCTCTCTCTATATATATATAAGCACTTTTGTGTTCTGCTTTACAGTTTAATATCGCACTGTAAAGCGCATTGGCTGCAGGGGAGAAAATAATGTACGATGTTGTGATGTATCCATTTGTAATTATTGTGAACAGCAGGGAAGGTGTGAAATGCAGCTGGTAGAAAGTCTACAGAGGCTGGAGTGGCATCATCCTGAGAGACGGAATAAAATTATGTTTGTTGTGACTGTGTGAGATGATTTTGTGATTTTTTTTTTTTTTATTTCACACACACACACATATCCTTCTGGGACAAACAAACAATTCTCCTCCCGAAGCACATCCATCCTCCTCTGACACTGCACAGAGAATATCAGATCTGTGAATCTACTGCGATCCGAGCGATCCGTTGTCTGGATGAAGGCTGAGACAATATCCCTCCAGAGCAAAGCAGCGAGGGTTTGAGGGATGACACTTTTTCTGGAGGTCACCGGTGTCAACGTGACTTGAAATACACAGTCGCACGCTCATAGAGTCCCATGTTTATTACACGAGTGAATAAATAAGTAGACACACGACAAACTGGCTTCATTCTCCATGTTTTTAATGGCTCATCTTCCTCACTCAGTCACTCCCTCCCTTCCTCACTCACTTCATCACTCACTCACTTCCTCACTCACTTCCTCACTCACTCCCTCACTCACTCACTCTCCTCCTCACTCACTCCCTTCCTCACTCACTCACTCCCTCCCTTCCTCACTCACTTCATCACTCACTCACTTCCTCACTCACTTCCTCACTCACTTCCTCACTCACTCCCTCACTCACTCACTCTCTTCCTCACTCACTTCCTCACTCACTCCCTTCCTCACTCACTCCCTTCCTCACTCACTCACTTCCTCACTCACTCACTCCCTTCATCACTCACTCCCTTCCTCACTCACTCCCTTCCTCACTCACTCACTCCCTTCCTCACTCCCTCCCTTCCTCACTCACTCCCTCCCTTCCTCACTCACTCACTCACTCCCTTTCTCACTCACTCCCTCCCTTCCTCACTCACTCCCTCCCTTCCTCACTCACTCACTCTCTTCCTCACTCACTCCCTCACTCACTCCCTTCCTCACTCACTCCCTCCCTTCCTCACTCACTCCCTCCCTTCCTCACTCACTCACTCTCTTCCTCACTCACTCCCTCACTCACTCACTCCCTTCATCACTCACTCACTTCCTCACTCACTTCCTCACTCACTCCCTCACTCACTCACTCTCCTCCTCACTCACTCCCTTCCTCACTCACTCACTCCCTCCCTTCCTCACTCACTTCATCACTCACTTCCTCACTCACTTCCTCACTCACTTCCTCACTCACTCCCTCACTCACTCACTCTCTTCCTCACTCACTTCCTCACTCACTCCCTTCCTCACTCACTCACTTCCTCACTCACTCACTTCCTCACTCACTCACTCCCTTCATCACTCACTCCCTTCCTCACTCACTCCCTTCCTCACTCACTCACTCCCTTCCTCACTCCCTCCCTTCCTCACTCACTCCCTCCCTTCCTCACTCACTCACTCCCTTTCTCACTCACTCCCTCCCTTCCTCACTCACTCCCTCCCTTCCTCACTCACTCACTCTCTTCCTCACTCACTCCCTCACTCACTCCCTTCCTCACTCCCTCCCTTCCTCACTCACTCCCTCCCTTCCTCACTCACTCACTCCCTCCCTTCCTCACTCACTCACTCTCTTCCTCACTCACTCCCTTCATCACTCACTCCCTTCCTCACTCACTCCCTTCCTCACTCACTCACTCCCTTCCTCACTCACTCACTCCCTTCCTCACTCCCTCCCTTCCTCACTCCCTCCCTTCCTCACTCACTCCCTCCCTTCCTCACTCACTCACTCCCTCCCTTCCTCACTCACTCCCTCTCTTCCTCACTCACTCACTCTCTTCCTCACTCACTCACTCCCTCCCTTCCTCACTCACTCACTCTCTTCCTCACTCACTCCCTCACTCACTCCCTTCCTCACTCACTCCCTCCCTTCCTCACTCACTCACTCCCTTCCTCACTCACTCACTCACTCCCTTCCTTCCTCACTCACTCACTCACTCACTCACTCACTCCCTTCCTCACTCACTCACTCAGGTCAATTGCATCCTTAATAATGTGACACCTTTTTCTTTGATTCTGATTTTATCCACTCATGTTATAAAGTCTAAACAGGGAGGAAATGATAGAGAAATGTGAACCATGCATTCTTTCTTTATGTGTTATAGCTCATCTTAAGAACGATAGACTATACCTAATGCATGAACTGTGACCGACATTTGGTTGCAGCTGCGTCTAGGTCTGGCGGGTAACCATGGTAACCATAAACAACTGAAGGGCCTCCCAAGGCCACCAATATATACATCTGTGATTTTTCCTTTGTGTCTTCAGAATTCTCCACGGAGACTCTTGAATTAAAGAGACGCTTGACTTCAACCAACCTCAGTCTAACTGATATTTTCACATATTTTCAGAGGACACTCTCTGCAATTTGTCCGTTCTGGGCTACCGTAGCAACATGGCGGGCTCCGTGGAAGAGGACCTGCCCCCTCTGTAGATATAAAGGGCTCATTGTAAGGTAACAAAAAACACAGCGACTCTTATTTTCAAGTGATTATACAATAATTAAAACATACTTATGAATATTATATTTAATTTCTAGACGCCACTGAATTCTACACACCGGACCTTTAACTCACAAACTCCCTCGCCCGCCAATCTCTCACCCTCAACTCCACCACCGTCAGTGTTTATTCATTCATTCATCCGTTCATCAGTCCCTCTTCCATCCCTGCTCTCTCTCCGCTCTGTCAGACCTTCCAGAAGATTCCCCTCCTCGCGGCCGTCTGCACCAGAGCCCCTCTGGAGAGCCAATAAACACTCCAAACAGCTTGTCCTCATCTGTCAGTCCGACTGCTCGACGTGGGGGGAAAAACAACTTTTCTAAATTCAACATAATCTCTCGCTAATATTCTGCCTCAATCTCCGCGGTGTCAGGAGGCGACACAGAGAAACAAATTACGGCATGAAGGGTGTTTTCTTTTCTTCTGTTATTCCCCTCCTCCTCCTCCACCACCCCCCACCCCCCCCTCTAGACCGACCTAATGTGTGTATGTGAACTCAATTAATGCTGGGTGGATAGTTCAGCTGTCAGTTTGAGGCACTGACACAAACACACAAACTTAGACACACACACCAAGACCAAGCAGTAAGGCTCAAAGACTCCAGCTGTATAAACAATGTGAGCCCTCTGCAAACCAGGAAATGTGTGATATGTGTGAGCATGTGCATGTGATGAACGCGTACATATTCAGCATTTCACTGCAACCTGACCCCGACCACTTGTGAGTGACGTATCGCTCTCACATCACTTCAGCTGTCATCGTTCAGCCGCCTGCTGGTCGCCACAGTTGGCGAGTTGGGTTGTTGTTGAAACGCTTGTTGAGAACTGGCTGGTTGATACTGAAGAAAAAAAAGAAGAAAGATTGACATTCAAACATGCATTTAAACGCACAATATGTAATTTCAGCCGCTAGGGGGTCTCTCAATCAAAACAAAAGACGGAGTGTGATGACGGTGTGAAGCAGCAAGGGATGATGGGAGTTGTTGTTGATACGATTACTCCGAAGTTCATGGTTCAGGATGTTTTTATCCGCAGAGGTCTCCTCCTCTCCAGAACAAACGGACCCGCTGATTACAGGTAAAAACACTGAATAAAGCAGTTTCATCTAAGAGATCAGTGTTTCTCCGACGATGTACGGCGACCCACGGACGTCAGATACAGGCTGTTAGCTGAGCTGCTGCTAACACTTTAGCAGTTTATGTCTCTTATAACTTTACATTCAGACGTTCGTCCGGTTTCTCCCGGCAGCCGAATTATCCGCAGAAGTCTCCTCTTCTCCAAAAACAAATGTACATGCAGAATAAAATCGTTCAAATATTAATTAAATATTATTAATTTTCTCCAACAATGTTTGGTGACCACCAGACGGCTAGCCGAGCTGCTGCTAACACTTGTTTGGCTTTTTCTCTTATAACATAAGTTCCAGATGTTTGTCCGGTTTCTGCTGGGAGCCGAATTATCCGCAGAAGTCTCCTCTTTTCCAAAATCAAACGTACACGCAGATTAAAATAGTTTAAAAAATACTATTTAAAGCTGTTGCACCTAAAAAAATCAATATTTCTGCAGCTGTTTGTTTCCTGGAGGGGCTGCTAGCTGTTAGCCGAGCTGCTGCTAACGTTTGTTCCTCTGAAACGGTTCGTTACTTTGATTAAAATGACAGATTTCTCTGGGTTTGAAAACTGTTGGAAACATTTGGGATAATGTAAGAACACAACTCAACAACATATAGAACATAGGTCTAGTTGTTTTTACACATTTTAATGTGGAATAATTACATTTTATACCTTTAAGGACTGGACTGGGGAATACAATAAAACCTCCCAAAGACGTCAGAAAACAAAGAAACAGCTTTCACACTGCAGGACTACAGTGTCCACTAGAATTTATTGCACCGAGGTGATGTTTCGAGCACACCTGCTCTTCATCAGACTCAAGTATTGAATTCATCAGATTCAGATTCAAGACCCTTGACTCTTGATGAAAGGCAGGTGTGCTGCCTGCTTCGGTCTGGATGTACGTGCATACTCTTGTTCTAGACTGATGAACACATTCGTTTTGTTCGAGGGAAGTACGACACCATTGTGTTTGATTTACAATGAAGCGGCGGCCATAATGAAGAGTGGGGAAGAAAAACACCAAACGTGCCTCTTCTGAACAAAACTATCCTCAAAACACGAAGAAGAACCAAAAAACATAAACCTTCTGAAACCATGATATCAAGACTGAAGCAGAATAATGATAAAATTAAACAATTTCATCAATGAATACAGTGAAGAACTCACTAATGAACACTTGAATCAGTGCATCAGTGTGTCCGTCTGGTAATCACACCTTTGCAGGGTCAGGTTTAAGTGTCTTGTCTCACATTAATACAGTTCTGTGAGTTTTTATACTGAAATATCATCATGTAATTCACCTTACTGGACCTTTAATAACACTTGTATTTAAGTAACGTTGTGATAAGAGAAAAAAAAATGAGATAACAGACTATGAGATGTTGTAATCTTATAATACAACTTTGTTTGTTTATGCTGTTTGCCACTTTAACTCACTGCATCTGAAAAACGATTTAGTTTCAGCTTTAATGTCACTGCACAAAATGCAAGAACTGAGACAATGAAATGAATAAAATGTTAATATTGATCAGTTTTATGATTCTTTATCGTGCTCATACAACCAATAATAGAGTAATGTGCATTTCAGAGGAGAAAAGGTCACATTTGCTTCCTCCTGTCCCTGCAAAAGGCAACAGGATGGTGCACTGTAGTGAGTATTGATCAGTGGTGGAAGAATTAAGATTCTTTACTTAAGTAAAATTACCAACACAGCAATGTAAAAGCACTTTATTACACATAAAAGTCCTGAAATGAAGTAAAGGTACATAAGTATTAGCAGCTTGATGACGATGCTATGCTGCTGTGACTCCCTCTTTTTAATTTAATTTATTATTTTAGTCTTTTTCTTCTTTTTATGCTGCTAACACTGCACTACCTCTGTGTTTTAAGCCCTTTTACTAATGTATTTATTTTATTTAGACAGAAATATCTCTATTTTTTATAACATGTTACTGCTGCAACACATGAATTTCCCCACTGTGGGATAATAAAGGGTATACTTACTTACTTACTTACTTACTTAATACTGTAGTAGAAGTAGTGGTTTGGACCCTCTGATTGATATATTGTTAGGGAGCGAGCCCAAAAGGCAGAGGACTGTAAAATAGTAGGGTCCTCGCCCTATTGTTTTTCATGCTTTTCTTTATTATTAAACCACTTAAATCCGATATTTGACCCCTTAAACATTCACAAAAACTCACCAAATTTGGCACACACATCACGTCTGGTGAAAAATTTGATAAAATGTAAAAATGAACCCCCAAAGTGCCAAAATGTTCTCACTAGCGCCACCTATGTAACTAAAATAGCTGCCACAGCCTGTAGGAATGTCGTAGAGAGATCAAACCAAAAACTCAATTATTCGTCTCATCAGGACCAAATCATACCCTGACATCCTTGATACCTAAAAATTGATACTTAAGTCGGGCAGAACCGGCACAAAAGTTACACTTTTCAGACCAATGTTATTTTAAAAAGATAACATTACTGACAGAAACTAATTTTTGTTGTTATCAACAGCTCCTGTGTGGTCTATCGGTGACAGGTGCTGTCTGGTACAAATATAACAACTTCAATATAATTTTTACTTTGAACAGAAGTTGCACATTTTTACTTTTGACCCTTCTCAGTCAGGAAGTTGCGCAACCGTATAAAGTTGAATTGTTTATATTATTCACATTTTTTATTAAAATGTCTGGCAGTGTCCTTGGAAATATGTAATTGCAAAAATGTTATGTCCTTTATATCTTAATAAAAATATGATTAAACTTAATTTTTAAAACGTTTGACCTAACAATCAGTGATTTTTTTTCCAGATCAGCCTATAAGCACATTGCATTTCGTTAAATTTCTGCTTCACATCATATTGAATGATTTACAGTTATATTTAACTGTATTATATATATTTATATAAGAGTTGTATTATTTTATATATAACTTCTTATTGTAGAGGGACAAAAGAAACACCTGTTACAGTGACTCCTGACTTGCTTCTATACTGAAAAACTCTGACATGGCAAACTTCAGGATGTGTTAAAGTATTAAATAATCATGACACATGAAACAATAAACACAACTTGTCATTCAAAAAAAATTTACCAACTTGAGTGAATTTATTTATTTAAAGTGATCGAAAACAGCTTTTTACTCAAAACTCTGTGACAGTAATCTATCCACGTGATGCTGTTGTCATATCTGACTTGTATGTGTTACTAAGCCCTGCTGAAGTGTCCTTGAGCATTAACTCCGACTCCATCCAGACTTCAGATGACTTTGCGTCTTGCGACTTCACTGCCTGGTGGACGCAGCCGAGGGGAAACAATAAAATACATCTTCACATGAATGCCTGCAATGAAAAGTATAAACTGCACACGACCTTCACTCTATGACACAATGAATAAATGCACATGAAAAAATTCGATTATCATATGGCGCTTAGTATGTTTATGGTTTCCCCAGTAAGTTGAATAAGTACGGGAATGAGTGTTTCAGATGCTTTTTCTTCTACAGTGTGACAAGATGATAAGAGCTTTGTCAGTTCTGCTCGACAGAAGAGAAAAGAACTGCCATTCAGATGAGAAAAAGGGTTGTTTTTAGTGGAGTCTTACAATAGATTGACAGAGAAAATCTACCTAATTACACTGGGTTTTATGTCTCCTGTTCCCTAACCTCCATTAGCAGTACTTTCGCCTTATTTTGAAACAATCAAGTAACGTAAACACTCACTGTAAGTCAGAATAACTCTTTATTACATTTATAGATAAAACAATGCTCTGTAAAGAGAAACTGACATTTCACTTTTGATGGTTTTTGCTCCTTGTGAAGCAAAAAAAACATCTAAAAATCTAATTACAACACCTACTGAACAATATTCTAGCTCAGGAACATTTGACAGAAAACAGTCTACAAAGTGTTTTTCTAATTATCTCCTTCAAGCCGAGCTGGCAGCATAATGAAGTCTGCATCAAGTGAATAAAAGTGTAGAGATCCATTTATATTGTTGCTGAGCGGAGTGTTCACAGATAGTTTGAAAGCTTTTTTTTTTTTTTCACCTTACAAAATTGATGGTGGATGTTTCAGTTTCCCCGACACTTCAGAGGACGACAGTCTAAAAGCACAGTTAATGAAAGTGTTTTTAACTGTAGAGACTCAGAAGTGACACAGCGAGTGTTGGCAAAGCTGGAAACATCTAACTTTGTGTCGTCTTTTTATACTGATTCAACAAATGATTAGAGCAATCTAGTTCTAGTATAATCTAACATAAAGTTAGATTGTACATTTGCAGACCTCCGTAGTTACTTTGTTTAGAAACAGCGATCACATTTTCAGTCTCCAGAGAGTAGTTCTGTGTAAATTGCCGAAAAACACAAACACTAATCCAAAGTACAACGGGTCAGAGAATGTTCATGTAGATTGAACTTTGCTCAAAGTTGTGATATGTAGCACAACAAGCTAGCAAAGCTGTTTTCCTGTGCATGCTCAGTGGCGTCTGCCTTACACAGAACTATTCTCTGCAGACTGAAAACGTGATGGCTGTTTTTAGTCTTTGGAGCGGTTTCTAAACTGTGTTTTTCGGCAATTTACACAGAACTACTCTCTGGAGACTGTTTAGAAACGGCTCCAAAGACTAAAAACAGTGATCACATTTTCAGTCTCCAGAGAGTAGTTCTGTGTAAATTGCCGAAAAACACAAACACTAATCCAAAGTACAACAGGTCAGAGAATGTTCATATAGATTGCACTTTACTCAAAGTTGTGATATGTAGCACAACAAGCTAGCAACGCTGTTTTCCTGTGCATGCTCAGTGGCGTCTGCCTTACACAGAACTACTCTCTGGAGACTGAAAATGTGATGGCTGTTTTTAGTCTTTGGAGCCGTTTCTAAACTGTGTTTTTCGGCAATTTACACAGAACTACTCTCTGGAGACTGTTTAGAAACGGCTCCAAAGACTAAAAACAGCCATCACGTTTTCAGTCTCCAGAGAGTAGTTCTGTGTAAATTGCTGAAAAACACAAACACTAATCCAAAGTACAACAGGTCAGAGAACGTTCATGTAGATTGAACTTTGCTCAAAGTTGTGATATGTAGCACAACAAGCTAGCAACGCTGTTTTCCTGTGCATGCTCATTGGCGTCTGCCATACACAGAACTACTCTCTGGAGACTGAAAACGTAATGGCTGTTATTAGTCTTTGGAGCCGTTTCTAAACAAAGTAACATGACCAAACTCTTCATGATGAAGGAACATGCAGTGGTGTGGCTCACTGACCTGTTTTTAATAGTTTTTGGAACAACAACGGAGGTCTGTGGCACATTGGAATAGGATATAGCAAACTTTTTGCACACGCACACAAAGATTTGTTGTTTTTAGTTGCCGAAAAACACAAACACTAATCCAAAGTACAACAGGTCAGAGAACGTTCATATAGATTACTTTGAATACACCGAAAAAATTCCTTTTTTGTTCTTTAAATATGAGATTTTATAGAAATCATCATCACTTTTTGCGATAGCCATATTCACACGATCACCGTCTAGATTCCCATGTTTGTTGTCCTCTGGGTTGCATTTTTAGAAAATGAAAGGTACATTGCTGTGAGTGTTATTTGTTGTGGTTGTTATTGCAAACGTTATTTTCGTTCCTTTCTCTTTCTTTCAAAATATATCATTACGTCTACATATTCCAGCTGGTGATGTGTGCATGTTGTTGAAATGATACCATATTCACATGACAGTTTGACATCTCTCTACTTGCTACAGGGATGCAAATTACGGCACTTTTAAAATTAGGTCACATGCCAAAAAAAAAATCCCATGATTCTTCTCCTCTCCAACTGTTTCTCTCACACCTCTCATCCCTCTTTTTTCTCTCTATATTTTCTGGTTCTGCCATCTGTCACTTCATTTTCTCTTCCTGCCATCCCAACATGCGACACCTTCCCACCATTATCATCCAAGATAATCTGATTATAACTTAATTGAAGAGCAGAACATCCATAAAATCTACACCAAAGACACTCCGATGATCTGAAGAGCCCACACTTAACTCTGAAAGGAATCTAAAGCCCCATTCAGATAGGATTTATTTCTCCAGGGGAGGTTGGGTGATTTAACATTACCTGCTCTGGTCAGTGATTTTAATCCAGTCTAGAGCCTGAATGTGAGTATTTTTTCACCCACACCCCAGTAATAATTACAGCTACAATGACCTATTGGTTTTCAGTGAACTCGCTGCTCCTCTTGTAGTTTTAAATCCCATCCCAACCGACGTCCTTGAATCTTCTACAACAATACTTCTACCACAAACAATGTTTCTGCTAATCTGATAGATGGAAACATGCTAACACCAACATACAGTAAATGCCCATTTGGAAACCAATATGATGACCATCAGGACAGCAACACCCCATAAAACCCCATCAAATGGGCTGTTGTGATGTCAGCGACAGGCAGGTGCTGATATTCTCTGTTTTTAGCTGATATTTTTTTACATTTTGGCAAGTTGCACCATAAAAAGCATGCCAAATTAGCAATCAGCAGTTCCTGTTTGCAATGTTCCAATGGATGGACAGACAACTATCACTGAAGAAAACTCAAAAAATGTGATGATTCTCAGGTAAGTTTTGAGGTGTCGTTTTTCTCTCTCGCTTTATTAATGATGGACAATACTACTAATAACTTAAATATAACATTTTTTTGCACATACTGTAAAAACTTGCGGGTAAACAGTGCCGGTAAGATGTTTGGAAACACGTCCAAACTGCTACTGGCTGCTGCTTTTGTTCCATTTTATTGCCAATAAGTGTGTCTTGTCATTTTATTTTATTGTTATTTAGTCATCTTTGTCCTGAATTGTTATTAATAGTTAGTAGTGCCTCCTCTTCGCCTCACCTTCATCACTCCGGCGCCCCCCTGGGGAGGCTTTTGGCTCCATCCTGCTGCACGTCTATGTGTGTTACAGGTCACATCCTCTTGTTTCCATCATGATTAAAATGCCATCCAGAACTGTAAATATTTAATCCACTCACCCTAACCCATCTATGGAGCTTAAAACACGTGGACACATTAACCTACTTTCCCCAATTCCCTTCACAAAAAGTAAAGATTAAGCCTAAATATTGCAAACAAGGTTCTTGTAAATTAACTGACCAGTGAGCAGGACTTTTGGTCATTTGGTGAGCTAATTTTAATAAGACAATATCACCACAATGACTGTATATAACCACTAAATAGAAACGTCATGATTCAAACAGCGAACACACACAATGACACATGATGTCATTTGTTAATGAAGCAATAGTTTGATGTGTTTATCGTCAGTTTTCATGGATACATTAGTTATGAATCTGCATTTAATGAGGAACTGGGGAATCGGATTCCACTGTGTTTACTAGAGGCATATTTTAATGCCAGATATAAATGTATTCCTTCTAAATCTTATCTGTACACAGTGTTGATACGAGACGCATGTTAATGTCAGTTGTTATTAAAAGGCCCCTTTGTCTCTCTCTGTTTATATCCCAACAAGGCAGGAAGCCACAGTGGATATCATCAGTCTCGCGGCTCCCGGCGGTCTCACACTCTCACCCACTCGTCTTCTCTTCTGTTTATATCTGTTTTTATTCTCTTTACAGCTGGGCAGAGCAGCAGGGCTTCCTGAATATCAGCCCAGTAATTAAAAAGTTTATAGTCCTTATATTCAGCTAGGGTTCCTTCCTCTGGTCATATTCAGAAGCGCGGTGAACTTTGATCATGGCGTTTAAATTTTTTATGTCTAGGCTGTATTTTTACATACTTACGGTTTTATCACTACAGGGGGGCCTCGCACCATTGTAATGTTTCGCCGTTTGAGGAAAGCAGAGAGAGCTTTTCCTTTCATGTCAGCTAAAATAGAAAGCAATGATACTGAACAACGTTTAAATTATCCAGCTTTAAAAATAAAACACACTGAAGAAAAATATCAATGTCTAGTTCTATCCATGTCTATGTTTTGGTCTCTCTGGTCTCTTTTGCTTTGACTTAAAGCTGCACTTGTATTAACATTTTTTTAAATAACAAGTTGATCAGATGACCCATAATTATTACCCAACTCTGCAGTTTTTAGCTTTTAGCTCTAGAGTAATTCAGCGTTTTATAGCGCACAACTTAATATCACCTCTTCTTCTCGATCCAAATATCTACTGAACTAAAATCTTCCACCAATCTTGCTGCTACAGCTGGTTTTGCCGTATTTTATTCCAAACAAACCAAACTCATCTGCTCCTTCAGCCGTCGAAACAACACGCTGATTATGTTTTGACATTATGCTCTCGTTACTAAGGCCGCAACTACTGTTTATTTTCATTATTATGATTATTTTCTTGATTAATCGATTAGTTGTTTGGTCCATAAAATATCAGAAAATAGTGAAAAATGGTGATCGTTGACTCCCAAAGCCCATTTTTTTTTCTTAAAAAATGATTATGAGAATTATATTCAACATCTCTATTATTATGCACAAGAAAATAATGTAACCACAATACAACAGTTACTATTCTTCAACCCTTCTTCATAATCCTGATCTCATTTAAAATATAACCTGAAATTTTACGAACAAAAAGTAAAATTTCAATGATTATAAGTGATACTGGAAATATTGCCAACAAGGCTCCCATGTGTGGAATAATTACGGACGACTGCACACAAGCTACTTGCTAAACTAAAGCTAAAAACGAATCTGCCGCCTCAGCTAACAAAACTCCAAACAAACAAAAAGTTAAAATGATTTATTCTGGACGAGCTTCACATTTTATATTTCCTCGAAATATTTTGTATTCTTATGACGCAGAGTTGGTTTGTTGCACAAGATGAACAAATTACTTCCTGTCATTATCTTCTGATTCTCACATAAACCGCAGCTTCCATTGAATTTATTTAGCCGGAGACCAAACATGACTGATAGTTATCTTGATCTTTTCTCCCAAATTACCAAACTCTGGCTGTTTAAACGGCCAAAAAAAAAAAAAAAAGACAATTAAAAACTTTAAAAAGCGTGTGAAGCCAAATGTTTAGTTGCCAAACAACTGCAGAGTAATTCCAAGAGGTGAAAGTGGAGATGTAAGTTTTAACTTCTGTACAGCAGCTTTCAATCACTCCACACCTGCAGCTAATTAGTCCGCAGCTTGAACCGCACACCTCCTGCTGTTCTGAGCCTCTCCTCATTAATGGCTCTTCATCACGATAACAAACATGTCAAACAAACAAAGTTTGAGAGTCGAGGTGTAAGATTAAACACAATTAACGGTTTGATTCATTACAAGTGTTACAATGTGATGTGTTCTCGATACAACAGGAGTAAAGATACGGTCACATTATCCTTCCGTTTTATGTTATTGCCCGGCACGCAGCCCAGGAGAAGGACGTAATTTCACACTTCTGAAATATTGATCAGGGTGATAACAAATGGTAAACAGTGTATGAGAGTTTGTAGTCTGGCAGTGTGATAGCATACTAAAACACGGTGATATAAAAACCACACTGAAGAGGTAAAACTCCAGCAACATTTGCAGTATAAAGAATAACTTTATTATGAGACCAATACATTTCGGCGTGTGCGGCCTTCACATCAGGGACTCTCTCTCTCAACTTTGGAGGCCGGGGCCGCTCTGGAGGAGCCAACAAGATAAGTTTGAGGGATTGCAAGATGATAAACATACAGTGGGGGGGGTTTATCAGTGCTTTCTGCTGGAAACGAGGGTTGGAGAGCGATGAACTGTACGGCGACTGCTGTAAAAATCAAAAGCACAAGGCTAAAAATCACTGTAGAGGTAACAGAGTTGATGATGATTCTCAGTAATCTGACGACTACAAAGCGTCTGGTTTTACTTCGGTGTTTGTCATCGTCCTTACCGAAGAGTAAACTTCTCCACAGACCCACATGACTTTGACCTTTCTGAAAGAATGTATGCAAGTAAGCATTAGAAATTCATAGAGATTCAGGACAAAGATGCCCTTCACAGTCCGTAAAGCGACTATGAATCAAACATTAGTTGCAAACAATGCCCTTTTAATAGACATTCGCCCTCCTCACATCGTTCAGTTGTTATTTAGTCATGCATAAATGTGAGTATTGTTCCCTCGTGTGAATACAGCCACTGTGTTACCGCTGCGTTGTGATTCCTCCCACTGCACTCTGGGTGAGGAAAGTGGAGCACCAGTGAATACAGAGCCCGAAGCATGCGAGGAAAATGTTGGCACCTTGAAGCCTGCAGAGGGTGAAAATCTGAACATTACAAAAGCTCTGTGTCAGTGCGAACTACAATGACAGACCGCAATGATTAAAAAAAAAAAAAAAAAAGGAGGAGGGGAAGATTGGCTTGTTGTCGGCTCTTTCTTGAGGCCTTCAGTCGGGGGGAAGAGATGTGTAGTTTTCTAGTGGATCAGCAAAGACATAGTACAGTCTTAGAGGAATTATAGATGCTTTGCAAATTGTGAAATCACTAGTGTAGCTCCTGCAGTCCATACCTGCCATCGTAACCACACTATTTGCTGCCTTGCTCACTTTTTGCTGCAGCATTTGAGTCAATTTCACCCGGTTAAATCTGGTCTGACTGCACCATCTGGGGCCCATATGCAGCGCCTGTCATGCCCTCCTTCAGTACACTATTAAAAACAAAACAGTTTTATCGTCGCAGTTGGAAGAGAAAGCATCTTCAAAGAGTTCACGCGGTTTATTCAAAAGATATATATTTGTCTTTGTCTCACACCTGTCTGCCCGACCGTCGCTATTTTGTGGAACCATCAGAGGAGGTTTTTTTTTATTGAAAGTGTGAATGATGCAACACAGCTGTAGCTTCCTCCGGTTTGGACTCGCTGGCTCAAAACATCAGAAGCGTCGAGAAAGAAAGGTTTGCAATTGTCGTGCGTGAAAATTCACCACAATTGAAGTTGAATTGTACTGAACTGGCGGCGATTCTGTTCGAATAAATCCTTTAAATCCTGGTGTGACCAAGACTTGAGACCCAACAACCCTCCCCCCTGCACCCTTTTTCCCCTCTTCCTCTTACTTCCTGATTCTTCCTCTCCTTTGTAGGGTCCATAAGCTTCCCCACAACGCAGTCAGCAACCGGAAGAACTATGCACATTAATAGTTTTCCCTTAATAAATCATCCAAACGCATCTTGTTGATCGTGTGGTCCTTGAAGCTCCAAGTGACCTCAAACCATGGAAAACGTAAGTTTATTAAAGTGCTGTGTGTGTGTTTGTTTACAGTGAAAGACAATAAGAACTATACACTGCTATACGGTAATCTTTTTAAAATAAGTTTATTGATACAGCTCAGATTGCAACATGTAGTTCATACATAAAAACTACAGAAAGTATAATTCATTGCATCCTTACAGTGTGGTCTATATCCATCTATTTTGCATAGAGTGTGTGAGGATCCCCTTTAAGTACATTATGGTACAAACTAGGGGGGGAAAAAAAGGCAAGAAATTAAAATGTTACACGTCTCGATTTGAATTCAAAGTTTCCAAACTGTTACAATCTGTGACCAAAGTCAAAGGATCAATAACTGCATGAAACCAAACCTTTGTGTTTATTAGCAGCAGGGTGAGCAGTACAAAAACATTTCTTTCTGTTAGGATTGCGTTGCATAACATTTTCTATGCTCATTGTTCAGGTAAAGCTGTTTTGCATCACAGATCTCATTCCTTTACTGTAGATTTGTCGTGTTTAGCAGGAAGCAGGACTCAGGCGCAGGCAACTATGATACAAGAAGCAAAAACAAGACAAGACACGAAACCAAAATGAACCAACAAGACAAAACTGAAAACCAGGGCTTAAATACAGGGACAGAACTGACGACGGAACGGGGAACAGGTGAAGGGATCAGGTGGAAACACTTGGGGTAATCAGACAGACACATGAGGAAGGGCAAGTGACCAGAAACAAGGAGGAATAATTTTCAAAATAAAACAGGAAGTGACAAGACAAAACATGGAGACAGGACAAAAAACCCCAACTAAATTTCACCACAGCGTGACGGTCACTTTCTCCTCAACTGAGGCATTTTCTAGACACACAGGTCAGTCTCCAGATACTTAGAGACTGGGGACAATCTCCAAGGTTTCATTGTTAAAACTGGGTGTAAACAATTAGAAAACCCTGCATTCATTAGGGCGTCCCCTCATATTGCAGTTCAACATGCAGTTCACTACAGAGAAGAATGGAAAGAGAGCATTTTTTCCACCCAGGCGGGTCCTTGTCAAAATGTAAGGTAGGTTTGTTAGTGGAGATATCTGATTGTCTTGGTATTGCAAGACTAGGTCTGTTCTTACAAGACTTCCCACCCAATGAAACTGAACAAAATCGTGCTCTTCATTTGTGTGAAAAAGAAGCTCGACCTTGAAATGCCATGTTAGCCAATGGCATTTGTGGAAAACTAGTCAACATCCTGCTAACTGAGGGTCAAGTTTGCATATCGAAATGTGTGATTTATCAGGAAGAAGCTAATGAAACATATTGTTATGGAGGAAGAAAGAGAAAAGGGAAGGGTTTGTAAAGAATGTTTAAATTTAACTCGCTGCCAGTTCCACTCTGCAGAGGACAAACGCTTTAATGAAACACTAAAAATGAACTTTTTTTTTTTTTTTTTGCAGGGTCTCTGTAGCTCGAGGTTAGCCGCTGCTCAGTGAAAGATTGGCTAATGAACCAACTCGACGAAGCCCATTTTCCAGGCCTTCAGCCGCTGAGAAGCACTGATCAAACACTCTCTCTCTCTCTCTCTCTCTCTCTGTGTAGCTTCGGCCTCGCCATCATCAACCAAAGAAAGCGAGGCGCACATCTAAATCCAGGAGGATGCCTGACCCAGACTGAACTCTGCCGGGGCTCGGGTGAAAATTATCAAATTAAAATTACACCGAAGGCAGCAGCTTAAAACCGGATAATTTGTCTGTTTTTAAAGGATCAAATGTGACTTTTGGTAACAGGACAGTTTCTGGATTAGCTGCTCTTGGCATCTTGACGATGACAGTGGCTTCGATTTACAGGAATGAGATTTCAATTTTACTCCAGAAAGCCAAAAAGCCTGGACGTAAATAACCAAATGATAACAGACAATTATGGCTATGTTCTCTGGAATAAAAAGCTTCATTAACACCTGACAAAAAGCTCCAGGGCATGTTTTTTTTTTAAGTCTCTGTCTCTTTTCCTTAAGTGGTTTTTATTTGCATGTCGGCTGCTTTTACGCTCAGAGACAAAGAAAACCAATTTCACACATATGATTACTCATAAAGATGATGAAGACATCAGCGAAATGCGGAAACCGAGCAAGACAGGAAACAGCATGAGACAAAACACAGCGGACTGCTGTCTCAGAGCAAATCTGTGTTGATGAAATTCAGCATAACGTTCTGGCTTCCAGTTTATTTACTGATCATCATTGATATCATGACGAATATAAAAGGATGGATCATTTTTTAACATATTTATCCAGTCTTGTCTTTCAGCTGAGCGCTTTTTACACTACAAATGCCCATCAGAGGCCATCAGGAGCAATTCGGGGTTAAGTATCTTACCCAAGGACACATTGGCATGTGGACTGGAGGAGCCGAACTCTGAACTTTATCCTTGAATAAAGAAAAAAAAAAAGCTTTTGTTCATTGCATCCATGTCGCATTGTTGTTGCACAAAGGCTGAGATCATAAGTTCAAGTTCAAGTTCTCCCCGTCACTGCTGTAAATATTATTATGGTGGTGATGGGGGAGAATATTTTATTATTCAGTTGGCTGTTCAAGTCTGTAGATGGTATCTGAAAATCTAAATGAATTTCAAAGCCTTCTCCACACTTCTGGGAATAAATTCCTGATAGGGAAATACTGAAATGCTGCCCCAGGAGGGACCGTGGAGAAAAAAAAACAAATTTGTGCTTTTGAAGTAATAATTTGTGCTCATGATTCAACTCTTTTACCTCTTGTGGAGGATACCGAACGCATCCAGTCAGCCAGAAGTATGAAGAGAGATCATTTACTGACCCATGCTGGATCTCGGGCAGCCAGGATTAGATGTGTGTCCTCCTCTCTCATAAGAAGGCTGAAGGCCATGTTCCTTGCACTTATTGTGCATCCGCCTATATGGATGAAGCACTCCAAAACCCTGAAGCTTAGTTTTTATGAACTGGGTGACTACCGCAGCGGCAGCAAAACAGTCCGTAATCCTGTAGAATATGTTTATAAACTGGATATTATGAGGGATCTCCGAGATAAGAGAGTATTGTGTGTCCACAAGAGCAAAATAAAACCTCATTAAATCAAAAGTGATCCATAATGAGTGTGTTTAAAGGACAAGAGAATGGCATGAAGTTGAATTTTGTTAAATAGAAAGCGCAAATTATTAAATCGAGTGCATGATTTCCTACATTTAGAGCAAAATGTTTTAAATTAAGAGCACAAATAAATTATTTTTGTCTTCATTTTTGTCTTTTGTTGTAGAATTTAGAAAAAAAAATGAATAAAAGGTTGTACTGAACTCCCTTCAGGATGCTTAAACCCCCTAAATTCACTGGAAAAATAGAGAGAATATGGCCTCAGTGTCCTGAAGACCCTGTGTAGTACACTGATAGGAACCAAAACACTGTTAAACAAGATAAAGTTATGCTGGAAATTACTTCTTTATAATGCTCTATATAACCTCAGCCGCTGTCCCTCCACCCCCTCTGGACGGGGTGCTCTAATTTTGAACGTTTGCGGAGCAGATAAAAAGGAAATCAGTCCAGTGATGCCCAGCCTGAGGGAGCAAATGACTTCCTGTTTCTTTTGGATAAAATGTTTTTTTTTTAATTTTTTTTTTATCTAACGCTGTCAAATTCAGATGAAAGTCACCTTCTGAACAACTGAAATGTCTGTTTAGACTTCACTGCGATGACTTTGTGTCGTACAATCGAATCTACATCATACAGGAACATTAAAAAAAAGAGAAAGTAGAGAAAAGAAACATGATAAATATTATTACTATCATTAAAATGTTGATAATTTAGCATTCCCCATGGATGATTACTCTTTAGTTTGAGTCTTTGTGATGTCTCTGACTTTTATAGAGAGCCAAAGAAAAGCTAGCTAGCCTCGGCTCCATTAGCTTCTGTAGCATAATGTATGTAGTGTTTGTTTTATTAGCATTTTTTAACTAAATGTAACTGTAACTGGATCCTAAAATGAATCTTTTCTGCTACAAAAGTTTATAAGGAAATAAAGGAACATATTATACTGTTATAATGTAGGATGTTAAACATGGTTAAATGTCCAAAACTTGATGTTAACACATGTAGAAATGCTCCCTGCAAGTCAAAATCCAGGGCTTCAACTTGCTCTGAATGCTTCGTTTACTTATTGACAAGCTAACAATGTGAGAAAGAGTAAAGATTGCTATAGCTTGTCTCATAGTTTCTTCACACAGCCTAAAGTCTACAGAGTGGCAGCTGTGTAAGGAGCCGGTTTAAGATAAATAAGGAGTTTTTTTTAACTGTAAATCATGCAGATATGTTCTCAGTTTTATCTATAACATCTTTCTCAATGCATTGTGTGTTGGAAAAGTGCCAGACATTATCAGATGACATCGCAAATTTGAATTTTAGCAAAAATAATTTGTTCATATTCACTAACATTTTGAACCATCTTAGAGCACAGGATGGGACGTTGTACTGACGCAATGTATAAAACTGTTTTTGCTTCCACTGTTGATGTATTCTGACTGAGAAAAAAATAAATACATTCTGGTAAATTAGAGTAGTAGCAGCTTCAGACCCACATTATAATTCAATATGGCTGTTTATTGGTTTATTAAGTCTGAAGCTTTAAATTAACACTGTAAAAATAGTGAATTACTGTGTAAATCAAGCAGTAAAAAGGTAATTTTATGATGCATTCTGGGAATTTATTATACATCTTGAAATCTCATACATATCAAATGGGTGTCTGCATCGAATGGATTGCACTATATTGTAAAATGTCAGTAGAAACATGTATATATTTATTCAGTGTAAAAGATATAAAGGTACTTTTACATAGTCCCTCTGGTTTTTTAAATTCAGGACCCCGTACATTAATGTGAAGCGTCTGTAGATATATTGGGACGTTTATATAAAGTAAACCTTACACATTAATGGGAAAGGCCTGCAAATATATTGGAGAGTTGATTTTAATTATAATGTTTATATAAAGTAATGATTAATTATGTTTTGTAAACTAATATCACATGATCTTGTTTTTTTGTACAGTATAAAACCAACATTTACCAGGGATTTGCTGTAAATAGATTGGATAATTACATAAAATAAAAGCTTAAAACTTTGAAGATACAGTTAATGGGTGTTAAAGGAAGGTAATTTTAATGTAATTTAAAATTTTTTTTTTCTGTGTTTTACATCCAGAACATTCTAGCGATATTTTATAAACAGATTTTATTTTTATTTTACAATGGTCGGACTATAAAAATGCAGACAATGTCCAAAGTAAATATCCATATTTTAAAAATAAATCTCTTTAGAATAACTAAAGGTTTTTTTTCCCTGTTGTTTGACGGTAAGTGTTTGGCAACTTTTGCTGCCAGACTTTTTACCGTTTTTTAATGATTTTTCATTTTTTACTTTTTACAGTGTAGACAAACTGGTGAGCCACCACTGCCAGTTGGATAGTAATAAAATTCAACATTAATACAAATACATCCAATTCAGATAACCAAAAGATAAATAAAAAGAAGCTAGCTGGTTTATCTGGATTACACTACAATAATATAACATTGAAGCTAGCAGTGATTTAAACTATAATGATTGAGGCATGAATGCTATAAAGTCATAACAAGACTTCATTATGCTAACTGATTGCAGCAATAGCTGTTGGTACACTGTCGAGGGCTATTGGAGTTGTAGTTGCTGAATACCAACAGAAAAATCATTGTAGGCTATTATCATGTTAATACAACACAACTCACAGCATTTTATTTATTTCATTTAGCTGTAATGGAAAAGTGGAAGGACTTTGATTCTATTGAAGGCAACTTCACTCCCCCAAAAAACAACAGATTTCATGAAAAACCCTGCAGTGAAAATGTTTCTAGTTCAACATGTAGCATGAATAGTATTTATTTGTGTTTGTCAGGGAAGATCCAATGACCACTGCAGTCGGTTTGAACAACGCCTTTTTATTTTGGCATCTTTGAAAACTACTCCATGAACGGCAGTTTCAGACTGAAGAATGAAGAAGAAAAAAAAAAAAAAAACGAATGCGAGAAAGAAGCCAGAAAAGGAAGAGCACACAGGGCCGGAAGAGCCGCTTCAGAGAACGCGATCAGGTCGTCGTTATTGATCAGGTAAAGCCTGATCAGTAACATCACCTGATCACCTTTAGATCAAAGTTTGTGGATTCCACGCTTAAAGAAATGAGTGAGTTTGATTGGGGTTTTAACAAACAAGTGTTAATAAATAACAATTATGTGTAAGTATTTTAAAGAAGTGTTATTTATTCCTACAGAATCAATGATAATGAACTTTATCCCATTTGGAGAAACTGCTTATTCTTTGCAAAGCGTTTCTCCACAACCCCGTGTTTCATTTCCTTCTCTGCTTAAATTCCTTTTTTTTTTTTTTTTAAACTTTTGGTTTCTGTGTTTTGCTTCTCTGAGAATCATCCAACACGTTCTGTGGAGCAGGGGGGAAAAAAAAACAAAAAAAAGCTCACTCATAGTAGCACAAATTTTTTTTTTTTTTTTTTTTTTTTTTACACACAGCACACTGGGAGAGAATGCAAAGACCTCGGGCCCCCGACGGAACGACAAGAACAAAAACAAAAGAAGAAGAAAAAAGCAGGTTTGTGTTTGTGTGTGTGTGCAACATCTGAGCTCAGCAGGAGGAGTACAGGAAGGAGAAGGCATAAAAAACAAAACTAGCTTGTTCTCCACAGGCAAACATTGTATACATTGCTGTACATGCTAACCCAATAAATTTCCTTTAACATTTTTTTTTTTAATACCCTTTTTATATAAAAACACATACATATAAAAAAGGTTTTCCTTTTTGCAAAAGAGCAGTATTTTTCTTTCATCGGCGTGTATTGTCTGATGCGCACCGATGCGGTTATGTGTACATTATTTACATATACAACCATATAAAAAGATGTATTCCTCTTGTGTACATGTATCCAAAAAAAAAAACAAAAAACAAATACATCAGATAGGTTCAATTTTGCTGTGAAATATCATCTGAAAGTCCTCTAATATACAGCGACAGAGAAGCTGAGACAGTAAAGAAGGCTGCTACAACTGACTCTTTAAAAAAAGGATGTGACGCTTTTTAAACATCATCAAATAGAAAATAAAGCGAACGGCTATGAACCAGCAGCTCAGCCAAAAACATCTAGTATCTCATAAAAATCTGTTGCCTTTTTAAAAGTTCGTAGCCTGTTCATGTGTTGAGCTTTGCCACCAACGTTATCACACCGACGTTGAGTGATGTTTCCCTGCCCACCATCTTTAACCCTTTCTCCTGAAAAGTATGTTTATTTACTACTAAATAGCCTTTCCAAATATGTTTTGGAGGAAATAACTGCTTGGATAATGTACAACCTTTTTATAAGAAGTGCTACATGAGTGTGGTTAGCTTCACACTTCAGTTATTGTTGGGGAAAGACGGTGGTTTCGGTTAAATTTTGGTTCAATTATATTATATATATGATATTATTATTATTAAATTATGAAAGTAAACATGTCCTGTATCATGTTCCAAGTCACTTCTCACTTTTCCAATATTTAACCAAGCCCACAGTCTTTGTCTAAGCCTAATAAATTGCTTTGAGTGTCTAAACATAACCATAAAAAATGCCTCTATAATCCCTATTTTTTTTATTTTTATTACGCCAAATCACGGCAAAAGTCGTCTCGGGGCACTTTTCACATAGATTCACGTATCAGTGATGAAGAGAAGAGAAGATTTAAGCGTCTACAAACGCATATAAAATGACGTCAGTGAATGTTTTGTTCGAATGAAGGTGCAAGAAACTAGACATTTCTGGCTAACTGAGCTGCAGTAAGCAGGAAATCAGACCCATCGCTGCCATAATCTGCCAATTAAAACTCCACAGGATCACATGTTTGGCATTTAAACATCAACACATCAACATGTTTTCACACACAAAGCTCGAACACGAAAAGCAAAAGTTTATCAAGTGCATCATCCCCCCAAAAAAAGTGGTAAAAATGAAAACCGACACATCCTTTTTGCAGAGTCAGGTGTTGACAGCAGGGGTGGGGTGGGGGAGGGGGGCGGAGCTACAGTCAGATGTGGCTAAAGGTCTTTGCATTCGCACGAAAGGGAAAGGAGTCGTGAATCGGGGTGAAACTGAACTGAAATCAGAGACCATGTACTCGCTGATGCCAAAGAAAGTCTGTGTGATGTGCTTCTTCTTGCCACAAGTGCATCGACATAAGGCACAGGCACAGTTCCCCTCTTTCAACAGAGTGGCTCGCATTTTGTTTGTTATTTTGTCCTTTTTTTTTTTTTTTTAATTTTTTTTTAATTTTATTTTATTTTTTAAAAACGTCCCAGTGCAAGAAACAAGTAGGGTGATCACCGCCGAGGTTCAGCTTTACACATCGGACCTTTTCTTCTGTTTTATATAAAACAAGGTTATAACATGGTGTCGAGTTGTTTTCATAACTTTCCTTCTTTGTCAGAGCGGCTGCAAGGTTGATGCTGTTTTGTCAGGAAAAAGGTGCGGACAGGATTTATGCAGGCAAAAACAGAACAGTGACAGTCTTAAATCAGATCTCCGTTCAAAATATTACACCAGAATAATGATAATAATAAAAAAAACCCACACATGTAACAGGACCAGTGATCACATCATATCAAGAGAAGTGTAAGAACTGGATGACATCTCTGCGCTACAACATGTGTTTGACATTTTCAGACATCCTAATCCCACATGGAAGGATCAGTTTTGCTGTTATTAAAAAGGAGAAGTCTGGTTTATTTTTCTATATTTTTTGTTATTGTCAACAAATGTCATGCATCCAACAGTCAGATTTATCTCATTCGTCTGTACTGTAGACCTCCGTCGTTGTCCAAAAGAGATTGAGATTGATGAGATTTGTTGAAAATAAATAAAATAAAATAAAATCTACAACCATTTCCTTTCACTTTCTAAACAAACAAGTCCTATGAATTTTAATTTTAACAGATTTTTCTTCAGCTGGGTGATATGATGTAAACACGGTCGGCTTTTACTGAAATACAACTCGAGTCTCAGCGCACACAAGAACATGTTCTGTCTTCCTCTTGTTGACTTTTAACTGGAACCAAAGTCAAAGTTTTGTTAGAATTATTTCCCCATTATCTTGTTAAGTGCTTTCCACACAAAAAACCCCCCCCAAACGTGGTGAGTCACTAATGCACTGTAACCTGTAACGTAGGCACACTAATGGCACTTAACGCAGCTATAAAAGTAGACATAAATAGAACAAATCCATCTGGATCTAATACGTGTTTTTTAGCTCTTTCAAGTGTGTTTGTCTTGGAGAATCTTTAATTGTAGTTAAAAGTTTTATATATGGATCCAATTAACATTAGCATTAGCTGTCATTAAGTGCCTTAATGTGCCTACAAGACTTCAAACGCTGTATGTACAATGAAAAAAGTAAAAATCCTGTAATTATCTTGATGAATTAAAAGAGGAGAAGAAGAACAGAAGAGGAGGAGGAGGAGGAGGAGGGAGGGGGGAGTGGGTGGGGCCTGTTGCCAAGGGTGATCACCCTAGTGATTCTGGTACTGAGATACTCTTGAGGGAGCAAGAGAGCAGATCAGCATCTCTTTTTAGTAAAATCTCTGGAGATTTTGCTCTCAGTTTCTAGCAGGAGGCTCCTACGAGCAAAGAGTTTGTGTGTGTGTGTGTGTTGATATATATGTGTGTGTCATGTACGACTGTTAGGATCAAACCGATATATATATTACCAATACTGGCTTTTTATTAAATAGTGTTATCAGCCATTCAATGTAATATATTCCCAGTACCGTATCACAGTTGCGTTAAAAAGTCATTAAAACTTGCAAATGTTTCTTTTTTTTTTTTTTTAATTCACGTGATTCAATTTAAAAGCCTAATATTTCCTGTATGTAGAAAGAGCTTTAAAGAGATGCAGATGACACTCGGTGGAGAGTTTCAGTGTCTTAAATGCTGTTTTTCAGAGGATTTTCCAGTCTGAAATGTAAAAAAATTCAAAGAGAGAGAGAGAGAGAGAGAGAGAGATAGCATCGACACTGGCTGTCGGCAGCTTCAATCACAAACGTTAAGTATTGGTCTTTTAAAACATATCGGTTGAGCCTAAATATCAGTCTGAGTGTGTGTGATTGTAAATATATAGGTGTGTGTGTGTGTGTTGTTTCTGTCATATCTGGCAGTCTTTGTGTTGTGTGTGTGTCTGCTGTGAATCAGTCCTAGAGGCAGGCAATGTGTCTGTTTTTTGCCCGTCTTTCTTTCAGGATATCTGTGGTTGTATTTATTTATATTGACGTATGTATGGATCAGTCCTAGAGGCAGACGTTGTTGCTGATTTGGCAGGTGGACCCGGTGCCGGCCTGGGACAGGAAAAGCCTCCCGTTGGGGCACACGCAAACCTCGTAGACAGTCTGCCTGGTCCCGGAGGACGAGGAGCTGGTGGAGGCTTTTCCCTCGGGCAGCCGCATTAGACGAATCCTCCGAGCATCCAGAGAGATCTGTTGGAGAGGAGAGAGAGAGGGGAAACTGGTGAGATTAGAAAAAGGGGTAAACAATGAGTTGAGCTCAGGTGAGACAAACAAAAAGAAAAAGAGAGGAACAGATGGAGAAGAGGAGGTTGACACAATGTGGAATCCCAGTTTGGAGGTTGTTCAAGAAAATACTCTGGCGTTTAACTGCTGACGCTTTTGGAAACACGCTTGTTTGCTTTCCGAGGTCCGAGGTGTTTTCAGGCTCAACACAAAGCAAATCTTTGGCGTCTGCATACAAATTAAGTCGACGAGAGGCGGCGAGTCTGGAGTCTCCACGACCCGGTTTCATGGCAGTTTGCAGAGTCGGCTTCACGACGGGGGCAACAGGAAGCCGTGCCCCCCCCCCCCCCCCCCCCCCCCCCCCACTTCATCCACTGTGACCCCTCACTTGTATAAAAGCAAATGTTTTCTCCCATCAGTGTAACTATGGCGATGACTGAAATCCATTATAACTGGCCGAAACTGTAAAATGTATTGTGAATATTCAGCCTTACAACGCTTTCCTTGCTGCAGGGTCAGGACAGATATGTACCAGGAGGTCATAAAGGGCTACGGGACAGTTCAGGAGGAGGTTGGTTAGATTGATGTATCTTAAGGGTGACAATAAATTGAGATAATATCCTCAATGTCATTCCTATGACAGTTGCTCAGTGGTGCATGAAACCAAAAAAAAGTTTGACTTCTGCGCATAAAAGTATCGGATCATTGGGCCCGTGGAGCGAGCGCACTAGTGACTTCCAACGGCCGAGTCGGCTACTTCCTGTTTAGCTCTCCGGCTAACTTGAACGGGGATAAAACAATTCAATCATGCAGCTCTTTTAGGCTTTTGAAATGTGATCGGACTGAATGGATCAAATTCGGACAGTGAGACGAGTCATTTCTCGGGTTGTGATGCTAAAAAAAAATGTATTCACTGATTTACGGACGTCTCTTTCACAATGTAAGTCTGTGGGGAAATAGTCTTTCTGGGCCCAGTAGCGTCACGTGACTTTGTCATACCGCGGTTTGGCCACTATGTCAAACTCGCTTCACGGCTCGGCGCTGTTCCTGAAGGCATCAAAAGAAAGCTCAGGTATATAAGCTACCTGTGAGGCTTTTCTCTGTAACCCCACTTGTGTGTTTCATTGTAAAACGTTCCTTTTTGTACAAGAAGAAATTCTTATGACAGGAGAAATAATTTAAACTGATGATCTTAACATATCGTATCGTTGGGTTGTTGTTGAGAAATGTTTAAAGATGTCATCAACAGAAAACCTTAACACGATTTCCCACGGCGCCTGGAAGCAGACTTGTGGTGTGATAACATGTCTAAAGTCGAGTCTCTTGTTTGCTGATTGTGAATTAAGGTTTCTGGACTGAGACCAGCTGGACGGGACTCTTCTGTCGATGGTCAGGATGTGTAATGTTTGGCAGAGAATCAACTCCAGCTCCACTCACTTTCACCACTGTCACTCCTCAATGAATGTCTGTGTGTGACCGCTCACATCATATAAACACCGGCGGAGTTACTCCTTTTCTTGTCTTTATAGGCTAAAAACTAGGGCTGTAGTCTGTCGGTCGACTAGTCGATTAATTGGTCGATACTCTCTCATCCGACTAAATTGTCATTGGTCGGCTAATCTCCTTGTATCTCTATCTCTACTTTCATAAGGAGAAAAGTGCTACATCAGCAGCTTTCTGGGATTAATCCATTATTTTCCTGCAGCGGGGGGGACAGACCAACAAACTACCTTTTGAAAACGGGGGTGTATTCAAAACACCCCCGCTGTTTACACAACTTTGGACTCTTCCAAACTCCGGCGGTCTAACTCCTTTACTGAGCGTTTATTAAATGTACTGAACTTTTAGTGAATCAGTGTTTCTCCTACGATTATATCAACAAGAACCCCCGCCAGGCCAAAAAATATTTTTTAATACTAGAATTAACGCCAAATATCCACTCATTCAGAAATATTTAGCGTTTGGGAGTCTGTGCAGCGCGTGAGTCAACCGCTGTGTTGTTGCCTGGGAAACGAGCAACTGTGTTATACGCCATTGCGTAGTATGTTTATGTAGCGAGTTGGACACACAGAGAAAGTGACGGTGGATACGAGCGGAGCAGAGGAAAAGGTTAGCGGTAAGTTGTCAGTCTGGCAGTAAATGTACAGCACAGACTACAGTGTGTCAGTTAAATGATGAAAAGTCACGTGTGTTGTTTCTCCAAGTGCTGGAAAAGTGAAGGGAGTTAGCTCCATAGTTAGCAACGATGGATTAGGATTAGCCTAGCCTGAAGACGCTAAACAGAGAAATACAGAAATACAGAATTCACTGTGCCCCTCTCCCCCGCGACTAATCGATTATTCGCAGATTATTTACAATTTTAGTCGACCAAGATTTTCTTTGGTTGACTACAGCCCTACTAAAAACTCATCTTTTCCCTTTTCATCATCTCTACCTCCGCTAATGCTGCGTCATGCTGAATCATGTCTCTCTTCACTCTTAATTGCTCTCAAAGCAAATCTCTTCACCTGCTCTCCTTCTGCTGACTTTTATTTTTCTTCCCAAATATTTCATGTGGCTCTTAACGCATAGACTATTTAGTGCAGTCCAACTGGGAGTCACACTCAACAGCAGCGTCTATCCGACTTTTGTCGAGATACCTTTTTGTGAGTAGCCGTCAATCTTTCGGCCAGGTAGAAACTTTACATCGTCAGACAGAGAAAAACTAAAACCCTGTCCAGCTAAAACTAGCACTAGCATAACAACAAAAAAGCACAAAAGGTCTACTGTGCTGATTCCCAGGCCATTCCTCGTGTCTCCTGAGCAATAAAGAGAAAGCAAACCTCCAGAAAATGTCTTCTGCCACACACACACACACAAAGCACTCATTCCCTTATTTCACTCCCTTCAACCCCACATTGATTGGAACAAACTGCCTCCTCTCCCTCCGCACAGACACAAACCACTGCTGCATGAATCCCATCTTCCCTGCCCCCCTCTCTCCTCCCCCGCCTCCCCTGCCCGGGCCTCCTGGGGCTCGTTCAGGGCCGGTGTTTCACTGGCCGAGGAGAGGAGGAGCTCTCCAGCCATAAAAAGGTAAAGGAGCCATTACCGGGCGCCTTGGGGAGGCATCGCCAACAAATGACCTGGAACGCGTTTAAAGCAGAGTTTCAGCTGACTACCTCAGACAGCTGCTGTTGAACAAATCTTACACCATGAGGGTGTGAAACACTTGAGGATCTGTGTGTAAATGTGTGTGTGTGGCTGGATGATCTTCATGTGTGTGTGTGTGTGTAAAGGCTGAGAGTGTGAATGCTAGTGAAGGACAAAAAGTACATGTTATAGATCAGGCAGGTAAAGGTAAAACTCATTGTTTTCTAGACACGTTCCCTGATTTATTTGATCACATTTGTAAATTATTGTGTTTTTTTTTATGTCTCCATGCATGCTAAGGTTGTGTGTTGGTGTGAAGAGGTATTGATTATAAACAAAGTTCGGGAACAGAGACCACGCCAAGTGCACTACCCACTTCCTCTCAACAGAGTCTCAGTTGCAAGTCCCTCCCACCCTAAACCCTCTCTTTTCATCAACCATCCTCTGTCCTCTGTCTTAACTGTCGCCGGTTCACAGGAGAAAAATATTTACAAGACTTAACCAACTACAATGTTCTCACAAAACCAACTCTCTCCAACAACCAACCACCCTCCAATGAGCAGAGCTTCCCTTTATATACCCTTAGCCCCTCCCCCGGGCAAACCAATCATCACATTAGGGTAACAAAGGGTCGAATTTAGGATCCCAACATACAAAATATGGCAATCAATGACACATGGCACTAATCGCCCTCCATAGATAATTAACACAGTAACAGTCAATTTAAATATCAAATGGTTGCATCTGTGGTCACATGACCCTCCCCCAAGCACTATTTAGGGTGTGGCCAGGAAGTGCCTCAGTTTGGCAACAAGAGACAGCAGCAGGTAAGTGTTATGTGTGTCACGTCAGCGCCGAGTGTGCACCCTCGAACGCCCAGCGGGGAAAAGTTTGTGGACGTGCAGGACTGCGGGACACAAGTGCGGGCCAACAGTTTATCTGGAGCATGAGAGAGAGAGAGAGAGACACGCACGCCGGTTATGAGATGACGGAGCGTTACCGTCACAGGAACAAGGGGGGCTCCATCCTGGCGAAGGACCGGAGAGACAGCGCCCCCACCCAGAGTCTCAACCTTCTTCCCCTCCTACCTTCCCACCGTGGTAGTCCTCGTCTTGCCGACATACCTTACATCCACCATCGACCCTCAACCCTCCGTTCTACGCTCACACCTCGCTCCTTCCTTCCCGCCACCACCACTTCCTCCCTCCATCCCTAACCGCTTCGTCAGTCCATCAGCTCCTTCGTTACTTCAATCAAACCGTTTAAATCTAACTTTCTTGGTGCTGTCTCGAGTTAATGAAATATAAAATAGTAGCAAATACTAATGTTCTTCGCTGTGGCGCTTAAAGTTTCACCCCGCGGTTCTCCGTTTTGCTTTCAACCACCTGCACGCTGTGGGTTTCTTTTCTTTTCTCTCTGTAACGTCTTCTTACGTGTTTAATTAGAGACACAAGCAGTCGTTTACCAGGCTCATTGTTTTCTTTTTGTTTTTGCTACCTGTCACGCAGGCTGCATGGTGAAAGCGGCGCAGTAGCAGAGCCGCAGCTGTAACTTCAGTCCTCTTGCGTCTTGCAGCCATACAGGATGTGTTACGGCTATGCGTCCTGTCTAAAGAGCTGTATTGATTATAATAGGAGAGTATTTGTAGGGGAGACTGGTTGAAAAGGGCCTGTGAGAGAAGCCTTAAAAGAGTTTTCATGTGTCCTCTACTGTCAGTTAATGCGACTATGAGCGGCTTCAGGGATCGTGACTGTTTCGCTTTGTGTCTGAATGTGTGTCTGAGTGTGTGTGTGTGTGTGTGTGAGGCTATTTCTGTATCTGCCTGTGTGGTTTGTGGGTGTCTAATGGCCAAAAGCTCTCTGTAATTGCGGCGGCGGTGCCAAGTGGGAGGGGTGTGTGTGTGTGTTTGAGTCGGACAGAGGTTTGACAAATGGACGTTTGCAACGCTAATGGAGTGTAAGAACGTGATTCTAATTATACGAATTGACCATCATGAGTTCAACAGCCTCATTTTCGACCACACATCCGTAAAAAAAAAACCGCGAGAAGCCGCGGTGAAGGCGTGGCTTCAGACCGCTGCTGTGGTTACATTTAATTGGACCGTTTGGGGACAGACAGAATCCAAGGGCACCTTCCCGAAAACACTCTCTCTCTCTCTCTCCGTCTCATATCAGCGGCCTGTCTTGATGTATGAAACTGTTTTTGTGGGAAACTTTTTAAACACTTTCTTCTCCCTAATCCTCCTCCGCTGATTTTAACAGATCTGACATGACACGACTGGTGCAACCTAAGGAGGGAAATCCTTTTATCAGTGCAGCCAACCTTGATGAATGCGAGGACTGATGTGTGTAACGAATCAGGGGATGGTTGGAGAGGAATTTAGGAGCAGGGAGGAAAGGATGAAAGAAGGGAAGAAGCAACACGAAGACGAGCGCAAAGGGGGGGGGCGGGAGGGGCGGGAGGGGTGGGATACATGAGCGAAGTTAAAGACAGAAAGAGGACAGCGGAAGAAGGAGGAAACTGTAAAGGAGGGAAAGTTATCAAAGCACATGAATGAGTGACTGAAGGGAGGATGAGGCATTTCTGGGAGGCTCTAACACATTCTGGTGGACGTCCAGTATGTGGGGAAACTGCCACCAGCCAATAAGCGAAATGCTGGTCCATGTTGGCGGAGCAAGCTAACTATTGTTTGGATTTATTTATTTATTTATGCCCTGGCTAAAAATACGTTTGGACAGGAGACATATTGAGTTGAATCCCATCAGTCAGTATGGCCGGAGGACAAAAAAAAAGTTAATTTCTCAACGTGCCAGCAGACAGAGTGGGAGGTTTTAGCTTTTTGTTCAGAAAGTGGATGACATGTAACAAAGAAATTTTTGTTTGTTTGTCGGCAAAACTGGATATTTTTTTAGCTCCCTGAGCTCCACCAAATATGTCATGCAGTAAACAACTTAATGAAAGGTTTTGATTAAAAAAAAAACCCCTGCAGGCGAAATTTTAATTCATGCTGTTAATTATCTAGTATTTAAAAGCATGACTATGTTGAAAATGTTGTGAGTAAATGGAGCAGGTTAGCGATGACTAAGCATCACTTTTCTTTTTTTTTAAAGTTTGTCTGATTTTGGAGTAAACTTTAAGATGTGGCGCAACCTGAGGAGGGAAATCCTTTTATCAGCACAGCCGACCGTGATGAATGCGAGGACTGATGGGTGTGACGAATCAGGGGATGGTTGGAGAGGAATTTAGGGAGCAAGAAGGGAAGAAGCAGCATGAGGACGGGGCAAAAAGGGAAGAAAAAAAAAAGATGGTAAATAAGCAAAGTTGAAGGCAAGCGTCATCATCCATTGACCGGGAGTCAGTGGACGACAACAGATCAAGATTAAGGCTGCAAGATGTGCTGAAAGCTTTAGAAGAAATCTAAAAACTGGACCTTGAAACATTTTTTTTTTTTTTTAGTCAAAGATATGCATGATTTCACAAACCTCACATATTTTCTTTCAGCCCGATTTATATTGAGAACTATCAGATGGACTGCAAAGAAAGTTTGTGCAGACATTCATGGTTCCCGGAGCATGAATCCCACTGACTCTAGTGATCTCATATTCAATACATTTATTGATTGATGAAAGGTCTGTTTAGTTTTGCCAGACTTTTTTTTTTTTTTTTAAACATTTAGAGATCCTTACCCATTCAAGTGTGTCTTAAAACAACAGTCAGGAGTCCAAATAAACACTGAAACATGTTTCTGTTGCTGTGATCATCCCTCTTGTTCATACTGACCATTAGAAGATCCCTTTATAATGACCTTACAGTGGAAGTGATGGACAGTCAGACGATTTCTCAGGTTGTATACAAGCCAACAGTTTATCTAAACCTTGTTAGTTGCAGGTAAAACTGTAAGTGAGAGGCCTGAAATGTTGCACAGTAATAATTTTGACTAGTTATTTTACAGTTTGCCTTTGTTTTCTCCTCCTAAAACGTACAGACAACCTGTTAGTTTGTTTACAATCTGTCTATATTTGATGTGTTTTTAGTCTCAGTGTTGCTAAATCTAAGCAATTAACTTAGTAAATATATCTGATTAATACCAAATCTATGGACCCAGATGTCGCATTAACCGAATATTTTCCGTTATTGACGGAATTTTTTTAACAATGACGGAAACATCTGAAGGCCCTCCGTCATTTTGACAGATTACACTGAAAATAAATTTAAGTAATATGACTAATTTAAATCAATAGCGTTTGGGAGCCGTTGAGCAGCCCAGTCTCGAAACGGGAGTTAACGTCTGTGTCGTTGCCATGGAAACTGCAGGTAGCGTCAGTGAGTGGTTAAGCGAGAGAGGGAGAGAGAGAGCGTCTGAAATAACGGTTAATGCTAACGGAGCAGAGGAAACGGTTAGCAGCAGCAGTAAGTTGTCAGTGTGTCAGTAAATGTACAGTACAGACTACAGTGTGTCAGTTAATAAACGCTGCAGCTTGTCAACACCATGAAAAGTCACGTCTGTTGTTTCCCCCAACTGCTGGAAAAGTGAAGGTTAGCTCCAGAGTTAGCAACAGTGGGTTAGCCTAGCTTGACGATGCTAAACGGATAACGAAGAAATGTGTAGCTGCCTGCTAATCCCCCCCTCTCCGTGTTGTTGGTTGACTCACCTCTCCGTCTTTGGACTCCAACCGCAGCTCATTCCTGCAGATGGCCTGGATGTCTCCGGCCTCGGCCAGGATCTGGATGCCTTTAGGAGCCTCCATCAGCAGGGAGCGAGTGGGAGACTCCAGCCTGGAGGACAGAACAGCAGCTCCGTTAGTGAACTACTTCATGTTTGGATGACGGTGGTGAAAGCAAAGTCTTAAAAACAAATGACGGGAAACAAGATAAGAAAGAAGGTAAGGGAGTTTTTCTATGTTGTGATAATTCTTTAGAAAAGTTTTTTAGGAAGAAAAAAGTTGTTGAGGTTTGTGTCAAACAGCCTAATTAGAATCTAACAAGATGTTGTAAACAAAAGTCACAATACCGAGGCATCTCGTTTTAGCAATCTGTCATCCTGACACCGTGCAGATTGCGGCTGTGTGGAGATTTTTATCAACACTTACAATATTAACAATCTTCAGGTAATGAGAACCACCAACATCTGAATATGTTTACTGCTGGTATAAGAACAGATGCAGCAGTATGAGACCTGAGGATGGGTTGACAAAAAAAAAAAAATTAGAAAATTTTAATTATATTTATAGCTTTATTCCCCCCGTCCAGCATGTACAGTGCAAAAAAACAGGAAAGAAGCTTTTTCTGTTGTATTTAATTACAGAAATTGAGGTATGGCTCTGGAAACAGGAGTGTTCACTGTGACCTCCGCAGTCAACATCAGAGGACAGTGCTGCCGAAGACATTTTTAATCATTAGAGGGATGCCGTGACACTACAAACCAAACCTGACCCCTTGTGTTCCTCACAGAGATCAGAGATTCAGCGAACGTTGCCTTCAGCTCTTTTCTTCTTTTTCTGCCCCTCTCTCTCCTGGTCTTCCTCTCCTCTCCTCTCTCTGCCTCGTTTCAACTCGGCCGTCTCCGAGTCTCTTCTCTCACCTTAATCTCATTTGCTCTCCTCTCATATTCCCTCTCTGTCTTGACCCCTGTCCTCGCATCTCCTCCACTCTTCTCCTGCCTTAATTAGCTTGATCATCCTCTTTTTTTTTTTCTCTCCCTGCCCCAGCTTCACCCCTCCTTTCAAGCCATTCTTTCTTCATCTGTTCTTCTTCTACTCACTTCTTCTTTGTCGCTTTTCTTTTGTGTGTGTGCTCCCTCTGCATCTGATGTTCCTATCTTAATCTCTGACCCTTTTGTGCTCTTTTTTTATTTGGTTTCATCATAACTTGTAACTGCAAAGGTTCACAGAGCTCTTTACAAAAAAAGGGAAAGAAAAACAACAAAATCAGGATTTCATGCCCAGAAAACCAAAACCAAAGTTCAGACTTGCGTACTAGAGAGTTCAAACTTGGTAATTTCATCCTGGAAGTCCGAACTCCTGAGGACAATAACAGTGTTCTTGACATCGCCAGCTGAGCTCGCCTCTGGTTATTACACTTCAACGCAATTGTACTTGACTGTACTTAACTAATAATCATCAGTGAGAGGCAGTCAGATATATTATTTAGTCTGTAATGTAGCTATATTAAAATATCTCATTGTTATATCTGTTAAAAAAATAGAACAAAATGGATCAATCTGACCAATCTGTTCATTTTAATATATTTATATTCATATATTTTACATATAACGAGCCCAAAGTCTGTCCAGTAAAAACATAAAACATGAATTAGATTTAATCTCTGGGACCTAATTTGTCTTCTGGAAGAAATGATATACCAAAAATGTTCAGACTGCTCCCCACAGGAGAGTCGAGTCATGCTGCGAGTGGATGGTGTCACTCTTTGAATCGGAGCGGTAGTCAGGCTTTGACTTGATGACGTTTCACACGTCCACAAGAGCAACTTCCTGTGTGTTTAGGACCCGTAGGCGCTCCGCAATCAGAACAAGAAAGACGAAGCAGAACAAATAATTACTTAATGAGTTAAAGGGGTAAAGAAGAAGAGACGCCTCCCCTTCCGTGCTCTGCCTTCTTTCTCCTCCTCTCTACCCTCATTTTCTTCACCTTCGAGCTTACACGGATCTCAGTAATTGGGAGGACGGTTTGTTTTCCCAGCAGAGCGTTCAGGTCGTCCAATTGGCTGTTCCCAAAGCCGCTGCGAAGCAATCAGCTGCACCGCTATCTGCCAAGATTGCCGTTTAACCTATGATTTGGATGTGTGTGACATGACGGCGGCCCCCCCCGTTTCAACTCTCCGTCGCTTATATATTTTTATGACACCGCGGTGTTCGTAAAAGAGACGCGGCGGATCGTTTCGAAGAAAGGCGTCAGCGGCGAAGGACAAAAGGAGCGGAGCGACGGGAGAGCAAGAAAGCGGCGGGTTTACAATTTCTGTCATGTCAAAAAACATCCAATCATTTCCTTTGTTATCTTGAAGGCGGGCGATATGAGGACGGAGCATGAAAAGTTATTAACCTTTGATCCCAGCTGTAGATATGAAGCGCTGCCAAGAAGAGAGAGAGAGAGAGAAAAGGGATAAAAGGTTGCACAGAAGTGGAATAGAAAAACAAGAAAGAGAACATGATGAAGCTTTATTGATTGCTGTGGGGAAATGAGGTTGTGGCAGCTGCAGAAGTAATAGGTGACAAGAGGGAGATAGAGATAAAAACAGGCAGCAAATAACCAAAAATAGACAGTAGAATGAGCAGCATTAAAACAGGCTGACAGAAAGTGGGAATCCAGTCAGTAATGACGGGTAAGATGACTTTAATGCATATATTATTTAATTCCAGATTTGTTATGTATGTTTTTATGTAATATGAGAATCTGTTTATATTAGAAAGAAGACTGACGGAAATGGAAAAAAGAACACGAGACAAACTTTCAATTCACAGAGATGACGAAGAGGAAATGAGAATTTTTTTTTTTTTTTGCCTGACTCCCTGAGGAGCAACCTTAGAGAAACAGGAAGTATCCTTTATTCTATATATGTGTGCAGTTATTTTCTGGAGAACAGGTTCATTTATTTTGACTGCTCCTAAGTTATCATTTGTATATGAGTGTTCATTATTATTGCTGTTAATATTAATCTATAGAGGTCTAAGATTACGTTGGGTTAACTGCGCATGCGCCACCGTTATATCATAAGCGGTTATGGTTGTGATTGGTGAAGCTGAATTACTGTACTTTTGTAATTAAGTTCATTTATACAGATTGTATTGTTGATAAAGGCCGTGTCATTTATGTTATTTCTTTATATATTTGTTTTTCAGTTGATTAACTGGCTCTCAAATGGCGTTACTGTAGCTGTACGTTAATAAACCTGTTAACTACAGTAAGAAGTTGTCGGAGCCTGAGTGAGACGCTGTTATACCAGTCAAAACTAGTGTTAAAATAAAAGGGTATATAGTTTAATAAAACCGTACACCTCCTGCCTGATCATCTTCGCATGTGATGCAGCAGGTTGTCAGAGACCACAGGCGATGATCAGGGTTAAATGTGTAGTGTTGCTGCCTTACAGTCGATTAATCGGTCTTAAACAGTCCACAACCCAAAAATATTCAGTTTATCACCATAGAAGACTAAAGAAACCAGAACATTTTCCCATTTTAAAAAGCTGGAACCAGAGAATTTTTGTATTTTCTTTCTTAAACAATCACTCAAAAATGACAAATCGATTGTCAAAATACTTGCCAATTCATTTTCTGTTGATTGACTAAGACTAATCACTGAGCTCTACCCACCACCAGACTCTACCATCCACTTCTACTTGAAACCTGAATGTGAGAGGAGGACGAGAAGCGAGAGCCGGTCATTCAGCCTTTCAGTATTCTCACCGCAACTTGCACGGGATCAATTTTTACTCTCTTGTTTTGCAAGGCATAAGATTAAAGCCTCGTCCGTTGTTCACTTAATGTCAAGATACAACCGTTTTAAATTGTGCTGGCTCTAATCTGTTTTTATTTTCCCCTCTGGTGACATTGCTTAGCGAGAATACTAATGGATTGTGTCAGTGGTGTTGATGCAGACCAAAACACAAACAGAAAGAGACAGAGACTGACACAGATACACTTGAGTGATCGCTCAGAAGACGTTTGGAGCCGGGAAGGGAAGACACTGATGGTCAGACACGAGTTTAATTGAGCGCTTGTTTTAAAACGGTCTTATCATAAAGACCGAACGCTGTGTTAAAATCAAACAAACCACGATGATAAGGCATTAGATGATATGTATTTAATTAATCACCACATTACCCGACTTGTAATTAATAAGCGTTGAGGCTTAACCCTCTGTTGGTCCAGAGAGCAAGGGGGTAATGCGAAGGAGATTAAAGTTTTAATTTGGAAACTTGCTCACGCTCCTGTCAGCGGATGTTTTCTCTTATTTTCCTTGGCTTTCGGCCTCCTGTCCTTAATACACCTCAAGCAGTACAACCATAAGAATAAACACACACACACAGTTCACATAAAACACTCGACACACCATTACAGCAGACAACAGAAAGGACTCATATCCATAACTCCCAGGAATAGTCCAAAAGCTGCTAGTCAACAGCAATATCTGCAAACACATGAACGCCCCCCCCTTTCCACCAGGAAGGTCAAGAACAGAACAAAACAAGAAGAAAACACACAGCACATAGGAGGGGGAAGTGCCTGAACATCAGTCAGGTTAAGGTGGTTTGCACAATGAATGAAGATACAGGATAGCGGCAGAGCTCGTGAGTCCCATCTGTTCCAACTTAACATCTCCTGAAACAATGGGGCAATGGAGACTTCCAATTTAGTAATATTAAAGTCTTAGCTGCAGCCATGCCTGACTTTAGAGCCTAAACCTTGTCAGAGAAGCCAAATATTGCCAAATAAGAGTCTGGATGAATGTTTATTTTGAATTAATTAATCAGAGAAACCGACACAAACACGTTTAGTTTTGGTATAGTGCAGTTTCTGTAGGACTTTAAAGTTGTAATAATCCATATCTAGAGTTCATAGAACAGCTCTGTATATGGGACGAGCCCTCATACCGCAGCTTCTTCGGTATGAGTGTGAACTATCTCATTAAAGTTTGAAAACTCGTATCAATCCAGCTCTCAGAGGACGCTTTGAAAGAAAGCCAATCGCCCTTCAGAGCTGGTCACAACATGTCGATCTGAGTAGCTGTATCCTTTCTTGATTGTCATTGTTAAGTTATTAACTCCTGTATTGAATCCCTAGTGACTTTTATGTATTTACTTTGCCATGTATTGACCAGTTTGAACACTGCAGCTCCTCTCCCTGATGTAACACTAGCCTTGATGTTGTATTCACAAGAGGAGGAAAAGCAGAATGACAAAATATATATATATTTTCTTTTTTTTTCTTCTTTTTTTTAAAACTGTCCACACTCCAATTAAACATATCTGTTATATCACAACCTCTTGATTATGAAGATTGTACTCAAAGAAGGTCGAGAGGTTGTGATATGTAGCACAATAAGCTAGTGAAGCGTTCCCGCACATGTTCAGTGGCGTCTGCTTTACACAGAACTACTCTCCTGACCATGAAAATGTGATGCTAATATTAGACTTCGGAGACATTTCTACATACCGTATTTTCCGCACTTAAAAGCCTTTAATTTTCTCATAAAACGACAGTGCGCCTTATAATCCGGAGCGCTTTATATATGGAAAAAATGTTTTAATACAACAGGATTAGCAGGCAGCTACACATTTCTCCTTTTTGTATTTATCTGTTTAGCATCGTCAAGCTAGGCTAACCCATTGTTGCTAACTCTGGAGCTAACCTTCACTTTTCCAGCAGTTGGGGGAAACAACAGTCGTGACTTTTCATGGTGTTGACAAGCTGCAGCGTTTATTAACTGACACACTGTAGTCTGTACTGTACATTTACTGCCAGACTGACAACTTACTGCTGCTGCTAACCGTTTCCTCTGCTCCGTTAGCATTAGCCGTTATTTCAGACGCTCTTTCTCTCTCTCGCTTAACCACTCACTCACTAAGGAGTTACGCTACCTGTAGTTGACATTAAAAAATATTTGTGGCCTGTATTATTAGAGGGGAAACACTGGCTAATGTTTGATTTAGTGGTATTAGACTGTGTTTTTTTCTACGTGTTACAACTGAACAAGGTTGGGAGTTAATGTGAATATGCTCATTAACGTTTGAACAATGTTGAGAGTTATTGTGAACGTGTTTAATAAAGTTTGACTGATTTATCTGACTGTTTTAATGCACCTTATATATGAAAAAAGTTCTAAAATTGACCATTCATTGACAGTGCACCCTATAGTGCGGAAAATAAGGTAAGCTAATGTGACCAAATCCATCATGGTGAAGAGGACAGGTCACCCAGTGCAGCAGTAGTTTATAGCATCTATCAGGCTTTGAATACACACACAATACAACAAAGTAGACCAATGCATTGTTGGTTCGGCTCTGCACAAGCCTTCACCTTGATGTTTGGATGAACTCAGCAACTATGGTGCAGTCCGACAACATGGCGTCACGAAATGTGCTACAGCTCTGAAAACCTCTTGACTGGCTTCTTCTTTTTGTATTTAGAGCCTTCCACCTTGCTAACCCCCCCCCCCCCGCTACTCCCACTTTCCAACTCCGCATGAAAAACAAATGTAATCAGGCCATTTAGCTCAGCTCTTTGACTTCCCAACAACAATCCCAGCGTCACAGGTAGGCCGAGCTCGGTAATCCGTCCGAGTTGCCTCCTCTGATCAAACATCTTTGGCTTTTTCCCTTTTATATGTAGTGACAGATAGTCCCTGTTGAAATAAAATAAACCCTTTAACAGAGTACTCCGAATGAAAATGTGACACTTATATATATATACCACCCAGGAAAAACACTAGAGCTTGGGGTTGGCTGTCATGTACGTATCTGTCCACATAAACAGAGCCTTTAGTAGCCGCTTTTCTCTCTCAGAACAAAAAAACTCCCAATCCTCCAGTTGAATACAATGTGTGTGTGATATCAAAGAAAAAGCATCTCCGTGGGATATTTTATCCACAACTGCCACGGTGACAGGAAGACAGGAAGTCTACAGAGACCTCCTCTGCAGGTCTGAATCTACTGAAGCGTTCTGACACCTTTGCCGCTTTGCTGTAAATATCGGCTCGTGGCTCTGAGTGGTTTTGTCACAACGTCAACAAGAGTGTGGGCTGATTTTTTTTTTTTAATCCTCACACAGAAATTTGAAAATAGCCGCAGCATGCAGGTGGGCCGTAGCGTTCAAAGCGTCAGATCCTCTCAATTTACACTCCAGTCACAGTGTAGGCCCTTGAAGTGTGTGTGTGTGGTCTTTTTATTTCTATATTTCTATATCTGAGAGGACCAATTTGAGTTTTACACCTTAAAGCGGTTATAATTGATATTTTTCCACAATGCATGAACCGACAGTGCGCAGTGTGTTGTGCGTGGCTCGTATCCCCTCGGAGCTTTACAGTGGAAAAACCCATGAAAAGCTGCTGTACACTGCCCGCTCAGCACCAAACACACACAGTTAGCAACTAGCTGGTGAACATAGTGGAGCATTTAGCAGCTAAAGAGCCAGATATTTCCCTCAGGAGTTGGTAGAGAGCAGAAACAGAAGCTAAAACAGAGAGAATAGTGGACTTATATTTAGCAGGTGGACAGAAACACGACTCCACATGAATGATAATGTTGCTCCGTAACTGCTGGATGTGGAAATAAAAGCAACTGTTTGCTAACGAGTTCAACATATCAGCTTGAAAGTGTTGTGTTCACTACTTGGACAAAAAATCTGTTAATGCAGGTTTAAGGCAGGGCTTCATTTTTGTCCTCTTTGGTCCTTTTTAAGAGTTAAAACTTGTTTTTAGGGTGAATGTTATGGGGAATTATGTGAATGAGGGTCTCCAGAAGTACAGAACATGTCGGATCAGTCCTCGTAGAGCAGTATCAGTTATATACAAAAATAAAATATAATAATAAAGGTATATGCTGGTTGTACAGGTCAGTGGGGGCAAAAAATGTGCAATGAACTGTGCCAACTCGCCATAATAAAAGTCTTGTGTTCATAGCAGCATAACATAGTAATGCTGTGAACATAATTGGGAGTTTTGTGTTTGTGTTACATGCTGCATTGGTTTGTCAGCATTTTCAGTTCACACACAGGCTTGAATGTAACTGTAAAAAAAAATGCTGGAGGAAAAGTCATAAATTTGATGATTATGATCCAAGATCTCAAATTATAAGCAGCGTCTTTTATTCTCTGACTTCAAAGTGGACTGCACTACATCACAAAACTTCTATTCTTGAACTTTCAACCACAATACAGAGTCTTCATCAGCAGTTCATGGTAATGTAATGAACCAGTCCTACAAAATACATGTTTGACCATTGATTCTGGTGCTCCTGTCAGCAGTAACTGGCAGGACGACATCATTTGTCTGCTGTTACACATCAGAAAAGTAATGATGTTTTAAGGTGAGACGATGCTGTGGTTAAAGTCTGGTTAGGTTTAGGGAAAGGTACATGAACATGTGGCAACTTTAGGAAAAGTAGATGCACCAAACATAATTGTCTCAGTTTGATTGTTTGCTGTAACAACACGTCATGAACATGTTTGTGTTGAATGATATTGAACCTCCTGCTGTGTGTGTCTCAGAGCGAAGATTGCAGGGGCACTAACCGCTTTCCATACAGGGGGGAAGAGTCGTGGGACAAACCTCACTGGATTGAGTTTCGGCGAGTCTATCACAGTTACCGTGATGTGAAAACTTCTGGTGTCTCGGCTCCAGCGGGAAGGAAGCACTCCACATCTCACCCCCCCTTCCTGTCCCGCCTTCTTATTGCTTTATATGTTTTCCTTTTCCTCTGAATTTGCTCAGGAAATAAATCAAATTCACCCTCGCTGCCATTTTACTTTCCACAAAGGCGTTCGTCTGATGCAAGGACACATTCTTTTGACAAGGCATTACCACGCAGATGGATATGACGGTTACGGTTTTGATAAAGAACTGACAGCTCTGGGTGGGATGTGTGTGTGTGTGTGTGTGTGTTTGTGGTTAATATGATATCCCGAAATAGGATTTGAATTCTCAATTGCTACCTGCCAAGTGGTTGGAAGAGATTAGAGTAAGATTAGATTTTAGCCATGCTCCAACGAGCTCGCTCCCCCCTTTTTTTCTGACATAATTGGATAGTTTGGGCCATATTTCATTCTCAATTGGCTGGTTGTCACCAAAGATGCATTAACACAGAGGGAAGACACATCACCAGAGACACTGACTGTCATATCATACGGACAATGAGAGGTTGTGGAGCGTCGCTCAAAAATGATCTGTGCATCACTGATGGGATGTTTCCTCTTCCTTCCTTTTTTTTTGTATTATTTGAAATAGTGATTCAGAGGAAAGCAGCAGTTGATTGATGAATGGTCGTTTATCTTGCTGCACACGCTGCAGAAACACTGTTATCAGATATCTGTCATCAAAGTCCTTCTCTATCTGACCCCTAATTCCCATCACGCTCGTCTCTACAGTGATTCTTCTCTGTCACATGAAAATAAATAAATCAAGAGAAAAGAATATAGGTATATATAAAAAAAAAACAAAAGAAATTTCTCTTTCTTTTCTTCTGATATTCCACTCTTCTTCTTCTATACTCTGTCCTTTCAAGCCGTCTCATTCTCGCTGACGTCTTGTCTGTCGCTCCCTCTTGTTCTTTAATCTTCTCTTTTTTCCCCTCCTCTTTCTAGATTGTCTTATTTTCACTTCAGTATTTCTACCTCTCTCTAAGTCTGCTCCTCTTTCAATTCAAGATCAAACCAGTCACAAATCAGTCACTACAACAATGTAAGTGTAATAGCAAGAGAAAAGATAAAGGTATATTAATTTATAAGTTAAAAAGAGGATAAAATCTACCTTAAGTAAAAAGAGGGGTGGAGAAAATATTAAAAAGACCAGTCACTATAAATAGAAAACAAAACAGTGAAATCTGTAAATAATTCAGATACTGTTAAAATGTTTATTATATATATTGGTCATTTTATTGTTTCATTTGTTACAGTAGGTATAATCTGTATTTCTCATTGAGGAGGTTTAGATCTGCCAGGATCAGGGATCGATTATTTAGGTCTATATATATATATATATATTATAGACTGTATCTTATTTTACTTTACTTTATTAATGATCTAGGTCCAGATGCAATTTGTATGCTGCAGGTTGGAATTATTAAATGAATGTGCAGTTTACAGATATATTGCAGTTGCATTGAACTACAGTATTTGAGATGTGAATCTATACCATCGTACTTTAAGTGAACTCCGTTCCTATGAATGTATTGTTGTTAAATGTGATTTGAAATTTATAATATAAAGCTCTGGTTTGAGGAAACACCGTATCACTGGTGTTCTCCAGAGTGCAACAGAAGCACCTTTTAAAAGCATTTACATTTGGTTTCTAGTTGTAACGTGGCTGTACGAGGCTTCAGCGGGAGAATTACTTCACTTTTTCACAGCAATCCAATATTTCTTGTGTGCAAGTATGATAGGAGAAAGGACAGAACCAGTTAGACACAAGAAGTTACCTTAATCATGAAAATCTGACCAGAAGTTGTGGACAAAAAGGGCAAACTGACTGAAGTTCGCCTGTACACCCCCCCTCAGCTAAGGTGAGTGAAAACACCTAAGTGTGTGGACTAAGGATGTTTTTCATACTGTAATATTTCTGTCATATTTCAGTTCAGAAAAAGTTAATAAATACTTGAATTACTGGGCAGAAAAAGTCAAGAGGTTCAAGATTGAAGTCATAATAAGCATGCAGACAAACATGAATTTAGTCGTTGTGTTTCAGCTTCAGCTTCACTCTGTGCACTGCGGCGCTCCCTCTCTGCCTTTTTATTTCTTCTTTCTCTCATTTTCTGTCCCGTCATAAACACCCCCCCCCCCTCTCCCCTCTCTCTCTCTATCTGCTCTGATTGACTGTCATCACATCTGACAGCACAGGCAGAAGTGAGATGATAAACAAGACGTTTACACCAAGGAGACATCCTTGGCTGTCCACACACACACACACACACACACACACACAGACGAGGACACATACACACAGAGGAGAAGGTTGAAGGACGGGTGCAGCAACACAGTCAGTCTGAGTTGAATTTGACTGATGTCTGTCAGGGAGCTGATAACCTGCGACACCTGTCTGCCTTAAACTGATATTCTACCTAAAATATTCTGATTAGCAGACCCTCAGGACTGAAAAGTGGCTGTAATTTGTCCCCTCGTAGAAAAAAAGTGAGACTGTTTACACATCCAGCACACACAGAGAGCGACATCATCATCTCATGGGACTTTGTATCCACGTGATAAACATTTAAACTCTCCGTTTAGCTACGATTTATGATTAAAAAAAACAAATAAGGATGTGACAACAACAAGGCAGGTGCTCTATTTATGGTTTTATATGTTTATCTGTTTAAATGTCTTAACTTCTGCGACGTTTATTGAGTATAATGTAGGAAGTGGATTTCAATAAGGAAATTCCCACGTGTGACTGAATCACTCACTTGTCTCAGTGTAGTACCGGTGTGTGTGTGGTTGATACGTGTTGGTTTTTGTTATTATGACGTCACCGTTATAATAAAAGCTTTAAAACGGTTGTACGCTGATGAACCGTCGCAGCGCCTTGAATTCTTTGTGGACATTTGTCTGATGTCAAAGATTAAAAAGACAAAAAAAATTCAGATTAAAAACAAATCTGTTGAAGGGAAAGTTTTTTTTTTTTTTTCTTTTTGTGTCTCAGGGCTCTATCCTAACACTTACGCCCATGGGTGTGTTGGCGCATTGCTATCTTGAGGAAGCAGAGAACGATTGCTCTTCTGACCAACATAAACCTGATCTAAAGTCAATGGCGCAACGTCTCATTGTTATTTTAAGGGCGCCTTATGTAATATGCAACTACACAGTCAGGTGCACAACACACACTCTGCCTGTTACACACACACTGGACACACTGTTACAATGTGAAAGATTATTATTGTGTATATTAATATAATTAAAGAAGTCATAATATTTATCAGAATTAACTAATCGCAGTAATGACGGATTAAATTGTTTAATTATTTGACCAAATTGTGACAATACAAGTATTTAAACAGACTGACAGACACAGATCGACTTTCCTGCTTCATCAATATTTATTGCATGTTACACTGAAAACACACCCATGATTAATGAGAGGACTAAGTACCACCTCTTTGAACCAGGCGTCTAGTGCATCGACCATTTTTCCACCGTTAAAATAGCAAAAGTAGGTTTGGACACGCCCTGAATGCAATCGCACTATGCGCTTTAGACGCTGCGCCTTTGGAACGATATCAATCAAACCGATGTACGCCCACTTTACGTGCTTGTTTTTGCTGCTGACAGGCTCAGATTGTTATTAGAAGTGTCAACATTATAGAGAGGATCATACCAACATGTTTTTCTTAAACTTTCACTTGATTTGGTCGGTTTGTTATCGTCTCTAACTGAGTCTCACTCAAGGAGAAGTCTTGTCCTGAAATCTCGCGGGAGTTGAGGATGTTGTGGAAATCAGCTAAATGTTCAGCCATGACAGAGTTGGAGAGAGCAGCGCTGGGAGGAAGCGAAGCTCAGAGTTTTATCTAAAAAGATTTTCAAAGTCACGTCAAGTTGAATATTTAATTCAACAACAACTCAACTTGATGAAAAGTCAACAAAACGTTTCAGTTAGTTTCTTTTAACCTCGACCACAACCCTTCCCCAAACTAAACCAAGCCATTCAGGCCACTTAGGTGTAACAGAGTAACTTTTATTTATCCTGAACTATGTTTCCCCCAAAACTTAACCTCACCAAATCTTAATGACTTGAAATGAAACACACAGTTTTCACACGCAGCAAGCGTCAGAAACTGATTACTCAGCAGCAGCTTTTCTGTTTTGACGGCAGGAAAAGTGATCAAAACATCCTCAGAGATATATACATGTCAAACCTTTGCAGCAGTAATAATCCACTTCTCTTCTGTTATCAGGATCTTCCACTGACTCATTTTCCCATTGAAATATGGTTGAATAAAACCACTTCAGTCTCCTCTCCTCCTTCCCCCTCACCTCTTCACCTTCATCTGTTTCCAAGTCTTTTCTTTAATCAAATCTTATTCTTGTGTCTCTTTATCTCCAGTCCTCTCTCATGTCTCTCCCTTTATTTATTTTATTTTTTTACCTCTGACACAGAACATGCAGCTCTGATATTTTTCAGTGTTGGTTCGGAAACAAGAGAAAAATAAGAAGGAGAAGAAGGAGGCAACTGTTGCCAAAGATGGACTCACTGATCTCTAAGATGAGACACACACAGACTCATTGTGGCCCCTGCAGACAAACATTATTGGACAGGAGCACTAATTGCTACCTCAGGGCTGAATCACATGCAAAATACAATATAATTAAAAAAGAAGAGTCAATGTTGAAATGAGCTCATTTCATTTAAAGGTACATTTTTGGGGTAAAAATCATGAAGGTCCAACAAATGCATGTGATGTTTTAAAGCATCATGAAGTTAAACATTGGCAGAGAAATCAATATTTCTCTCATTAGCACTGATTATTAGCGCTTGGCAACAGTCGGTGTGTGAAAAACAAAGACATATCCAGAGAGATTATACAAGTAGAAAAGTTGCAGGTTGAAAAAAACAACCAAAAAAACATAACAGGTCTACTATAAATAGTTAATTGGCAGCTTGAGTCACATCACAGTAGAGTGGAGCTGCAGTGAGCCAATAAAAGTTATGAAAAAGTAGTGAAGCAGGAGGCTGCAGGGAAACTGAGAGGTGTTGTATAGAGCCATATGTCACTGGAACACTTTGCTTTATAAACTCAGGAAGTTACAAAAAAAAAAAGTTTAAAGAAGAAGCTGAAGATTTGTTTGTTTATTGTTCTTATAGACAGATCTGCAAAATAAACAAGCAAGATTTTATCTATTGTTGTTTTGCTTAACATGTTTAAATTGTTTTTATTTTGTTTTGTATATGTATGATCGTAATTTCATCGGATGCAATGCTAAAGTTATGTAACGTAACTGCAAACATGATTTATATGTATTAACCCAGTTGCCAAGGCAACAGCTAATGGGGTTTCCCAATAAAAGATAAACTAAATAAACAAAAACGTCAAAAACTAGCTAACGGAGTCCAGTTGATTCCACTTAACACCAAATAGCCAATCAGCAGTCTGTGTATCACGGACACCCACTGACTGGTTGGCTTATAAATACCGGCTGTGACGTTACCTCGGCGACAGTAAGAGAGGATAGAACCCATGGTAGGTCACTCAACGCACAGCACTGCACTGAAAATGTGAAAATCATGTGATGTAATAACACAGCTAAAGTGATTTTGTGCTCAAGAAGGCGGAAAATACATCGCACGGAACCGAATTGGTTGTGTTTTGTTATTAGCTCAAATGCTAAGCTAACATCCGCTAACTTCTTTTCCACAATGCTGTGCCGAGCAACTGCTGAATGTGACCGTGACCGACCAGTGTGTTCCCTCGCTGTTTCTTCAGATACATAACAGAGTGTCGGCCTTCATCCAAAAAAATCACAACACAATGTTAGCAACATTAGCAGAGGTGTAACAGCGGTTACACAAACATGCATATTTTAGTCTGATGCTAATTTTTGGTGAAACAATTGTCTGAAATTCTACTGAAGACTAAATCAACACCTGCTTTTCTAGATTTTTAAACTACAGGTGCATTTTCCTGCATCACACTCAGCAGCTCCACTCCAGTGTTTTTATAATGTCTCTGGTCTTTCACACACTTACATGCTGTTGCCAAGCGCTACGGTACGTCTACTGCGTGACTGTCCGTCCTGGAAGAGGGATTCCTCCTCTCTCGCTCCACCTTAAAGCCCCCTGAGGAAAACCTGTGATTTGTAGTGTCTGTTATTTTATTTCAAACTGAATGTGAACAAAAAACTGTCCGAATACTTCATGTCTTGACCATATCTTCTTGTTTTATCTGCTCCATAATTCAGTCATCCATTTGGAAGAAGCTGCTTTTGTGTGACCAACACCCAAAAAACCCCAAATATACTGAATTACTCTCATTGACGACAACAAAAAACACAACTTTTTCATATTTGAGAAGCTGAAATCAGTTAATTTGTTGATGTTTTTTGCTTGAAAATGACTTGAATCGATCAGCTCAGCACAGATCAGACAGACATACTGCGCAGTAAAGTAGAGAGATTGGTCCTTAAGTGTAATGATTTGTCTCTATGGAGGTTTTGGTTTGTTTATGTTATATTGAAAAGCTGCAGTGTGGATGCAGGATAACTTTATAATACATCTTTGAACTTTCTATGCACTCTCCATGTCTGTGTTCCCGCCTCTACAACGCCTGTGTGTGTGTGTGTGTGTGTGTGTTTACCGCACATGGCCACGTGTTTTTTTCTTTTTTTGCATGCTATGATAAAAAAAAGACAAGACTCACCGTAGCTCTTTGAACGGCTCGGCCCTGACATGTGGCGTCTCCACTGATTTGCTGAACACGGCTCCTTCGGCCCCTGAAATCACAGAACACAACATCAGACGTCAGACATCAGAGAGGAGGAGGCTGCCGTCAATGGAAACCAAAAACCTCCTCCCGTCCGATCGATGGACATAATCTGTGAGACTCTGCCGATCTATACGGCTCCAGTCAGCGAGCACAGTGGCCCTCAGCTCGCCCCAACACACTGATAACACACACTCACACGCATTTGATAGGGAAAAAAGCTAAAAATGTTGAACACTGCTGCTACGGGCCAGTCTTTCGCCGTTTGAAAGATTGGATTTTGGGGTTTCGGCTGTTTGGATTTGCAAATTTGCACTAAGAAGGACTGGTGTCAGGGGGATGTGGTGGCTCTGGGAGCATTTTTATGGCATGGTTTGGGTCCACTTGTCCTCTCGGAGGGAAGGGTCACTGCAAATCAATACAAAGTTGTTCTGAGAGTGGCTGATGGGTCCACTCTCTCTTCTAAGAGGACAATACCCCAACGCACAGGACACGAGGGGTCATTCTGTGGCCTTCACTGCCACCAGATATCAACCTATTCGTGTGGCCCGACACCTTAGTAACACACCTTATGTTGGTTTTTCCTAAGTTTGCTTCATGTTGTGTCTATTTTAAACTCCCCCGATTGATTGTTTAGCAGCTAGTTTATGTTGTCTCAGCCAGCAGTGGAACATTTAAGTACAGTTATGCATATGTGTTGTTTTGACAGGCCTTTAGAGGAGAGCTGTTTTCTTCTTTAATTAAATGCGAAAGCTATATTATGCAGTGATGCTGCTCTGGTCTCTGGCACATAATGGTCTTAAAGGAAATACTGTTCCTAGGCTAGCTGAACTCTTGACCTTTGTTTCTATTTAAGAGTTGAGCAGGGTTGAGCGCTACTTCTCAGACAAAGAAAAGATAAGTAAGTGTATTCTTTATCTGTCAGAAAGATGCCTGCATAATCAGACTACAGTATTCTTACTTATACTTATGTAAAGAATCTGAATACTTCTGTATTTACCGCATCATTTCCTGCCTTTTCCTTCTTTGCATCACATTGCGGTGAAGCACAAACCTTGGCTCCTCCACCTCCACCCCCCCCCCCGAGGTTCTGATCGACTGTAGTGTCAATGCAGCAGCTCGGCTCGAGTAAACCGAATCATTCAGGTACATCAAATCAACAAAGCATCAGGCGCAGATCAATGGCCATGACTAAATGTGTTTTTCAAGCTTTTTTTTTTTTGAGGCACTGCTGGGAATCCTCAGTGTGAGAGCACCAGCAAGAACAAAAACTTCCCTGTCAAATGCAATATTTGTTGGCATTTAGCCCCAATCCAGAGCGAGTACAGGTGAGGGCCGAGTGTCTCACTCAACACATCAAACCTTTGACATCCCCATTATTGAACTGTCAAAGCACCCTGTTTACAACAAGGGGAAATATATTTTCCAGTGAGAGGAGACTGTTGAGCTTTCGATGTTGTTCAGAACACTTAAAAGAAAAAAAAATATATATATCTGATGACTGAATAGTGCAGTAGCAGAGATATATAATTTTATTATTACATAGAAGTGCAACATTAATATCTTTACAGGTTCCAGCCTCCGTTTGAGTCCAAACTACCTGCCGCCCTCAGAATAAGATAAAGTGAGTGTTGAAGGATGGTAATTTTCTATAATTCCAAACAAATCTGATGTTTGGAGCTAAAAGAACAATGAAGTGATCTACTTATAAGTGTTGTGTGTGTGTATCTAAAGCCTGATACATCTTATTCCTCTCTGCTGTAGTCCTTCCATTCAAAAGTGTGTTTTTCTTTTTGTTCCTTCGTGGCGGCCCCAGAGCCTCTGTTGCCTCTGTTGCCTTCAGTCCTGTGGTTTGTGTCTCTGTTTGCAGGTCCTTGGATGGGTGGAGCTGATGCCATGAAAGTACTAACTGGGAACATCTGGCCAGTTCCCCCAGTGCCTCTCTGATCCCTTCCTCACTCACCACGTTGTGCTTCACTAGCAAGGACCACACCATCAATGATACGCGTTTGAATGATTTATTGAAGGAAAACGTTTGATATGCTTCGTTCCTCCGGTTGCTGACTGCATTGTGGGGAAGCTTACAGGGAATCCGGGCCCCAGCGGACCCCCCTCAGGACCCTACGAAGGTGAGGAAGAATCATGGAGAAAGAAAGAGAGAAACGGGGTGGGAGGATACGAGGGCGGAAGCAGCTTAGAGGGTGAGGTGGTATTTATAGGAATGCCGGACGTGGCGTAATTGAGGTGTGGTCCTGCTCCTGAAACTTCACTGGTAGCTCCAGTTGTTGTTGCGTTGCTGTTTTTGGTCTCGTTCTGCACTGACAACACATCCACACACTTCCAAACACCACTGATACTGACTTCCACATCCCATTGTCATTATTGTTATCTCCTTTAATAAACTTTGGGTGTGTGCCTCCCTCCTTTGTTGTGGCCTGCGAGTCGGTTATAACACCCTTCAGTTGAATTTTTGAGCTTCACTGTGCACAACTTGACACCAAGATCGACAAATCTCAGTTCAAGGTGTGTATTTACAAGCAGGATTTGTGACATCACAACTAGTTTGGAGCCAGTTGGGGTCCAGTATGTAGAAACTTGAGGAACCTCAGTTGCACCAAACACTGAGACATCCTGTGTCCAGCGAGATGTCATTTTAAGGATTTTAACATGATAATTGAACTTTTCTTTGCAGGAAACACAGATTCAAAGCAGAGTATCTTTATATATCTTAAAACATGTCTGAAGGAGATCTTAAAAAAACAAGTAAACAAACAAAAAAACACCTTTACGCTTTGTGCTAAGTTCCTGCACATGCTCAGTGGCATCTGCCTTACACAGAACTACTCTCTGGAGACTGCAAACATGATCACTTGTATTATCTTTGGAGCCGTTTCTAAACAAACTACAGTAACTGTTGTGTTCATGGCGAAGGGGTTGGTGTGTTTTTAATAGTTTTAGGACAACAACAAAGGTCTACGGCACCAACGAAGAAGAGATATCAGGCTTCAGATTCGCACACAATACTTGTTAGTAGAGCAGTTCATTGTTGGTTTGGATCCAATATGAGAGTGAAGTAACATTAGGTTGTTTTCAGCTGGTTATTATCTAATTTTGGTGCACTGCAGTTTTTTTTATTTAACATTGAAAGCGCTCACACAATGCTAGAGAGGCTCTGCACAAAATATGCCAAAAGAGAATCTAACTGCTTATATTATTATCGAATAGTGTGCGTCTGGGTTTATTTCGAAGCCACCTGGACACACTGCGGTTGTGGCGGGACAAGTTTGACACGTTTGAGTTGATTTTTTTTTCTTTTTTTTTTTCAATTAAACAGACATTTAATAGTTGAGTTTCTGCGGCGTCTGGAGATATTTACAACACCTTCGCTTCCTCGGGGGAGCTGTCCATAACATGGCACAACCTGTAGGAAAGTCAGGGAAATAAATATTTTTATGCAAAGTGCAGCTTCAGCTCGCCCATGTGGGATAGATAACTCTGCTCTTGATGACTGCTACAGATGGAGCCACTTCTGTTCTCCTCTTTTTTTTTTTTTTTTTACCCAAATGGATAGAAATGATGCTTCCAGTAGCAACATGAAATTCAGAGCTGGATATTTAATACTTGTGCATGTTCTCCTCGTACCTGTGTGGGGGCTTCCTCCCACAGACCAAAAACATGCAGCTCAGGTTAATTGCCTGTAGGTGTGAACATAAGTGTGCACGGTAGTCTGTGTCTATACTGTATGTTAGTCCTGTGACTGACGGCCTAGATTAGCTCCAGCTCCTCCGCGACCCTCTAGAGGATTAGCGGTAAAAGAAAATGGATGGATGGATATTTAATACTGTCTGCATGAGCAGTCAATAACAAATAAAGCTATTTATAATACACAGAGTAATTTCAATATTCAGGGGTGGCTGTGGTAAAGCGGGTCGTCCCGGCTCCTCCAGTCCACATGTTGAAGTGTCCTTGAAAACCCCAAATTGGGTTTACAAAAGGGTTTACACCTTTAATGTTAGCGGGTCAAATTTGACCCGTGTTTGAATTCATTAACAAGCAGTGAAAAAAAAACATGTTTTATCTGCTCAGTGACTTGTTATTCAATAATAACCATAATATAAATAAATACTTTGATATTTTATGTACCTTAAACCACATTTAACAAATCATTTACAGTTTAAAATACGCAAAATGTCTCTATGTTATTGCTTGTGATGAACATTATAAGACCATGAGAGGCTAATAATGAACAAAATAATTCCCAAAATCACTTGTGTTATATTATATTTGCTGTGTGGCGCTCTACACTTGAATTCAAATCAATACGCTCACTTGGTATGAAACATAATTTTAAATATTTTTATACTTTTTTTTAAAAAAAAAAAAGGGATTTTAGTACTGTTATTTTTATTTTGTTGTATTTTTTCTGTTAATCATGATGGTTTGGCGTCATTTAATATGTATTTCTCTGCATAAACAACCCATAATTACAACCGGGTCGAATTTGACCCGTAACGCAACAGACTTTTTAAAGATGAAAATGTGTTTCATCATATTCTTTAGGTCATGGTAGAGGATGTAATGATGCCTTGTTTTGATCAGAAAAAAATTAAAGTATGTTTTACACATCTAAACTTTAAAGCGGGTCAAATTTGACCCGAACACAATAGAGGGGGTTTAAGCGCTTTGAGTGGTGCTATATGAACACATTTATCACTAGCAGCTGGTATTGCAGGTGCTATATCTTTCTGAACTTTCCTGAGAAGCAAAACAGAAGGGTTACAAAAGACAAAAAAAAAAAAAAATCTCTATATTTCTATAACTTATAAAAGCGCCGGTGACATTTAAATACGTACGATTTAGTCAGTTAGAGGCAGAGCACCAGAAGAAGGATGTAAAGTGAAGTGAAAGCCTGGGTGCATGTCACTGCCTCTTTCCTGCAGTAAAGTAAAAGTGAAGATAAAACAGAAGCATCACATTAGAAAATCCCAGCTCTCGTTTGGAAGTAAAGAACAAAAAGCACTTTACTTTGCTTCGGGCTGTCACTCTGCCTTAACGTGCTAGTTTAAAATGATAAAACTAGTGTCATTTTATTTTACCATCATTTTTTTTTATCACCCGTATAAGAAAGAGTTCAAACACGGTGGATACATTCAGCAGCGTGTGGAGAAAATGTCCTCTTTTGTTTCAATAGCTGTTTAAAATTTCAAGATTATTTTTTAATGAGAACTTATACACGTTGTTTAAGGGCCGCCACATGTTCTTACTGCTGTTTTCTATGTCCGAAAACTGACCCATGAATCTCAAGAAGCATTTTCTAAAGAGAAGACATTACCTAGAGCTACAAAACTCAAAATCCAGCCATGTTTTATCATTACAAAACACAGCACTGTGTCGCTTGGATTGATCCAAAATCAATCTAAAGATCCATAAAGGGAAGAATTTAACTCGCTGATTTAGTTTTAGAAAGGTTAAACTCTAAGTCAGAAGTTTTCAAAGAGGGAGGCGGGAAAAAATATTACATTAGTTATCAAAAGGAGAACACATAGAATAGCTTAAATATGTGTTATATTGTTAAAGAGATAGTTCAGAGATACAGTAGTTTGGGGGAATTTCACTGTTCAGAAAATAATAAATGCCTCACGACGACGACTTTTTATGTATTTAGTGTCGTCTGAAGTCACGTCAGACAGTAAAACAGCAATATTAGGCTATCTTGGCTCAACTGTTGAGTGTCTGTGGGATCAGATGACATAATAATGATCCCACAGGCGTCCAGGAACCGAGCGAAACTAAGTAAACGAAGTCAGGCTGCAGTTGTGAGTTCGACACTGACGGAGAGTTTGATCGAGACGTTTCCTCTCGTTAAACGTCACAGATTATTGACGACGTGACACCGCAGATGTTTATATTCCTGCCCGTACTGTCTTTATTCGTATTCTGCGCCGTGATGTTGGGTGACGACTCCATTCATGTGAACCTCTGTGAATAAAGCTTGATTTATCTGATTTTTTTTCTGATCACAGGCTCCACATGAATACTGAGCAAGACAGCGGTAATACGTTACAGCGCTGACATGTTCATGGACCGCTGCTGCTGCTGCTGCTGCTGCTGGTGGTGGTGTTGGTGGTGATCGGGTGAGAAAATAAATGATGCCACTGAAGATTAATACGTCTGTGTGAGCAGCTGTGTGTCCATGTACATGTGTGTGTGTGTGTGTGTATCAGTGTGTGTGTTTATGAGTCAGTAGTCGACCAGGGGCAGATATCATCAGTCGTGGCCTGAAGTGTCTCAGAGGTGATGAAATACTGAGACACACAAGACACAGAGGAAACTCCCTCCAGGAATAATTTCAATGATTGGTGACAGTGGAGGACGATACATGCACAACAATAACTGGAAACCAAAACCCTTCATTTATCCTGATGGATCTGTGCAAAATGCTTCATTGTCTTGCTTTAAAATGTATAATATAGTAAATGTATAGTATAAAATACATTTTACACCTGTAGGAACCACTTGGGGGTGCAGCAGAAACAAATTGTGAACAACACTGACCTATACTGACCTTTTAAGTTGATGTGTTGAACTTGTTAGCAAACATTCATGTGGAGTCGTGTTTCTGTCCGATCTTCTCTCTCTTTCAGCTTCTGTTTCTGCTCTCTACCAACTTCCTGAGGGAAATATCTGGCTCTTTAGCTGCTAAATGCTCCACTAATGTTCACCAGCTAGTCTACAGCTAACAGTTTGCTGCTGAGCAGGTAGTGTACAGCGGCTTTTTACAGCTATGAGAGCCGCTGAGAGTGAACCAGAAGAGTAAAAGTTGCAGCTGGACAGATCAACAACGAGCTGAAACTCACTATGAAGCTCCGTAAAGCCGAGAGGAGCTGATAATCATCTGTAGGTTCATCAGTACGAGCGACGTCTCTCACATTAAACCAACCTATTTATTTTTTTAGCCATTGTTTACCTTTTTATAATCATTTATTTTACAGTGCTCATGTTTTAAAATGTTTTATTTCTGCTTATTTATTGTATTTGTCACTGTGTTTTATCTATTTTAACTAGTTCTTATTTTATTTATTATTTATTTATTTTATTTATTTGGTTACATTTTCTTTTGTCCTTACTTTGTTCTGTGTTATTATCAGTTTGTCAGCTGTGAAGCACTTTGAATGACACTAACCTGTATTAAAGGTGCAATACAAACACAGTTTGACGACACTGAACACATGCACATAGTTTTCTTTTGTTTGTTTGTTTGGAAAATTGATTAAAAAAAAACTCCGGCGTCTTTGTCTTATAACTATATTTTACATAAATATAATCATATTATATCAACATGATCAGTTTAAACAGAGAAACCACTGAGTGAAAATAACTTCAAAGACGTCTCTGCCGATCCGTCCTAGAAGAAGAAGAAGAAGAAGAAGAAGAAGAAGAAGAAGAAGAAGAAGCTTCTTGCTTCTGCTGCTGGAGTGAAAACACACAGCTGCTTTTGATCCGCTGATGATAAAAGTAGAAAAGTGAAATCTACGAGGATAGTTTGGATTAAGTCTGTCTTGACCTTATGTTAATGGACAATGCCATTTAAATGGTAGACACACACACACACACACACACACACACACACACACACTGAGATCATACATGAATATTAATGTCACGTTCACCCCCGATACATCTGAGCTGGATTAGCATGTGCAGTCACACAGTTCACTATAAGCCTGACTGACTCACTATGGTATGCACATTGTATGAACGCACGGATATTAACAGGAATAAAGTCCTGCTGGATGTAATTAACCACCAGCGTCACGTCCATCTCTATATTCAATCATATTTAATCTACAAATGTAAATTATTGCCCGTTCGGTTTGATCTAAACCACCTGGGACTTCTGATATTTGAGTGAACAGCTGGACACAAACTCTGCGGGGCAGGAAGCTCGATGGTATCCGGGGACGCCGTTCTGTGAAATTATGACCGCTGACTGGACGGCGAGCCGCGTGAAGCCGACTGTCACGCTGTTAGATGAAACTTGATTTGTGATGTTCGATTTTGTGATGAAGTGTTGTAATTTACTGTCACGGCGTGCTACTCAGTTTCTCTCCACTGCAACAGAATGACTGAACAGGAGCACGATGGCACAGTTTACTCTTATTAAAATAACTTTTAAATAATATTTAACTGATTGTTTGTGTTTTCAAATGTAAAATACGAACACTTTGAAGTCACATCTGTTCTTTAACACCACATTTAATCCTCACTGTTTCAGAAAAATCTGATATTTAAGCTTCAAACATGAGGTCACATCATTAATATGCAGCCACATATCTAAAAACATAATAACAAAACTACAGTATGTGACTGATTCTTGCTTTTAAATTGAGACTTTGTGGCATGCTTGAACACTAACGTTTCGCTTGTTAGCATGTTTGTTACATTTAACATGTATGTGAACGATCGTCCAGCGTGCACACACTTGTACGGTGCAGTCGGCAGGTTAATATGCGAAGATTTAGGCTGCAGTCACATCAAATCCAGCGGTGCGGCGAATCGTGGCGGGTCAGTGTGGCTACGTGGGCTAATAATCTGCTGATCCTCCCGGTCCAGAAGGTATGAAAGTAGTTTGCCGACCGCCATGAAACAACAAAAGAGAAGAAGAAGAAGAAGAAGCTCTGGGAAATGACTCACAGCAGCGATGAGTCTCTCCTCCATCATCTTCATAATAAAGTGATATCAATCAATCAATTAATCATCTTCGGTCCGAAGCTGAACGCTGAAATGCTACAATGCTACATGCTAAATAAACAACATTCTTCTTCTGGTCTAACCGCCGAGCTACGTGATTGGCCACCGCAGCGTGACGTCAGGTTGCAGTCCGGTGCCAAATGACCGGGATGACTAACGTTTTCGCTGCACCGCCGGATTTGGTGTGAATGCAGCCTTATGCTTCGTCCAAAAATCAGTCCCTCATTCACTACTCCCTGTCTAGTAGACGCTAAATACTTTAATCAATAGTGAGCTAATAATCATCATTTAGCGTCGTCACTGTCGGCTGCAGAGTCGAGCAAAAGATGCACTACGTTGTGGGACTGTTTGCAAAAAGTAATGTACATGAGACGGATACTTCTGAGGGCACTTTATAGTAGTTGTTGCATGAAAATCAACTCCAATGAAATGGTGGAGGGTAAATATTATGCATGTTAACCACACCTCTAATCACCTGTCAAGCCTTCCTACCCTGTTTACCTCTCCTACATCTCATTCTAGGCGCCTTCTGGGGGACAATGATCAGCCCAAGAACCCCCATACTGAGTCTCCTTCCTCCCAGACCAGCCATCAGATGACATCGCCACCAACTTTTTTTTTTTTCGTCAGCGCTTCAACACTTTAGGTCACAGTGATCACAACAAACCTGCAGACTCCTGGAGGTGAGTATATAACATCCTAAAGATGGAGAGACCTCTCCTCCAGAAACCTGCAGGACAAGGAAGTTTTATATTCACCCATTTAATATTTTTTCCCTCTCTTTGCCCCCATATTATCTTTCTCTCTCTCATTCCATCATTTCCTTGCTCCCATTTTCTCCACTGCAGAGTATATAATATTCTTCCCTTTTAGTATTTCAGTCAGACCGGAGGTGTTGCCAGCAGCCCTTTCTAATAAATAGCCGGCACTCCCCCCACTGAGACGCTTTGCCCTTTCTCCTCTGAATGGTGTAAGGAAATCAGCAGCTTTTATTAAAGGGGGCAATTCTCCACCTCACCAGTAAGTTTAGGCTGTCAGATAGCGTGTGCAGCCTGTGGATTAGAGGAAGTGAAGAGAGGGAAAGGAGATCAAAGTAGTGAATGTAGAAGAAAGAGGGGAGCAAAAAAAAAGGGGGGAGAGAGAGAGAGAGAGAGAGAAAATGTAAGAAAGCAGGCCAGAGAAAAGAAAACAGAGAAGCTAACTACGGCAGCCTGGTGACAGATGGATCTTCTCTTGCTCAACTCCAGTTCAACTTGTCACATACAGTATGCAGCCGGCGGATTACAGGCAAGACGTGACAAGCCGTTGACAGTCTCTCGCGCGCTTGCAGGTGAATATAAAATCATTTACCCTCGGTCATATCACTCCCCCCCCCCCCCCCCCCCCCCCCAAACTTCTGCCTAAATATGCTGACGGAGCACGCAGAGTCTCTGTCGCCGGAGTGACGGGTGAACCCGACGGTGATGGGCGAGAGAGAGCAGAGAGAGAGACGTTTTAACAATGTCGGTGTGACACACACAGCAGCCATCCAGCTTCAAAACTCGTCCGACGAGCTGTCATCCCATGTAGGATGATACAAAAACAACAACAACAGTGGATATGCATTTTTTTTTAGAGGCATTTCTAGTGATTTGAAAGTTTTTTGATTGGGATAAACAGCCCGAATCATGAGAGGGAAGTTCGTACCTCCATCCTTGCGCCAGGAATCTTGGTGTTGTTTTTGACTCTGCTCTCAAATTTGATAAACACATTAACTCTGTTGTTCAAGACCTGAAGACGATGTCACAACCGCCCGATTTCCTCCCGTTTGGACGACTGTAATGCACTTTACCTGGGCGTCAGCCATTCAACTGGTACAAAATGCTGCCGCCCGCCTAATCTCTGGGTACAAGGAAAAGAGGCAGCATCACTCCCGTACTGGCCTCCCTGCACTGGCTACCAGTAAAGTTTAGGATTGAGTTCAAGATGCTGTTATTTGTCTTTAAGGCTCTACATGGCCTGGCTCCCCAGTACACTGCAGAGCTCATTTGCCCCCTTCACAACACCAGGTCTCTCAGATCATCCAGTCAACTGATCATCTACCCAACAACTTACCCGTTTGGGATTAAGTGTTCCTCCTCGATAGATTCTTTTAAGGCCAAACTTAAGACTCACTTGTTTACACGGGCATTTGAAGGCCACTAAAGCCCAGTATTTCATGCTTTTATTATATCATTTTATATGTTTTTGTGTTTGTTACCATGTCATGATAGTTTTATTCGTGATGTCTTACCGTACGGCACTTTGGTTGTTTTTAAATGGTTGTTTGTAAATGTGATTGAGATGTGAGAATAAAGACGAGAGAGTGATTTTTTTCTTGTTTTCTTATAATAACAGGGTGTAACAGCTCGTCTCGATACCTCACATTAAGCCTCTCTTGCTTGTGGACATTTTAGCAAATCGTCTCTAACCAGCTGAGTTCTCTGCTACTCTCTTGTTTTTGTTTTAAATCTAATTCACTAAAGAAACATATACAACACACAATCAATTAGTCCTCTAGTTCATGTTAAATAGATGCATCGCCCGACGTACAACTAAAGTAATGAATATATTTACATATAATCTACATCAGTTTTCTCTCTAAATCATGAATTCTCTTCGCCGTCCACACAGTTGACGACCCAGATGCTACAGAATGATTTACGCTCGTTTTCCTGCAACTTGAGGATGAAACAAACACTCGCTGTATCACTTCAACATAACCTGACAACGACTGAAGCATCCCAACACTTTGATTGGCTGTTAATGCTAAAATTAATGTCACTGAGTGAATTTGTTTACTTATTAACAGCCTGCATGTGGCTAATATTAATAACAAGGTTTAAAAAGAATGAAATAAATGTAACTAATAATATCCAGACTAGCTTAAATGAAACTAGTAACATTAACGGTTGTACAAGTGTAAACTTATAATCCTGTTAATGATAGCACAGATGTAAGTAACAACGTCAACAGTAGCACAGAGGAAGCGAGATTAGTGGGTTAGTGAGGTATGTTGAGACTAAAGCCTTCAGGGTTTTCTCTTTTAACCTGGCTAGATCACCATGGTAACTGATGGTGGTAAACTTAACCTGGTCCGGAGCAGTTTATGTTCTGAGTTTCAGCTTAAAATGGCGATAAAAAGCGATGAACTTTCAACTAACTACCAGATTTGCTGCTGAGTCTGTTTAACACTGCTGCTGTTTGAACACTGATTAGAAAACTGATCAGTCTTTTATCAGACTGACCATTGATTTGATGTTACATTGTAAATTTGAAATGGAGAGGTTTGGGTTACTTGTGGGATTTTGTTACAACATATCAAGCTTTATTTCAAATAATAGAAAAAGAAGAAGAAGAAATGAAGAAATACAAAATTAAAACGGATTAATCTATTTGTATTTATCACAGATAAGTTTGTGATTTTATATATTTTATACAGATATATTAATTCAGCCAGAATCTAAAGTGATTGATCCTTCATTGTGGGACAGAGTCAGACCTAAATGAACCTCTTGAGTTTAATGTTTAAATGCATCCAGTTTAAAGTTTTAGAGCAGCGAGTGATAAAATAAGTATATGAACTAATTACGTCATTAATGAATTAATAAGTGTTTTAATTAACAAATTTACACGATCAGCAATTCTCTACCAGCGTTCATCTCTCACCGTATTTGCTGCTTTTTGCTGTGATAATGTATTTATATTATTCATATCTCTCTGTTATAATGACCTGTTCCTCCTGACTGAAGGAGGCGGCACCTGATTGGTCTGTTTTAAGCGGAAAAAAAGAGTCAAATAACGCCCCTTTTTACGGGGACGCGCACAGAGCCTGAAGCAGAAAGCCTGAGTTAACAAATAAAGTTCATCATATCCACCGTCGTGATACCGCTGATCTCTGATCTTCAGTTTCGGGTTTGTCGATCCAGCTCACACAAAGAAAGCCTGGATATGTTGAACCGGCTTCGTAGTGAAACCCCTCTCAGGTGTAAGAAATAACTATGGAGGCACAGGTGTGATTAATAACGTCAACGATAGCAAAGGTGTAAGTCAGTAATACACCAGACACAATATCAACGAGTCCTGGTTGGATTTCACATTAAAATGCAATGCAGCTAATATCGATGTTATTAGTTACACCTGTGGTTTGTTTTGACTCTCTGCACTTCAGTGATACGCTGTCAATATATGAATGAACTCCACTCTTGACACAAAAATAACACTAATAAAATGGATACAGTAAGATCAAAGTGTGTATAATTCTTATCTGCTACTGGAGTATGTAGTTTATCAAATCCATTCTTAGGGATCTCTTTCTCTCTGTCTCCCCTCCCTCCCCCCCTTTCCTCTCCTTCTGACTCAACCCGCCCGCACCGGGACGAAGAAGATGATTAAAGTGACTCCATGAGCAGATCATCAGATCATCTCTCTGTCCCTCCACTGCAACCTCAATAACACAGGAAAGATAGAAGAGAAATAAAAAAGGAACAGAGGGATGTAGGGGCTCAATAATGTTTGTCACACTGCAGAGAAATGTGTCCTGATTCTGGTTTCTCTCTCTCTCACAGCTCACAGAGCCAACACCTTTTCAAATGAGCTTTGAATCAATACGTTGCATTGAAATTACTTCTCTCCACTCAAGTATGTCTCTCTACTCCAGAACAATCCATGGACAAGAACTAAACTTTATACAGTTCAGATGAAGACGGTTCTCCTAATTACGGCGTAGATGGATGAACATAAAGAAAACTGAGCAATCAACTTCCAGTGTTTGTTTTTTATATGTAAGGTAGTAGCCTAAATCAGCCACTGGGTGTCATTATTGGGCTGTATATTCTCAGCAATTACCGCTGTTTGTCCCTTGCAGGGCACTGTAGTTTGCTAGTTAAAGTTTACTTTCACTACTTCGTAAGGTAAACAGTGTTAATGGCGTCCCACAACTTTTTAAAATATCTCAGCGAAAAGCACCCATCAACTCAATTTGTTCATTGATTGTGTTTATTAAGATGTTAATTTAGTAGGGCTGTAGTCTGTTGGTCAACTAGTCGATTAATTGGTCGATACGCTCTCGTCGGACTAAATTCTCATTGGTGGAATAATCTCTGTGTTACTTTCATAAGGAGAAAAGTGCTACATCAGCAGCTTTCCAGGATTAATCCATTATTTCCACAGACTAACAAACTACCTGTGAAAACAGCGGGGGTGTATTCAAAACACCCCCGCTGTTTTCACAACTTTGGACTCGCCCAAACTCCCGGAGGTCTAACACAACGTTACTGAACTTTTATTGAATCAGTGTTTCTCCTACGATTATATCAACAAAAAATATCTTTTAATGCCAGAATTAACGCCAAATATCCACTCATTCAGAAATATTTAGCGTTTGGGAGTCTGTGCAGCGCGCAAGTCAACCGCTGTGTTGTTGCCTGGGAAACGAGCAACTCTGTTATACGTCATTGCGTAGTATGTTTATGTAGCGAGATGGACGCAGAGAAAGTGACGGTGGATACGAGTGGAGCAGAGGAAAAGCTTAGCGGTAAGTTGTCAGTCTGGCAGTAAATGTACAGCACAGACTACAGTGTGTTAGTTAAATGCTAAAAAGTCACGTCTGTTGTTTCTCCAAGTGCTGGAAAAGTGAAGGGAGTTAGCTCCAAAGTTAGCAACGATGGGTTAACCTAGCCTGAAGACGCTAAACAGAGAAATACAGATTGCAGAATCCACTGTGCACCCATAATCGATTAGTCGCGGATTATTTGATTCAGATGTAAGTGTGGTTTTTGAGACGTAAGCAGGAGTGTTTTTATTTAAATATTGGCTGTAATGTTGGCTAGCTTGCTGTGCATGAGTACAGCACTTAGCATTAGCTTTTTGTTTATTCTCTGTTTTCGATCATTATGTCATTTAATCTATTTCTACACTAAATCTCTGGTGTGTTGAGAGGCACCGGCACGTTTGGGTTACATATATATATTAAAGATACCATCCACATAGTGTTATTTTACTAACTGTGATGGACTGTTGAGCATTATTAGCAGCTCATTTGTGTTTTCCCTCCTTTTTTTCCCCCCTCACTTTCTATCACTAGAGCTGCAAGAAGATGCCATTTGATATGAAATGTGACAAAGAAGTCTTGTTGGAGCAGTAAGAATAATATTTGGGTGCAATCTAAAAAAAAATATTACCCGCTTTGTCGGCTTAGCTGTGCCGACAAAGCGGTGCGGGCTAGACAAAGCTAAAGTGAGACAGTCTGTAATGTCCTTCAAATCTTCAAAACTCAACAGTGATTGTAAAAGATAGTTAAAAACCTGAACCTTCATGTCTGTCTGTCTGTCTGTCTGTGAGCGTTTGAAGCCTGCAGTCGGCGGGCCGGCAGTAATGAAGTCCTGAGCCTCTAATTGGAAAGAATGATAGCGAGCAGGACGTTTGATATTCCTCTGCAAATAGGCCTGCCGGGGACGTTGACTTGCAGAGTGTTCGGCCAAGCTGATTAGCATAGCTGTGTGTGTGTGTGTGAGTGTGTGTGTGTGTTTTAAACTCATTTCACTTCAGTCATTTGCTTTGTGCAAAATAACGTATTCATGAAATAGTTTCTGAATGGTGGCGGCAAACATATTTGATGAGTCCGTCTCATAAAACACAGTTTCAGCCGATTAAATATCCGCCTTTCATCCGTCCTGCGTTACTACAAAAGACACTTTACAGAAGCAGAGTCGGGGTATGTTTAGGGTGGCAGGAAATTAATGACTGAAGAGTGTATTTCCTTAGATATTTCCTAAACAGTGTACACTCTTTGGCCAAAGGTGCGTGCTGTCAGCATATTTCTATTCTCTGGTTCTGGGGCGGTTTGAATGATTGATGATTTGAGCTTCGTTCCAATGAAAGGATCAACTTTAAGGTCCATTGTGTAGAGTTTACTGGCATCTAGCAATGAGGTTACAGATTGCACCCAACTGAACACCTTTCCACTCCCAAGCGGCCATGAAAACTCGTGAAAAATCGTTTCTTTGGTTTGTCCATTCTGGGCTACTGTAGAAACATATTAAACAGATATAAAAGGGCTCATTATAAAAGGTAATGAAATAATAATAAAAACATATTTATGAATATTATATTCCATTTCTGCACCTTTAAGGGATCGGTTCACGTTCACGTCTGTATTAAAACAATAGTGAGGTACCCAATGAACACTGGTACGTTGTTTGTCTTGTTGTAATCGTTCCTCCTGTTTATACTCATCATTAGGAGATCCCTTCATGACCTTACAGTGTATGTGATGGAGGACAAAATCCACAGTCCTCCTCCTGTATTTGAAGGTAATAGGACACTTCAGCTGTCCAAATTAGACAAATAAAGTCTTTCAATTTCCTCTTCATGCTACGATCCTGCCATCCAGCACTGTGCGTCGAGACAGTTTTTCTAAAAACACCGTAACTGTGGAAGATATCCACTTTATCTGACTGACTCAGGCGTCTGAATCCTTACATGAGCTTCAGATAAGCATTTTTTTGCAGTGGATTTTGTCCCTCATCACAAATTGTAAGCACATTTGGAGGGGATCTTCTAATGATCGGCATGAACAGGAGGAACGATTACAGCAAAACCTGTTTCGGGGTTCATCTGGGCTCCTGATTACTGTTTAAGACTTGTGAAAAATTGTGAACCAACCCTTCACAAACTCAACTCCACAAAGAAATGTTTATTTTTTTTTTGTGGGAGAACTTGACTTGCCTGAGAAGAGTCCTGACCTCAATCCCCAATCCAACACCTTTGAGATGAACTGGATCGCTGACTGCGAGCCAGGCATCATCGACCAACATCAGTTGTTTTCACGGCTGAATGGGAACAAATCCCTGCAGCCAAGTTCCAAAATCTTGTGCTTTCTAGAAGTATGGAAGCTGCTAGAGCGGCAGATTTAACCTTTATTCAACCAGGAAGTCTTTTGAGATACGTGATTTCTTTTACAAACCAAGAGAAGACTTTCATTGCGTCAATGTCTATCTATGGCTGACTTAGGTGAAAAAAAACAAGACTGTAGAGGGATGTTTATGCAGAGTTTAACTTTGAAATCTTTTTTTAGGCATCAATGATTTCACCAAATTGCATAAAATTGGAAGATTATCTTATAAAACCTGAGCTCAATACCCCCAAAAATGAAGAGAGGCAGTAGTTTGACATTGAAACAATGCAATGTTCTGGTCTCACGGGAATAATTTCCACCTCATGTTATAATGAGATATTATAGTTTAATGTTATGCACTAGGTCATAAATGATAACTTATATATAAATCATTGCTGACTCTTCCAATGCAAACTGAACTTTAGACTGATTCCTTACCTTCTTGGCAGGTTTCCATCCATTCGTTTCACTATAAAAATAAACTTACAGAGGTTTGAATAATTATTAGAGCCACGGTGGACATTTAGTAAGATTAAGTTTTGTGTTTTTCTGGAATGAACTGAAATGAAATAAAAGCTAAAAGCTGTCTTGTTTACATCCATGTTAGTTGCCTGTAGATCAGTGAAACAGTGTAAATTCATGATGAAAAGCAAAACTTGTGAGTATGTTTTTTAGGATATAATCCTTAAAGGTTAAAGACCTAAAGGACCTAAAGAAAACATCAGGCTGCCAAATAGCTCATTTCATCTAGCATCACTAGAGCTGCCACTTCCTGTTTTACTGGCTTTTTTTTGGGCACTTTTGAAGCAGCTTTAGGGTCTCAGTTTGCTTCAAAGGGAATAGCATGCACTATGTGTCATGTGACCTCGACTAAAGGCAGAAGGGTTTGTTCTGAAGGGCCGCACTTGAAGAAAATGAAAAGCTTGTTGTCATAGAGAGGGGCAAAAACACAATGAGTCCACACACACTTTTGACGGTTTCTCCTTGAAGGCACAAGTGTTGTTGCATTTGGTTTTTTTTACACATAATGAAGCAGAGAAGACTTGACCTCCTGTACACCTGGCCTGGTCTGTTTTGGAGATGCTGAGGGTTTCTTATCCGGCAAAGTGTAACAAATGGTTTCTGGGTTTTTATCAAGATGTTAGATGAGTCTAGACGGGATGACGACATCTTTATATGACCGACGATCTTCTCTGTCCATCCTGCATGTTCGACTCGAGGGCCTCGGAGGTCACACATTGGACAAACGACTGAATTCATGAAGTTATTTTCACAGCCATTAATAGCCCCAGAGGGGAGGTGGAAGGGGGGAGGAGGAGGGGAGGAGGGAACCTGTCTGTCCGCTTCCTTTCATGTGCGTCTTAACTGCAGGTGTAATCAGTCCTCATCTGCTGTTCAGTCGATGAGGAGCCCGCAGACTCGGATCGATACGGCCCACCTGCATTTACACACACAGACACACACACTTCGCTCGCTGCCTCCGCCACGCTCTCACTCTTTTACCACTTTGTTCACTCCCATCCTTCCTCTCATCATCATCATCATCATCATCGTCTTCCTCTTGCTATTTGCCTCATAAACATGTACAAACAGACCAGCATGGGGGGGATCGATAAAAGCCATCCCACTTCCTCCAGCCAAAAATATCACGCCTCCTTCTCTGATATTATTTCATCAGTAGGTTTCCAAAATGTGACCTCGGCGATAATCTCACTTCCCATCTCCTCTTGTTCACTTTCATCTGTTCCTGTCTTTTTGTCTCATTCCTGTAGTTTTTCTCTTTCAGTTTCTCGTCATTTATTTCTCCTCTCATGATTCCTTTCCCGACCTGCCTCATTTCCTTCCTCTGCTGTTTGCTCTCCCTCTGCCTCGCCTCATCCTTTCCTTTCCTTCCACCCTCACTTATTCCCTCTCTCCTTTTACTCTACCACAGCTCCCTCTCTTTCCTCTCCTCCCACTCTTCTTGTTTTTCCATTCCTAATTTTACTCTCCTTTATCAATTCCTGTGCCATCCTCCCTTTACTTTCATCCTCACTTCATTCTCCCATGTGTTGTTTCCATGCCTCTCTTTTATTTTGTTATCATTTATGTCTGCTTGTTATCTTTCTTCCTCCCTTCATCTCTACTTACTCCGTTCCTTTGCCTCATTGCTTTTCCCTCCATCTGGTATCATTTCATTTATTTTCTTTCCCTCCCTTTGCATCCTCTCTCTCTCTCTCTCTCTCTCTCTCTCTCTCTCTCTCTCACTTTTTTTTCCTTTCTTGTCCGCAGCTGGGATCAATCAGGAACTTACGAAGCGTGCACGAGGATAAATCAGCGACGTTCGGAGGCTTCATGTCAGCAGGCGAGCGGTACGGATAAGGAAGAGCGGCGTCGGAGTATGGAAGAGAGAAAGAGGGGTGAGGAGGAGGAGGAGGAGAGGAAAAAGGGGGAGTGGAGAGAGAAATGTGGTGGATAAAGACAAAACGCCCCGAGTAAGGAGAGTAAATAAAACCAAGTAAAATTGGAGAAGAAAGATTAACGGCCTTTATAAACCCTATAAGATAGCACTCACACTCGAATTTCAGGCCATCTGCCACTGAGAAGTTATTTTGTTTATCCACACCAGAGCCATTGGTAGCAGAGAATTATGGGTATTACGGGAGAAAATAGGGTATTATGAAGACTTGCAGAGTTATTACAGAGCCGGGGGGGGGGGGGGGGGGGGGGGGGGGGGACCCACAGTGCTGCACAGTGCGCTTTCATACAAATCTAACCTCTCCCATGGTTATTGTATACGCATGTGGATGTACAGTGAGCTGCTGCCAAGGTGAAACACTGATACAGAGGAGTGAAATCCTGCCATGTATCAGACAGATTAGACTGTCAGATCAAGTCCTAATTGCTTACAAAGTCTTCAGGCATAAATGGAAGTTCGTAAAACGTCTGTAAAATTACAGTCATCAGGTTTATATTTTTGGTTGATGTCTCTATAGAGTAAATGGGAATTAATGGGTGTCTATGAAGCTTTGGCATCATTTTATCAGGCACGGATTATTATTTTTATTGTTATTAATAATTAGTAATAACAGATTTTATTTTAAAAATGATATATCATATACAATAATAACATGAAACCACTCGTGCCGTCTGCAGATTCATGGTTGTTTCAGTCCAGAGAAGTGGAGTTTCTCTCCAGGCTGTCAGTCAGGTGATGTGGTGGTTGGAGCTACTGGAGCAGTAGTAGCACTTAAAAAAACTGCTGTTGGAGGCTCTGATGTATTTTTCTATCAGGTCTATATAACCCAACCAACCATCTGTCCCAAAAGTGTTCCTCTGGGAGACCGCCACCGGGCCATTACGACCACCACCACCACCACCACCATCTTAAAAGCTTCTTCACAAGAGCTGTCAACCCTCCCTCTCTCTGGACTCCCCCCTCACCAGTGAAACTGTATGTGAACTTACTACTGTTACTGTAAATCCAAAAAAAATCATGTGCTGCCCCAGTGGAAACGACTAAAATATGAAATTAGATTCAAATACTAGCTTGTTTTAGACTGGGTTATGCACTAACTAAGTATTACCTCGAGCTAACCGTTGAGAAAATGAGTTATAAACTCCAGTTTATGTTTTTAAGAAGCTGACATTTTGAGTAAAGAGAGAGAAAAAAACAAGTGAAATCCTGCTCCTACTGTTTATTTATGAAGCCTCCAGATCTGACCAATCAGAACAGAGTGGGCTCATCAGGAGGCGGGGCCTTATTAAAGAGACAGGAGCTCAAACTTCCTGTTTCAGACAGAGGCTGAACTGAGGGGCTGCATAAAGGACCAGTAGAAGATAAATAAGGAGTTTTTAACTGTTATTCATGTAAAGATATTCCCAAAAAAAAAAAAATAGACTCCCTCTGAAAAATGTGCTGCTTTTTTTCTAGTTGATAACATTGTAAAATAAGTATTTTTTGGGGATTTGGACTGTTGGCCGGAAAACAAGATATTTGAAGATGTCATCTTGAGTTCTGAGGGGTTTATTAAAAATTTAAATAAAAAAAAAAAAGACTCCTTTCAATAAATGATAAATGCTCTTTTCAGATCAGAGCAACTTTTTAACTTCGGTGGGTGACTTAGTTATTTTCCTGTCATTAATGATATCTGTCTTCTGCAGACACTTTGTGCCGCAGTGGGAGAAAAAGAGCAATTATAGCAATTTAGCTACCAGTGGAACACTTTTTTTTATTTTTTATTTCATTGTTTGCAGCCCTTCATTAAATCCAATGACTTCTATTAGCTGCGAGCCAGATTTACGTACAAAATTCACCTCATCTTCTGATATAAGAAACCTCCTGCAGGTGGCTGCTGAAAAACTCTGTCTGCCTGTGGATCATCTCCATCCATTTACCGATGAAATTACATAAAGTTGAATTTGAGGAAGAGCTTAGAGAGTCAGTAGCTTCAGCTCCTGTTTTCTCTCTTTCACTCATCCAATGCTTGACTTTTGCATCTGCAACTCCGTCCCAGATCTTTCGATCCTTTTCAACCTCCACTTTTCTTCTCTCTCCGTTTATTCTTTTCTCACTTTGCGTCCTCCTCTGCTCTTTATTTCTGCTCTTTGCATTAATCCTTTCTTATTAACTCTGGTGGTTAAGAGGAGAAAGAGGATGAGGATGAAGGTGATTGTTAGACTTGCTGTTACAGTCGATGATGGTCTGAGACTAGACGGAGCTCGCCGGGGGGGGGGGGGGCTTCGGGCTTTTGGACTCACAACAGGACAGTGAGATTGCACATTATAATGAAATATATTTAGCTCTTCTCCGTCTCATTACAGCAGGTCAAAGAGAGCTGGAGGAGGTTCTGGGCAGAACAGAGCAGAACAAGCCAGTGGACACATTTAACAAGAACGAGGGGACGAGGAGCCTGAAGCGCTAAATGATGATTAAAATTTCTTCCTTCACACACAAAAAAGAACTTTACTCAAAAATGCTTCGTTTCTTAATGAGGACAGCTTGTTTTTGAAAAGGTGAGGTCTGTATTGAATGGTTATATTTATATTTATAGTTATATAATTTATCCATATTGCACCTGTGCATGTGGGATGTGTCCACTCATGGCAGTGACTCATATAGTGATGTCATGACCTTTTCAGGATATTATATTATTAGATTTTCCAAATTACCGTATTGGCCCGAATATAAGACGACCCCTGATTATAAGACGACCCCCTCTTTTCCAAGACTCAAGTTTGAAAAAAGACTTTTTGAACACCAAATACAGAAAATAATTACAGTACATCTGAAACAAATGATTATAACAATATATTCGAGAGAAAAAAACATGTTATTTTGCATTTTTTAGGCGATCTTTTTGAGCTCTCCATCTCCGTACATTACACTCTGTGACACCATATTTCACAGCCGCTTTGCAATCGTTTGAAGACTCCGCCTCATTTATCACCGTCATCTTGAAGTTTGCATCATAACGTCTCCTCAGCTGCCGGTTAACCTGGCCCGACCTTCGACCCACTTTTCTCCAGATTGTCGCTACGTTTCTCCGTTTTCTGTCATCTCTTCTCTTATTTTCTTCTCTTGTCTTTCTTTCTTACCGCTGTTTTTTATTTTTCTTCTTCGTGGCAGGGGTTCGCTTTGGCCTTTAAAGATATCTGTCGCCATCTAGTGGTGTGAATGGGTATAACGTCTAGACCCCGAATGTAAGACGACCCCCACTTTCAGTCTTATATTCGGGCCAATACGGTAATAACTCCAAAGAAAATAAAAATGGTAGAAAAAGTTTTTGTTTGAGGTGTGTGAAGAGTTTGATATGACGTAATAACAGTGGAACATTTGTATTATTTGATACAAAATATACACCCTAACCCTAAAAGATCAATATTACTTTCAATATTGTGATATTAATTCTTCAGGAAATAACTTATGAATGAAGGTGTTTGCTTTCGTTACAGAATAAATGATCACAGACATGGATATATATGTTTGAACACAGGGTTTTAATTGCGCATATGAGGGGAAATGGTTCTGTTAACAGTGGAACTTCAGTATAGAGTCAAAAGACTGAGATATAAAAAAGCTTTTCTCCGACTAAAATGGCACCTTTGTAGCCAAGATCAATCTGCAAACTATGAAAATCACATAATATGAATTATAAAGTATGTTGTTTGTTCCATTCTTCACTTTCATAATGAACAACTCTATTTTTCTATTGTTAGCGATGTTGTCAGTCACTTCAGGTCATGAAAACACATAAAAACAGAAAGCAGTTAGCGGAGTGACGAGTGACGGACTAATTATGAAATATTTCCATGTGAAGTTATTTGAGCCGCGTTAATATTTCATCTAAACATCTCCTGAGGGAAATTACTGCTGAGACGGGAAATATGTCAAAATATTCCGCTGAGAAAGACGACGAGCGGCAGGAATGAAGACGGTTTAAAGTCTGTGGAAAGGAAAATGAGAGATTTTCACCGTTTCTGTGTTCAGGATTTTATTTGGGTGCACCTGAAATGTTGGATCCATGATGTAGCAGAGTGACAAACATGACCTGCCCAACCCCCACACACACTATATATATATATGTAAACACTAGTGCGCATACTCATAGTTATTATCATTACAGTGGGTACTCTCATTGGAGACAACTGGGATTCACTTCAGATAATATATGGATGATGAACGAGGCCATTTTTAGTCAATATTAGAGCTCAAGGAGTTGTTTTAAACCCAGCTGAAGCAGCCTGTGTGGCTGGGAGGATGAGTAGAGTCGACGGACATGCCGCCAACAAACAAGGCCAATTTTAAATGGTGTATTTTTATACAGGGGTTTGGTATAAGTGTTGTTGACCGAGAGGTTTTTCCACAATTTTGAAACCTAATTTTAGTAGCATTAGTATAATTTTTTATACTTTGCAACTTCTTTAATCATTCAGATTTGACTGGGTGGTTAATTACACATTTTCCTGTGGTGTGACGAGCACCTATTTATTATTATTGCTTTACACAGACTTTAAGCAGAGAGGAGAAGCTGAGGAGTGTGAGCATTTGTCTGTTGGTGTGTGTGTGTGTGTGTTTAGTTTCGCAATATGCAATAACATCATCATCCTCGCCTACCAGACCATCTACAGTATCACTGCAGCTGCAGGCTGAGTACAGAGATCTAAATCAAGCTCTCTGGTGCTGGATGTCGGTGGACTCGGGGCATGTGCATGTACCACCGTCAATTATCAAGATCTTATTACTGTTTTATTTGTAGGTAAAAACTTAGAGCTAATTCTTGATATTAATATGGAAATGTGATTATTAAAATTTCAAAATCTTTCTGGGGATGGGAGGAACTGGATGTTTGCTCTTATGTTCATGCTGCTCCTGTATTTTATTTATTTATTTAATTTTAAAAAGGATAAAGAGACTTATAATTAGTTAAAAAAATGTAAGACTGCATAAATAATTCTTTCAACAGAGACAGAAAGACAGACCTTTTGCGACCCAAAACTGATGAAAAATGTCCTTTTTGTCCTGTTGCGCAGTAAAAAGCTGAAAGTCAGAGACTCTTTTAGTGCTGACTCTTAATGAGCTGTAATACAACAATGGCTCTGGCACTAATCCTCTTAAAACCTTAACTTGAAGTGTTCAGCGATCACAGATTTGAATATTTACCACATAAACAACACACTGTTTTGTTTCATGGTGGGATGGGATTTGCTAGTCACACTGCTGTAACTCAACACAGATATTAAAAAGATAACAGAGATAAAAAATAATAATAAAAAAAAATAGAGCAACTTTGTGTTTTCAGCTGCAGGCAGCACAAGTTAAAGTTGCTCTGAGACGTTTTAAAGAAAATCACATAGAAGTGACTGAAACCTGATGATTTGACTTGTGGCCTGTTTCATCTATGAACATATGAAACGAGAACCTGATGTGCAATTCAGAATAAACGTTTCTCCATTTATTCTGATGAAAGTCGCTCTCTCCCTGCGTGCACGGAAAATGTTTGAAAGGTTTCTTTTTTTTTTTTTGTGCCTCGAGAGCAAAAAAAAAAAAAACGACTTCCTGCTAAACTCCCTGCAAACAAGAATAGTATGAAAACAACTCGATTGACCCGGCGTCTCGAATTCTCATACTGCAAAGAAAAGATGTTCAGATACGTTTATTTATCTATTTACAGCGCGGCGGTGATGCTGGGGGATCGGTGTCTGCTTCAGATCTCTGCACGAGGAGTAAAGGATGAATCCTCAGGACACTTATCCACAAAAAGAGTTTTAACTTTTGTCAGTCAGATGTTTTATTTTCTCTTTGGCCCTGTGACCGGTCTGATTTACTTGGTGGTAAAATGCTCGCTGTGTATCCCTCCCGTTCAATCAGTGCCTGTTATAATGATAATGAGAGAGCCATATGGCAGACACAAACACAAATGAGGGCAGCGCTCAGGCAAATGACAAGCAGCAGAGTATTTACACAACAGGAAAAAACGATTACAACGCCGCGTGTGTGAAGGTGGAAGGCGACTCGTGTGTGCGATCGTGTTTACATTCCTGCGTTCGCATTAATCAGAATTTTTTGTGTGAAGTGAAACAAATGGAGGAGAAGGGAAGAAAGGTGAAGGACTGGGGGAACCAAAATGTAGTGGCTTGATATGCAGATTGGGTCGTGTTGTAGAGTTGATCTACAGTCTTTGTTGTGTTTCCATCCGTCTGTTGCACATCAAGACATCAGACAAAAAGCCTAAATGTTACAAAAATGGCTTTTTATGCTCGGCAGAGACGGAAAAGTTGGCATTATTATTAAAAGGCTAATGGAAAGTTATCGTTTTAGGCCAGAAAAGGGGTGTCAGGGATGCTGAGACTCATTCCTCCGTTCTCATTTCACATTTCTACGTTCTCCGCTGCAGCTGAAATGGACGATAAAATGAGAATAGCTAGTCCACCTTAAAGGTCAATCCAGCTTTTCACTTTTCCAGCAGACGGGGAAACAACAGACAAGACTTTTCTCGGCCTTGAGAAGCTGCAGCATTAATCAAAGGACACACTGTAGTCTGTGCTGTACATTTACTGCCAGACTGACAACTTACTGCTGCTGCTAACCCTTTTTTACCTCTGCTTGCATTCACTGTCACTTTTCTGCCACTCACTGTACTTGCTCAACCACACACACACTCGCTGCACTGCCCTAAAGGAGCTACACTCCTCTTATAAACAGCACTTTTCACGTAGATGTCCTTTGAAGAATGAGGAGAGGGAGGAGGGTTCTGGGATTTGATGCACTTGACGATGACTCATAACAACGCTGTGGTAACTGAGATTTTAGCATAATTCATGAACAGAGAAGAGAAGAGGGAACACTGAGTATCTAACTGTAATGTCTTAAATGTATAAGATGTACAGTAGTAATCTAGCAGTGTACACAGCGACCTCGTGTACGTTGGTGTGTGGCTCAGACTCTGATTTCCACAGGAGCCGGTTGCACTAGCCGTTCCAAAATTCACGCTTATCCTATTTAAAACATAAGCAGATAAGATTTACACATCACTAAATTAAAACTGATTGCATCACACAAACTAGTTGTTAGGTAGGGATGAGTTGTTACTAAATATTTGCAGCTACTAACTAGCCAGGTGGAACGATTGAGTAAGCTAGCTGGGAGAAAGCCGATGTTAGCATGCTAATAAACGCCCTGATTAGACTAAAAGAGAATAAAAGGAGGTAATATGTATGGTAAACCTATCTGAGCTGACACTTTACATTAAACAAACACACACACACAAAACCTCAAATTACAAAACTTAATACCAATGACATTAGATTAAATAACCAAATAACATCTTGTAGCTTAGCATAGCATTTCTTAGCAGCTTAGCATTTCTTTCTCATTGTAACCTGCATGAATCCTCCTTATTCTAAAACACACTCCAGGTATGCAGACACAAATAAAAAAAAGTCACACATATATTCATTGACAGTTAGGTTTATTTTATCTTTTGACCCCTAAAACTGTTTCTTTTTATAAGTTATGTTACAACTGGTGATGCTATAGAAACCTCCTGATTACATTATTGGTTGCTTCTTACTGCTCGGTGCTACAGATGATTTCTAGCAACCAATTTACACATCGCTTAAGACATTTCTGAAGTTTTAGTGGTGTAAACTAAATTGCAAGTTTGAACCAGGTAGTAGAAGAAGAACTTTACGCACAAACAGCTGCAGTCCAGTTCTACTAGATTCCTCCAGACCCATAACCTCGTAACACCAAATATAACTGCGGGATAATTGCACCAGCGAGGATGCATTTGAATCCACTTGTGACTTTGTATTGACTTTAAGTTGTGTGGCTTTAAATGCAATTGCACTACCTCTGAATTTCACTTCCTGTCTTGTTTAGGTGTTTAGATCTAGCGACTATAAAGCCAATATCAAAGCAAAGTAACCACAAGTCTCAAAAAAAGAGCTGATTTAGCAAGAATCCCATCAGAGTCCCCCCTCCTCTTTCCTCTTAAAGATGACTGTGAAAGTCACCTCACAGAGTAAACTCAGCTGTCAGCGTTGAAGGAGCGGCACCATGGCTGTTTGGTTGTGCTTCCATGCTAGATGTTATGACTACATTAGCACTAACTGCACTCGCCTCCTCTCACACAGATGGTCCATTACGTGTTGGGAGGAGGAAGACAGAGAGCAAAATTACGCTCCCACTGCCTATAGGACGCACGCTGCCTGTCACTGACATATAACTGCCTTTGAAAAACAAACAATGCCAGCCGTGATCTGCGCAAACAACTTTGCCAGGGCTTCCCAACGCTCCTCATCTGTCAGGGACGGTGCCAGCTGTAGATGCCCGGAGCGGAGGGGAGGGGGGGAGGAGGGAGCATCTTCCCTCTGCCATGCTTACAATCTAATCTGGCTTTGAGACCGTTGGCACCTGGATTTATGTCAGCCATGAAACAAGGCTGGGGGGTACACAGATACACACATACACAACCCGCCGATAAATATACATGAAGAAGATATTTCTCTTCCTGGAGACAGGTGCGCTCCCCGTGAGGGAACCGAGTAATCAGCGAAAGATCGCGGCGACATGTCAACTGAAATAGTTCACGCCAAGATCGAAGTCTTCATGGGTCCAGTCAGTGATGAGGACTACCACATAGCATCTTTAGTATCGGCCATAGTCACAGAGAGAGAAATATTTCAATGATTTTAGTAACTGATGTACAAGATTTATGTTGTTATGAAGACTCTACAGAAAAAGAGACACTCAATATAAACTCTTCTATCAATGAAACATGCAACATGTGTCTTAAGTTGGAGCGTTCTGACTGTAATATTTTGGATTTTGATCCACAAATCAGATAAATTTGTTAGAAAAATTATTACCTTCTGTTATCAAACAACCAATTAGCTACAGAATGAATGTACTCTTTTGTCTATTAGGCTGTGCGGAGGTCTTTTCTAAAAAAAATGGATTGATGCATGTTGGGTTTTGGTAGGTTTTCCACTGGTTCCACTGGTTTTGGACCCTTTAAAGACCTCTACTTACTTACTCAAAGTCAGTATATTCACAGTGTAGAAACAATGGAGTCATTTCTGAGAAACCATGTTCGATATCCATGAGCCAGTTTGGCCAATTTTGACATTCAAAAACCACATTTTCATAACTTTTCCAACAATTTTTCAGACATGTTATGGTCTACACCAAAAAAACTATTGCCTTTCAGTTCCCAGCCCTTCTACCTATAACAAGCTCTACTGTTGCCCAACTCATCCAAAAACTGACCCAGAATCTGAAAGTGAATTGATTCAAACACAGTGTAATCTTCAGCTCCAGCATGCAACAGAATTTCAAGCTCTGTGAACGGATGTTTCTGCCTCGGTAGCCGTAGCTTCTCTCTCTCATTTGAGGCTCGGACTGTGCACATAAATATTTTCAAATCAATCACTCATCTTTTTGTACTGATGGATGACTGAAGGATGTTTGAGAATGGTTGTGTTGGAATATTGTTGGACCAACGACGAACACGCTCCAACAACGATGTGCACAACTCCAAAGCTCACATCGATTACAACCGCATTTTTTCACAAGTGTCTGCTCAGTTTACTGGTCTGCTTCAAACCTGGTGCAGAGATGAACAGTTATAAACTACACACAGACAAACACACACACACTAACACTAACACAGGTCAACAGTAGTTGCAGTCACTGGGGTTTAATGGATTCTTCATCATCTCCTTAACGTGGTCAGCTGACAGGAATCCAATGGCCGCTCGCACACTCGCACATTTCCCCCCCATTCACTCCAGATAAAAAGCGCGGACATGTAAGCTGCCTCTGTCTTTCCTTAAATAAATTCTCTGCCGGCACGTCCCCCCCCCCTCCCCTTACGCAGTAACTCTGGAGTGTCTTTTATGGTCCTATTATGGCTTAACGGTGTCCACTCTGCAGGAAGGAGAGCTGGAAATAAAAGTCTGAGTCTGAAGCTGTCGGGGTGGATAAACGACGGAGGTTTGATGGAACTTAGAGATGAAGATCACCCAGGTAGTTTCATGAGAAGATAGATATTTTTTTCCAAGTGTTGAATTGTTAGTAGTGGTTTCACTGAGGATCAATATGTCTGTGTAGGACACCTCATCACTGCACAACTCCTGCTTGATATAAAACTTATGATGTAATGTCGCCGTAGATGTTGTAAATGTGATGCTGTCGTCTTTTGCTGAGCTAAAAATAGGACTTTTATGAAATGGAAAATTATACAAAACTTTCAGTCTTGACACAGGAGAATGGTTTATTGCATAAAGTTTTAAAAAAAATATGTCCCCGCAGTGACTAAAGTTTGAAACTTGCAGCCTTGGAGCTGCCACCCGTAACTTATTATGGATCCTCGAGTCATAAGAAACAACTCTCAGTATTGAAAAATAAAAATGTTACAAAGATATTTTATGGTATTTCCTGGAGCTATTTTTGAACTGCTCACAGTGAACATGCAAATCAGCCGAGCCCACCCGATAATTAGATCTAGATTTCAACACCTTCTCACGTCGTTAAATGTGATTAAACTGTCGACAGTACCATGCAACATAAGAGCGTTTTCTAATACGCTGCCCTTACTGGTGCTTTCAAAAACCTCTTACAAGTCACTATGATTGTGTTTTATGGTGTGACAGCGCCATGGTTACGGTCTGGTTAGGGTTAGCAACAAAAACCACTTTGTTTGGGTTCAAGGAAAGATCATGTTTTTTGTTAAAATGATCAACTGAAACATGGTCAGGGTTAAAGTTACTACTTCTTTAAAGTTAAAAGGCAACCTCTTTGTTGTCATGGCAGCATGTCACTGGCTATCTATCTATCTATCTATCTATCTATCTATCTATCTATCTATCTATCTATCTATCTATCTATCTATCTATCTATCTATCTATCCATCCATCCATCCATCCATCTATCCACCCAACCCTCCACTGCTGTCACTCAAATGTAACTACAGGTTGTTTTTGTCGGTTCAATTTTTGACCAATACTGTTGTTTTTCTTTTCATGGTAATATTTGGATTTGTTGCTGCAACAAATTTGATTGTGGAAGTGCCAGAATTTCCTTATATTTTCAGCTATTTGACTTCAGACAGGGCTGCCATATGCACAGCTGATTATTTTATTGATTATGATCGTAACTCCAATCTTGGATGGGCGTAGAACCTTATGCCACTCCAGGGAGCTAGTTTATGTAGCTACTTTAGCTCAAACTTGTGTAATGACTCATGTAAAAATCAAAGCGACATATGTCCCACCTGTGAAGAGAATACATTTTGCCCTGAGCTGAGACTCCCAGGTATAAGTTCTCTCAGGCAAATACCACGGTTTCAGGCTGAAGCCAATATGAAAATATTTTAAAGTGCAAAGTCACCGACAGCCAAATGACTCCTATTCAATAAGCCTAAACTTCTCTCTAGTCAATTGTTTTTTTTTTTCTTTTCAAAGAGTCATTATGGTCTCAATCTCTAAATTCAGGCCCTCTAATAAGTCTTCAAGTGGTCATTTTGGAAACGATTGCTCCATTAATAAGATTTGTAGACTTTATAGTAGCTTTTATGTCCTCCGTGTCAGAGTTAATTGGCAGCTGTGATTGACAGTTGGCTCACCTGCTGCTCTACGCTTTAAATGATAAATTTCAGGCAAAGCTCTTGTATGACTGCTGGTGTCAATACAGCATTTTACAGGTTTGGCTTATTGTTTTAATGGACAAAGAAGGTTTTACATGACACTATATGACATGCTTATGTTTCACAAAGTAAGCTATTTCACTTCGGTATCAGTTACTAAACTCAGGTAGCATATCAACTCGAGTGTGGGAGAGTTACCCTCGTTAGCAGCAGCGTTCAGTCCCAGAGGATTGTTCCTGGGAGGCTCAATTCAAGGCAAAAAGCCACTTTTCTCAGAGGGTTTAATTGGCTCAATTTAACCTCCTGGGTGCCAAATTGTCCTGCAAGCACCCACTCTTCTCTTTTTGTCCCATCCTTCCTGCTTTTCTTCACTTATAAGTGACAAGAAAGAAAGAAAGAAATGCATTAAAAAGTCCTCACAAGCACAAAAAGGGAACTCTCCGAGGGGGCAGATATATCTCAACAGAGGCTTCACAACATCTGAGGCGACCCCGGAGTCAAAAGGCTAATGCGAGGTTAGCTTCAGGCTACTGAGGCTCCACGGGGCGCAACGCAGACGCAGAATAATCCCAGCTCCCTCCGAGCAGCTGGGAGGAAAAAAAAACATCAAAACACAAACAGACTTCCCTCATTACAAAAACAAAACCGAGGCGGTGTGGGTCAGACCTCCCGGAGCGAGTGCGCAGAGGCTAGCTGATCTTTGAGCCCTTTACGGGTGTGACCCCGCGATCAAGAGTCTGGTGGAGGCTGTGGAAGAGCTTTTTTTTCTCTCAGCGGCTGAAGGTCAGAGCTGTTTCGGTGATGACAGAGAATAAATCAGGGCCTGAAGAAAAGAAAGCTGGAGGTCAAAGGTTAGAGTTAAAATAATCCCAGTACTCAACTGTTGTTAGGTTTTGTCTTTTTTGAAACTTCCTAACAATGTCTCCCTGTCTGTCTCCCTTAACAACGGCTGTTTTTATTATTATTTTTTTGTCCACTGAGCTCTTGTTAGTTGTAGCTTTTGCAGGTTGTGACCCCAGTGATCGCATAAATTCAGGATCTGGGATGCATCGATGATTTGAAGAGCTCAAAATTATGTGACCCCAGAATTTATTAGAATTTACCCGCAGCTTTCTTAAAACACTGTACAGCACGAACAAGGCTGACGTTATTTGTCCCTGTATAAACTTGTTCAGCAGAACTTAAAGCTTAAAGTATTTCATGCTCAGGATCATTCTCAAGGGGGAAATCAACAGTGAAACAATGCATTAAAAAATGTTTCCCATTTAACATCCAAGTTATTTTTTTTCTCCTTCTTCTTCTTCTACTTGAAAATTTGTTGTAAAACAAGTTGAAATCAATGGTCAAAGCCCCAAAACAATGCAAGCAATACACGGTTCTGCTTTGTAGACATGCAAACTGCACCAGCGTTAGTCAGGTGGATCCAATAAACTGACTAGATTTGGCGGCAGTCCAATGCAGTGGGGCAGTTTTCGGAGTTGATTCATGCTAAAACGACAATAGAACGAGATGTGCAGGAAGAGAGGAAGACTATTGGAAAAGGTTTCTCTCTTTAGGATCGGAGGGTTACAGTCCACAAAGATGCTGTGAAAGACCGAGTGTCACGTTGTCTCATCCGTCCGCCAGCTGAAGTTCTGACTGTAAGTAAGTGAATGAAACTTTCCAGCAGGAGGAACGACCGTCAGCGTACATTTCGTCTGCTTTTCTCCACTAATCTTCAATTATTTCGCCGGGCTCTGCGCGCAGGCTTTCCCATCATCCGGCGATCATCTCAGCTGAAGAATTATAATTGACCAAGAATAATTTAAAAAAACCACCTTACTTGTCTTGTCTCTCTCTTTACTGTCATACTTCCCCTCCAACCGTCCACCAAGGCCCTGTGTCCTCTCCTTGTGTCTTCCATGATTGGCGGAGTTTGGAGATGAAGATGTTGTCCCACATGACTACATGTTGAACGAACTACTGCTGTGATCTGGCTGTAGAGTTGTAGATAAAGACTGTGTGTGCTGTTTGTTGGGATTACATCTCTAGGCAAGTGTTATAAAATAAAACAGAACGGTGGATGTGCACGGTGGTCACACAACAGACAACAAGGAACGCTTCAGAAACTCTGCAAAACATTTGAGTTCTCACTTTTTCTGAGACATTTCTGCAGCACGAAGCTTTGATGTTTTCTCTTAAATTTGCTTTCTGTGAATAATTCTCATCTCTCCGTGTGTAATTTCCTGCAGCTAAAACATATTCTGAGGTTGTAAACGTGGTCAAATCTGAACATGGATTTGTCATTGATCATGTTTTTTCCACCAAAGAGCTGCCTGACTCTGATCTCAGACTACCAGAGAAAGAAAGAAAGAAAAAAGTCTCTTTGCAGTAAAAAAGCTTCATATTTGACAATGCTTTATTTGAAAGTGGACAAGAAAGAAATGTTTCTTTCACAATGTTTTTCTGTGATCATACAACCATCCTTGATTCGCCTCTGAAGAATATGAAAGAGAGCGACTACCATAATGTGGAGTGGTAATTACTTTGTGAGTGCATCAAAGCAGACTGGCTGCTGATAACATGTCTGCTAAGGAGGAAGGAGAGGGTGAAGACTCTTCCAATTACCTTCCCCCCCTCCCCCCTCCTCTCCTCACCTTCTCTCCTCCTCTGCTCACTTCTTCCCCCTACAGTCAGCTCTGCTCCAGTATTCATTTCTTCAGTCAATGGGACATAATTGAGGGGAATGAAAAGAGTGTAATTATAATTACAACAAAAGAGGAAAGAAAAGACATCAGCAGGTAATGTCATTATTTGGAGGGGAGGGGGAGAACACAAGTCCTCATAATCATGAAGGCGATGTGAGGTGCTGGGTGTGAGTGTGTGGGGGGGGCGAGACAGAGAGAGAGAGAAAGAAAAATGAACTGCATGCATGAAAACATAATAGGAGGAGAAAAATGTTTTGAATTCCAAAACAAAGAAGGGTTTCTTTTTTAGTTTGTGAATACATTTCCCTTCAACTTTGACAACCCTTTGTTCAAGTTTCTAACCAAATGGTTTGTAATGAGTTTCATTGTTTCAGCCCGTCACATGACACTAGACTCTTTGCACTAGCTAATACATTTTGAATATTTACGTGTTCATGGTCAGTGTTTCTACAAAAATTAATTGCCAACATTTGCATGTGTATTTCTGTCAAGTCAAGTATGATTGACAGTTTTTTTTTGGTTATGTTTTGGCAATTCAAAGTAGTCGGTGAAGGTTAAGGGAAGCTGGGAAATTCAGCCGTTTGTGTCGTATCAATAACCCAAACTAAACGAGTCTTTCCAGTACTGGGTGTTAATTAGGGATGTGACAAAATATCGCTACTAAGATATATCGCAATATTTTGTTTTGAGCCACGTTATCGATACAGTGGCGTCAAATATCGACATTTAAACAACAAACATACAACCAGCCGTTCTCACTATGAGTCTACTACTACTGGTCACTACTTCAAGTGTCCACATGATGGCGCTTTAACACGAATAAGAGCGGCTGCAGCGCTGCAACAGAGAAAACAAGAGAAGCAGGTAAAAAAGAAAAATGGTCCGACGGGACAACACTTGATAAAAAGTTTGTGATCTGCGAGAACTGTCTCGTTAAAGTCAAGTACAACAAGCAACACAACGAACACGCACAGCCACCGTGTCCGCCGTCGTCCTGAAGGTTAGCGACGCTAAGCAAAATGCTTCTGTAAGCCGTATTTAAAAGCAAAGCTTCCTGTTGCAGCGAGTATTACGAAATCCATCGCTTGCTTTACTTGCAAAGATCTTAGACCATACAGCAGGCCTATTCAACTAGTGGCCCGCGGGCCGAATACAGCCCGCTTGAGATTTCTTATGGTCCGTGTGACATAACAAAATTATGCTGCAGTATACCGGTAACATTACTTCAACAAACGTTCCAGTCTGACTCGAAAATATCCACGTCACGTCATAGGCCTGCTACACCATCTACGTGCCGGATATGCGTGCGCTGTGATTGGTTGCTACAGTCGCGCTTGCGGGTGAGGAGAGGTCAGAGTCAGCTAAGCTAACACCGCCGTGCAACATGTCGCTCTCAAAGCCGAATACAAGTATGGACCTTTGTTAAAAAAGCACCTTATATGAACGTCATTAATTCATACTAATATAATATTTATCATCTTCAAGTTATTTTTTTGCCATTAGTTGACAAATATTTCCCTCAGTGATTTTTAAATTTGGCCCACTTGCTATTGAAGTTGGACAGCCCTGCCATACTATGAGATTTCTTGCAATATAGCGATTATCGCAGAATCGCTGTATATTGTGATGTTATCCTTATCGTGGGCAAAATCTATCATAATAGTATCGTATTGCAAGGTACCTGGTGACACTCAGCCCTCAGCTTTCAGGACACAAGTGTGCATCTACAGCGACTTCCCAGAGGCAGAACCGACCCGTTACTTATTAAACCTGCAAGAGATTACAGCACTTAAGATTCATTTGTTCATTTTTTTTTTTGCCAGCACAAAAGTTGTAGTCTTGGTTAAAGAATTAAAAAAAATGTCAGTGATGAATTGAAGCATAAGACCTGCTCGGATCACTATTTAACCACAGAGGCGTAGTTATGTTCATTAAAGGAAATTATGTGTTGTATAAATCACCACCTGCCCTCCTCCTGCTGATTCACTCCGAAGCAGAGATGTTAACATGACTGATCCTGAGCATCAAGGTGACTCTTGCACCATTTGGGCGCTCGCTGCCTGTTAAAGTTTAAATACATCCGGGCTTGTTCACGCCTTTCTGTAGCGGTATACTGTATTTATCAGTACAGTCTGCTGCTCTGCAGTTTCCTCCCGAGTTCTGAGGTGGAAAAAAACCCCAGCATGATCACATCGCATGAGTGAGCAGTGCTTATTTTGGAAGTGAAGTTTGATTCCAAGCTGCAGCTGACAGGAGAATATGTTTGAGGGAATATCAGCTGACCCAGTGACTTACAAACCTGTGCTACAGTACCAGGCTGCCCCCCTTAAGGATGTTATTTCGCTCACATCAGCACAGAGTGAGAGTTTTTTTTGGAGAGTGTTTCCTCCTGACAGATTTTAATTTTTCATTGAAAATCACATCAAGAGTCAGGCCAAGATGTTGAAAAGAAGAAAAGCAGGATGAGGTCATAAAGTATTTACCAGTGTTTTTTGCATGTCTTAGCTTAATCTCATATTTTCTTTCAACTATTCTCTTGACACGACAAGTTTTTTTTTTACACTGACTAGTTATATTTGACAAGTTTTTAAAACCAGCTGACAAGAGGAGAAGTTTACACCCTATGACTCCACATGTTGAGTATGCTAGCAGCCATGCTAGCGGCTATTTGGATGCAAATACGAGTCTGTTGGTCAATCGGTCGGTCCAGACGGAAATATCTCAACTACTAGATTGGCACAGATAACTAATAACTTCAACAATACTTTGACTTGTCATCTAGTGCCATTATGAGCTTTGTGTTAAGTACTAATTAGCAGAAGCTAATGCGCTAAACTAAGATGGCTAACGTGGTCTATGCCTAAGTATAGCATTACCGAGATGCTAGCATGGTTGTAGCTTCTTGTTGAAGGCTTATTCTGATATTTTCAGACTAATCATCTAACATGCAACAGTTGCAATAAAATTTTATTTTTATTAATTTTTTATTCAAGTGTCATACAACCAAAGGTTCCCAGCCTATAAGGGGGTTACGAAACACCTTATATTCCATATAGATGCTAGAAAAAACAAAAAGGGAAGCAAGAAAAGATAGTACTGCACTGTAGTCTCCAATCATCTATCATGTTAAACTGATGAATTAAACCAAAAGCAATGTCACGTTGTATTCTCTATAAAAATTAGCCTGACATTGAAACAACTATTGGATGACAATAAAATATGACATTGAAATGAAAATGAAAAACTGCTACAAGACAGAACATTACACGTTGTTTAGTTGGTTGTCAATAGCGACCAGTGATGCCAACAATTTTCAGTGGCATCTAAATCTATCTCTGATTATAATATTTATTCAGGCTGTTGTATGAACTCTAACTTAAGCGTCATGAAAAGAGAGATGATCTTGTTAACTATGTCGAACTTTAGATAGCACAGTTAATCACTCAGAATAAAAACAATGGAGGATCAATGACCACTGATCATTCGATACACACATTCACAACTCATTCATGACTCTGTCTGGCTGATGATTGGTTCATTGATTGTGCTGCTGCTCTGTCCCACCCACAGTCACAGTAACATTAGCACTCATTCACTGAGAAATACTGTTAAGGGTCCATCCAAAAAGTCGCTAGTTATGTTGCTAGCGACAGAGTTGCTAAGTTGGCAACGCTGCTCATAACCTCAGTATTTCTAAAATCCTGGTGATGATCCTGTTTATTCCATTGGACGGGACATTTCAAGGCCTGTTCATGGTACCATTTTTGAAAACAAAAAGGTGGTGTTTCTGATTTCCAGTCTTTTTAAGAATCTGCCTTTTTAGCTAATGTTGTTTAAAAATGAGACTAAATTGAGTGTGACAATCCTGTGATTGTCTGTGTGTTTCAGGCTCTTAGCGCGTCGTCTCATGTGACAACCACCATCTGCTGCCAAAGTGGGCTGAAACAAACCGTAAAAAAAAAGTATTTTAACTATGATTTGACCCGGCCTATCATCATATTCCCTGTGTTTGTGTTCTCATTTACTGTGTGTCTGCAGGGAACCAGTCAGCTTGTCTGACTGGACTGTAAATAGCTGTAGAAGCCATAATGAAGCCAGTGATAACAGTATCATAGATTTCCAATGACCTCAGTTGGGCCAATTAAAGTTATATGCAGGGTATAATTATGTATTTTATGGGTGGGGAAGGAACGATGGGCTTGGTAATGACATGTGGCAGCTTTATAAGCCTCCTCAATCCCTTCATACGTCAAAGGGATGAGGGATCAGACAGCAGCTCATCCTCAGGTCTGATCTGCACTCTAACGGCTGCTGACTCGCTAACTTGTTGTATAGACAGGATCACATATACATGAGACATGCCTACTGTAAATATGAAAGCAGGTAAGTTCAAGTGTATTATTTGTCCCAAGTGGGCAATTTGTGCTGCAGCAAGCATAAAAAAACACATAAAAACAAGACAACAATATGCCACAAGTATCCACCATTACTCACTCCATGCAAATCATCACTACAAATATAATGTAGACCTGCTGCCCCTCAATATTAATAACTGTCACAGTCTCTTTATCATTACTATCATCAACATCACCAAGGTAGCAACAACAGCAGTTACTTCCTCCTGCCAACTGCATTCACGGCTCGAATGGAGACAGTGAATAAAGAATTTTTGTACCCATTTTTTGCGACCATAGTGGCACTTCAACGTCCGCCAGATGGTAACAGCTCTGAACTAAGAGGATGTGTACTTTCTAATCAAACGGCCATAGCTTTATTAAACACCTGCTTGTTGGATATGTGGTTCAAACTACTGAACCGCGCTCCTGCTATCTTACTTGCCACCTTCACATCAAGGGCTTTCTTTGGTACCAACGTTGCCATACAGGCAGATAATAGAAAGTGAGATAACAGACTCAATGAAAGCTCTATAGGACAGTGTCATTAGGGCACTAAGGTGTTGCTGGAGTTTCTTACACAAGCTTTCAGGTGGTTGTCAATCACGGTGCCCAGGTATTTATAATTGGTTACCGTCAAATCGACGTGAAAAAGGGGAGAACCAAGATGCAGAGTTGTCGTGTGGCAGAAAAAATCCTTTATTTTAGAAGACTGGGACACAAAACCAAACAAGACTATGACCAGATAAGACACCAAAACCAAATGAACCGACCAGACAGAACTGACGAGGGAACGGGGAACAGGTGAGGGGATCAGGTGGAAACACTCGGGGTAATCAGACAGACACATGAGGAAGGGCAAGTGACCAGAAACAAGGAGGAATAATTTTCAAAATAAAACAGGAAGTGACGAGACAAAACATGGAGACAGGACAAAAAACCCCAACTAAACTTCATCACGGCGTGACGGTTACCATATTATCATTATGCAGTATTATTTTGGTAACATTTCAAGATAGTAATACTATAGTACAGGTAAAAGAACCCAGAAGCAGAGAAAAATCCTTTATTTTAGAAGAATAAACAAGACTGGCGAAGCTGTGAAACAAAACCAAACAAGACTATGACCAGACAAGACACCAAAACCAAATGAACTGACAAGACCAGGGACGAGGGAATAAGGAACAGGTGAAGGGATCAGCTGGAAACACTTGGGGTAATCAGACAGACACATGAGGAAGGGCAAGTGACCAGAAACAAGGAGGGATAATTTTCAAAATAAAACAGGAAGTGACGAGACAAAACATGGAGACAGGACAAAAAACCCCAACTAAACTTCACCACGGCGTTGACGGTTAAAATATCAAATCTTCTTTGCTCTGGGTAGCAAGGTCGGGGTAACATTTCAAAATAATAATACTATAGTACAAGTAAAAAATAGTTTTTTCTTTCCTCATTTGGGGCACCTCAGTGGATGGATGGTGCTCCTCGCATGCGCCTATACAGCCTATGCTGGTTGTATGGGTGTTTGAAGACTGATGAATTCAAAAAGTTCAGCTAATTGTATTAAAAATAAGTATTGTTTTTGTATCTGTACTGAAACTCGGTTATCTTACTGGCAGCTGTCTTGTTACAGTTGAAAACTTGCAGCAGTTATTTAGAGATGAGACAATGCATTGGAGGTTCAAAGGCGCACGCAGAAGTAAAATAAAATAAATAATCTCAGACGTAAATACACACTCAGGTGCCACACATAGGAACTCTTCTGGGAACTCAAAGGGCCATCTTTGTCTGCTGAGGCAGCGGTTGCCAAGGTGCTTGATTAGCCTCGTAGCCCTAAGTGGCTTCATCAAACGGCTGTGGAGATAAATGGAGTAATTGGCAAATCATTGGCTCCCTCTCCCTCTGTGTTTCTGCTCTCGCTACCTCCCTACGCCGACTCCCAATGGCTTTTTAGTGTTGTCACCACAACTGACTGAAGTGCTGTCAAAGACTGAATCCAATAGTGATTTTTTTTTTCTCTCTCTCTCTCTCTGGTTCTGCCATGTCTGTGAACTGAAGTTGCTTAAAAAGGCACAATCTGTACGTATGATTGGCTGGATTGTATTATTAAAGGAGGTAAGAGGAAGTAAAACCAATAAACCTGCAGTCAGTGTAACTAAAACCATGGCAACAGCACTGCAAAGTTTCTTCTTTAAAAGCTCACCAAATGACTGTGAGAGTTTTTTGCTGAGTTACTTGTGTTACCAGCGATTTGCTTATTTCAGAGTTAAAAACTTATCTGAAATATAAAAGTCACTATGGGACACTGATGTAACATTAAACATCAGTTGGCAGCCTGATGTTGTTTTTCACTATGTTCATTTTTTTAATATTTTATCATATGTTTTATGATGCAGAAGTTTATCCAATGAAAAACAAAGCCTTCAAACAAACATGTGGGTATGAAATATAAGGGTCAAGTGCCGTTTCCAAGGTCAACAACATGGATGAGAACATCGACCATTCTCGTGACTGAGGAAGACTGTGACCTGTGAAACAATCAAAAGCTCCAAAACTGCTGCTGCTGCTGGACCATGTGGTGAGCACCTGTTTGTTGTTCCCAAGGTCAACTATGAATCTTCAATCTCAGATATAAAACCTCCTCAGCAAATCCACATGTATCAGATCACCAACAACAGCAGCACTTGATTGTTCCAAATCCTTTTTAATTTATGACAGCAGCGTAGGGTCATCGCGTCCAACGCTTTGATCCGGGGGCAAGATCGCTCAACTCGAGGTCAGGTTGGCATGAAATTGGTTGCAGAGCTTCAGCATGATCCTGGTAACTCAGTGACCTTTATCAAGCACATGCTGTCAGGTCAAATGATCAACATTATCAACACACACACACGTTACTCTACTGACTGACCCCTGACCTCCTAACTGTCTGTCTATGGTTTAGTACACAAATATGTCTTTAAACAATCAATATATATACTTCTTTACATGCACGAGGGCAACACCATGCCATAAATGGTGTACACCCACAGTTTCTTTTTACAATATGTGCTAAATAAATGTAATATGCAAGTTATAGTGCAGAAAAACTTAAAGGGACACGACAAGAGTTCTGTTAAAAACTGTCAAAAAATATTCATGGTCCCCAAGACAATGAAAAATAATGATTCTGGTGACACCCAGACCTTTCCCCTAGCTTTACAGCTTTAATCCCCATAGGTTTGATAAATCTCATACCCCCATAAAGTGTCAGCTTTAATATTTCATACTCATAAGGCAGACTGCCATTAAATGTGCATGATAAAGCCAATTAACTATAATGACCCTGTGGCTTTCTAGTGCAGTTTTAACCCCCTTTAATTAGTACATTATTTGTTGTATGAGTGCTAGTTTTGTCTTTTATAAAGCTGTCTTCTGCTCTTCTCTTTGACTGCGCAGACTTGCTGACATCTGAGGAATGTTCAAAAGCACATTGCTTTTGCCTCGCTACGTATTCTAGTTTCTAGATGGAAATAAAAGAGGACCCAGAAGTGCATGTGCAAACATCACACATCAGCGATCACGGCAGTAGACGTTTGGAAAAACATAAGTGTGCTGCATACAGTTGTCAATCAGGTGGATATTAAAGTTTGATATCGAGGTTTGAATGTGCAGCAACAGGTGATTATTTTCACTTTGAAATAAACGCGGAGACAAAACTATTCAACTTCTGTCAAGAAACTCACAACCACTACCTGTCCTTAGCGTCTCCTCCCCACCTTCCATCACCGCCCTCCGTCTGTGTCTCCCTCTGTTAACGGCAGCACTTTGCTGAAGGTGGGTGACAGTAATGAACTCTGACTCAGTGAGGCTGGAACTGATGTAAATGAATGTAGATGAGGATGAAGAGTAATTGCTCACAGAGAGGGCTGTGTGAAAGGTATGTGTCAGAAAGAGAGAGAGACAGAGAGAGGGAGAGAAAGCGCACCCATGGGAGCTCTTAAGTGAAAATGGGTGGCCCAGTCAAGAGGGAGACACTTCAAATATCTGTTTATCTATTAATGAGATTGAATGGATGGATTGATGATTGGGTGGGCGGGTGGATGAGTGATGGTGAATGATGGCAGATGGATGTATAATGGTGAATAATGTTAGAGAGGAAACAGGAATGATAGTAACAGGAGGGAGAAGAGGAAGAAATTAAAGAAATAAATAATTACAAATGGGGAAAAAAGGAAGAATTAAAAAAAAAAAATAAAACTATAAAGCCAATGAATCAAAGACTTTAACTTCAGAAAAACATGATTCAGCTGACTGATATCTTAATTATGCTCAGTGCAAGTTGTTTCGGCTCATCCCTAATTACCCTGCTATATGTGCAAAATAATATAAAAAAATAACTAATTATTAACTCCGTCTTTGTACAGCATGGTTGCTGATTTCTTTAAACCCAATTAATGCACACAGCCTTTTTTTTTTTTTAAAGTCTTTACAGCATTTCTTATGTTTAGTCCTACTCTCTGCACCCAGTGGAGAGCCAGTATTCAGTATATTTCACTATTTACTCACACACATTCTCCTGACTGAACTCTAGTAAATATTTACATGATAAATAGATGGAGACACAGCGAAAACCTGGATATTGTGCATCAAAATGACTTTAAAGAATGACAAAAGCCGCTATATGCATCACTCCCGAAAGCGTACCAGAAATAACTGTTTGATGCAAATTCAAAATATTCCAAAAGCTGTGCGAACCTCTTAAACTTCACCGACCGAACTCAAGCTGCGTAGCCGAACCGCTGTTCAAACCCACAGAAGTGTCGGAGTTTCATCTAAATTCATGAAGCAGTTGTTGTGACTCAAGAAAAGGGATGTAAAGTACAACTGAAATCACATTTAATCATCCCCCTTTACAGCCAGAAATCATGTCAACATATGTTTTGTATTGTTAATAGTCGTGTTAAATGTTTTTGAGGGAATATTTAGAGATGCTCCAGCTGGTTGGAGGGACGGTGTGTTGTTAGCGGTTGGACTGAAGAGTAAGACATTTACAGGTATGTTCACATGCTGTTGCAGCCGAGCAGCTAATTGACAATCCAGACGTCAGCGGTGCACTTTTCTCTGGTGAACGTTTGTTCGGTGGCCCGTTCAACGAAGCTAAGCTGCAGGAACAAGACGTGTGTTCATGTTTGTGAGTTAGATAAGAAGAAGACTTCAGCTGAAAAGCTGATGCGGTTGTTAATTCGGCTCTTGTGTTGTGTGGCAGGATGCAATCAGGCTCAGTGTGACCGTCTGCTCCGCCTGTGACAGAACATGTTACCACTGTATGCAAAGATTTGATTTGTCGTATCTAAATAAGCTAATGAAAGCTAAATAATGTAAAACCAGAGGGCAAAATAATGAAATCAAAGAATCTAAAACACACTTTTTTCTCAGGGGAAGAACACAGATGACAAGTGATTTACAGAGAAGATATGCTGTTCACACTTGAAGCTTGAATCTGTCACTTCCTGTGCGTAGACTGCATTTCCCATCAGACTCATGTGCTGATTTTCTCTGTTGCAGCTTTAATTACGTGCAGTTTCTTTTCTCTCCTTGCATTCATGTTGTCACAGTGAACTAACTTCGCCTTCCCTATCCTCAGTTACACTCCTCCGCTCTCACAGGAAATCATCTGTTGCAGTAAAACGTCACTCGGAGGCTGACTGGCCAACGCAGTCAGAACAGCTCTGTCACTTCTTATCTCCTGTCATGAGCACAAAACTCATTTGTCTAAACGCTACATCTACATGTCACCTTCTCTCCCCTCCCCCCTCCTGAGTCCTGTTGGCAAATATGAGCTCTCCACAGTCATTCTCTTAACTGAGTTTGAATTTTCTCTCTTCCTCCTCATCTTCTCTTGCAAGTTGTCATCTTTTTCTCTCTCATACACGAGTACTACCAGCACAGATCTGAGCCTTGCTCTCCTCACCACTGCCTGCTTATGATGCTAATATAAGCATTACATTACTCTGCTTTGCGTTTATTGTATGTCAGTTTGACACATCACAGGAATAGTAGTGTGTTTCTGCACAGTATGTACGGTACGTTTGGGATAGATGAAGTGGCAAATTCCAGTTGGTTTAATAAACAAACACAACTCATGAATAAATCATACTTCCCCACTTTCATATCTTTAAAAAATCTCAAGTTTAAGCTTTTTCACTCTTTTCCCAAAAGTGAGTTCAACAACAATAAGAGCCAGCTTTAACTCCCCGATTGCAAATATGACACCCAACACAACCGAACAAGAGCTTCAGGTAAAACTAAACATCATCAGTTACGACAAGACGCACGTAGCAAACACGACTTTCAGATCCCGACAGCCGAACAACGTCAGCCCGGTCACTCACCCATCACTCGGAGCCTCTCGGCGCCCACTACCACCTCCTGCTCGTCGGCGGAGAAGAGGAGCTTCCCAGAGGTGGATTTGACTTCAAACATCTTGCCTTGTGCTTTAAATCCATTGGATCCTAAACCGAACACACACAGGAGACATCAAAGCATGGAGTTGACGTTTTTAAATGCATCTTTACTTTAGGATGAGAACACACCATGTTGAATACTACTACTGAATGTTGAACAAACCAAGTGACACAGGCCAAGAGGATCATAATATGTTGACAGTAAGAGTTACCTGAATGCACTCTGATGTGGAGTGAAATTTCAAACTTCACATCAGAGTGTATTCAGGATGTAAAGGTTATTTTTCTTGCCACTCCTGAGTCGGTGTAAGTAAACCAAAATGAAGGGATTCTTGGAAGCCATTGATATCAGAGGAGCAGCATGTAATTATCAGATTTGCTTCTAGGTAGCATATGCCTGCAGCTCGGTGAAACCACAAATTTGGACTGAAAAAGGGGAGAAGATTCACCACCGTTTGTGGAAGAAATCCAGGAAATATTCTGGACACAGTGACAAGCAGCAGGAAGGAAGGAAGGATAGTATTATGAAGGAGGATTAGAAAGATATGGCTCATTTTCTCAGATGTGGTTCTTTAGCTGCTAGATGTTCAACTATTTTCATCGGACAGATACTTTGTTCTTTGCTGGTTTTTTTTTTATTACTGGTGAAATGTGACACAAAAAATGAATGGAAAGAAAAAACAATTAAGTATATTAAACAATACATGTGTACATGAAAGTGGGGCTAGATTTGGCCACCAGGATCAGAGATGAAGCCCAAGAGGGAGGGTGAGTTTATTTCAGTAAATGTATTTACTTATTGTCCTTCGTCATTGCTTTTATTGTTTGAGAGTTGTTTGTTTCAGGTTATTAAATATTAAATTAAATAGAAATCTGCAGGGTCTGAGCTCTGTGAGCATCCTGAAACTAGCTTTGACTTTATATTGATATATTATATACAGTAACTATAGCTGTTTTAGAGCAAGATGCAGAGCTGGAAACATCAGCACTCTATGTACCTGCTTTGATTTCACCCTCTGAAACTTTTCTAAAGGTTTTTTTTCTAAAGCCTGAGTGACAAAAATATAGAAAGAAATACTAAAAAAAAAAGAAGCCAAAAAAACTTGTGGAGTGGTTTGTGATAAAAATGTTCAGAAACTGTATCATCCAGAGTGATGTGACCTGTTGGCGAAAGAGGTTTCCACCACAAACATTTCATTGAAAGTCTCCAGAAGATGCAAAAACAGTAGCTCGTATCATGACAAGAAAATGAAGACAACTCCCTCCAACTCAAATTGCTTTGTCTCACGCAGCGTCAGAAAACACTCGGCGTTGGGGTGTGACTGATTGACACGTGCAGAATTGATTCTGTCACTCTCCATCTGGGATCCGAAGTTCCTCTCCCCCCCCCGTACACGAGCTCCGCTTAGTCATCAACAAGAGACACCCGAGCAGACTTCATGTTCCTTCCTCTTCACACCCAGAAGGCAAATGTCAGAGCACTTTTTTTTAACGTAGGAGACACTTCCTGCGCATGTTTACCCAAAGTGATTTCCATTCACCGAAGTCTGCCAACTCTATTAGAGTGTGACAGGTGGAGAATAGGGGAGGGGGAGGGGGAGGGGAGGGGGGGCGTAAAAGGCGGAAGTCTGATCGCAGAGTTATGGTGGAGTGACTGAGGCCTCTGCTGGCGCAGTTAAAAGGGAGCAGAGGAAGAATTTATGATGCGCTAATGTGTAATCGTGGAAATGAGGCAATGACTTCTGGCAGTTAGAGCAGTGGTACCTAACCTGAGCGCTTTGACTCCCCAAAGGGTCCCAAAATAAATCCGAGGAACTGCAAAAATAATTAACATGATGGGAAATAACACATGTGCAGTGGTGGTAAATGTGAAAGTTTTGTTTTCTTCTAACTTGACTGCTGCATATCGGAGACAAATGTTGTACTTTTCACTCCACTAAATTCATCTGATAGCTTTAGTTACTAGTTACTTTATTTTTTGATTGAGATCAATATTATCAACTAATAATTTCTGATGTATCATTCTAGATTAAGCTACCGTATTTTCTGCACTATAGGGTGCATTAAAACAGTCAGATAAATCAGTCAAACTTTATTAAACGCGTTCGCAATAACTCTCAACATTGTTCAAACGTTAATGAGCATATTCACGTTAACTCCCAACCTTGTTCAGTAGTAACACGTAAAAAAAAAAACAACAGTCTGATACCACTAAATCAAACATTAGCCAGTGTTTCCTCTATAATAATACAGGCCAAACATATTTTTTAATGTCAAAAATAACGCCAAATATTCATTCATTCTTAAATCAATAGTGTTTGGGAGCCGCTGAGCAGCCGTGTTTGTCTGTGTCGTTGCCATGGAAACCGCAGGTAGCGTAACTCCTTAGCCAGTGAGTGGTTAAGCAAGAGAGAGAGAGAGAGCGTCTGAAATAACCGTTAGCATTAACCGTTAGCATAAACCGTTAGCATTAACGGAGCAGAGGAAACGGTTAGCAGCAGCAGCAGTAAGTTGTCAGTCTGGCAGTAAATGTACAGTACAGACTACAGTGTGTCAGTTAATAAACGCTGCAGCTTTTCAACACCATGAAAAGTCACGTCTGTTGTTTCCCTCAACTGCTGGAAAAGTGAAGGTAAGCTCCAAAGTTAGCAACAATGGGTTAGCCTAGCTTAGCGATGCTAAACCGATAAAAAGAAACTGGAGAAATGTGTAGCTGCCTGCACCTTATAGTCCGGAAAATACGGTACCCAGCAATATATAGAATACATATAACTACTCACACCTTTACTAGCTGCAACATTCATGATGCTTACATAATAATACATCAATATTATAATCCAATAATGTAAGACAATATCATATAATGTATATATTATTCTGAAATGTGCCTTTCTGAACAATGGCTACTTTTACTTTTTGGTACTTAAAGTATATGTTGATGCTTTTAAAAAGCAAAGGAAAGCACTGAGAGATTAAACAATCAACTAAGATGATCCAGTAACCTCATAAGGCTTCATCATACTTAAAAACAAAAAAAAGTATGATGTGAGAAGCAGTTTTTATGCACCAAACATCTGAACAGACAGAACAGAAAACTTGAGGTCTTCTTCAACTCTCAGTTCATTAAAATTGAATTGAATGAAAACTTTTCTGTTTGCTCCTAACTTCTATTATATCAAATATGTGACTATTCTTACCTCAGACTGCCCAAATGTGTCTTTTTATACTGACTTGTGTTTCTTTAATAGTCTTTTTTTGAATTGCCTTGTTGAAAGGTGCCACACAAATAAACACTGGCCTTGTTTTGCCAGTGTAAAATAGTCCAAGGAACAAAAACGCTGCTTTGTTGGGAAGAAAAAGACGAGTGAACCACACAGAGGTTGCATGTCGTGCATCTGTTGCAGCTGATGTCGTCAGCATTGCAAGGTTTGATGCTTTGAAACGATGTATAATATCAAAGAAAACATCAATAAACAGCATGAAAGCAGTGTGTGTTTCTCCTGCGGCGCCATACCTGTAACAAGTTGCGTGAGCGGCTGGTTGTTGCTGCCGACGATATTGACCGACACGTTTCTGGACGACTGCAGGAACAGTGGGCGGCCCTGCGGAGAGATGATGGACACGGTTATTATTATTACTATTATTATTAGTATTATTATTTCATTTTGTAGCCCTGGCTGTTCAAATATTAATGTGTTTTTTTGAGAAAAAGTACTGATGAGAAGAATTAAAATTCATCTGCTGAAGACAAAACACAATTTTTATGGGACACAATTGGGGGGGAAAAGGTTTGCTTCAACATTGCTTTACCTTTCCTACTCCCTAACCTTCACCTTGACCAGCAAAATCATCTAACCTAACCTTTGATTAGTCCTTGACTGGTGAGATAAGATCTAATACGAACCCTGAAACAAAGTCTAGACCCCTCAAACAGCTCATACCTGAACAACAAGAGAGATTAGAGATAATGTATTCATGCTCAGTGGCATCTGACTTACACAGAACTACTCTCCGCAGACTTAAAATATGATTGCTGATATTAGTCTTTGGAGCCGTTTCTAAACAAACTAATCTTTGTGGTGAAGGAAGGTGTCATCCGGTGCAGCAGTTTTCCGGTTTTTAATAGTTTCTGGACAACAACGGAGGTCTACAGCACAGAGGAATAAGATAAATCAGGCTTGAGATACACACATGATACTTGTTAGTAGAACAATTCATAGTGAGATTTGTTGACATTAAGAAAAATATAGAAAATCGACAGCGTTATCCTTCAAGTTTAAGCAAAAAATGAAAAATAAAATAGATGATTAAGGTTCAGGAATGATCGTAGTCATGGTTCTAGCTGAAAGAGATCAGTGTTGTAAGACGTTCCATCTCTCTCTCTCTCTCTGCTACAGCCTCAGAGAGGATACTGTCAGGGTCCTTTGGGGCTGTTTGTGGTTTAGTTTGTTGTTGTATGGTGCCTCTGATCCACTCAGCCTTCCTCCTCTCTTCGTTACTAATGCAACAGACCATATTACACCCAGCAGGACGTCTCTCGCACAGGGAGGAATAGGAAGAGAGAATAAAAAGAGAGAGAGAGACGAGGCGAAAGATGTGTGGATTGGAGTTGGTTATAGAAATCTCTTTTTTGGAGGAAGAGCTGCTGTAAAGGCTGAGCCAACACAGTACATTGGCTTGTTCACAAATTCACCCGAAATCTATAGCTTGTTATAAAACGTAAAAATTGTATTATTATTATTGCTCACTTTTAATTTAAAAAATAAGCTCATTTATTAAGTCAAGCACAGAGCATCTGCTGCTACCGGATTCTCATATGTGGAGATTTCTGTTCTTTTATTGTCATAGACGAGACAATAATCATTTTTTACAGCAAGTTCATAAGGTGTGTATGTGGCGATATTAAGCTAGGTAATACTCGCTATCCAGCTAATAATGAAACATGCATTATCTGATGTTTTTGGACACTTGAGTGCAGCATTTTCAGCTGATATTGGGGAAGCTGTGAGCATCCAGCGTATACATCCAGCAGAAATGGAGCATGTATTTAGAGTGGTGTTTCTGGCCACCTGCCAAATGTTTGCTCTATCCTCTGTATCTGCTAGCTGTAGCTAAAGCTCTGTTTTTAGCTGCTAAACGCTCCGCTATGTTCACCTGTTGGGATGTTTGGTGTTGAGCAGGCAGTGTACTGTGAGCATTTTCTCTAAAAACAGCTGCCTGCAACGGCTGAAACTTTTCTCACATCATCCACATCAACTTTATAGTTACATAAAATGTCCTCAGCTGACCAGAAACTATCCTGTCTACTGTCCACTGTTATTCCACAGGTGGGTATCAGGCTCGACTGTGACTGCATATATTCTGTGAACAACATTATAGACGTCTAATCTGAACATATGAAGTGAGCCACACGACACAATGTTGATAAAAGGCTGGATTTTTAGTTATTAATGTAGTTATAAATGTTAATATTGAAGGTAAGCAGGAGTTATTTTCATTATTGAACACAAAACATTAATTGATTAAGTGTACAAAACACCATAAAACCAGAATCCTCGAGCATAAGATGACATCTTCAAATATCCTGTTTTGTCCAATTAATTTACGATTATGTAAGACCGATAAAAGAAGCAAATGCTCGCACGTGACTGTATGGTAGCGTCATATGTTTGGCATTTTTGCCTGAAAATAGCAAATTATTCGCTTTCCTCACACCTTTCTGTTTCTAAATTCTATAAGATATGGCAACATGTCAGGGCCTCTACAGCTAGATTGCACCCCTCCCACATCCATATTGTAGCACTGCAGCGTTATTTTTGTTGTTTTTGTTTGGGGGCTATTGTTTTATATCTTGCTGTTTTCTTTGTATTTTTATGCATACCTGTCTCTAGGTTTGAACATGAGACTCGGCTTGAGTGGGTGTATCTATATACCACACGTTATAACCCTATGTTTTATTATGTACACCCTCATTATTACTAATCTGGTTGCAACCTGTGACCGGCTACTACCTCTCTATTACTATTTCTATGTTGAAAACTCACAAATAAATCATACTAAAGCCCAGAGAAATACTGAAGAAGACCTACTGACGTGTAATGGACAGAGGACCAAATAAGAAAGAGGCAGCGCAGGAGGCGTTTGGCCAATACATGAAAGAGGAATAATAGCAATGCAGTAACAGCAGGAGTTTTTTTTTTCCCCTTGGTTTTATTTTATTTTATGTCTGTTTATCCTCTTCTCTGGACAGACCAATTGTCTTTTCCCATCACCTCCTCAGTATTACTATTCCTCTCACCACCTCTGCCAAAGCTACCAGGCATCCATCCCTCTCTCAGTCCTCTCTGCTGTTTATTTCTCCCTCTGCTACAGTGTTTTGTATCTTGTGTCTCCTCTTACTCCCTTCATCAAATGCTTTATATTTCATTAGCAGTGAATCCAGCTACACCAGCCTGTGTTTATAGTTTTTAATATTTTGATTATAAATGCTCAACATTGGCTTGCAGCAACAAAACCTGTCTAGACAAACTGCCAAATGAATGCACTGGAAATTCAGCTGTCATCTATAGCTGCTCCTTGCATCATTTTGTGATACAGGGACTATATTTTTTTGATATTGAATATTTTGCTGTGCCATAACATACTGTGAAAATGTTGTGCTTGTTTGAGATGGTGTTGAACTTGGCTCCCTCCTGTGTGTCGCTGCCTGTCAAAATATGCTTGCTGGCTTCCCATCTCTTCTCGTTCTTATTCAGCCCTCCTCCATCTGTCTCCCGGTTTCTGTCTCTATTACTGCTTCTTCTTTTTCTCTCCCATTCCTCATCTCCATACTGCTCTCTCTTTGGCTACCTCACTCTCCCATCTCCATCACTCACCCCCCCCCCCCCTCCTCTCAGCTTGCATAAGATCCTACACAACAGAGATAAAGCGCCGCTGCTCTCTTGCATTATCAAGCCATCCGTCCACTACCTGCACACAGCTATTATTACTGCCAGAGTAAAAAAAAAAAGAGAGAAACCTCGAGAGTACCTATCACTTTATCGTGCATATCGCCCCCATTTCTCTGACATCTCCAGGCTTGCGTACTCCTCCTGTAGTTGTAATAAGGACGGCAGGAAGCACATCAGAATGTTTAATTCTCAAACAGAGCATACCAGGGGACCTCAGACAGACTTTGCATTCGGATCAGCGAGCGCCAAAGAAAGAAAACCGATGCTGACGTCGCTGCGCGGTACGCTAGACAAAGCGTGCCGATAACACGGCCAGGACCACCTGCTCCTGAAAAACAGCAGCGCTACGGTGCTTTTCATGATGTCATGTGTTATCCTGTCGTGTCTTGTTGACTTGACATGATGTGTAATAACGTGACATGACAGGTCTTGTTATGACAACACAACGCGTCATAACATGACAGAATTTGTCTTGTGTCATCTTGAACTGTCTCCTCTCGTCACGTCTTGTCATGACACGACACACAAGACCACGTGATGCACCATGACAGGTCACACTGGGTCACATCAGAGCACATCTTGCATATCTTTTTTTTTAACAGGCATGATTCCAACTTTGTGGAAAAGCGCCTTAGTAGCACCGTCACACAAAAATGGTTTCTCCACTGATCTCAACAACTACTGTCCAATATCTAAACTTCCTTTTCTTAAAGAAGATCCTAGAGCCATTGGTCACTTTACAATTATGCACCTTTATTGATTCACTATGCTTGTTACCGCCACAACAGTCTGGTTTACGCGCAGGGTCACTGCACAATAACAGTTGCAGTTTCAGTCACTGATAACATCTCCTCCCTGGGAATTTTTATTGACCTCTCAAAAGCATTTAATACTGTTGATCATAAATTTCCTACCCCATAAACTACAGACTACAAGTCTAGATGAAGCCATGCTTAATTTGTCCCCTCTTACATTTACAAAGAGAACTCCCACTGTTGTTGCTGCCCTCGTACCATCAGAAACGGGGTGCCACAGGGATCTATCCTCGGCCCATTGCTGTTTACATTATACATACATAACATAATTCTTCCTAACTGATACTTCAATGTCCTTTTTTTTTTGCAGATTACACATTTTAAACACCCCTGGCTCCACTGCTCCAACAGTGACTCTGATTACCCTGGCATTAAAACTTTAAATGGCACGTATATAGCTCTTGCTGAGTCATACAAACACTCAGGCGATCATTCAAGATTCAACATTTGACTCAAAAATTAAACGTCCCTATGTTGCTATTCTTCAAACCATAAAACTATTGAGGAGTCCACCTATATGTCTGTCCTTGATTAAGGAGATGTTCTGTATTGTAATGCTGCCCCGTCAACACTTAACCAGTTAAACCCTGTTCATCACAGTGCATTACACTTCATCATAAACTGTACTGACCATTGTTCTCTGTATCATAAGGTTGGATCTTCTTTCTTACAGACAGGAATAACCATCTCATGATACTGAAGCTTCCAACTACCTGACATCTCTTCTCTCTCTTTTAAATCTAGTAACTACAGAAGATGATACAATAACTACTTAACCTTGGATTTCCCTCATCTACGCACTAATGTAGCCAGAACTGATTTCAGGAACTATGCACCTTTTAAATTGAATGAACTGAACTTTCATTCCCCTTGAAAAAGTTAAAGCTTTATTAGCTTTTTTATGATTCTTGTAACAGTTTTTGTGTATTTGTTGTTGTTACTGTTTGCTGATTGTGTTCTTGTCTTATGAATGTTTTTTTGTTCTCAGGTCTCGCTTGGAAGATCTCAATCTCAGCCTGATTAAATAAAGATTAAATAAAATAAACGAATATAAATAAATAAATAAAAAACGGACGGATGATTTTCAGCTACCTTTGTGAAAACATGTTCCTCTTCTGCTTTGTTTGAGCAGCAACATTTAGATGCTTAATGAAGTTGTGAACGAACGTCGAGTTGATGCTTCCATGAGTCCCAACAGGATTGTCTCACATGCTCTTTCCACTGTGAAAGATGTGAGCATCAAGCCCCCAAAATTCACACTATTGTGCTCTCTCACCTCGTGTTGAGTGTTGTCATTCACCCGGTGTTGCACTCTCAGACTGTGTTCTGCGGCAGTAGCTAATTAGTACATGAGAATAAAATGATTTTCTTTTTCTTTTTTTACCAGCAAGTGCTTTACAACTACACTTGGGTCACAAAGGGAGTTTTACTTTTAACTTGGGGCAATGCTAAATGACACTAATGCACTTGTTAATGTAATGGCATGCTGATTATTCCAGGGCTGTAGTAGCTTAAACTTACTGGGCTTCAAAGGTGTCGTGAGCTTAGCAGTGATGTTTCTCTGCAATGAACACTTATCCCGAGCATCAGGTGACACACTGAAGTCTAAATTTTTTCTGCTTTTTGAACATTCGTAACAATATAAAACATTACACACTCCAGGTTGTCATCGATATAGACAAGACCACCTACTCGCTGGGACTATAGGCCTCTCCCGAGTCTTGAATTTCCCTTTGGGGATTAATAAAGTATCAGTCAATCATTCATTCAATCAATCAATCAATCAGCATAGGTAGCTTAGTGTTTGTATAGACCTTCAACAAATACAGTGCTTTATTCAAACATTTAAAATGACCTGTATGTTATATTGTGAGTAAATGATGTTCTGTTATATGTATATGGTGACAATTGTCTGTTTGAAACAAAGGCAGAAGTAGTGTAACCTTGATATCCTGTCACTAAACCCAGGACCATAAATAGCATAGTACAATCATAAGTTCTGGGATGTTGAGGGTTGAAGTCGTATTGGATGGTGCAGACGACAACATGTGGGACATTGGAGACGACTGTTTGCATCCAATATCTGACCGACAGTCAACCTTGGTCTCTTGGAACCATTTGGGATCTTTCCTTAACTGTAATAAAGTACTTTAAGACGCCTAAACCAACCTAACCAAACCTCAGAAGAGCAGATCACTAAATCATTCATAACAGTTTTGTTAGGCAGTGACAACCTGCTTTAGTCATTTATAATGGATAACTTGTTGATGTTGATGTTGTAAAGCGAGTCTTTGTGTCACTGACTTACTGGTTTGGACTGGATTTCTTTGGCATAGAGAGGTTGAAGGAACTCAGATTCCCCCTCCAGTTTCAGGCCCTTCTCTGTTATTCTGAGGTTTCCCATGCCGTCCTGTGAGGAACAAAGAGAAAGTCACAGTTAGTTCATAGTCTCTTCTCTTCATTTAACAGCACACACACACACACACACATATATATATATATATATATATATATTAACAATTCCCTGTCCCTGTCAAATTGCTGATTCAGCCATAAAAACAAGTCACTGTATTTGCATTATTCTGTACCATGCCAAAAACATCATGACAATAACCTGACAGGTTAACACATATAACATATATAACATATATGTATGATCCACAAACCATTATTTTTGATAAAATATTTAAAAATTGAGGCTCATTAATAGCTTTTTTCCACAGCTTTCAAGATGATCTCACTACCTATAATTTGACCTAAGTATGGATATTTGGTCAGATGTCCATCATAATGACTGTCCTCTGTAATATTGGATTTCTTCCTTCTCATCATACACAACCCCTTGTTGTCACAAATCCATTTTGTTTGTTTGTTTGCATTATTAAAAATCAAGTAAGAGAACCTTTAGCATAGAATATTTTATCAAGGATATTTGTTCCAAAGGTCGAAAATGAACCTGCTCTGAGAGCCATGGTAGCCAAATAGTTGCAGCACAGACCCTCCTCTCTTTCTCTCCCTTTATTCTTGTCTACCTCTGTACTTTCAAATGTCAAATAAAAGCAAAAATACCCAAAAACATATCTTAAAAAAAAAGAACCTGGCAATGGTGGTGGTGGTGGTGGTGGGAGGGGGCAATATTCCTGTTTGACTACCAATCTATGAAATGCAATCAGGCTGTTTGCCAATTACTTGGCACCAGTTTCCCACAACAGAATCTACAGTTTACGCCAAAACAAGATCACTCAGACTTAAAAATGTTCTTATTAATATCACAATTATGTTACAGCATCAACATAATTTATCCAGACAGAATTTGTCAAATACATAACCTCTTTTTTTTTTTTTACACAGTGTAGGTTGGCTGAACATGTCTGCCCCTTTTTAGAGCAATGTCCTGTTGATAATTATGTAAATATAACAAATAAAACAACAGTAGCACAATGTGTCACTCATCAGAAACCTGGATGCTGTTTGAATCATGTAAACACGGACATGAATAACCAAGTCTCTCATGCCCCATGTACTGTAAACATCTTGTACATGCTTTAATTTTGAAATGTCTTTTATTTTGAAATGGGTTTTGTCTACTGAGGGAGTCACATGTACAGTGTACAATTTGCTTCCTGTTATTTTTTGAAAAAGCTAGCTGAATCCTGTGTTTCTGTGTTCGTCTAAAGCAATTCACACTGTAAACCACCACAGAGGCAACGTCATAAGTAAATAACACTAAAAAATATATATTATTTACATGAAAAAGGATTTGATTGTTTTGTATTAAGATATTTCATTTATATGTATTTACATTGAGGAAAGCACATGTTTTTGTTATTTCTGTGTTACAGTTTTCACTCTGTCCTGTAAGATGATAGAAAAGAGGAGCAGTAAACAGCAAAGAAAGCTCACTACGCCTCCAGTCAATCATTTGCAGAGAAGAGTTTAGCTAGTTGTACAGCTGCAGTTGCTATATGAGAGGACATAACCAGGATACTCGAGGTAACTAAGATCGAAATGAAGTTTTATTTATGTTTTCTCATTTTTTAAATAATGTCAATGACTGTTATTAACATGAAAGATGAGGCAGTGTAGCATTTGTGCAGCACTCTTCATAGTTTCCAGAGCCGTGAACATGAATCGCTGGCTGTGTCCAACACCTGCCATTTTACTCCTGACACCTGCAGTTTGATAACGAGCACCTGTTATATATATCTGTGCGGCAAGATGGCTGTGTGGGGAAAAGTTAATATCAAACACAGTGGAAGGAAAGATGTAATACAAACTCTAAACAACGCACACACACACCACATTAGTCTCGTTACAGGCCTCCATGTTGAACAGCTGCATCTAATCTCTTCGTCTTTTTTATGGATTCACATTGGTTGATTCAAGACTTCAGCATTAGCATTGCAATCTGATCCATTAGCAAACATGTCACACAGCTTGCATATATAAACAAAAAACATGCTCATACTATTTTTAAATAAATAAAAGTGTAATAATAAATAATAACACAGCAGTACATTTACCAGAAGGCAACTAACATGGATATAAATTTTCATGAATGTTGGACATTGCATGTAGGAGATAACTATCACTTCCTGTGTCCACCACGTGGTGCATATCAAATGTAGACTTTACACACTTTACATGGCAAGTCAAAGGAAGTTTGTAACATAAGGCTTCACTTCCTGTTGCCAGTAGGCGGTGCTGCTAAAAAAGCTTTGTGCTAATGATACGCTAGCACAAAGTTTTGTTGCAGCTGAGTGCAATTTGCCCTTGTTTTGTGTCTGATTGGGTAAGTGGAGCTGTTTCCAGTGTTTCCAGGCTTTCCTCCATATTTCAGAAAAGATTGGTGCATAATGAAAACTGCAGAGAGCACAAAAGCCTCAAATTGCGTGTCTTTAATTAACAGAGCGGCGCACACACACACATAGCTCTCTACAATCACAAACCAGCTTTCATTTATTTTGCTTCTTTTGCTTCTTCAGTTTTGCATCTATAACATTCTCTACTTCCATGTCAAATGTCAAAATACAGCTATTAATGTGACTGCTGGCTGCAGCATCACACGACAGATAAAACGATAAGTGCGTTTCCAAACTGATGAAGAGGATGTGCACGTTTACGCACAGCAGCAGTAACTTCTTTATACCAGATTGTTCAGGATCTGATGGTAATTAATGTTCTGTGTTCTGCTGCACATCTACACAGATCTGCTGTTACACAAAGATTCAGGTTTACACGACGGACTTGTTTGTGATAAAGCAGCCCCTTAACGTATGGATGAATCCTGAGCTCCATCAGCACTGTTATTTTTAATTTTTAAATCCGAGATTAGCCCCCCAACCCCACTTCTGACTATAGATCTCATCTTTAATATCATTCAATATCAATTCAATATAATTCAAGCTTCACAAGCTTAAAGATTTGAAGACAGATAGATAGATAGAGAGAGAGAGAGAGTGAGTGAGAGTGTGGGCAGTTAACACTAACTATCTGAAGATGCTAATAACTCCACACTAATTGCATGTGGCAATTAGTGCTGGTCTTTGGAAATTACACTATTTTTGCAACAAGGCTTATTTGCATAAAAATTGCCAATTTTGCAGTGAAAGCGAAGCACATATCTGGTGCTCCAGAACACCCACTAATAACGTGTCATGCTGCTGTCATGTACAGACCGCAACATGTAATTTTCATGTAAATTGGACGATGTTTGTCACATAACGCTGACTCCATGTTGTCAGTAGGTGGCTCTATGACTATGACTCAATATTGACATGCAATTGGACAATGTAAAGTCAGGTTACAACAGCTTCCTGTTTCATGGCAAAACATGCAAACGGACCAAATTTTAAGTCGCTCTGTTTTATTCTCTAGGAGGAGTTTGTCAAAATACAACGCCTGTAAATGGCAAAAACTGCTCAAAAATTACACAGTAAATTCAAAATGACTTCCTGCTGGGCTTAGGGTATGGCTCCGAGACACTGATCCAAGTGTCAAGAAGCAATATGATACAATATAAAACATATAAATAGTTTTACTCAGTAGATAGTGAACAGATATTTCTCAGAGAGCTACCAGGATGTGATTTCTATGAAGTTATTTCCTCTGAAACTTTACAAAACTTGTAGAGGAGGCATCTGGTCGTTCCCCAAATTTATTCTGCAGCATGACAACGACCCCAAACCTCCAGCTAGAGTCATAAAAAAAAAAACTATTTTCAGCAGCAAGAACGCCAAGGAGTCCTGCAACAGATGGTTTGGCCCCCACAGAGCCCTGATCGCAACATCATGAAGCAGCTGAGACGCAGAAATCCACAGAAGGACTATGGAAACTTCTTCAAGAAGCGGTACTTGGCAGGAATAACTGACCTGACAAGTCCCTGAAAAACTATGTACAGGTAAACCGAGGAGAAAAACAAAGTAAAGTTGTAAAAAACAAGTCATGGCGCTACATTTGAAAGCATCCTCACTTAAAACTTTTGCACTATACTGTACATCCAACTAGTTGCATTGAATTTATCTTTTAGACTCTTTACAGTAGAAACAACTTACCTAATTTCCGGACTATAAGGCCACTTAAAAGCCTTTAATTTTCTCAAAAAACAACAGGGCACCTTATAATCCGGAGCGCTTTATATATGGATTAATTCTAGTTGTGCTCACTGACCTTGAGTGATTAGCAGGCAGCTACACATTTCTCCGTTTTCTATGTATCAGTTTAGCATCGTCATGCTAGGCTAACCCATTGTTGCTAACTCTGGAGCTAACCTTCACTTTTCCAGCAGTTGGGGGAAACAACAGACGTGACTTTTCATGGTGTTGACAAGCTGCAGCGTTTATTAACTGACACACTGTAGTCTGTACTGTACATTTACTGCCAGACTGACAACTTACTGCTGCTGCTAACCGTTTCCTCTGCTCCGTTAGCATTAACCGTTATTTCAGACGCTCTCTCTCTCTCTCTTGCTTCACCACTCACTCGCTAAGGAGTTACGCTACCTGTAGTTTCCATGGCAACGACACAGACAAACGCGGCTGCTCAACGGCTCCGAAACACTATTGATTTAAGAATGAATGGATATTTGGCGTTATTATTGACATTAAAAAATATTTTTGGCCTGTATTATTATAGGGGAAACACTAGCTAATGTTTGATTTAGTGATATCAGACTGTTGTTGTTTTTTTACGTGTTACTACTGAACAAGGTTGGGAGTTAATGTGAATATGCTCATTAACGTTTGAACAATGTTGATCGTTATTGTGAACACGTTTAATAAAGTTTGACTGATTTATCTGACTGTTTTAATGCGCCTTATATATGAAAAAAGTTTGAAAATAGACCATTCATTGACAGTAAGAAATTTGATAATCCCAAGTCAGACTTGCCTCCTTGACTAATTGAATGTAACACCTCCATATTTTATATTTTGTTCTTAGTTTTGTTTCTTTTTCCAGACGGGGACCCAAAGGATGAATTTAGTGTCTCCCTCTGGAAGCCTAGCTCGTTTTAAACACAGCAAAAGCTTATTGCATGCTGTGTTTGATAAGTTAAGTGAGTTATTTTAAAGTGGCAGCAAGTGTAGAATATTATTTAATAATAAAAAGTGGGTAAACAAATTAGCATAGCAGCAACCCAGAGGCTAAGAAAGTGCATTTATGACAAGCTGGTCACTGAATGAAATGCTTCCCTTTACCTCACCAAAGTATCATTTTCCCTGCTTGTTGTTTTTCTTCGCCCTTTCCCTTAAAAAAAAAATTATATAAAAAAACAAGAGATTGCAGTCAGTGAAAGGTATTGCAGCAGTGTTACAGATCGCCTCAGTCTGTATACCAGAACAGCAACAGACCAAAAGGATATTAACCAGCGATGATAAGAAGATATTTGGTGAGAGGAGACGGCTTTGATTCAAACACTTCTAGCAAGACTGACCCTTCACTTTCCATCCAGTCATTTATATATATATAATATGAGATCAGCCACTGGATCCTTTCAAAGATTATAGATGTCAGTGTGATAGAAGAGTACGAAAGAAAGAAAGAGAGAGAGAGAGAGAGAGAGAGAAAAGCAAGCTATCTGCTCATGTGATCTCCTGCAAAGACGTTTTTTTGTTTTCCCGCCGTCTTTTGATCCCTCAGGTTCTGATGAGCGAAGGGGAGGATCAAGACCCCTCGAAATCCCCGAAGTAACTGAGTTTTCAAGCCTCCTCCATGTAATCCTCCCCCCCCCCCACTGTGTAAAATATATTAAAATTATTCCACTGTTGTTGCAGGGGGAGGGCAAGCCCCGGACGTGTTGTGATTGTCAATTAACCCCCAGGTGGAAATCAGCAGGCCTGTCAGAGAGGGCCGGCAGACGTTATGTTAAACTACATTTCCGACACTTTGATGACGAAAACCAACTGTAAGAAAGGAGATATATATTTTTTTTTTTTCCCTACTTGGAGACGTCCACAAAATATCCTTAAATACGGCTCCTCGTAGACAGATTTCTATCGTCCCTCTTCACTGAGAGGTGCAGCGTATCAGTTATTCCTCCCACCGGCTACTTCATATCTTAGCCTGGATAATCGCTGAGGATACATAATAGCTGGAAATTAATGTTGTGCTTCAGTGTGCATCTCTGCCTTTCCATTTCACACATTTCTTTTTCACTGTGGAGATATCACATTAAGCCACGCTGCGAAAAAAAAACCCCAATTCATACAGACACTTCAACTACAGTTGGTTCAGTTTAATAAAGAAATGACTGACAGCAGTGCCGGCGCTATAACACAATAATAAGACTGCATTAAGTGAGACATTTAGGTTTTTTTTTTAAGAGAACTGAAAGTAACTGTGAGTGCACATGTAGCTGGGTGAGAAAAAATAAGGAGAAAAGTTGTGATGATTGTCAGGTACAGAAATCAAGATGCACTCCGAATAAAAAACGCCCATAAAAAGTTAAATAAACGTTTGTGTGCATTGAAGGTGCCCTCCGCCTTCGCTGCACTGGAAGCACAGATTACTTCTCCACCTATTCTTTTACTGAAACATAATGGGTAATTGCAGAAAGGGCCGACACTTCGAGCAACACCAGGTTGATTTCAGCTGCTAGTAAGTTGACGTTATGTAATGTCAGAGGTGCCGCTTGTAGCCGTGACGAACCTTACAAAGAATTATCAGCCGCTCCGCAGCTTTATAACAAGTTTCAGCTCATTGTTTATCTGTCAGGCTGCAACTTTTACTCTCATGGTGTCGTTTTCAGCTGCAGCAGGCAGCTGGTTTCAGAGGAAAAAAGCTATAAAAAGCCAAACAGCAAACACAGTTAGTAGACTAGCTGGTGAATATAGTGCAGTGTTTAATATTTAGTATTTAGCAGCTGAAGAGCCAGAATTGGTTAGAGAGCAAAAACAGAAGCTAAAAGAGAGAGAATATTGGACTTAGATTCAGCAGGTGGACAGAAACACGACTTCAAATGAATGATAATGTTGCTGCATAACTGCTGGATGTGGAAATAAAAGCAACTGTTTAAAAGCTTAAAAGTTAATGATACATGATAAATGAAGAGTGTGAAAATGCAGCATTTGATATATATCACATTCCATTTGATATGTGTGTGAACATGAACTAAAATGTATATAAACAAAGAGAGAAATCAGAGTTTAAAACCCACTAACATCCACTAACATTTGGCTTCTGTGTTCATTGAAGCCTTTCTGTGGGAAAAGGTACAATCAGCATTCGTAGCTTCTGGCTCCAACTCTGGTTGGCAGTGATGGAAACATGACACCCAGGTGGACACGCTAATTTTTGCTCATTTTCTGGCATCTGTTTTCTGCTATCTGCGGATGTCTATAAACATATGGTCCCATCCATATGTTTATGTAGTATTAGCATGCTAGGCTAACAGTCCATCAGGTGTGTGACGTCTTTCGGAGCACACAAACACTGTAAACACCTGCCCACCATGGTGCTGTTAAACCACAAATACATGGCTACAAGTCTGTGGGCTACACACAGCACGGCATGGCTATGCTAACGATGCTAGCCATGATAACTAGCTGCTACCAGAAAAAAGAAAACATTAAGGCAAACTTGTCTACTGACGGCAGGAAAGGAGGGTTCATTTAAAAAACCTGCACTCATTTTGGTGTAAAAATGGCACAAGTGTTTATGCACCACAGTGAAAGACAAAAGAGACTGGGGCTTAACTATTTGAAGCAGCATGGAGAGAAACAAAAAGACAGACTGGGCTTGTTGGACAGTTTCAGCACCACGGACAGAGACACAAATAGCGACTGGGTTTTAAATGTTTCAGCACCACGGACAGAGGAAAGTGAAGCAGGTTATTTCCAGCTGTCACATACATTAATAACAAAAATATCAATAATTTCCTCCTCAAAATGTTTCTTTTTCATCATTCGAGCAAAAATTTGTAACACTGAGTAGTCCGTAGATGTTTGTGATTCATATCAAAGGAACAGGAAGTAAAGAGAAATCCAGTATAAGTAATAGTAATGGACGTTAACTAATCATTTTGTTTGACTTAATCCAGCTGCACGAGTCAATCATGATCTTCATCTTACTAAAAAAAACAGCATTTAAACTCGACTCCCAAACACCGAGTCAGAGCTGCTGCACTGTCTGCAGTTTCTCTTCTAGTAAAATTTCTCCTTTTTTTTTTTCCTCCTCTTTCTCTTTTTATTCTCTGCAGTGAGCATTGCAGCTGCAGCCGGCACAGCTAGGCGAGGCGAGCATGTATGAATAATTCAATACGAGGACAGAGGTATCTGAACACTCAGGTGTGCCACCCTTTTTCCTCTCCTCTCTTCCCCTGCCCTCTAACTCCTCTTCTTCAACCCTTACCTCCCATCTTCTTCTTGCTGATCATCCTGTTTGTCAGTTTTTGATACTTCTTGACCCGTCTCTTTCCCCCCCAACTTCAATTTAAACATCATGTAATTCAAAATAAAATGGAAAATGACACGATTCAGACGGCAGCCATTGCTGTGACGCTACAGTTTAGTCTACTTTTTGTTTGCCTGCTGCTGTATGTCAACAACTACTGGCCATTAAATGTGGCATAAACAGAATATCGAAGGCTGTTCATGTCCAAGACGAAACTGTTTTTGCTCTCTTCTTCTTAAAACCTTAAAAATCTAATGGGCCAGACTTTATTGAGTGCATTAACGCTCCTTAGAAGATGAACCTTTTTTGATTTCGGACACTCTCAGGACAAAAAGTCAGCTGCTCAGACCACATATCCAGAATTTGATTGGTAGATTAAATTTTTTTTTTTTTTTTTTTGGAGTGAATTCATGCTCAAAAGGACATAAACCTCCCCCCCTTTTTTTGATTTTAATGATCCCTTGGCATGCAGGAAAGTGATTAAGGTGCCATCCGTCCATTCATTTTCTAAACTGCTTCTCATTTTCCCAGCATGCATTGGGCAAAAAGGTAGAAGACAAACCTGGACAAACTGCTTTTCATTGTTTACAGCCACTTTAATGCCCCGTTGATGCATTTTATATTCTACCTTTTCATTCTCTACTCTTTCCTGCTCCACCTGTGTTTTTTTAGCAATGACATCGAAATGCATTAACACAAAATCTCTGACCGTCTGTGAGCGGCGTCCTCATGACTTAAACCGGTGAAACGGGATCAGTGTGAGATCAGTATTTGTTATTTGAATTGTCAGGTGCAATGACTCACTGCAGCCTCTAGGAGATGTCTGTCTGTTTTTGTTTTTTTTTTATACCTTTGCTTGTCTGAAGTCGTGAGAGGGTTTGGACATAATTCATCGCACAAGCTCCCCTTTACCTTCCTCCTCTCTCTCTCTCTCTCTCCAACTTAATCCCTCTCTTCCTCTTTCAGCCTCTCTCTCTCTCTCTCTCTCTCTGCACAGCATTTGCTGCAACAAGGACTAAATTGATCTACACTCAAGCCAGCGTTGCCTCCACTGTCACCACTCTGTTAGCTTGATAGTTATTGAGAATTTATTGTGTGTGTGTGTGTGTGTGTGTGTGTACTCGGGCTTTCTTTGTGAATGTTCTTGGACTGATTGTGTGTGTGTGTGTGTGTGTGTGTGTGTGTGTGTGTGTGTGTGCTAGAGGCGTGTGTGCTCTGTTTACCTGGCTGTTTGTGGGTGTATGAGTGCAGGAGAAGATGTCTGTCTTGTAAATAACATTTGTGCCACCGGTTCCCTCTGTTATTTTCCATATTTATTTGGCCCAGCTGTGCGCGCTACTGGCAGAGACAGAGGGAGGTCGGCAGTGAGGAGGAGGAGGAGGAGGAGGAAGACAAATAAATAAATATACAAAAGGACCGATGCACCTTTTGAATCACCCCGTTCATATCTGTCCTCTTATCTGTATCCATCCTTACTTCTTTACCGTCTGTCTCAAGTCGACGTCTTCAGAGAGCTTGGGAGTCACTGCTGTCAATAATGTAGAGCTCTCGGCCTATTATTGAGCGTCTGCATCAATATGTATCAAGCCGCCACCCGAGGCTAAAGCAAATATAGACGTCTTGGAAGCTCCGGGGGAAAATATTACAAGAATTCAGACTTTTGCATACTGCACACCTCGTCACACTCCTGCATGGTTAAAAGGTAAAAAAATCTATGTGTTGGGCAGTCATCTGCAAGAACACAAACGGAATAATGTGCCCGTAAAGTGATGGTTGCTTATGGCTTGTGCAGATCTTGTGGATCCATGGATTGATGGGAGGGTTAGGGCAGTTTGTGCCTTGTAGTTGGGTTGGATGGAGGTCACTTCGTGTTCTCACCACGAACAAACCGATCCAGAGTTTGTCTGGGACTGAACCAAGATCCTCAAAGGGTCTCTTTCAGATCTGCCCAAACAAATCTCAGGTCTCATTCAACCTGACGAAAAGTCTGAAAACTCCCCAAAAATATATCAGGCAACTGTATCGAGTTCACCAAGTTAATGATAAATGTATCCGTATGTCATCATCCAATCGGAGGAGCAAACTGTGGAGTTCCTGCTTTGTTTCCGTTACTGACATCCTGCACTGGCTTTTCATTAGTTTAGTTTATATTATATATTCACTGACCACCTGTGTAGATGATGTGACTTTTTTTAAAAATGTATTCCCACGCACTGCAAATAAATGTTTTGGCCTTGAAGATAATAAAATTAATCAATGTGTTTGTTTGTTTTTTCCAGGTTTATTTGTTGCAGAGGATCATTTGAATTCAGCAAAGTGCAAAAAAAGTAGTGTTACCTTCATATAACAAGGTGCCAACGCTGTTCTTCAACTGTTTTCAATGACTTAAGTGGAAATTTACCTTGCAAAGACATGTGATGTGACATGTGTGAGAGAAACACCTGTTCAGAAAAAAATCCTCAAGCCGACTGGATATTTCAAAGCACTAGTAGCAGCAAGTGAAACGACATCCAGGCGGGATTACCAACCTGCTTCCACAGACTAGGTCTTAGATAGTTAGCTTAAAAAACTAGCTCGACAACTTTGGGAAGAACCGTGCAGCTTTGCAAAGTTGCAGCTGGACCTACTTGACCTGCCCTAATCATATGAACACAGTTTGTTTGCCACAACTTGCAGATTTTCCTGAACCCTTACTGTTGTTGCTGTTCACAGACATTATAGAAAACGAGAATTTAAATACTTGAACAAAGTCTTTACTTTCCCAGAATCACAAGAGGATTGTCTCATTTTTCTTCCAACAAGAGTAATCCAAGAATAATCTGAATGACGCTGCGTTCACATATAAGACTCTACACATCGTGGCTTCAAAGAATCGACTGACCCAGAATGATTGTGGGTTAGATACACGGGTTGAATCCTCCTAATTTCTGGCTGCATTTCTTGGCTGCGTTTGAAGGAGCCTCTCTTTTAAATATGACTTAAAATGATCTGGGATGTAGCGAGAGACACAAACAAAAGGCTTTCATGACTTTGTTTCATATGAGTAAGCAGTAAAAATGTGATTTAATTTCCTGTTACGGGACTTTTTACTCTACACCACAAGATGCTTAAAGCTGCCTTCACCTGCTGGTCTGCTCCCTTATCCTTCAAACCTCTTTTGCTGGGGATTTTCATTTGTACTTCCGTCGCAGGGTGTAAGATACCACGACAATCAGAAAACGGGTATTGTAAATAATGCACCATTGCGGATTACCCAGATTTTAAATTACAGCATGTATAAATCTCACCCTCCAGGCAGCTTAAACACTTAAACTCCTTCCAGCAGATGTCAGCAAATAATGACGAGAGCCACGTGTGTTTGCCACAGGTAAACACACACACGCGCGGTGCATTTCAGATGCAAATGAAAACACATGAAAGAACGCTCCGGCCACCTGTGAGCCCTTCGCCAAAAAGCACTCACGGAGTAAAAAATGAAGCACCATCGACGAGCGGCAACAATGCGTCTCCTGCAATCCATTCCCTCTCCAAGCCTGCAACGCTGAGTGCTCTTTCAATCAGCCTCTATTGGCCCTGTGTGGCTGCCAGGCGCCAACATGGCCAAACTCCAAACTAATACATTTTTCAATTGATCTGTTTGATAACAACAACAACAGAAAAAAAAGTTTTCCCTTCTGTGCTACAGTTAGAATGGAGGCAAAAAAAAAAAAAAACCTTCGGAGCAGCAACTCCCGAAAACCCCGCTCGTTTTCTCTCGTTCCACAGGTGATAGCCGCAACGTCATGTAGCAACACCCTGCGATGGCTATCAGTGGAATTGGCTTTGAGATTGCTCTCCACAGCGAACCCCACGCTCCTCTGATTGAGGCCCTCGACGCAGCACCACATCATCCATCAATGGGATGAGAGAAGAGATGCGGAGGGGAGGGATGGGAGGGGTGGGAGTTCGCAGTAGAGAGTACCCGAGAATGAAAGATGAAAGAAAGGAGAGCAGGAGGTGGTATTGATAAAGTCAGGGAGAGATAAGACCGGGTAAAATAGATAGATAAACACAGAGTGCAAGATAAGGGGGAAGAGAAAATGAGACTGAACGCCAGAACGAGACGATGTGTTGAAGCGCAAATGAGGCAAAAGATGCTGACTGCGAGCGGAGTCAAGAGAGGAGAGAGGAGAGGAGGGACATTTAGATGAAAACATTAGAAATGAGAGAGAGGAAACAAGCAGTGAGAGAGCGTTCATGTCTAAACTAATGTAGAAGAATCTGAAAAGACACCTTTTTCTCTCTGTTTTGGTATTACATCCACTTTAAGCCACCGCTTTCCTTTCAAAGCCCGAGCTGTTGGAGAAAGAGCTCTCCGAGGTATAATTAAAAAAAAAAAAAAAAAAAAAAAAAAAAAAAGGGGGGGCTGCTCTAACGTTGCAGTACGGAGGATAAGACAGGAGCCTTTTAAAACTACTTCAGCATGATCGTCTGTAAAGCGCTCACAAACAGTTCTTTTTATTTAGCAGCAATGCTAAGAGGTCTGCTGCCTACAGTTCTCTCTATGTCAATGCTTGTTATGTATATATATATATATATACACACACATGTATGCATGTTTATAGCTGATGGGATGCTGTTGTGTGTTGTGTGTGGAGGTTTGGGTGCCTTCACAGACATAAATAAAGTGTTTGTTTTCTGGTTATCTATAGCTACAAAGCCCTAATCTTAACCATACCTTAGCCTTAGTTTAGTCAGAGACAGTTGTGTCAAGAAGTTCTTGTCTTGCAGTAGAGTTTCCAGCACATGTGTGAAGTAGATGTGAAACTGTACTTCTTTCCAATCTCAATACCAACGTAGAAACGAAGCATCTAGAGCAACAAGCCTGCTCCCTTGTTTCCTGTCTGCTTCTCTACTATCAACTCTCCAAAAATTACCTAAAATATCTTAAAAAAATAAGGAATAAAGCATCTTTTGGTTGCTACTAAAAAACTAAATAAAAATGTGAACTTCCATGATTACACTGCAGTCTTTCACGAGCCAAGAGCAGCACAAAGAACAATACCAGACATAATCAAACACACATTGCAGTGAGTTGTAGTCTACAGCAAAGTAAAGTGCATTACAATAAAGCGTTACTGCAGCCAAGTGCTTATCTGTTTAACAAGCTAATAGCTGCTGGAACAAACAAGTGCTCATGTCTCCTTGTTTGAGTCCGTCGGTACCTTGAAACCGAGGGGAGAGTCTTAAGAGGAAGGGCTTTCTGCAGGGCTTGTCCCCTGAATAATTTGGGCAGACCAGCCGGTCTGACTCGTATAACCTTGCTGCAGTGCTTCACACTCCAGCTAAGATCGTTTTTACACTTAGATATCATAGAAAAACACAATAATAAAGATTTCTAACATGGTCATCAGTGCACACAGTGTTTGCCGTCAATGACTATCCCCAGATACCTAGATATCCCGACACTCTCCGCCACTTCCTGGCCCTTGGTGATGGTATATATAGGAGCAACAAAATCATCAACAACAGGACCATGGCCTGTCTCTTCCTGTCTCTGAAGCACACAAAGCTCTATTTTGTCCAAATAACTGTACGCTCAGTCTCTTTGCCTCCTTATGAACTACATAAATAGCCAGTTAAAGAGGCGGTTAGCGCTTAAAACATTTTATTTGGTCTCATTAAATGATTAAAGAACAGCAGCAGGAGCAGGTTACAGTGTTGTTTTCACAGACTCCATCTCTACCTTCCCCGCGCCCGCAGCTGCCACATGTCAGTGTCACAGGCCGATAGATTTCCCATTAACTTCATCTTCATCTGGGATGGACCCGCGCGGCCCTCGGAGGCTGACGGCGGTCGCGGCATCAAGGTCTTCACACCGGCAGAGATTGACGTGTGAATACACAAGCCTGAAGGCTGACTGCGCTGGATAAGAGACACAGCGAGGGGGCCACGGGTTGTACACGAGATCCCATGAGCGCCGCTGGATTCACAGACATGAATACAATCTTTAAATGTCGGTGGTTGCAACTTGCTGCAAGAGGGAACTGCTGAATGTAAAATAACCTAATATTTTTGCATGTTAAAAGTGAATTTAGTCTTTTATTTAGCTTTAAAATCAAGCTGGAACGACATTTCTTTCTGGAAAAATCATTTTTTTTGGACATGTTTTAAAATTCTGGCTCCAATTTCTGGAAAATACTAAATGAAATATGATGAATTGCACTGCAGATGTGCTGCAGGCTGATGTGTTGACCTGTCTGAGTCCTAAAACTAAAGATCCAAGTGGAGAACAGCACATTGACCCCACTCTCTTATGCTTTTCACCTTCAAACATTATGGGGACAGACTCATAGTACAGTATCTAACAGACACACACACACACATACTGTAATGAATAAATTGTGACAGTAGTCAAAGTGGTGCAATTATCTCCTAATTATTAAGTAATTACTGCAGGCTAATTGGAAGTGGTTATTTTTTTTATGGTTCTTGGAGCAGCTTTGAGTTTCATCTGTAACAGAAACCAGTTTCAGTCACAGCACCATTTAGTTTAGTGTGTAAAGAACAAAAACAACAACTGCATGAGAAGCTCGTGGAAAAGACGTCAAATCTTTTGCTTAAGCGGAAACAAAACTATAATGAAAAAATACTTAGATTAGATTAGAAAGTACAGGGAAAAATAAACATGTATTAGACATAAAGACTTGGAGTACCCATTGTCACGACGTGGAAAAAGCAGGACCCAGGCGCAGAGATGTTGTGACGAGAAATTAAACCAAACCAAACAAGACACCAAACCAAAATGAACCGACCAGGACGGAACTGACGAGGGAACGGGGATCAGGTGAAGGGATCAGGTGGAAACACTCGGGGTAATCAGACAGACACATGAGGAAGGGCAAGTGACCAGAAACAAGGAGGAATAATTTTCAAAATAAAACAGGAAGTGACGAGACAAAACATGGAGACAGGATAAAAAAAACCCAAACTAAACTTCACCACGGCGTGACACCCATGGCAAAGAAAGTTTTTTATTCATGCAATCACACGCCATGTTATACTGTTTTCATGTTTGGAACTACACAAACGTACCACATTTTATCCTGTTTGTTAAAAAACGTCTGACTTATCCAGAGTTATCTGGTAACTTAACAGGTGGAAGAATACCAAATATTGAATTTATATTGATTTGCTTCTTTGGTTTAAAGGGGGCAAATTGTCATTTTTATACTTTTTTTTAATACAAATATTGGATGTCTGTGTTCAACCTTGTCAAAGTACCAAAACTTGAGGTGAAGATGTGTAAAAAATACTACCTGAAAGTCAAAAGTCAGGGCTTCAGTCTACTCTGAACGCTTCATTTGTAAAGCCGCCTCTTGCTTCCTCATCAAACTGTCGTCAGATAGTTTGCATGTGTTGTTGCTGAGGTTGTTCACTCTCATATTTCGGATCTGATTCGGGATCCGACATGTACAGATGTAGTTGAGGAGCTTCCATTTAGAGTATTGAATGAGATAAAGCAGTGAAACCTGCCACTGTTGAGGTGGCCATGCATCTGTTGTTACACTGAGAGAGAGTCTATGAAGGTTATATAAAAGACTACACCTCTGTCTGGTCATTGCATTATTCCTTGATCTGCGAAAGCACAAAAGTACATCGCACAGTGTCAAAAGTGTGGCTCTTTCATTCTGCTGGGAAAGTGGACAACGGCAAAGTTTAGCCCACCTGAGAGTTTCAGCTTTAATCGACCGACGCGACGGACGGAAATGGAAAACACATTCTGCTGGGTACACGATGGCGCCGAGCTCGACAAGGAGGAAGGGGCAAGTACAAGTTAGCACCCTCATATATGCTACGGGCAATGAGGCTGAGAACATTTTCAATTCTTGTTTGATGAGGAAGGAGATGGGGGAAAGATGACTGTGATTCGGTAATGGCAAAGTTTGATGCCCGCTTTGTCCCGAAAAAGTTATCCATGAGCGAGCTTGGAGCAGCCAGGAGAGAAGGTAGAAACTTTTATTCGAGCTTTGTACGAGCTACTGGAGCGCTGAGAGTTCGGCACTACCTGGGATGAGAACATTAGCGGACAGGAAACAGTACAGGAAGTTCATCAGTCAGCCAGCAGTGGGAAGCAATGAGTGCTGTACGAGAAAGGTATGGCCGAAATCCAAGATGGCAACCAATGGTGAGCTTTGGTGGAGCTTTCAAGTCCACATGCAACAAATGCAGCAAAATAGTACACTGAGAAAAGAATGTATGACACTAAATTGGCGAGTGAAGTGACTGAAAATAATGAAAAGAGGAAACAGACACAAGCAATGAACAATGGACAGAGCAGCTTCGTATTGGGGACACATATCGACTCCATTTTCAGTTCAAAACTGTCAAAACAAGCAACCCAAAAAACTGTGAAAACAGTCTGAAACCCCGGCCCTCGTGCTCTGGATGAATCGGTTAACACAAAACCACAAGATTGAACTCCTCTTCATCGCCACGGAAATCCTCTTAGCCGAAGTACAAAAGCGACATTGCAGCATCAACAAAAACTCTCCCTTTGATCTACGTCTCCTGCCCGCTCTTTTCTCCTTTCTTTCTTTGGGAAGAGACAGTTTAAATGAGGTCTTTGTGCTGCGCCCGGAGCTCCAGACGCCATCAAGAGAGGTCCTCAATAAAAAACCGTGCCCTTCTCTGTGCACCATGTAGAAATTTATGACACACAAACTTTCATTGAATCTCAGGGTTGCTCAGATTGAATGGCCTTGTCTTCAAGGCACGAGTGCCATCAAAGAGGACGCAGACACCTGGAAGCTCTCAGTACATTCAGACAGATGGTGGGAGGGAGGGGAGGGAGGACGGACAGTGACAGAGAGACGAGGAGCTGACTGACATTTTATTTTTTTAGGTTTGTACTGGAAAAGACGAGGGGCTCCACATACATTATCCACTGGTTAGAGGCAAAACTCAAAAGTCATGCAACTGGTTATAAAAAGGCTTAAACACAATCAGTCAAAAGTTTTAGAACACCTCTTTTTTTTAATTGAAATGTACTCTGACATTAAAGCGTTGCACAAATTGGAGGTTTAACAAGAACCTATTTAACAATAACAACATTTAATCTAAAAAGCTGAACACTTATGTCTTCGATAGAAACCAAATATCATTAGGAAAGTTGCACAAGTTCCCACAAATGTGTTGCTTTACTTTCACTCTTCTGTCCAATTCATCGCAACTCGATGACCGTTATGGTTCCATAATAATAATAATAATAATAATAATAACACATTTTATTTGGAGGCGCCTTTCATGACACTCAAGGTCACTTTACAAGGGATAAAAGCAACGATAGCGTCAAATAAATAAAAGAAAGAAAAGAAAGAAAACACACATCAGTATAAAAAAGTCCGGTTATAGTGTGTATGCAAGTTTGAACAGGTGAGTTTTGAGGTGGGTTTTAAATGAGGTGTCCATGATTTGAAGCGTATTGTCTTGTTCTTTTCTTCTGAGGTAGTTCTGACAGCCTGCAGTTATGTTTTTGGTCGTTATCTTGCTGTAGGATGAACTCCTGACCGGCTAAGTGTAGACCAGAGTGTGCTGCACGGCTCTGCTAAAGGCTGTGGTGGCCTTTGTGGTCCAGGCTGCCAGTCACTCTGTACAAGTCTGAGTCAAATCTGGATCCAGCAAAAGAGCCCCAAACCACCAACATGCTTCATCATCCAGGCTTTTATACAGACAGAGGAACACCTGTAGGAATTAACCATCCATTGCTGCAGTAAATCTATGAGTTGTTAAACAATTACTTGCTCCCTGAATGAGGCCCATTTTTATAGCATTATTTTACAATTTTTGGTAATTTAAACTTTACCTTCGTACTGTTTAAGGTTGAACGACTTAAATTTCAACAAAAACTGGAAAAATGTGGGTTTTTCTTGTTAAATACATGTACAATACAGTTTTTTATTGAAGGCTATAAAGAGTTTATTTACTCCCAGGAAACTGAAAGATGTTTTTTTCCAATTTGGTTCAAGACAAATAAATTTAGATCTCACTGCTCATCAGATCATCGGCTTTACAATTGACAACCTCTGACCTGTGTCCTCCAATCTCCCTGCCATACCGTCACGTTGAACGATTAAAACAATTGCGGGGTTTGGTTGATAACGCAGTGACGATCCTCTCTGACCAATCAGTGGTCTGCAAGTGTTCTGACGTCACATTGTTTTGGTACCAGCTCTGCTTTTTTGGAACCTCGACGAAGCCAATACCAAAAAAGTTGGTATTATTGGTATATTATTGGTATATATTGGTGGAATTTTGGAGCTGATTTCACTGGCAGTTTTCAGGTTGAAGAGGAGAAGAATCAGAGAGAAATCTGTTTGTATTTTATCTGGAAAAGCTTTAATGACAAAACCTTGCGAGGGAGAACAAGTCGTTGTCTGGACGGTGTCCCCAAACTCGTCTCAATCCCGACAGTCCAAAACACAGTCTTTAAGCAAGTCAGCGCATTTAGATCATCAGTCTCGAATCAAAACCCTTTGACCTGAATTCGTATCTTTGCTTTTGCTTCGTCTCGTCTGGTGACGCCTGCATCTGGCCTTCGTTCACCATGAGGCTCCTGGTTTATTAAACAATGCATGTTATCTTCTGTCTGAGAGAACGTGGTAACCAGCCTACCAGTGTTTTGGTATGTGTATTGTTTTATTTGTCTTTCTATATGAATGTGAAGTTCTGCTGGAAAAGTTTATGTGTGCAGTTAAATTTACATAAAAGACATAAGAAGAGACAAACAGCTCCAGAGTGCCAAAGTGGAGCTCACGAGGGGGAAAAGTCTCTCCGAATGAATAACGGTTAAAAGTAGATAGAGAGATCTGGCAATACTTCATGCCAGGCCTTTATTCAGCCTCTTGTTGTGTTTTGAAAAGGAGATAGATGTTTTTTTTTCTTCCCTGCTTTTATTCACATCTGAAGGAGCCAATAGAGAGGAGAGTGAAGGAAATTTCCAATCTGTCCACTTGTTTAGATATTCATATATTTATTTCTGCCCTCCCTATGGATTGAATCGCCATGTGGCAGTGCAGTAATAAATTTATTTTCAAATGAAAATATACAGATGGGCCATCCATATTTCTCTTCAGCTTTTTGAATTGCCAAGGACTCGAGTCTATTTTCTCCTTTCATGTTATTTTTTTTTTTCTTTAATATATTTTCATTTGACTTTTTCTATGTCTGAAATGTGTAGGTTATGCATGAAAGATGCAGCTACTTTCCCTTTCGCTCAGTCGACCAGGTTATGTGGTGGATTGTATGTGTATTCTCTCAATGTTATCTCCCTCCAATCCTCCCCCCGTCTGAAAAAAAAGTATGCGAGTATAGTTGGAGGTTGTCAGCTTTATCTGCCACCACTGCCTTTTGATCTCTACCTTATGGGGCTTTACTGAATGAAGGCAAGTCATGCATAAACAGAAGTTTGCACAGCAGACACAGAGAGAGATGGCCTTTCTCTCTCTTTCTCATACACATGCACACAAATCCACACAGAAAAGTAAAAAAATGTGAGATGCACATATAAACGTGCACTCAAAATACTGAACACATATGCAAGAGATAAAACCTTCTTCTTTAAATTAAATTTTAAACCACATTGCTCTGATTTTCATTAAATGTGAAGCTTTCAAGTGTTTGATTATCTTTAAAAAATTTAAAAAAAATGTTCATATACAACTAAATTGCAACAGAAAACGTGTTTGCTGGAGTAGATTATGTTTTTCTCTCTCGACATAATGAGAAAATGTTATTAATTAAAGTATTTGGAAAGTTGCAAAATAAATGTAGCGCTTCATTAATTCAAGAAAATGTTGCCTGTGAACATAAATCCAAGCAGCAATTTTGTACTCAACGTAACTGGGAAAACAATTTAGTCGTAAAAACATCATAAATTCTACTGAACTTTATTCAAATATATATAATTTTGACAAAATCTTGAAGACATCTAGAAGCTGCTGTTCTGCTGTTTTAGGCAGCATTTAATGATTATTGTTGGATATATATATATGTATATAATCCAGTTGACAACAGTCCAACTCCAAAATGCGTTCAGATATAAAAAAGAGAAATACGGAAGCCCTGAAAGGCAAGCGAGAATTTTTTTTTTTTTGTGAAGATCCAATTTCTAAGTCCTGACCTAAATTATTTTATCTCTTGTGTTTATGAGTTAAGAATAAGTGAAGAATAATATTTCTAAGTTCCATAAAAAATAAAATCATCTGTGAAACAGGTGATTTTTTTTTTTAATCTGTAAAACAGTTGACAAAAAAAAAATCATCCATGAAACAGATGAAAAAAAAAAAGTTTTGCCAAGATCGTTTGTCTAATTTTTTTTCTCTCACATGTGTAAAGCAGGAGGTGATTTTTTTTTTTTTCTGTCGGGAACACTTTCAGTCCTATTTGCAACATGGGATAGTGCACTGTGGCCGCCTGTGGCCGAAATGAGTATTACCACAACAAACACTTTGAAAAATCCCGACAGAAATATTTTTTGACCTCCTACTTTACTCACGTGAGAAACTTTTTTTTTAAAGCCCTCTTGTGGCCATAATGAGTATTACAGAAAAAACACTTTTTTACATTTTGTAACATTTTTTACATTTTATTTTGTATTTTTTCACCTCCTACTTTGCAAAACTTTTTTTTCTCATCTGTTTCATGGATTAATTTTTTTTGTCACCTGTTTCAGAGATGGAAAAAAAATCACCTGTTTTTTCACAGATGAAAATTTTTTTTGCAGATGATTTTTTTTATGGAACTTATTATAATATTATTCTTCACTTATTCTTAACTCATAAACACAAGAGATAAAACTTAGATATTGGATCTTCAGAATTAAAAAAATTGATGCCTTTCAGGGCTTCCGTAGAGAAAAAGCAACAATTCCTCACATCCTCTAAAGAAGTTGGGAACAGAGAAGTTGTGGCATTTGGATTAATAGTTCCAATGATAAAGCAAATATAAAAATAGTTCAATCACAGCTCATCCTGCAGCTATAGGTACAGTTACATATGGGTCATGAGTGGGTCCCATTTTCACCAAACCTTGAAGGGAAGACGCATCTTTCTGCTGAAATGCCTAAAGGGTAAATTTACAGATCTCACCAGGATTTTGTGGCTAAAAGTGCTGTGATTGAAATAAAATGATTGTTTAGGTGAAGCTTATTTCCAGTATTGTATAACGTAACACATTCAAATGTTGTGTTTCCTGCAGGAAGACACTAATCACAGTCAGTAAGACAAAGTAAAGAGCGAGAACTCACAGGAATCACATATGAAGAATAAAGCAAATGATTAAGTCTTTGTTTAGGTAAAGATTAGAGACGGATGGCTTGGTGTGACTATGGGGATAGTGTTTCTGCAACACCTGGGAGGGGTCTTGTATCACTGGTGGGGCTGACAGAGACAGTGAAAGGACCTGTGTCAAAGGCAGAAGACAGCTACGTGTCTCTTTGTTAAACGTTTTGTCTCTTATTCCTTACTGCACTGATAGAAAGGAAACAGTAAAGACGAACCACAGAGGACAGAAAAGAGACAGAAAGATTCAGGCAGTTTCACATCACAACAGGTTCTGTTCTGTTAGAGGCAGAAATAAACGGACCTGATTGTATCTTGAATTTGCTTATTTGCTTCAACCGGAGCACTCGGACAATTTTGTCATTCACTCAAGACACTTCAGTTCTTTCTGACGGGACCGCCTGGCGTGTAAAGTATAAAAAACCGAGTGGTCCTCCCTGCCAGGCTGGACATAATAGCAGCCAGATCAGTCAATGCCATTATTGATCCTCACAGCAGGTCATGAGACAGACAGCGTTTATCTGCATGAAACAATATTACAACACTAACAGGAGCGAATCAAACAGGCAAGAGAGAAGATTCCTCTTTCTTTAGCGTTCCTGTCCAACCTACCTTGAAAACAACAATTCCTTCTACTACTTACCGGCTCCCACTGCTTTCAAAGGCAGTTTCCGAACTTTCCCAACCTCAATCAGAGCTTGTTTACTATAAAAAAAAAAAAAGAGCTGCATGCTGCTGCTGCTGGAAACAAGTTTGAACCGCGCAGTAAATGTGCTTCAAAACCAAAACTATTAGCTAGTTAGAGAGCTCAGTGGAGCCGCAGCGGGTGGTAACTCCATTTGGGTTCATCACTGTGAACAATGAGTTGCAATTCTGTTGTAAATTGATATTTGATTTGCCGCCTTTTTTCCTCTGGTTCTTTTCTTTCAACAACAAAAGCATGAGAGAGGATACTCATGAGTCTCCAGCTGAGCTAACCGCCATGTTGGAGGTTTGCCTGGAGACGGAGAGGGTCATCGCTATGTAGGCTCTAGTTTCTATGCACCTTACAGCAGTTTTGGAGTACCTGTCTGCAGACTCCATAGTTTTACTGCAGGACTTGTGGTTAAATGTGGACAATCCTGGAGGTTACTGGGAGGAATGACGAGCCAAAGCTGAACAAGAGTGATGCTTTGTTATTGGACTTCTGTACTAGTCATCCTTTGTTATGGCCAATAACAAAAACCAGAACACCTTAGGTCAGAGATTGATGATGAACTCTGGGTCTTGATTTTTGTGTAGCAACAACCAATGGCAACCACCCTGTCAAAAATCATCCAATCAGTAAGAAGGCCCTGGTTTTGTGTTGACCAATGAAATGAACCCTGCCTCCATGCGCTCGCTTTAGTGCCTCCAGGTGCTGCTATTATACTGTATGCGCTATTATAGTAAGAAAAATGGGTGCATGTCGTTAAATTAACAGTTACTTTATTCAAAAAGTTGTAAAGAAAGCAAAGGGAAGTACATTTAATAAGCCCAGGAGGATAAAGTGACTGTTAATTTACACACATGGTACTGATTGGATGATTTTTGACAGGATGGTTGCCATGGTTGTTGCTAGAAGAAGCTTGAGGGCGAGGAGAAGAGTTGGAGTTTAAGCGCGAGCAACACAGTTTGAGCACAAGCGCAGCAAATCTGAGCGCAAAGCAGAGGATGTTTGAGTGCGAGGGACGAGTTTTGAGGGACAAATTATAAAATTTGAGCATAAAATCAATAAAAAAAATGCTCTCAAATTTATATACTACGCTCTTGAATAAAGATAGTGGAAAAAGCTCCATACATGATCAGATGTCTGGAGGATGTTGCTTATGTAACGGAGTCCAGTTAACACCAATAGGCAATCAGATTTGCTGTTTCATACGGTCTATACAGCAGTCTATGTATCAGGGACACCCACTGGTTGTCACGGCTCTCCACAGCTTATAAATACTGGCTGTGACGTTATCTCCGCACCAGTAAGAGAGGATTGAGCCCATGGTAGGTCACTCAACACGCAGCACTTCACTAAAATGTGAAAATAATGTACTGTAATAACATAACCAAACATAACCAAAGTGATGTTATGCTTGAGAAGGCAGAAAATACATCGCACGTAACGAGTGAGCGAACGAGTTCAATCGGTTGTGTTTTGTTATTATATGATAGTTAGCAACTTAGCTGAAATGCTAACATCTACTAACTTCTCTTCAAAGCTGTGCCGAGTGCTAAATGTGACCGTGACCGACCAGTGTGTGTGTTCAGATACGAACGAGTGTCGGCCTGCTGCCACTGTGGTCTGACCCCAGATAGGTAGGTGACGGTAAATGAATGAACATTAAAAAAAAAAAAAAACCCACTTTTTTTTTTACTTTGTTAATTGTGAGGTACTTGCAAATTTTTCTAGATGTTTTTAAAATTGTCTGACAAGCTTAACTAATGAAACACAGAGGAAGGAGGAACAATCCTCCCATTAAGAATAAAACTACTGAGCTTTACACTCCGCTGGGAGTCCATCACCACTTCAAAGAAACTCTGACCTTCCCTTTTCCTCCGCTCTTTTTCTTCTTCTTTAAACCATTTTATGCCCACTTACAGGCTCCTGTTGTATAATCTTACCTGCTCCTTTTTTTTCTTCTTTCACTTCAAAAGATCCCCCCCTTCTTTCGTTTTGTCCTTTCCCTTCTGTCCATCTTTTTGCCCTCTACCTCTAGTTTGATGTTCGATTCAGGGGGAGAAACAGGCCGTTTATCTATTAAATAATTGTTTTATTCTGTACAAAAAAAAAGACCAAAGAGATCAGGTCAAGGTCAGAGAGGTCGCATGTAGCAGGAAGCTCGACAGGTCTTGTATCATCAAATCCACTTTAAAGTGCTTTTGAGTAACACAGCTGAGTCCGACCTCATCAGCAAACTGTGCTGCGTCGAGCTTATTTTTGTGTGAAATACAGCCTTCAAAGAGGAGAGATGATGTAACTCTGGACCATTACCTTGGAAGCGAGAACACCAAACAGGAAGTGTGTGAAGCCTGTGAAACCTGAGACACACTTTTTAAAGCGTAATAACAGAGCGGAGACGAGTCAGAGAGCGCCGGAGAGGAGTCGTGTCCCTGGAGATCGCGCCGATGACTTTGATGTATCATGGAAAAGGGGGATGCTCTTCCACTCGGTATAGCTGATGTGGCTTTTTATTAAAAGTAGAAATGGTTGTACAAAGCCCGCTAGCTCTCAAGTCATTACTCAGCTCTTACCACGTTGCCTTTTTTTTCTTTTTTCGGGGGGGGAGGGGGGAGCTAGAGAGGCAACTGTCAATATAATTTTCTGTTGTGGAAGCCAAGATCAATTAACATTTATCCCTTAAATGCACAACTTGTGTCTTTTTCTCTGTGGCTTTGGTACATCTAACAGATCAGAACTGAAATGATTGGTTCAGGCTCCACATCATCTCGTCACTTATTCTTTTGAACGAATTGCAAATGTTTTGGCACATTCATGCAAATGATTATCTGCTATTGTTTCCTACGTTATCATCGCCTATGTCATCATAAACATCTAAGCATTAATTCACTGCAGAAGTCATCACATTTAAAATGGTTGAACCTGTTGTCAGAATCTGTCAGGCATATTTTCTATACGTATATATATATATATATATATATATTGCTTTCACTAATGAGGGGAATGTGTGAAGTTTTAGATCAACCAATGATCAAACAGTTCTCTAAAATAGCTTGAAGGTGCTTCTCATGAACCTTCAACTGTGGCGAGCATATATAGACGGAGCACAACACGGTGATTTCAACACACTTTCTGACAGTGGGAGAACAATAAGGCGGGAAGAAGCGCTGCGTGGAGAAGAGATAGAGGAGGACACATGCATGTTCACGATGATAAACATAATCATGGTCTTACGATGGCAGATGGCTGCTCTAACACCTGGGACGTGTTGCTGAACTTCAGCGTCTTGCACGCTTGCAGACGTCCACGCAGGAAGCGTGTCTGCTGCGGCGCTACTGCCACTAGCAGCCCTATCTCTATCTCTATTTCTGCTGAGAACCGCACATGTCATGCGTTAGAAAACAGACGAGACTTGGAATCTCGAAATCTTGCTCTTGTATCCAGGTGTTAGGATGCAGCCGAGTGTTTGGAGAACAACCGTCTCCTCGATCATTCAGACTGTTTGCAGACAGAGCAGGTTTATAATCCAACAACATGCACTGTACTGTAATCTCACTGTAATGCTTCATATTACAGTATTTCACTTGCTTTTCCCTATATACAGTAAATATACTTTATAGATACATACTGTAACACACATATGTCTGTATGTGTAAAATACTTAAAATGGAAAATACACTGTTCTATTGACAACATGGTTAAGCACTTTATCTTATTCACTACATAAGGAGTTGTCGTTCTGATGGCACTGACATGTTCATCGACGTAAATATTTGCTTTTGAGAGATAAACTAAGGATGTTGAGCAAATTACAGGCTTTTGCACATCATCTGTTGTGTAGTGCAAGAAATGCACTTAGTTTTACAAATGTTAAGGATATCAAAGCAACTGAGAAAAACTCAAGCTGTTTGTTTTGAGCATGTTTTAGTGTAAAAATGTCAAAGTTGTTTAAAGTTATTATGTTTTTTTTTTTTTGCTGAAGTGTTAATAGGGTTTTTTTTTTAGCAGGTTGCTCGTTTTCCTGTTTGGCGTCATGGTGACACTGCTGTCTAACTGCTACTATAAATAAAGTCTTGAAACAAGGACGTGGAAGTTTTCTTTTCTTTTAGCTTACTGTCGCAGTAACATGGTGGCGCAGCACTGAGGTGTCAGGTGTATTTGGCAGGTTTTGATGATGATGTGGGCTGTGATTTTAGAGGTCTGGAAGTCGACTATGTTTTCAGCTGTTTGGCCAATGAACACGATGTAACTGCTTCCTAATACGAGGCATGTGGGCAAACTTGAAGGAACAATGTGTCCTCTAGTCACTGTGACGGTGATCTATTCCATTTTTAATAAACTGGTGACTGGTTTTGTTCATCTCTATAAACCACATAATCAGTGGTTTTATTTATGATGTCTTGTGGTACAACTACATTCAGATTCCCATGAAGAAGAATACGCCCCTAACCCTAACCCTAACTAGCTAGACAGCTAGTTAGCCAACAGTCTGCAGTCCTCCAATAAACTTCTCTTGCATGTTTAATGAGGATCCACATGTGCTGTAAAACTGCGATAAAGCACAAAAATGCAAATGCAAATCAAAATCTGAACAATATTCATTACACTGACATAAATAAAAATGGCAAAAGAGGCTAGCTAAGAGAAGCTAACAGATTGCTAAGCTAGCCAAGTCACTTCAAAACAAACACACGGCAAATGTGCGACGCATAATAGTGCAAAGAAAACACTAAAACATAATACTCACGGACAAATAGTGTCCAAGGCGACAATGTTGAAGGTAAACAGCTGCACATGTGCTCTCTACTCTGTCTGGTTAAAACCCTGTTTCAGCAACTGCGTCTGTTGAATAACCAACAGGGGGCACTGTAGAGCACAAATAACTACTGGCACTCAAACAGAGGGCAGAGTAGCTCCTTTACTTTTTTTTTTTTTGTCTAGTACAATTGTCTTAAAACATGTATAAAGAGTGAAGCCATTTTTCTTATAAAACAAAACAAAACAAACAGAAAACAAGAGTGATCATTGAAGCAAAGCTGCGTACCCGAACGATTCACAGAACCCGAACAGCCAATAAATAAATAAAAAATAAAAAATAAATTGAAAATTATTAAGAAAAAAAATGTTTTTAAATAAATAATAAATATATATATGTACATATATAGATATAAAACAGACGGGAAATGATAGCAACAGACATCTTAAGTTAGATTAGTAGCATGTTACCCTCGACAGAAGTAACAAATCTGCCTCTATGTCAATCAGGGGTAACTGATTATTTTTATTTAGTTTTTATACTAATTTTCTTTAAACTTTGCAGCTTTTTTTTTGTTAAACGCTTCCTTCAGTAAAAAGTGAAGACACAAGTGGGGAGGATGTGAACATAAGCTGCTGAATATGCAGTAATTAATTGTTCTACAAATGCTATTTTAAAATCAAATGCCCTTGATTTATTGAACTGTTATTACTGAAGTGTCTACTTATTGATCATTAACAGATAAGTTTGCAAGATGCAACAAAAATAAAGGAGAATAAAATGAGCGTAACGTCGCCTGGCTGACGGAGAGAGAGAGAGAGAGAGAGAGCAGCGAGTTGTGCTCACACGTCGTTATGTTGGAACAGGTGTGAAAGACCTTGCTCAAGGGTACGCCAGCAGTAGTAATTACGGGGAGGGAAAGGAGTGCTGGTGTTTCAGTCTGTCACGCTCAAACTAATGACTTTCAGGTCACAATCATTCATCTCTCACATTAGCCACCTGATGCCTCATTAGCAGAGCGTTTGTGTTTGTATGTGAGTGATCAGATACTCACATCACCTCATAAACACCTGACAACAAATGCATTATTTATCCGCCTGTTAACTGGTGAAGCAGAATTACTTTTTTTTTTTTTTACTTCTTCGCACAGTAATGATAAAAGTTTTCTTTCATCCTGACGCCGTCAATATCAGACTCGATACAGCTCAGACCGCAGCAGACGGCGGTGATGGACGGATCATTACTGAGGTGGAGTTTAAAATGTTCAGCAGAGTTTTGATGCCTTTGTAGATCTTGAACTTGTCTTGAACCCCCGTTCTAGTTTTGTTTCCAAAGTGTGAGTGTGCAGTCAGCTGCTCCGAACGCTCTGAATGGGAGGTAACCCCAACTCAAAATAAAAATAATATAGTTTAATCGTTCTCACACGCAATGACAGACCAGTTTGGAAGAGGTTAGTGCAGACTTTCAAGTGCACAAAAGAATTAAAATGTTGAGGACCATCGGCATGGATCTGTGAGACGGTGACTGAGGAATCAATCCTGAATCCAGAGAAACTTGAGGAGTCCTCGACATCCTCAAGTCAGCCTACAACCTTTAATCTTAGGTGACACAATAATCAGAAACATCAGAGTGAGAACAGCAGCTGAGGTTTTATCTAATAATAATAATAATAATAATAATAAATTAAATTTTTGTAGCGCCTTTCATAGCACCCAAGGACGCTTTACATGGACAGAAAAAAACAAACAACAGAAGAGAAAACAGGTTGGTGGAGGAGGTCGGAGAGGTACTGAGGTGCCAGGGAGGGAGTGGAGGGATTTGTAGGTGAGGAGTAGGAGTTTATAGGAGATCCGGTGTTTTACAGGCAGCCAGTGTAGGTGGATGAGAGTCGGGGTGATGTGCTGCCAGGGTTTAGTGTGGGTGTACATACTGGAGCCTGTCCAGGGTTTTGCTAGGAACCCCGAACAGGACACCACTGCAGTAGTCCAGGCGGTTTGTAATGAAGCTATGGATGAGAGTCTCTGCAACAGTGTGGGAGAGTGATGGCCGGAGTCGGGCGATGTTATGGAGGTGGAAGAAGGCAGATTTGGTGACGGATTTGAGAGTGTAGAGTCCAGGATGACCCCGAGGTTGTGGACTTCAGGGGATGGGGAGATCTAGTCTTCCTGGCGATATTGTTTATATTTGTACCAATGACATCCATAATCGGACGCTTAAGTCCGACTTTGGGCACTGAAGAAATCTGGGAGTTGCTAGTATTGCTGCACACTTGGCTCTCCTTGGCCTGCCATGACTATAATGTCTCCTACATGGATCATTTTAACCTTTTCTGGGAACACAGGCATGGTCTCTATCCAAATACGCTGTGGGCTAAAGTCTATTATTATGCCTAAATATGACAGGGTGCATATCTTAAAATTCATTCTCTCAACTCTCTTTTAGATCTTACAGACTATTTTAACCTTATTTAATCTGTTAAAGGGGTTTAAGGTCATACTTTAGATTCAGTTCTCTCATCTCATCTCTCTCTCAAGTGTCTCAGTTTTTGGATACGCTTGGTAAAGCTTCCTCTACAGCTCTCTATTCCTAGTCTATTCCTAACCCCACAACACACGTTCACAACATCGGCTCTGCAGCTGAACTCTGTAATGCTTTTAATTCATCTTCCTTTAATTTCCACTTTATTTCCTCTTCAATCTAGACTCTCTCTTGTTAAATTCATGTAACGATCAGTGCTCATCCATCCTCGACCGAACTGCACCGTTTAAAAAACCAAGGAAACAAAAATCAAATAAGCTCCTCGGGTTTGAACGATCACGCTGAATCTGAACGTTAATGGGAGGTAAACAAGTTCCGAAACAGCGCGTAACCCCCCTTTAAAAACCATCAGGAAGCAGTTAAGGATGCAAGATTGGCCCGTTTCTCCAGGAATCCAGATTATTAACGGTCCCTCCACTTGTCTCACTCATTTTTGTGAATGAGGTCGCGGGCATCATATCCCAAATCCAGCCTGACGTTTGCTTTGTTTCTGTTTCCTGTGTCAGTTCAGCCTCTTTTTTCCACCCATATGAACTCCTCCTTTTGTATTTTGTATTTTTCTTTAAATACCTGTCCTCTGGTTCTTTTCCAAACAGTTTTAAGCATGCTATTATTCACCCACTGCTAAAGAAATCTAATTTGGACCCCCTCCCTGTCCTTAAGTAACTTCAGACCAATCTCCAAATTGACTTTTTTTTTTTTTTATCTAAAGGTTCTGGAGAAAGTAATTTCATCCCAACTGATATCTTTTATGAATAATAATAGTGTTTTTAACTGTTTCCAGTCTGGTGTTAGGGCTCTTCATAGCACAGAGACAGCTGTTGTTAAAGATACTAATGACCTGCTGATGTCAGAGGTGACTTGATTTTAGTTCTTTAAGTGCTTTATTTAAGAGCAGAACCTCAACCACACCTCTGATCATCTGCCAAGCCTACTTATACCAGGTCAACCCTTCCTACCTGGTCTGTCTCAGATTTCTCAACCCTCCCTTCATCCCTACTCTCATCCCCTCATCCCTTCATCCCTTCATCCCTTCATCCCCTCATCCCTTCATCCCTACCCTCATCCCTTCATCCCTCACCCCTTCATCCCTCATCCCTACCCTCATCCCTTCATCCCTCATCCCTTCATCCCTCATCCCTTCATCCCTTCATCCCTTCATCTCTTCATCCCTACCCTCATCCCTCATCCCTTCATCCCTTCATCTCTTCATCCCTACCCTCATCCCTCATCCCCTCATCCCTCATCCCTCCCCTCATCCCTCATCCCTTCATCCCTACCCTCAACCCTTCATCCCTCATTCCTACTCTCATCCCTCATCCCCTCATCCCTCATCCCTACCCTCATCCCTCATCCCTACCCTCATCCCTTCATCCCTCATCCCTTTATCCCTTCATCTCTTCATCCCTACCCTCATCCATTCATCCCTCATCCCTACCCTCACCCCCTCATCCCCTCATCCCTCATCTCTACCCTCATCCCTTCATCCCTACCCTCATCCCTCATCCTTACATCCCTACATCACTAATCTCATCCCTTCCTATTCAATCCGGTGCATACCTCTCACACGTCTAACTCTAGGTGCTGTCTGGGGGGTCATGGATTGGCTCGGGCAGAAACATGCCTGAGTCTGAACCCCCACACTGAGTCTCCCTCCGCCTGGTCTCCAGTACGTCCTCCCAGACGGGCCTAACAGACGACATCTTCCTGCTACCTTCACCCACATCCATGGATCCATCCTCAACATTCAATACCTGCTCAATACACATCGTTGTGGCGTTGTGGGTTCATGCTAGTGAAATGACTGTTATCGTCCACTCCCAAACTGCAGAGGGTCCAGTGACGGTTTTAATTACACTTCCAGGTAACTTCACATTTATACGCAGTTTTCCCAATAAAACTAAACTTCCTTTTCCCATCTTGTTCAGTTTTTATATGCTCTGTCTCGGGCAGGTGTATGTGCCACAGAGGACCGACTGTCTGCAGGTTTTACAATCACATCGGCAGGTGATTTCACTGCCGCCACCCCTCCCTCCTCCCCTCCTCCCTCCTCCCCTCTCCGTTTGAACGTATGCTAATCAGTGACATCTGCTGGAGACTTTTAAGTGGAGTTGGAGTGAAGTTCTGCAGACAATCTGTCCTCTATGGCACATGATTGTGTATCCAGGTCATCTTATCAGGACACAAGACCTCATTGATTTCTGTTGATGACACCCAGCAGTATAGTTTTTTTTTTTTTCCTTTCTCGCCACCTGATGAGCCGGATCTAAAGAACACTTTGATGAGCTGCACTGAAGAAATCAACCTCACAACAAAGAGAGCCAGTCTGTGGATTGGAGTTAATATTACTGTACTGCTACAATCACAAAAGGCTTTTTGTCTTGTAACAATTAAAACCAGCAGAAGCCTTTAATTTTGAAGGTATTGAGGCTTTTATACTGGCGCTGTGTGAGGATTTTAAAATAATTAACACCATCTGACAGCCCATACTCTACAAAAAAGTGAAATAAAGATCATCAAACATTAACTACCAGAATATTAAAGGGGATCTATGATGCCTTTTGTGATTCTCCTTCATTTTTTATACTGTTATGACGATGTTAAACGTGGTCAAAGTTACCAAATGCTCACTGAAAGTCAAAAGCATCTCTAGTACCACACTGTGACAGTCCCCTGTGTAATGCTTATGATGCTGCAGGTATATGGAGGGCGGACAGATCGTCACACCTGGGCCCGGTGTTTCCGGCTATAAAGACCCCGCCTTGATCACCGAGACGCTCTCTTCCTCTTCCTCTTCCTCCTTACTTTGTTTTGCAGCAGCCGACACCTCACTCCTACACTTCACTTTAAACTCATTGTTCGGACCTTTTAGCCCTCCGAAAGGGCTTAACAGGCAGCACACACATTTTATAACTTGTGTTTTTTATCTTTTATCTTTATTTATTTTATCAGATAACCACAGGTCATAAACCTGAAACAATCAAAAAGATACAAAAAATTAAATTAAATCACATATTAATGAAATTCCTCAGAAACATATATTTTCACCTTTTTACTAAACCACAGTGAAATTCTTCAAATATATATATAATCAACTAAATGATTTTAAAAATAAACCCGGCAAACCCAACTAACTAAAACTGCTGTGCCTCAATGTCGCTAAAAACGTTAGCTAAAAGCTAGCAGATGTTAGCTAAGTGTGCTCTCTCATTCCAGGTTTACTTCTTCAAACAATCAATTTCAAAGAACTTACAAACACCAACACATGTTTTTCTAATCTAAACATCCTTAGCAGGCTATTTTAATTAGCTTCAGCCACTCACCAGTGGTCTGTGTGCTCCTGTCAGAGAGCTTTCTGCACCGCACTGTGAGCTAGCAACTAGCAAAACCCAGGAAACTACGCTAACTCGCAGACACTCTTTCAAAATAAAATGATAACTTAAATATTTTCAGAAAGTCTTGACACTCATGCACACACACACACCACTGACTTTTACTGACAGACACATCCCATTGTTGTTATTATTATTATTTCATTTTGGATTTAATGCTATGATTTGTGGTTAAATAAAGTTATTATTTGCCATACAAATAATCGCCTTTCGCCTTTTGTCATGGCTGTAGAGTCAGGTTTTTTTCCTCCTTTAAAGGGATTCTTTGGAAACGTTTTTCCTTAATGGCACCAAGGGTCTAAGGATAAAAGGTGCTGTACAGATTTTTAAAGCCCTCTGAGGCAAATTTGTGAAATTGGGCTCTACAAATGAAACTGATTGGACTTGATGTGGAGAGCCAGCAAAAAGATAAATAAAGAGTTTTTTAACTAAGCCTCAGAATAAACATGCAGAGCTGGAAACATGAGTACATACCACCTCAAGATGTTTCAACATGCAAACTGTATTTTAATTTACTGCCACGAGTCAAATCTTTGGAATAAGTTCTCCTGTTTTTGTTAGATTATATTTTCTGGTTTTGGTAGTAATAATAATAGTGACCCCTAATTGCTTCTCTTTGTTTTTAATTAAATATGTAGAAGGTCTGTATTATGTCTTGATTGTTATGATTATAATAACACCACAGAAGAAGGTGTACAAATCTCTCCTTTGTTAGAAACAGCAGGATGAGACTTAAATATTTTCACAGTAACATTCAAATGTCTCTCAGCTGGTGTGTTGCCGGACCGTTCTCTGTCACATCCATATGTTTCTGTGTTTTTTTTTTTTTTTTTTTTTTTTTTTTTTAAATCTCTTCATGTTTTCTAATTATGCATTTTGTCGGATGCCTTACAGCGAGCTAATTTTCCCATTAGGGACAATAAAATCTTGAAGTCGAGCTTTATTAGTCATCCCCCTGTGCACTGAATTCATGAAGTTAGCAGAGTCTGCCTCAAATGTAATTAGTGTCTTCGGCTGTAACTCCATTTCACACTTCCGAAATGCACTGCATGCCTATTGTCCCGCTCTCATTATTCCTTTCATTCTGCTAAAATGAATCGCACATGAACTGTGAACAGGCTGTCAACGGTTTCCGGTCTACTTTTTATTCTCTTCTTTTTTTCTCTTCCCATCTCCCTCTGGTGACCTTTCAGTAAAGGGCTGCTGGAGGTACTGAGGTTTAATTGTCCCCAATGAGAGCCAGTAACTCCGATCTCATCAACAGCACGGGATTTAATGCCACCGGCGGTCCGTCCTGCATCCTGTCGGCTTGTGGTTAGAAAAAGGCTGTTTAGATGCAGCTTGAGACTAATTCATAGAGGAAAACTGTGGGAGGATCGACCCTGGCTGCTAATCTGCTTTTTAATCAGTTCTCACAGATAAATGTCCGCTCTTTTCTTTTTTTTTTTACTACCTGTATCTTTTGCTTATGTTGTCTTGTCATTTCCATTAGATAAATATCAATACGGAGACCCAGTGATGCATTAAAGTTGAGCAATATCAGCTCATCTGTCAGCTACTTTTTCTTTAGACGTCAGAAAATGTCATTGATTTTTTTTTTCCTTGTCCAAATTCCAAAGATATTAAATTAACAATCAGATAAAAGTGATAAACAGCAAATTGTTTTTGTTTTAAGTTATCAAAACTGACATATTTGCCAGTTAAAAAAGGGCGAACTAACCTCCACCATCCATTTAAATTGGGCAGTGCAATGAAAACTGGATGCAACGCACAACAAAAGTTGCAAATGTTGACCTGGTCTTCACCGCCAAACGTGTTTCCTCCTGCTTGTGTAATGTCATTGAATGCACCGTCAGGGAAATGAAGAGTTGATTCACTGCATATGTTTTATAAATTGTTAATCTTTGGGCTTGGAAATATTAATTCATTCCAAGTCAAAAAGTGAGGAGTCTAGAGTTAAGTGTCTTGAGTCTGCAAAACTTCAAAAATACAAGTATGTTTGTTTTTTTTCTTTAATCAAACCAGCAAAACCACAAATTCTTCAGATCAGATGATGAAAAAGTGACCCATGCAAGAAGTATTTAAGCATGAAAGTATTGAATTAAAAAGCAAAAAACAAGGAAATTATTACAACATATATATTACTCAGAGGTTCTGTGATGAAGTTAAGTTTGACAGCCTGAGCTTGATAGGTATCTTTCCTCTTTTATCACTCCGAATGCTCACGCCTGAGGAGAACATAGATAAGCCAACAAAGTCGTCAGTAATATCATAGTAATAATATAAACTGGCAACCAGAGATGAAATGCTAAGATGGGAGGAGGGGGGGGTATATTTCTTTATTTTAGCTATCGCTGTCAAAAGCAGTCATCATCATCCTCATCTGCTGCCTCTCCTCCTTCTTCTTCCTCTTTTTTTTCTCTTTACCCAGCCCCCCTTTTTTCCAGAAATGCATGAAAAAGCTTATCAACGTTACTCGAGGGAAGGCAGGCAGCAATCAGAGAGAAAATTACTGCTCTTTCTCCTGTCATTATCAGCAACTAGAAGGAGTGCATTCAGTAGAGTGCAGATCTCTGCCAGGTGTGTAAGTTTTCTTATACAGATGTATGCAAAGTTTGGACATTTGCTAGATGCCACTAAACCCCACACACTGCACCTTTAATAAGGAAACATATAACATGATGATAAGTCCTCGAGTGTGAATTCACACCCCTCCCTACCTCCTTAGCTGTCCCTCCCGGCTCCCTTACATACAAAATAGCGGTTAAAATAACAAAAACAGGGATTTATTCATCTCATATTGTGCTTAACTTTAGTTGATCATAACCTCTGGTCTGCAACAGACTTGGTAAACCTTGTTTTTTAAGCCTAGCTTAATGCCAGAAATGCCTTTTTTTGCAATGTTGTAAAGTATATTGTAAAATGGCAAGGGCTGCTCTAAAGGAATCGCATTATAAAATAGGTTTTTCAAAAAATCGCTGCAACCAATGGGAGGTCCTTGAAAAATACAGTCATAAATGTGCACAAAAAATATTAGGATGATGAGCCCAGTAGTGTGCAAGGTTAGCTGTGGACAGATGCAACCGAATGCATGATCCCCTCCAGGCTTGCGCCCGGCAGAGATAATAATCCACAGCAGAGCAGCGTCTCAGGGATATTTATCTCTACTGCGAGTCTTCAAATGCATTATGACTGTATTGCTGTTCATAGAAGGAAAGTGGTCTCATAATGTGGCTTGTCCTCTTTTCTCCAGAAATAAAAAAAAAAAAATAGATATAATTACGCAGAGTTTCATTAGAAAAAAAAGATCAAAAAGTTGAAGAAATGCTGCCTCCTGTAAGTCATCAGTCAATATCTGGAAAAAAAACAACAAAAACACAATCTTGTGCTCAAAAATGATCGTTATAATTGTCTTCAGATGACTGACCACTTTTACTGTCCATAAAATGAGATGTAAAACTGAAACTCTGAGCTCTGTGTAAGTTTTCTGTTGTTTGAATTGAAGTCTATATTATATGTGTCTTAGAAGGGACTAACTAAAGACTTCCATGTAGTATATAGTGGCCTCCTCATAGCTGAAAGCAGCAAACTAATGTCTTTACTGAGTGACTTCTAGGTCATATTAGACACAGGGATGTCCACTGGCACCCAGATTTCTTCCTTTTGAGCTCCAATAAACGTAATTATTTATGTTTCCTGGTGGGAACCTGGTGAGGGATTCTGTCCCTGCTGCAGCACTAATGACCCATTTAAGTTGGTGAATTGCTGAATAAACTAGAAAGCACTCTAAAGAGCACATCGATCTCGCTTCTGAGGCTTCACTAAAATCATTATTTTGATAATAGGACGTTTTTAGGACCCTTTTAAAATCTGCATCCAGGAACCGAAGAACATATAACAACATACACATTACATAAGAAGTCCTTTAAAGTAACGTAACGTGCTTTTTGTGTCATTTATACAAAACAAACCCTGTAAAATGACTCGTCTCAGTAGTCAGAGTTTGATCCATTTAGTCCGAGCACATTTCAAAGAGACTCATTTTATCTCTATTTAAGTTAGCTGGAGGGCTAAATCAGAAGTAGCTGGCTTGGCCGGTGGAGGAAGCAGAAGTTAAGTGGAAGAAGTTGAACTTTTTTGGCTTTGTGGCACCACTGAGCAGCTTTCTGTCTTGATGAGAGCGGTGTTCATCCCTCCAGAAGAGTCCCAGAGACTCGTAGAAGGCCGAGGAACAACGTTTTTCAAAAAGATATTCCCTCATTTGGTGTTTTGACGATGACGGTGGAAACACGTCAGTCCAAAATCTCCCATTAGGTGTTCAACTGGATTGATATCTGGTGACTGTGAAGGTCACAGCATATGATTCACAGCATTTCCATACTCGTCAAACCATTCAGTGACCCCTCATGCCCTGGGAATCCTCATCCTGGAGGAGACCGCTCCCATCAGGATAGAAATGTTTCATCATAGGGCAAAGGTGATCACTCAGAACAACTTTATATTGATTTGCAGTGACCCTTCCCTCTGAGGGGACAAGTGGACCCAAACCATGCCAGTAAAAATGCCCCCCAAAGCATAACAGAGCCACCAGATCCTCTTACTGTAGGGGTCAAACATTCAGACCTGGACCAGTTTTTCCTTTGATTCGTGACCCTTCTGTACATCCACAGTCCACTTGCATATTTTGGATCTGATTTTTGAACCGAAAGATGACTACTCCTGTTTGTTTACGTAGCCTCTGGAGACGGCAGAAGCTTCTGGGAGCTGGCCAATCAGAATAGAGCGGGCTCATCAGGAGGGGAAGGGGCTCTTAAAGAGACAGGAGGCCTGTTTCAGACAGAGGCTGAACTGAGCTGCTGCATAAGACGCCAGTAGAAGACAAAAAGGGAGTTTTTAACAGCAGAGTCCCAGAATATAAATATGAACCTATGCATGTTATGTCCTCTTTAGAAAATATTTATAAATGGCCTAGCTTTCCACCATATTACATTGAAATCATTTTGTCCGCCATCCGAATGTTTACCTCAAACAACATGTTACAGTCTCAAAAACAGAATGGAGACCTGAAGAGCTTAGATGGGAATGTGGGAGACATGTAGGTTGTGTCCCAAATTGCCACTTGGTACCCAGAAGAGTGTGAAATGTAGGTTCTTTATACTGCCATGAAAACAGTCAATTTGGCTTGTACACAATCGTCCTACGATTTTATAACGTGTTGCGTTTAATAACTACATTTGTGAAACCGTACAGATTCGTAACTGTCCAAAATCTCAATTTACTGTTCACTACTTCCCTACTAAGGGAACAAGTGAGTGATTTCAGACACAGAAACTGCAAATATTTTGCGTCCAAGACAATTTAGACAGTCTCATTCAGAGGTTAATAGAAAATTACATAGTTTTAACGCTGACTGACGACTCTATAGCTGCCACAGCACTGCACCACCAGCCCCAATCACTCCATCCATAAACCAGCACAACAAGCACTACGGGCTCTTGACAGCCTGTATTTAGCTCAGCACTCTCTCTCTGTGTGTGTGTGTGTTGGTCTGTAAGAGAAACAGAGACCGACAGAGCTGCATGCACATTTTCCAGTAAGTGTACGTCTCCATATATAACACTCAGACTACAGGAGGAAGTAAACATCTCAGCAGCTCTGAGGTCATCTCTCGTCGCGACTGCTTATATAACGAAACATTTCAAAGCCTCTGCTGTTATATCAGAGTATAGGTCATCACTTGAATGAGAGGTAATGGCCTATATGTCCTATTTCATACAGGCTTCGCCCCTCCAAGAGCTCCTGGGGTTCATCCCTGCTGATTTAGAGACATAATCTGACCATTTCAGTCTGAAAACTCTCTTTTTTTTCTTCAGTATTTGTTCAGAAAATGTTCCTGGCAGCTGTTTGTGTCCAGTTTATCAGGTGGAATACTGATTTTCCTCCAGCTGGGAAGAGGCAGGAACCAGAAATTCAAATAAAGTTATCTCAAATCAAAGTTGTATGTGTGGCAGATTTTTGTAATCTAGGTGAACAACCCCACAAAACCACTTGAATGCAGCACATATTGCGACTCCCCAGGTCAAAATTATAACCGCAAGGTCCATTTGAAAGCAGTGTGATTGCCTCTCTTTTCCATATTTCCTCTCTCTCAGTCTAAAAATGACAGCTCCGACTTCACATTCGGAGACATCGCTATGACCTTGCTAAATTTACTGCTGAGATCTGTATTCAGCAAACCAGCAAAACATCAATAAACAACATCCGACAGTGAGCTTTTTGGGGGAGTTGGGTGAGTGCTGGTGGTTTAGCTGAAGAGGAGGAAGGTCAAGCTCCCCCTCTTGGCCCAGAGAGGCAGAACTGTTGGCAGTGCCAGCCCCCCATTTAAGCTCCTCCCGGGGATTTTGGGGGAGGTGGAGGCTCTTGGTTCAACAATCCAGTATGGAGCTGCTGCACATCTCCTCCTGTGGGCTCCGGTTCTGTCTCCCAAGAGCAGTGATCCGTATCACACAGTCACAACAGTTCACCTCACTTCACTTTAAGTACAGGCTCCAGTGGGGATACCAGGTACAGAAAATGGAAAGTGCTCTGTGTTTTATATCCCTCTCTTTTTTATTAATCTCTCCATGGCAGCAAAGACCAAGCTGACTGTCCCTGGGTGTGTGTCCTTTCAAAGTACACCAGAGTAACAGACTTAACTCCTTTCTGTCAGCGTAGTATCACTTTGTAAGCCAACCAGCTGCACTAAATGGTAAAAAATGTATTTTTAAAATGTTAAAAATACACTTTCTTTTGCTATCGTTGTCATGATTAAATGAGTCTTTATTTTAATTCTATTTTGTACTAAAAAGGTCAAAGTTTGGAGGCATTTTGAGTATTTATAGATGATATTTTTTGCGACTGAAAGTTTCCTATTTGCATTTTTTTGGTGGGGAAAGACGTTATTTTTGACCCAGGTCAGTGCATGAAGTTCAGCTAATCAGCAGAAGCACTGAAGCCTCTGGTGGATAGGCCTGGTTCACTGGAGTGGAAGGATCTGTATATGAAGGTAGCTAATACATTACTGAGTAGACAAAAACGACCTGTGGAGTTCCCCAAGGCTCCTGTGTAGGGCCTCTTCTATTTAACATCTACATAAAATAAATGTTCCCATAAATATGCAGATGACACTCAAATTTACATAACTATATCACCAGGGGACTATGCTCCAATTAGAGGTAAGATCGGCCCTAAAAAATCCAGCCCGACCCGACCCAGGCCCGCGGGTATTAAAGCCCGACCCGGCCCGAGCCCGATCAATTAACTTGATTTGCAGGCCAGAGCCGGAAACAAACCCAAAATTTTATATTGCAAGTTTTCTTAATGTTAAAATAATCTACATATTTTTATGATCATTATAAATGCATTCATATTTTATAACAAGTATTCCTTTAGTTTAATATCCATAAATCATTTTAGTATACAATACATAATATATAAATATATATTTATTTAAAAAAATTAGCGAGAGAGAAGCCCGGCCCAACCCGACCCAAAGTTAATAATTGACATTTTGGGCCCGACCCGGCCCGAATTTCTGGTCGGTTCGGGCTCGGGCTTGGGCTTAAGATTTTACCTCTAGCTCCTACAGAAGCACTGAGTAAGTGCATTAAACAAATCAATGATTGGTCTTCATTGATTGGTCAGTTTGGTCTTCAGTTAAACAAAGACCAAACTAAAATAACCATCCAGACCTCTGCGGTCGTCAGGGACAGGTCTGCTTTCTGTTCCCAGAGCCAAAAGAAAACATGAAGAGGTAGTTTTCAATTTTTATGCTCCACAGCTCTGCAACAAACTCCCAGAAAACTGCAGGTCTGTCTGTTATTAACTCGAACAATCATTCGTTTCTTACACTGCACTTTTATTCTTGTATTTTCAGTTTTATTCTATTTAAGCTTTTCTGTTCTTTTAGCTTTTAAATGAGTGTTTTTAATTGTATTTAAGTGCCTTACTTTGCCCTGTCTTGTCTTGCTCCCCTCCTCCTTTCACTCATTACCACACAGACTCTGAGCCGCCATGTACATGAGGTGTAGCCACTTTAATCTGTCTCAATCTGAAAGGGTCTACATGCTTGTCTCTGCTGCTTCAACAAGCATATTTAACATGACGGGTAAACTAGAAATGCAGCTGTGTGAGTTCTAGCTGACGCACCTGACAGCAGAACAAACACTCACCACAAACAACTCAAACATTATCTGCACACACACACACACATCTACACACCGACAGTAACAGTCACAAGCACACAGATCAAAGTCAGATAGGTGTACTGTATTTCTTTTTCTTTTTTGTTACATTATTTATTGTATTTGTATAGCTGAGGTTTAATTTTCTTAAAAGCAAAACTAATATCACTCAGACCACACTGGAGAGACTCCCCCCCCCCCCCCCCCCCCAGCCCACAGGGAACAGCAGCCACATTAATGTTGTTGTGTGTTTGACAGCTTAATAAAATCCGTGAACAGGGTGAAAAAAGTGGCTGCACTTAATTAAGCGAAATCCTAATTGGGAGCATTTTAACCCCTCATTTAAAAATTTACGGGGATGTCATTAACTTTTAATAACTTTTCTGCCCTGAGCTCCCGTAGTTTCTGACTCTGATTATGAACCATGAGCTTCACATCTTACTACTGTTGCTTTAATGTTAACAGCTTCAGTTAATTTATTATAAAATGGTCAGCATTACAGCCAGTCTGCCATATGTATATATCAGAGTCAACAAATGTCTAATGACAATTCTCTTAAAGGTATAATATGTAATTATTCCACATTAAAATGTTTAAAAACAACTAGACCTATGTTCTATATGTTGTTGAGTTGTGTTCTTACATTATCCCAAATGTTTCCAACAATTTTCAAACCCGGAGAAATCTATAATTTAATAAAAGTAACGGACCATTTCAGATAAACAAACGTTAGCAACAGCTCGGCTAACAGCTAACAGTCCCTCCAGGAAACAAACAGCTGCAGAAATATTGATATTTCTTTAGGTGAAACAGCTTTTAGTAGTATTTTTAACTATTTTATTCTGCGTGTACGTTTGATTTTGGAGAAGAGGAGACTTCTGCGGATAATTCGGCTCCCAGCAGAAACCAGACAAACATCTGGAACTTATGTTATATGAGAAAAAGCCGAACAAGTGTTAGCAGCAGCTCGGCTAACAGCCGTCTGGTGGTCACCAAACATCGTCGGAGAAATACTAGTTTTTAAGGTAAAACAGCTTTAAATAATATTTGAATGATTTTATTCTGCGTGTACGTTTGTTTTTGGAGAAGAGGAGACTTCTGCGGATAATTCGGCTGCCGGGAGAAACCGGACGAACGTCTGAATGAAAAGTTATAAGAGATATAAACCGCTAAAGTGTTAGCAGCGGCTCAGCTAACAGCCTGTATCTGACCTGTATCTTTATGCAGCCTCTGTCTGAAACAGGCCGTTTAAGCTCCTGTCTCTTTAAGGCCCGCTGCTAATGAGTCCACACGGCCACCGTCATTCCTCTCAGGTGGCTATAAAAAATTATAGTTATGTTTTCTCATTCTTTACTTGAAATGTCAACTTCTCAAATACATTTCAGTTGAAATCTAAACCAAAATATGAGAGGACGGACGTTTATGGGCATGTGTGACAATCTGACGAGTTATTTTCTTGTGTTTTGTCACCATTTTTAGTACATTATCACACCAAACTAAAACTGTAGCATTACTCTCATCCACTTCATGAGAGTGAAACACAGTGAGAGCACAGTGGAAACCCTGCACATGACCTACACTCAAGACTTTAAATAATGCAGACTATATTTGTCTTTGTATCTATCCATAGGTTAAAAAAAATGCCACTGCCAAGCTTTTATTTTGAAAGTCAAGGGACAGCTCTTCACTTCCAGGTCTAATTGAACAGATTATTTTCTACTTTCAGTTCGCGTTCGCAGTGAGACAGCCAAAAGTGAGAGCGAGCGAGCAGCTTTGATAATTACGAGCGAGAGAATCCTTATTGCTGGCTCAAATGTAGTTACACAATTCCTCTTGCATGCTCAAACCATCTGTTCTGTCCTCACTTGTGCACGAATCTAATTATACCCTTAACAGTCTTGTGTATGCCTGTGTTATGGTCAGGGATTCGCAAACATGTGTGCATGCAAGGGAATTTTTATGAGGGAAGAAGCAGATGCACAAACATTTAGAGTCACATGGCCTGAATCAGCCCTCACACTAAAGTCCCATTCAGAGGGGATTTATTATTCTATGGGAGGTGGGGGTGATTGTAATCCACTCTGGTGTGTATGTGGGTAATTTTTCAGCCTCACCCAAGTCATAATTACAGCTGCAATGACTCTGTATTACAGTGAACTCCTACAGTGCTTCTCGTGTAATTTAAATCCCATCTGGAGCGACAACCCTTTTATTTTGAAGAGTATCTGATTGTTTTCTGCACAAAGAGCTGCTTCTCGCTCTGCTACAAAAATGTTTTGTGCTAATCTGAGAGATGGAAACATGTTAACAGTGACATAGAAACCTAGTTGGGAACCATTGTGACAACAGAAAAAAATAAAACCACGATGAAAGCAAGACCAACAAATGGGTTGTTATAGCAGTACTCAGTCAGGTACCAATATTTTCGTTCGAACCCTGTTTTTAGCTGATATTTGACACCATTAACAGTATGCTAATTAGCTAATAACAGCTCCTGTTTGCAATGTAGCCATGGATGTAGACAACTATCACAGGTTTACTTTGATTTCTCAGTGGATTTGATTGAGTTATGACTCCAAGTTGTGCAATTTTTGCACTTTTAAATGCACGCAATTGTATATATCTTCCCTACAGCAGATTCAGTGTACACACAGCTTGTCTTGACACACCCGTGCATTTGTACACTTTGTGTGCTCCCGTGTTTGCTCCAATTACATCGGTTGATAAGCTGTTGACCCGTTCGAAGAGACATTTGTAGAGCAGCGAGCTCTCATATTGGACACATTTTTCATAATAGCTTGAATCACGAGTGGAGAGCACGGCCTGGGATGGAGAGAAAATGCCAGGCAGTAATATGTGCGAACACATCTGTTTATGGTCTAACAACCTGCAGCTGCATAAAGAGGATCTGATGAGTTGACACACTGCTGCTTTAATTTCCACGAAAGGGATTCTGTTTGTGTTTGTGGTTAATTGGGACATGGCAGGAAGTTGGAAACCTTTTAGTGGAGACTCAGTTATGCTAATATACAGATTTGGCCGCTGTAGTAGTTACAGCGTATGTACATATTGGCAGAATTAATGCTAAACACTCGAAGAGCATGTTTTTTTTGCCTAAGACAAAACCACAGGTCCAGGTTTGGACTATAAGAGAGTGGTCAGGACATACTGGATTTACTGTACGCTCCTTCCTGAACCAGTCAAAAGTTGTGCTCCCTAATCATCCCGCTGGTTCAGCACTGGCTGCTTACAGTCAAGAGGAAAAACATCCCGAAAGAAGAACAAAGTGATGTCTGTACGCAGCGAGAATAAAAGTGATTCCTGTGTGTAGTTGTGGGACACTCTTTTTATGCTTTGCTGCACCAGTGAAGACAGATATCAGAGGGATGTAATGTTTCGCTGAGAGACATTTGGCACAATGGAAGTGTGCCAATTTATGAATTTTACATAAATATGTATTTTTAAAGACTGCATAGCAGGGTAGGAAATTAACTTTTTGTTGTCCTCATGAAATATGTTTCAGGGGCATTTTGGATCATTTCCAGGGTGATTTTTTCAAATGACACATACATAAAAAAATACAAAAACTACACACAACACATCACATACACCCACAATGTCAATTAGGACTTGTCAAATTAAAAGCAAGACTACCAACGCACCAATGAGAAGACCATAGATGGAGTTTAGACTCAATGGTCACACAGCCAATTGGTCTTAAGTAGATCTTTTAATTTGGACTTGAATGTGTTGGTAGAACTACAATTGTTTCAATGCAGTGCGCCAAAATGGTATGGTACAAAGTCTGTTATTAAAAAAGCGAAGGGAGCAGCCAGAGTTACAACACAAGAACATTTAACGGGTAAAAGTACTCACACAGTTGCAGATTATAACTGTGTGAGTATTTTTTACTTTATAAAGTCGTAGTAAACACAGCGTTACATAACGTCATAGTCCAACATTTCAACAACACTGCTGATTGCCTGGCATGTTATGTATGTATGGCACTGTATGGTTTAAAATAGCACCTGCTATGACAGATTTGGAAGCTATTTGAGGCACAAGGCAGACCAGGAGAGGGTCAGTGTCTGTTCAGATATCTAACAGCAGGGAATCTACTCAATTCTCAACTTCAAATTTAAAGACTTTTAAGACACCTATACAAGGGAAAAAAAGCAATAAAGTTAAATATAATACAGTAAACAATGTTGTTGTGTTTTGTAAGTTAATGAAGGAAATTCTTTCCCGCTTTAGAAACCAATTATATCAGAAAGTAGGCCTATATCTGTCAGTAGTTGGTTGTTTATGCGTATGTTTGTCAGATTCTCTTTCATCTACCTTTACGTTTCAAGGAACACAATCTTGGGACCCACCGGCTGTCGGTTTGATGATGATTTAGGCTCTGGGGGGGTTACATTAAGGGTTTATTGTTTACATCATTTACACTTCCGCAATCAAACATTTGACTCAGACAACGAATAGAGGTGATGGTGAATTTGAAATTATTTCCAAAAGATGTTCAGGTAATTTGAAAAGATGATGAGAATAGCTATATTTCCATTAACCTATTTTATGTGCATGACATTAAATGATATTAAAAAATCTTAATGGAAATGCAAACTCAACAACTCCCCATTGCACTCCTGCATAATGACCTTAGGTGTACAGGTGCAGGTCTGTTATTCTTGACATGTAAGATCTGGTAGGCTAGACTGACACTGCTGTTTGGACTCTACCACTTCCTGTAGTTGTTGGATAACTAACATGTTCGCAGGTGTCTGTCATGTAGAATGATAAAGGTTTATCCCTAGTCTTATTGGAAACATTACAATATCTATCCTCATCGAAGTTTAATGGCTCCCCACCTAAAAATTAAGACATTTAAAAAGATCAGTGTTTAAGATTTAGGGAGATATATTGGCAGAAATGGAAAATAATGGTCATAAGTGTGTTTTCATTGGTGTATAATCACCTGAAAATAAGAATTGTTGTGTTTTTGTTACCTCAGAATGAGCCCATTATGTCTACATAGAGAGCAGGCCCACTTCCGCAGAGCCCACCATGTTTCTACAGTAGCCCAGAATGGACAAACCAAACCCTCTAGGCTCTAGAGAGGGCCTTTTGTGTTTTTGTTTGGAAAGGAAGGGGAAGGGGAGGGGTATTCAGTTGATTGCAATCTGCAACCTCAGTGCTAGATGCCACTAAATCCTACACACTAGTCCTTTAAGACATTGTTAGACCTTGAATTACCAAAAAGTATTTTATATAAATATTTTAAATAGATTCACTTCCACCCACCCACACACACACAAACACCACTCTCCCTGGTGTCCACCGATTGTCCATATTCATTATTCACACTGATCTCTGTAATTGCAGTTGGTGTAAATATTTAATCTTTTCATACTCTTTTCTAACCTCACCCACCACCAACTTTCCTCCTCGCCGCTCAAACTCCTTCAATTTAGCTGCTATGAATCCAGAGATAAATCCACACAAAGATCTGCTGATGTAGAATACATTCATAAATTTATACTGACTCATTAACTCACAAGTTAAGTCAAGCCACATTTGTTCATAAAGCGCATTTAAAAGTAAGTTAACCAAAGTTCTCTACAGAATAAAATCAGGTAATAAAAACAGAATGAAACAACAAACATAGTTAAATGAGAACCATTTCCAGTGGATCCAAACACTAAAGAATAAGAGTGCATTTTGAGCCTTGAGACTTGAAATCAATGGAAGGCACAGATCTGATAGAGAGGGGGACGCTGTGCCACAGTCTAAGGGCTGCAAGAGCAAAGGTGGTCCCCCCGAGCTTAAGATTTGTTCGCAGGACAGCTAGGAACCCCGGGTGAGATGACCTGAGAGGTCTGGAGGTGGGAATAAGGGGTTAAAAGGCTCCTTTAGGGCTTTAAAAACAAACAGTAGAACCTTGAAATCGATCCTGAACTGCACTTGAAGCAAGTGGAGAGAGGCCACAATAGGGCTAATATGGTCTCTCTTCCTGGCTAGCTTTTACACCGCTACTGCGTTGATCTGCTTGTCAGACTTTAGGACAGAGTCAAATATCACCCTAAGGTTTTTGACAAAGGTGTTAAAGGTTACCTAGGCTGTTGGAAATTGATTTGGTTGAGTCATTGGGACCAGACAAGACATCTTCAGTCTTGCTCTTGTTTAACTGCAGGACATTTGTGCCATCCAACACTTGATGTCCTTACGGGAGTGCATAAAACTGAATAGATCGCATTGGTCACTTGGTTTCAGGGGGAGATGCAGCTGTGCGTCATGGTTTGACCAAGGAGAAGCATGTAAACAGAGAACAAAATGGGACCTAGGATAGCACCCTGTGGGACACCGCAAGTGAGACTAGCTAGGGGAGAGGAAAAATTACCCATGTTGACAGAGAAGCATCTGTTGCTGAAGTAGGATGTGAACCAGTTAAGTTTAACACCAACTCCATACTGGAGACAGTTGATTAAAATGTCATGGTCTACTGTATCTAATGCTTCGCTGAGGCCTCAATAAGCGCAGGTATAGGGAGCAGCTATGAGGGCATCAGAGAACTCGAAGGGTTAATGAAGCGAGAGCAGTGAGTAGAGAAATGAGGATTAGTTGGAGAAGAAGGCAGAGAGGCATCAAATAAAATTGCACTATGATCTAACAGACAAGCATCAACTAAACCTAGCCGCAGTATTGAGCTGTGTAAGGTTAAAGGACTCAACCAGATGCATAAAACCAGTCCCAAGGGACAGCAAACGTGGATATTGAAGAATCAGGACTTTGTCAAAGTTGAGCATGGTATTTGAGAGTAGGTCAGATTACGGCATTTGTCCCCCTTGGTGGACAACAGGCAAGTGCAATTAGGTGGGGATTTGCAAGGCCTACTTTAATTAATTGCTCCTTGAAACTAGAGAAATGCAGTTAAAATGTTTTTTCCAACACGACGGCGAGGCTCCCAGCTCATCTGGAGGATCTAGGCATGCTAAAAAAAGGTACAGCCATCAGGACAGAGTTCAATAAGTGGAGAAAGCTCATCAACTTTAAGCCCAGTTTCTGTCAGCAGGGAGTAGTCTAAGCCACGGGTGATGAAAGAGTCATTTAGTAAAAAAAAAAAGTCTTATTTGATAGAGATCTCACATTGATCAGAGCCATTTTGGCTGAGGCAGGAGCAGATATGGTTGGGAGAGCAGAGGGGGAAAGAGCTAAGGGGGGAAATAGATCAAATTATTTGCATTTCCTTTTCTGGGGGACGCAATGTATTTCTTTTTTCAGTCTGCTGTAATTAATTCTTACAAGAGGGATGAGTCCAGTATTGACAGGGATAGCAGAGGTTGTTTCTAAAGCACTCACGTCCAAATGAGGGTATGGGGCCACAATTAAAACAGACTTATCAGCGTCTTTTAAAATGTTAAAAAAAGAAATTAAAATCACGTTTGATGGGCTCAGACTCCTGACGGGATGCGGCGCTATTCTCGTGATGGATTTCCAGAGTGAGGGCAGTAAATTCAGGAATTTGCCCAGAACTATTGGGGGCTGTGGCACCAAGGAAACAGCACGTTATAGCGTTAATGAAGGAGATGTACTGGAGCCTCATCCATCAGGGACATGAAGCAGTTAGAGAGAGTTAGAGAAGTAGCCAGATCCCTCCTTCAGCGCCAGAGTAGAGCTGTGAATCCCGGCGATTCCCATGCTGACCTTTCGGAGCTGGTGGCTCCAGAGCAGCAGTGGTGTTGGTGGTATCTGAGCTCTCATTCAGAAGGAATGGCCTCTCACTTCGGCTGGGCGGCCTGGCCCAGTGACAGTGAGCATCAAGGGCAGCCAGGAAAGGTTGGCTGCTGAGGCCGAGACCAGTTGTGACAACAACACAAGATGGAAAACTTAAAACAAGGTAAAAGTAATCCATGACTGCAAACAGTGGTGTTCTCAGATGTGTGCTCAAAATCTGCCTCCAATGATTAAAATCCTTATCCAGTTAAAAGATATGGTTAAAACAACCATTATCTAACATTGTATTAAAATAAATATGGCCTGAAACTGGATAAAAAATAGATGAAAAGTCAAATCGTGACAGATCCTCTAACAGGGAGTGGGAGCGCTCTCAGTGGCATCGATCCATCACGGGTAAAACTACACACTCAGACTTCTAATTAAGAAAACAGAACTATTAAGAAAACAGTTTCAGTGGACTGGTTTCTGCAATTTCTGTTCATATCCTGTGTCCCACTGCTCTGGATCCATTAAGGAGATAACAAAATATTCCACAATTACAACACTTTGTGCATCACCACCGGGTGCACAGAACCAGTTTTCAGCAGCAAATAAATCTGTGCAAAGGTTCATCTTTGCTGAACTTTGACACAGCTGATCTGAAAGGGCAGCTCCTCTCTTCTGGAATATATCCTTTTACACCAGACCCAAGACAAGACATGAATACAAACTCTGCTGACTATTGAGATTATGCTTCACTAAGTACACCAGAAGGCTAGATGGAAGTGTATCTGTTTGTTTGAGACGGGTTGTCGGTTGTCAAACCCGCTTCAAAATAAAGCTGCTGGTGTGGATTGCACTATGGTTTATTCAGTTATTCAGTTATATACAGTTGTTTTTTTCTTTTTCAATGTGTTTCTGATTGGTAAACTAGCTGTCTAGCTTCTGAAATAACAAAAGAAATGTTGGTTAGCATCCTCTAAAGTTCTTACGTGATCAGAATCTGATAAATCACCTGCAGGAAAAGTGTGTTTTTCACAAAAATCAGGAGTTTTTCTGTGCTTTTGAATCTGTTCTTGCATGCTCTTCGATCTGAATCTGCAGAATGACGTTTAAGTTTGTTTGTTTTTGTGATTTTGTATCATGACAAGGATGAGGTTTTTTCTTAGAGGTTGCTCGTTTTTGTTTCAAAGTGCTAACTGATGAATTGTGAACCTTGTTGTGAGCTTTCATAACTGGGTTAATGATGAAATATATAACTTTTTATGAAGTGATAAAAATAAACTATAACATACATCCCTCTCCCCACATTTTCTACCTTCCTCTACACAATCAACTGTCCAATAAAGGCTAATAATCTTAAAAAAGCTTAGAAACAGCATCACCCTTGTTACTATTCCCATTTGAAACTGAAGGAAAACCCATGTGACCAATGCAAAGAAGCACGAGACAGCAACCTCTGTCCTGTCCGTAGTCACCTGAGGAAGGGGAGTGTGTGTGCGTTATCATGTCTTGCTTTAGTTTAAATTTGTTTTCTACCCTTTCTAACACATTTGAAATGTTTTTTTTTCCCCTCTCTTCCTCAAATCTGCATGCAGATGCATTAAAAACATTACAACAGAGTGCAGCGCTGTGCCAGAACACACGGCTTACCACGAGAAAAACCGCTCTCTGAATTTATGTAGATCTCATATTAAAGCCCCCGCTGTGAAGCAGACCTCATGTATTATTCACAGCAACGGCCATGCATCTGTATTTGTATGTACTATGTGTGTGTACACTATTATGTGTGTGTTGTACTCTCTTGCATCTGTATCTGACTCATCACAGGCACAGTGGATTACTGAGCGGAGGGGAGAGACAGAGTGTGGAGAAGACAGGGTATCACAGACAGGGAGTGTAAGAAATAGTAAAAAGCCAAAGAGGGAACTCATTTCACAGGGTTTTTTTTTGGATAGACAGTGATCCTGCAGATGGGGATGGACAGTGATGAACTGGTCAATGCATTTGACCAGTCCATCATCTTGTGTTAGTGTCATCTACTGGGGCACAAAGGCAGTGAAATGATCTTTTATACTTTCTGGTTGTTGGATAAAAAAAAAAAAACTCTCTTCAAAACCTGTGAAGGTGGTATGATGGATATAAATAATGCAAAACAAGGAAAAGTGCCCAAAAGCAATGTGAAGTGGGGAAAGCGAAAAAAATATGTAAATAAATGCATAAATAAATCTGAGATCTGGATTCTGTGATCCTCAGGTTTAAATGGTTCATATGTGAGAGCAGGAGGATGGTGACAGCTTTTGCAGTGGAAGTTTTATCTTTTGAGATCTGGTTCTCTTAGACTAAATGCACCCCAGATGGAGAGAACAAAGGCGTTTGTTTTTGGGTTTTTTTACAAGACAGAGACAAGCAGCAAGGGAGGAGTGAAAAGGAGCTATAAATGACATAAAGATTGATTAATATATAGATATAGATCCTCCACTGTACTGCATTAGACTGAGGTCATGATGACACAAAACTCCACAAAACTACAGGTCACATGATGCACTTGGGGCCTGAGCCACACATATATTCAAAAATGATCACAACTTCACTTTCATTAGGTGCAGGAAGAAAGAAAAACGACAGGATTAGTCACCGAAGCAAGTGCCCCAAAGATGACATATCTACACAATGAAGTGACAGAAGCTCTCTGGCGGCCATTGTAAATGTGACAGGAGCAAAAGGGGGAAATCTGGCAATGTCATTATAAAGTGACAAAGTCAGCGTGGAGAGGGAGGAGGTCGGGATGGATGGATGGATGGACGGATGAGTCAACAACTTTCACATGGACACTGCTGTACCTTTTTTTTAGCTTCTCTAAGCCTAACCACACCTTAACCACATCACCAAATATCATTGCAGACACCATTATCATTATTACTGATTGGTTTTGGACAAGTTATGTGCATGGACCAACAACGTATTTTGTCACATCACCATCATCTGGAGATAAATAAAGTCCACAAGTGGAAACTACACACCTACAACCATTACATTTGTAGACAGGGATCTGCATCTCGAGGGTAAAACACATGCAAGACACACCGAAGGTCCATGACTACATTACCAGCAAAGTGAAAATGAAAAGGAAATCACACACAGCTGCTAAAAAAACCCAACATCCCAACAGCAGCAACAAATGGCAACCAGATCAAACTGCAAACATAGATTACATGAACGTGTCATGGAAAGAAAACACGACATCAGTGTGAGCCAGATGTGTTTCAGTGTGAGGTGTTAATGTAATCTAGCGTCAGGGGAATCAAAGAAAGCTGTGACCTTGTAGTCGTTTGGGTCACCGTTCAATTTTTTATGAATTATCCAGGAAAAAACTGTGTTAGGCAACTCAAATATTTATTATACAAGTTCATGTCTCTTTGTACTCCAATGCCGGTTGAACTGAATCCTCCATGTTAGCTTCACTTCCAAGACAGAAAATGTTTTTTTAAGCAAAGACAGCATAACATGATGAAACTGAAATGTTTGCATAAGTGAGTGAAACATGGGACTGTCTGACAGCAGCTGCAATCATTTCGTCTTGCTTTCAGTGAAAACTCGCATGTGTTGAGACCCTGTAGCGAACAGAAAGGGGGCAAAAAGGTGACTTACTATGGTGAAGTTCATGACTTTGAGGATCCAGATAGTTAGCGCCAAGTTGATCAGGATCAGGATCATCAGCAGCAAGACGAAGAAGTAAAGGCAGCGTTTCCTCCAGCCGTATATTCCCACTTTGTACACTTGTGGTTTCTCTGAACTCTGGACATTGTTCCTATGAGTGCACTGTTCTTGGGTCATCTGAGAGGAGACAAAGAGAAAAAAGATATAAGAAGGAAGCAATTATCATACAGTGTATTCACATTTACAGACAATAAAAGGCGGACTCTTGCCATCACTCAATCCGTGTCTTTCAGCCTGACTATGCTAATAATACACAGCTCTTATTGGGCACTTGTGCACTGCTTGTGTATTTGTTCCCTCTAGGATCCAACACAAGGGTTACTGTTTGATGTGTGGTGTTGCTGAGAGTGCTACAGGAGCATGGCATTAAAGCTGTGTTAAAAGGACATGGCTGGTGGTTTTCTATATTTTCTTATTTCACGTGCAGAGCCGAAACAAACCAAAAGTGAACTGATCAGTGTTTCTAAAACTGTATACCTCTGTTATTGTCTAAAAATGATTAAAAGCATTTACGGGGCTTCACTAGCTTGTTGTGCTACACATCACAACCATTGTAAATTTCTCAAAGAACTTTAGTATAGCAACCCCTAACCCCTAAAGAAGCCTTACAAAGAACTACTCTCCAGAGACTGAAAATGTGATCGCTGTTATTAGACTTTGGAACCATTTCCAAACAAACTAACATGCCTAAACTCTTTGTAATGAAGGAACATGTCACCCAGTGCAGTGGTGACACCCATTGACATGCTTTTAATAGGTCTACGGCACAGAAGACTAAGATGTATCAGGCTTTGGATACACAAACAAATCTGATTAGTAGATTAAATCATTTTTTGGTTTGGCTCTTCACATGACATATTTTCTGTTCTGGCTGTTATATATACATTTAACCACCATTTGCACCCATTGAGCTTCCATGATGGAGCCCGCCATGGCTACCCGGAGATTTATGATGCAGCTGCGGAGCCTCCATTGAAAAAAAAAAAAATGGCTTTCAGATAAGAGATGGGCCACATGTGATCATTAGCACAAAAACATGCCATAAACATTCCCCTCACATACCACACTTCAATACTGTCTGTTGAGCCATTGACCAGCCACTCAGTTTTGGCACAATAAAAGACAGTTTAGTTAGCAATCGCTTTGATTGATTCCCCCATAAGTGGTCTATAACTCCATTATACCCACTCTAGCCCCATGTGCTGATAGTAGCAATTAATGATGATTCTAATTGTCTGCCTGTGAAGACGAGGAGGCATTGTTCACTTCAAGCGCCATAATAATGGCGTAATAACTCTGTGGAAAAATACAATTTACTGTCTGCCGTGCTTTGGAGCGCGCGCCTCAGACCACCAAAGCCAATCGTTTTTGACAACCGCACACATTACCTGCTAACTGAAACAAATGGCACAAGACAGGGCTGCGGTGAGAAAGTGCATAGAAAGCTGCAGAGGAGACTCCAAAGCACCAGTCAGCAAAATAAAAAAGGAAATCTCATTGTGTACAGTCGGATTTTTTTTGTTCGATGGAAGATGCAGAGAAATGAAGAGACGTGTCTTTGTGATGTCTCAGCTGATAGGAAATCAGTGCTCGGCGAGTAAACAAAGCAACCAACCAACTACCGTCCAAATTCAGATTGTTCTCACCAACCTCAAACTTAGCATAAATATAAATTTAAACCAGACAAAACTGTACAGCTCACCGGTTTCTCCTTGAGGCTACAATGTCCATTAAACCTTCGACCAAAACAAAGACAAGGTGATGACTTTGCTTTTGTTAGAGCCTTATAACTATAGAAGACATCCACTTGGTTTAGATAATTTGGATAACTGAAGCTTCAGATAGTCTTCACATACATTTTAAATATATTTTTGCCCAAAGCGATCCCCATAACTTACATTGAAAGGGGATCTTTTTAGACCAGTATTTGCAGGAGGAATGATTACAGCACACAAAACCTCATATAGGTAGCTGACTGTTGTTTTAAGACTGACTGTCAGACTCAACTGCGTTTGGTTTTCACTCCTTTATTCAGTCTGACATGGCTTTTCTGTGGGAACGTGTTGTTGTCTTGCACTGACCAATCAGTAGCGACTGACATCCGTCCTATAGTTGTCAGTCTACGTGAACCTGGTAGGACTGGTAAGTATTTGTAATGTTAATCAAGAGAAACATAAAGCTGTGTCTACTCTCAATCATGTCTACAAAGTTCTATTTTATCAACCAAGAAAACAACTGTAAAGGTGTATTATGACTAATTTAAAAAATGGGCTTTGATCCAGAGATCTGGAAGCATATGGAGATCCAGTCCGAGGTGTCCGGACATCACAAACTGGATAACAGGGATGAAATATCCAACAGATTCTGGACAAAGTTCAATACGTCTTTTCCGTAATCCTTTTTCCCCAAAGTGTTTGAGGATTGAACTCACAGTTTAACAGCAGCACCTGATTGCTCAAGCTGTGTGTTTTGTTCAGACGTGTATTCAAATACAAACAGGACAGCTATCTGAGCCAGAAAAAAAAAAAAAAACTCAGGCTGTTTGATCAGCTCTCGGGTAAAATCCTTGTGGAAAGCTGCAGCCTGTGAGTGGGGATTAATAACGTGCCTGCATCGCACTCACTTTCTTTTCTCTTTCCAAGCGACTGCCACGGCGGAGACCGTCCAAATATGTCTGTGAAGACTCTCAGTCATCAAGGTCATGATTATCCATGGAGGGGCTGAATCTAGGGCAACTGGACTTGGTTTTATATACTTGTTTCTCATCTAAAAAGGCTTCTTCAGCTCTAACCACACATCGTCCACATCCAAATGGACATCCAAAGGTGATGTCACTCCTCTAAACAGACTACTCTGACATTTGTTTACACAAAGAAGCTCGATTATGAAACAGATTTCCTCTCTCTCAGTTTTTGAGACGGTAATAAGGTTACTGCGCAATAAATGTCATTTTAAAAAAAAAGCCCTTAAGAAGTCTATTTTACAAAAGTAAAGTGGATAAGAAAATGTCCTTGATGACAGAAAAAGAACACACCTAAAAAAACACACACACACACACACACACTGGATGCTGCAGAAGCTGCCAAGCATCTCCAGGTGTTGCAGAGACGAAAGCATCAGCAGCTTGGCAGGAGAGCAACACTCACGGTGACAACAACATCAGTGTCACCTGCTTACAAGTCAGATGCAGAAGTGTGTGTGTGTGTGTGTGTGTGCTCAGCCATTCATGTGTAAATGTGTTACTTTTCAGGTAAGCCTATAGACAAAGTTTATTTTTTCCTTTTTGCTGAAGAAGCAGTTTGGCAATACTTTGAGTTTAAGCCATGAAGAAGTCTTTCGTGCATGCGTGAAGGCTACCGAGATGCAGTTAAATCCATGAACAGCGGAGGCAGTCACACAAAAGTCACACGTTAAAAATTATCCGAGAAATCAGCGCAGGACTTCCTTTCCCAAGAGTCCTCAGGCTGGGGGAAGAAAAAGAGGAATAAAATTGCCTCATCATCGCTCGGTTTGAGTCCTTTTAAATAAAAAGGAGCTGGTGAAGACCTGAGGCGAGGCTCTTAATGGTACAAACTTTCGGATGAATTATCATCTCCCAATGGACGTTGATGAGAGGCAGTGAAAACTAATTCCCATCCTTAGGGAATACAGGATAAAAAATTTAAAAAAAAAACAAAGTTTTCTTAGTTGTGGAGAAATTATACATTGATGACTGTCGGACAGAGACTCAGAGTTCATGATTTAAAGTCTAACTGCCTTGTCGGTCTGTTTTATCTTTCACTGGTCAAAGAAAAGTTTACATATCGCTCGTGTGATTGTGAAGAGTTTGGTGATCTGCATCTTGACCAAACCATAACAAAAGGACAGATTGATATGAAAGGATACAATATTATAAGGAAGGACAAGAGCATAAGAGGAGGAGGAGGAGGAGGAGGAGGTGTTGCCCTGCATGTATACAACCAATCAAACACATCATACCTGGATAAAATATGTGAAATTGATCTTGCTCTGGATGAAAGGATGGAATTAGTTACGCTAATTATTGACTGGAAAAGTAGTTTAGTCAATATATGAAGTTGTAATCTATTTCAAATGGTACAAGTTAGCACAAAGAAGCACATTTGGGCATAAAACTGAAAGCATTATTTATCTCCAAGCTCCAAACAGATACTCAAATGATACATCTGCACTTTCATCTTACACAGATCATTATATTGTGTGCATTACTGAATACACCAAAGTGACTTCTTAGACGACTATAAGACGACGTTTTGAACATTTTAAATTGGAAGATTACCCTGTGGGACCTGACTGTGTACATGAGGATGATTTAGATTGTGCTGTTGATTGTTTAACAGATGTCGTTGACAATTAAAGCCATAAGATCCCCCCCTGGATCGACCAACAATTAAGAGATGCAATATCTCAGAGGGGTGACAACTAGATAGCTTATGAGGTATGCAGAAAAAAAATGGTGAATGGTTTGCTTGGTAGGTGAGATGCAAATCCTGTTAGTGTGGAGGTTGATGGAAAGATTAGAACAAAACCAGTAAAAACCAGTAGATATTGCACAATTACTTTGCTATTTTGAATCCAAGATAAATGATCTCAGTGCCAATATGAATAATAATGTCTCAAATGAATTACTGGTTGGTGAAATAGACAAAAAAAAAGATTATGGAAGAGGAAGTTTTGTAGTTTTGTATCAGATATATCTTTAGATGACATTGATTTCACTTCCTGATAATATTGCTATTATTATTACTAGCCATATCTCTATTATTATTATTATTATTGTTGTTGTTATTATGCTTCTTCCCGTTAAAGGGGAGTTTTTCTTTACCGCTTCCTCATGGGGGAATTGTTGGGTCTATGTGAAAAGTGCCCTGAGATAAATTTTCTTATGATTTGGTGCTACATAAATAAAATTGAAGTGAAATTGAATTGAAATCCCCAAGGTATGATCTCACTGACAACAAACTGCCACACATGTAAATTATTTCTTTGCAACAAGGAAATCGTCCCACAGAATGGAAACATGCAGAAAAATTTGCTCCATTTCTAAGGATGCTAAAACAGCTTTTACTGCACTTTAACAGTCACCCGGTTAACTTCCTGTCCTCCTTTAAGCAACATGTTGGAACGAGCAGGAAGTGATCACATTTGGAAATAGATGGAAACTAATAACTTTCTCAGAGAGGCAGCTCAGAGAGATAACAGGGAGACTGCAGATCACACTAAACAAGGCAGCAAGATTGGTCTTCAGGCATGGAGTGAGTGAACTACATATTATTATGGGATGGCCCATCCTATTGGACTAATTTCAAAAGTTAAAAAAGCTGGTTAGTATTAAAGAAAAAACGTTATTAGTAGGTGATGAACATCAAGTTAACATAAAAATAAGAGATAAAAATCACTACGTACTACTCAAAATAAAAACTGAAACAGGAAATCAGACTTTCAACCGTTAAATTATGGAAGTCGCTACGATAAAGAACCGGCAGAAGTTGGATTGTTGCAAGATTTTAAGACCCAAATGCAGTTATCATCACTCTATTGTACTGGATTGTCTGTACTGAACTGTGAATCATGCAAAGATATTCCAGTAGAGCCCCAGAATAAAAATACATATATAGATCTGGAAAAAACCCCTTTGTGCATGGGTGTCAATCAGAGACGTGTCATTTATATTTTTATCTTATGAACCTGCCTCCCCAGGAAGTTGGATCAATCAGTCTGCTTGTATGAGACGGACACGACATGCCGTTGAGATCTGTAGCCGATAACACTTATGACACCCTCTCTGCATTAACCTGCATGTCGTTGAGTTTAAATCTTACAATGACAGATGGTACAACATTATAACACAGCAATATACAGTAGACTTATTCTTCCAAGCAGAGCAACATGTCTGAAGGAGATCTTTAAAAGCATATAAAATAAATTCCTTGTCTCTGTCGTTCTTTAAAGTTGGGTGAAAATATGTTTTTTATGGACTGCAATGTTTGGTTTGAATGATTTGAGAATGAATCTTGTACAGACCCAGACAAACAAGACACAGGACTCATAAAAAATCTAAACACAATAACAACTCAATAATAGTTTTCAAGGTTTTATAAATGTGCTCATTGCTTGATTATTAAAACACACATATATCACACTGTGGCTCTACTCCCCAAATGTGCTGCAATATAACTCCTCTCTCTCTCTCTTTTGTACTTTCTACAGACTCTTGATCCATGCAAAACAAGTACTGATAGCTTTCCAATAAGCTCTTAGGCTACAGGCTGACTGAGAGAAGAAAACAGTGCTTGGTTACAAGCTAAATAATGGCCACTCTCATAAGAGTGGAGGTGTGTGTTAAGAAAGCAGAGTTGAAGAGCCAGGGAGGAAGAAAATAAGTGGCAAATTGGAGGAAAATCAAATCATTGGCCTTTGAGTCTTTTTTTTTTTTTCCTCCCCTCCACTGCTGCTGTCCAACGCTGCCTCCCATTCGGCCAACTATTCATTCAGAGAGCCTGAAGAAAAGCCAGCGGTCCAAAAACAAAGTCTGTCTCTGATTAGAGAGAGAAATGAGGTTTTACAAAATGTTATTGGTTATTCCTGCTGCCAAATAGCCAGGCAGCTCCTCATTAGGACTTTTATAGACAACATGTGGATCGGTACCAGGACCCGACGGCTGCTGCCAATGGATGCGCCATTGCTAAGGGGGGCTCGCGCGCCTCCAAATGTATGAATACACAAAATGGCTGAGAGCCAGTAGCGGTTTATTGGCCGTTGCAAGTTGTGGGTAAAGTGGAGAAATGTGATTGGCTTACTAAAAAGCATTTCTTTAGATGATTTTAATGTTTATTTGAACATTTTTCTTAACATGTTGGGTTTTCTGTAAGGTTTTGTGCACCCTGACTCCTCACCTGTTAACCAAGACCGAAGCTGATGTCTTAAATTGCTCCTCCGTTGTTATTAACGGTCCTGTTCCTTCGGCCGGAGAGTCCCTGGAGCAATCATTTTTTTATTGTATGGTTGAAGCACCAGAACCTCACTTCAAGTTTTATTTTCCTTTTTTTATAACCCTCAACAACAATAACAATAACAACAATAACAGAGAGTAGCACTGATGTAGTTCACACTAGCGGAGGAGACGAGGAGCAGAAACCAACCACATGCTGTTTATCTTAAGATCAGCCCATTCAGAGGAGGCATAGCAAATAAAGCACAGAAATTATTAAATATGCATGTGAATGTTTTAATGCTTGCATGTGTGCCTTTTACTTCTCACAGTTTACTAAGAGTTATATATATAAGTCTCTAACTTAAGAGGAAAAGGCAGATGAGAGCTGAAAGAGACTACCTTTTTATTTTTCTGTGTTACATGTAGGTTTCTGTTATCTCTGCTCTACATTTGTGAGATCTTGAATCTTATTTTTTGTGGTTCTGTTTGTCCTTCCTATACAAAAACAACATTGTATGCATTGAGTTTATCTCCGAGGCCTGGAAACATGGTGGAAACATCACTAAAAAGAAGTCAGATGCGGCGATAATAAACAAAGCAGTCAGACAATCAGACAAGTTGTGAACAATTCCTCAAGTTTATATTGAAGAGTAAGTGAAGGGGAACAGTACAATTGTTACCCAAACTGTCCTTGCAGTACCTGACATTTCAGGTGTGACCACTTCCTGTTTTATCTTCCTCAGTCTCAGATCTTTGCAATTAATTTTGACGAGTACAATGTTATTATTAATCCTTCATTGTCCCCTGCACCGGCGTCTGAGATAAACTCTTGTATATTTATTGTACTTTGAGAACAAAGCGATTTTTTGACCCTTATTTTGAAGTGCACCAGCAAGCTCTGCCTTTTGGTCCCACTTTGTTGCCCCTCATTAACACCAAAGAGCACACACACAGCGCTCTGTTTTCACACGCCCGCCGCTGCTTACCGGCCCGTTTACAGATGAGACGAGTGCAGTTAATACTTTACAGATACCGCAAAAAAGGTCAAAGAAATCACAGTAAACAGTTTAATGAGAGAGTTTTTACCTGCTCGGGATCTGACAACGCTGCTTTTCAGTGACTAAACAGAAAAAAAATAAAAGAGAAAAGAAAAAGAACTGATTTCACCGGCTAATTCTGCCGTACAGGCGTGAAGCTGAGGGCCCGGGGGCCAAGCTTGACTGGAAGGCATAATGAATACTTAAACAGCCGAGTAACTTGGGCTCTTTATGTTTCTTTTTTCCAATCTAGTGCAAATGTAGAAATGGTTTTTGTTTCCTCTCTGTTTTTATAAGTGGCTTTGGCAACTGTCGAGCGCTTGATTAGGATAATTTGGCAAAGCCATGTGCTTGACTGCTTGTACGCCCTGTGTGACAGATGCGATACTGAAGTGTAGATTTACAATCAAAAGGGAAGAACCACATCTAGTATGACAAAAGAAAAGCTGTTTTGTTACACGATTTGCAGAGGGGGGGGCACGATTGAAGGAGCCTGGAGGTTAAAGCAGCCTTTTTCAGTTTGAGTACCACTTTTATTTTATCAGGCAGGGAATGGTGGATTCTCTCTAAGAGTCCCGTTAATTTCAACTTTCTTTTGTAGATATGGGTCACAGTAACTGAGAACCTGATCAGGAATAATACCTAATACCTGAGTGGATCCAAGCTGACTCTATATACTCCTGAAAGCTGTTTTGTGAAGCCAAAAAAATGACATGTATCGCTGCTCTTTAGGAAGGAGTCGCCGTTCCCAGACAAGATCTCCTTTTTCAGTCATTAAGCAGTTATCATATATGGACATATGACTCACGGTTGATGCCAAAATCAACCAAAAAAAACAGACAAGACAAAACTTGCTAAACCTTTTCTTCTTGGTAACAATGCAATAGAAATGAACAGGTTGTCTTTTGTGATGCTTACAGCAGTAAACAATGACATTTGGAAACACAGTGACTGATCTGTCTCTTCTTGAAACATGGACACGTTATACTCTGGATAATCAGTTTTCATTTGGAACTGTATTCAACCAGATATATGTATTGTTTACTTCTGATGGTGAGGTTTGAAGTTTATCCTTACACAATTCTTCTTCTTCTCCTGTGAAATATCTCAACACCTACTGCTGTCACGCCGTGGTGAAGTTTAGTTGGGGTTTTTTTGTCCTGTCTCCATGTTTTGTCTCGTCACTTCCTGTTTTATTTTGAAAATTATTCCTCCTTGTTTCTGGTCACTTTGCCCTTCCTCATGTGTCTGTCTGATTACCCCAAGTGTTTCCACCTGTTCCCTCGTCAGTTCTGTCTGTGTATTTAATCCCAAATTTTCAGTTCTGTCCTTGTCGGTTCATTCTGTCAGGGATTGGCGCAGAAGCAGGACCCAGGCGCAGAGGTATCGTGACAGAAGTCCTTTATTTTGAATCGCAAAAACAAAGGCAAGACTATGACTGAACCAAAAACCAAAAATGATTAAATACACAGGCAGAACTGACGAGGGAATGGGGAACAGGTGGAAACACTCAGGGTAATCAGACAGACACTTGAGGAAGGGCAAGTAAGCAGAGACGAGGAGGAATAATTTTCAAAATAAAACAGGAAGTGACGAGACAAAACATGGAGACAGGATAAAAACCCAACCAAACTGGATGAATTCATGGTTCCAATGTATCCTACTTACTTTGGAGATGCGTGCCAACATGTTAAAATCCATTTTATTCTTCTTTATTATATTGTGGTAGAGCCAGACGTCTAAGCAGTGGCATGACCAGATACTGCAAGATTGAAGGTTGAATGTTTTTTTTTGTGTGTATGTTTTCACTCTTATAAATGTATGACTGTGTGATTGCACATGTGCGAGGCCTCGTACGCAGACATGCACCTCAAATTTGGGCGTATATCAGTGATTTAACTCCAAGTCTTAAAAGTCACACTTAACGACGGTGTCTGCTCCGTTCAAGCCGCACACAGAACAGATTCTCATCACAGATTTACCATTCCTTCTGCTAAACCTGTGAACCCCGAGGCAATACTTCACAAGTATAATTAACTTAATCTTTAATGTCACCAAAGCTGTCAGGCTCTCTCTGTTAGCATGTCCTTTTTTTTATCTACTAAATGTTTAATCATAGGCTGGATTCAAAAGCGTATAGAACCAGAGAGGACTTCATCACAGCAAAGCAGCAGCAGGAAAAAAAAAAAAAAACCTTAAGAGATTACTTTCAGCTGGAGACAGAAGTGTCAGCAGAGGGAAGGTAGAGTCTGAGAGAGAAGTGGAAGTTACACTGCCACAGCTCCAGAGTCTGGATCGGCACCCTGCGGTGATTAAGATATGTTGGGCTTCAACCAGACAGAGCAGAAAACCCTCCAAAGCTCTTGCAAACAGGGCAGGGATGTGTAAAAGAAGAAGAAGAGAGTTTAAGGGGGGAAAAGGAGGGTGGAGCAGTAGGAGGAGGAGAAAAAGGAAGTGTTGGCTCGATACCCATGTCCGCACTCGTAGACTCCCTCGACTCCCGTAGACTCCGAGGCGCGTCCCCGCTAAGTCGACGAGGGTTTATAGGGCTGTCCTACTGTCAAGTTGTCGAGTGCACGAGGTAGCTCTCTTGAGGGACTCTTTGAGCTCTTTATGCACACTTTCTGTAAGTGACTTTGCCGGAGGGGATTACCCACAGTTCATAGCGTTAAATGTTAAATGTGATGTTAAATACGGGGTTACCAGGGGAACCCCGGAGGTGTTAAAAAAAAAAAGAAAAAAAACCCCATTATATAGCATTTCAAAGCATTTCAGCTTCTTACACTCAAGCACTTACTAGGTGACGTCAATGTCCAAGTATGCAAGCGAGTAGAGATAGAAAACTCATCTTTGAAGGAGAAAATTCAGTTTTATCTACGCCATGAAGGTCTTTACATCAACATCTCCTATCCTTAAACCCACAAAACAACCTTAAAAACATCGGAGGAGCAACAGAAGAGGGACAGACACGAGAAATTCAAGGTTCAAGTATCTGTGTGCAAAAACAAATCATTCGTTTGTTATTTTTGCTCAAATAAAACCGAGAATAAAAGACTGGACAAGATTTCTGAAGCAATTGTTTTGTTTTTGCAACTCGAATTATCTATCTGTGCAGCTTACAGCTCATCCAAAACTCCTCCTGCAAGAAGTTTAACTGGTTCAAAGATTTAAAAGTTCTACTACTGATTACTTTGAAAGTCCACAGAGACCCTGACTTCCTTATCTATGTCTTCTCCCACTCCCCGAGACCCTCAGATGCCTCTCTTCTCATTGTACCAAGGTCCAGACTCACAGCTACAAACTCTCTTTCTTCTTTTTAAATCTTTTTTTTTTTAAAGAAAAATCCACTTTTTATTATTTATTTTCATTCAGTATTTTTTATTTTAAGTTTATTGTTAATACTTTATTATTTCTTACATGTAAATCGGATGTTTCAAGTCAAATCTGTTACCTCATCGTCGTTGTTGTTGTTGTTAAATAAAACTATAAGTTCTTATATGCAGCTGACAATAAACGTCACACATCTGTAAACTCCTCACGAGTTTCCTCTCCTTCACAGGTCAACGGAAAAAAAATCAGCTTCTGTAGTAAGAAAGGGATGAAAGGGAGAGAGGAAAAAGAAAAAAAAAAGTCCTAATATTTAGGTTTTGTGTGTGTGTGTGTGAGAGAGAGAGATGTAGAGTCCTCTTAGATCAGACCCAGCACAGTGACAGGTCAGCACTGTGCTGCTGCTGCTCGCCTTTATCCCAGGAGAGAGACAGTGATGCTAAATTGCCTGTCTCTTTTCCTTGCTCGCTCTCTCTCCCTCTCTCTCTCTCTCTGTGTGTGTCTTTATCTCCCTCCCTCTGTCCCCCCTCGCTGTGAGAGGCTAACATCTTAATCATAATTGTGTCATGAACCATAAACACTCATACGCTCGGCTGTGGAAGGAAGCAGCCTCGGGGGGGGGGGGGGGGAGTAATGGTGCTGAATAATAACAATAACTTTATTTGCAGAGCAACTTTTCACAGCTTATATGTATTTACATGCGATAAAGAACAATGAGAAGGTGCTTCATGTGGAATAGGAATTAGATTTTCATCTTTTCAAGGTCACAATAATTTTGTACTTTTCTTGGGACAAAAAGTGTGCGGCAGCCATTAAATGTAAATGGTGATTGAATTGATTTTGTGTTTAAAGTAATTGTTTATTCCGCTTATGATGATCTAGGTTATTGCTGAGAGTGAATGGTATTTTTGTTTTGTTTAGGATTTCTCTTATTTCCTGTGGACATGTCACCAGCGAGGGGCGTGTATGTGTTGTGCCGTGCGGCACGGAAAAACACCCTAAATGTTTGGTCAGAAGGCGGTGGTTTAAAAACAGTTTTTTGACCACGTTATGTATAGTTTTCGTTGTCACAAACATAATTTTCGTTTGCTTTTGGATGTAGTATTAATGAAGGAAACAATTTGGAAAGAATTTGAGTCATAAAATAAAAGTTATAATTTCTTAAAGTGTGGGAGCGAAATTTTGTAAGACGTGCGTAAAACACACCACCACCTGAACACCACGGCTTTTAACAAGAAAAGCAGACACAAAGTGATTAAACTTTTGAATGAAAGATCGAACTACAGTCCCTTTATAGACTCATTTAGTACACAAGACCTGGTGTTAATGGTGCTGATACTGTCAAGTCTCTTAAGCTGGTTTAATTAGGTCTAAAGGTAAAACATGTACGGCTGGTTTCAGACTTACTTTAGTGAAGAATTTCTGCATTTTATTTTTTGTCTTCGAGATAAAACAAAACAAAGAGATTGTTTTATTTCAAAAGATCTCAGGAGAGAGTGAGTCAGAGATAGAGAGAGAGAGAGAGAGAGCGTTGTGGACAGAAGAAGACGTGCCTGCTGAACTAATAGTTTCGCTTTTTTTTTTTTTTTTTTTTAAATCCATCCCCCGTGAGAAACTGTTGAGAGACGGAGTAGAAGTTCGGTTTGACTTTCTAGCTGTTGGACACGATAAGCGATGCAACGGTCCTCGGTGGTCCGTTTAAGAACACTTCAACATCTGAGAACTAATAGTTTGCTGACAAAAGACAAAAAAAAAAAAATCTCAGAGGGCTTCACAATCTGCACCAAATACGGCGTCGTCCTTAATTCAAATCACGGAAAAACTTCACAGAAGAAAACTTTAACAGGGAACAAAAGGAAGAAACGTCAGGAAGAAACAACACAGCGGGGATCTTTGCTGCAGGAGAGACACACATGCAGTACAGTAGATATTAAATGTACAGAGTAGTAAGAAGAAGAAGAAGAAGAAGAAGAAGAAGCTAAATCTGCAATACGGAGAAAATAAATGACAATGCAAAGTAAACAACTTAATATTAATTGTGCATTTACAGATTTTTGTCCACTTGACAACACATCATTGACGTATCATTAACTTTTAAGTTGATATGTCGCTTATTTCCACATCCACAAGAAACTCACTATGAAGTCCTGTGAAGCTGAGTGGAGCTGCAGAGTCGCTGATAACACTATAGAGGTTCATCACTATAAGCATGTCGTAGTTTCAAGCCTCAGCAAGTTGATTTTCAGATCCTACTGAACATATTGACTCTAATGACAATGATAAGGTCGGCCTGCTACAGACAGACAGACATATTCATATGTTTGCATTTGAGCATTTGAGTTTTCATGATGTTTTTTTTGCACTTAATTTGCATTTATAATATATAATCGAGTCTTAAACAATCTCATTATTTCTATTTCATTATTTCTTTAGTGACAGTTTGTGGGTTTTTTTTCACAGTTTATGTGACATTTAGGTGAGCACTTATTTTAAAATGAATGTGTTCGAGACGCAGCGTCCTCTGTCTCCTACAAATTAAGAGTATAGACTAATGTGTTCAGCCAAATATTTAATCGCTGCCTGTTCAGCGGCAACAAGTGAAGTGAAGAGTTTTTACCTCATGTAACACAAGTGGTAGGCAGGTAGCGTTAACTCTTTCGTTAACTTTTTCGTATTTTCTTAATCTGAATTGCTTTAGTTTTCGTCTTGTTTTATTTGACTAAATATAATATTTTAGACGGCTGTGTCCTTGCATGGAAGCCTCTGCCATCCAGTGTGTGAATGTGAGTGACTGGGTGAATATTTACATGCACTATAAAGACTAGAAAGGTGCAGCCTATTTATCGAAGCTAATTAGCGTAGCTTCGGGGAGCAGGACTACACCTCAACTCCGCTACATCCGGCAATCCTATAAATACCATCCGACCCTCTGCTCCCTCTCTGCACCCCTCCCCCCCACCTTTTTTCTCTATTCTTGCTCCTCTTCTCCTTCCTAGGGCCCTGATGAGGTCTCAAACTTATCTGTTGATGGTGTGGTCCATGCTAGTGAACATATAAACGGAGTCCTAACATTTCCATCTTGTTTTGTCGTAGTTTTTGACATCATTACATCAGTTTTTATTTACTTATCTTAATCATCAGTAATGGACTCTGACAGCAGGTATCAAAGCATCAGGCTTAAGTGTTGGCAGATTAAAGCAGACTCTTCTAGTGAGATGTAAAAGCTACGATATGACACTTTAACACGTCTACAACTACGTCCAAACAAAGTTGCAGGTTGAGTGAAAGTTGTGCTGTCAGTGTTTCCGTCCTGTTGGCATAAAGATAGAAGAACTCTTCCCAGCTAAGAGATGATTGGTTCAGTGCCTCTGCCTCAGTAATTTCTCAGTGTTTTCTTGGTATTACAGGGTATTGACGGCGATCCAGAAAATATCAGACAACCTTCTTCTGGCTTAGCTGCTCGTCCATTAGCGGGATCTCTCCGCCTATCGGACGAGTCTGTGGGGGGATTTTTTTTTTTTTTTTTTTTTGCTGCAGAGGAAGCTTGTGGATTTTTCTGTGTGGCTTAACCAGATGGCACACACAACTTCTCTTTCCAAAACCACCAGTAAATAAATATTAATGTCGCAGCCAAAAGCGTTTTTCCTGGAAACAGATCTTTGGAAGCACGTCTGCGGTGTTTGCTGTGGGCTTCCACATTTTTCTTTTTGAAGTCAGCAGGGGTCTCTAGCAACCAAAAACAAACACTGTGGCTCTAAATCAGGGCTCATCCTTCAGTGAGGAACACATTTACTAATAGTGCTTTTCTGTCATTATTGGATTTTTAATCATTTTAATGATATAAGTGTGAAAAAAGAGCATAGCTACACTGTCAAGCAGCCCTTAAAATAACATATACAGTTATGACTGAATTTGCACAAGGCTTGATTACCAACTGGAGCAAATAATAAAGTTGTGTTTAATCAAATTACAACAGATAAACTGCAAAGTTTTAGGAGTGGTGGTTGGCCATTATCACGTACAGTAGACAGTAAAGGCTGGACATGCTTCTCCTGCACACATCAGCAAATATATACAGACTTCTTTTGCATACAGGGCCGCAGCAGTCGACGCCCACCTGACGTCTTTTATCCACATAACTACAATTCCAGCCTAAAAAGTAACTTTCAGACAGCGAGCTGCTGCTAGTGGGCGGCAGCAGATTGCAATTCAGCAGCTATGTCAGTCGGCTCCCACACTGCAGGTTGGTTGCTATCCACCTGCTCTAACCTCATCACACGGCCCAAAAGAGCACTAAGAACATAAACAAGTTTATTGGCCCCAGACCGGATAATCAAACGTATAGAAGCTGCTTGTGAAGAATATGTTTCAGGGAACTCGTACAAAGTCGAGAGATATTGTATGTATATAGTTTTGAGCCACCTGGTGGAATGATAATGTAACTGCATAATAGTGTCCCTCTCTGCGCACCGTACATGCCTCGGTAAAGAAAAATACTTTCATGATGGAGCTGTGCTGCAAACAATGTGTCTGTGTTTAATGATGTAAAATAGTCTTTGCAACAGTCAGTAGCATGCACTCCGACTATAAACACTAGTAGGATGTATTCAGAGAGTTACAGACGTTTTTAGGCAGGAATAGTAACTTTATTTGCGAGTGGTGTTTTGGTTAGCATGTCGAGCTAATGCTAGCTAGCTAGCCTCATACGTGATACAGACCTGGGTGCTTGCAGTTGCAGTTGCATGACAGGAGCTTTTTGCTAAGTGTATGTTCACACATTGTTGATAAAATGTTTGTTTTAGAGTTGTAAAACAACGTGTCACACCATTTATATTTTGTAATGTCTTTGGATAAAATGTGTTGTGTGAAATTTTATTGTTAAATTAAAAGAAAACCGCTCTCACTGCTTAGGTTCAATAGAAAACCATATATAAACGATCACATATTTTGCACTAATATGTATAGGAATAGAAGGCTGATTGCATTGTAATGTGAAAATTAATTATAGTAGTCTTATGTGGAAGTCAAAAAGAAAAATACTTTCATGGTGGAGACCTGGGTGCTTGCAGTTGCAGTTGCAGTTGCATGACACATTGTTGACGGTGATTTGTTGCTGATTTTTGTACCAGATTAAAGAGCCGGAGTGAGAGCGAGTCCTGTGTGGCCATACCATAGACATCTACTATAAGTCCACAGAAGAACACAACCCGTCACACTTACACAAAACTACCTTCCGGGGACTGAAGATGTAGTTTGGGAGCCGTCGCTAATGTGATCAAAACGGCAGTCCGACATGTTTTTAATAGTTTTTGCAGAGTAAATAGTTGAATGATTTCAGCCGCGCAGCCTAACTTCACATCCAAAATGTGTGGAAGATGTGAACAGCAGCATTGGCGGACCACTTGTGGAATCTTAAAAGGTTTCCTGCAATCAGTCGCCATGGTAACACAATGAGACTTGAATTATAACAGGCTGACACTTCTCAGTTTCATAAACCGAAGGCAGTCTGAGGAGGAACTTGCAAAGTATCAACTCATAACAACTTTCCCTTCGACTGCAGCATTTCATTCATTTTTCAAGAGTGCTCTCTCTTTTTTTTTTGAAGAGCGCTCTTATACCAAAGTACCTCAGAGTTACATCAGTCCTTCAGTATTTAGCACAAGTGGACAAAATTATAAAACCTGCTGACCCCGCAGTGCTGCGCAGGAAACAAGGAGAGATAGGATTCATCAGCATAAGACAGAGATTAAGGTGCTTTGTGGAGAGCAGCAAAAGAAATTAAAGCTTAAATATTAGACGGAGAACAATGAAAGGAATGATGAAATTACAGGTTTTGGATTTACAAGTTAACCACACAGGATTTAAAAGGTTAAATATCAGAAGTAAGCAGGAGTGGAATAGAAAGAAAACTCCTCCAGGATCTTAAGATGAAAGCGAGATACTGGAGTTTCACCTGCTTGTGTGGCCGCCTTCTGAAGTTTCGGTTTATTTTTTTCACTGTTACACGAAACCAGGTCGAAGGTTATGACACTTCTGACACAGGATTGGTAAGCAAGTGTGAGGATTTGTCTGCTTACTTTGAAGCTCTGCGGTGGAAAAAAAAAAAGTGCTTTGAAAAAATCCAGGTTGAGTGGGAGAGGATTTAGTCAATCTGAACCCCCAGAGACTGGAAACGTCTTGCCTGTTCTACTTCCTGTCATGTTTGTGTCTCCCACACAAGCACAGAAGATGTCTCTGTCTCTCTAGCTCATTTAATAAGAGCTAGTTTTAACCATTATTCAGCGATGACAAACAAGTTAAACGCTTCAACACGATCATCAAGACAGGCGCTATTGTAGACTAGATTAGCTAAAAGTGACATAGAGAGTGAGTGCAGCCAAAGTGTCGGTTATAAATAATCATTACACAATAAACTTTTTGTGCACACAGCTGGTACGGACTTGTAGGTCAAAGTTGAACCAGGAAACTGGCCTGCAAACGTCCAGGCACTTAAGAACAGAGCTGGGGGAGTGTGCAGGATTTAAAGATTACATGAAGCACTCTGACAAAGAGGGAACAGCATCTGTCCAACATCAAGTCCTGTCAGCGAAACACCCGGTGACGACAAATGTTTACATCGAGGTGTTAAAGCCGTCTTACTGAGCCACGTAAATCACAGAGGGAGCAGTCTCAATAAAACGTCAGACTTTGATACAGGACACAACTGTTCCTGACAACCAAGCCAGCGTTGGCTTCTTGGCTTCAACCCTTTAATCTATTCGTTCTCTGAAGGTCCCCCAACCTTAACGACACAATGATTTGAACCTAAACCACAATCTTTTCTTAAACCTTGGCAAGTTTTTGTGCTACACCATAAAAGTCTTTGTCCAGGTCATATTTATCTCTAGGCAACAATGACTCCAAAGGCAACTGGACTTAGATTTGGTCTTATGAGGACGTTTCGCCTCTTATCCAAGCGGCTCACTATCGCAGAGATAAAATACCTGGGTCTATCTCCACTGGGTTTTCAGACTGGTGAGGACTAGTCAGACCGATGAAGCCGCTTGGATAAGTTAAGTTGTTAAAACCAAAATTTCAAAAACAAAACCCTTTTTATGGTGTATCTCTAGGCAACAATGACTCCAAAGGCAACTGGACTTAGCTTTGGTCTTATGAAGACGTTTTGTTTCGCCTCTTATCTGAGCGGCTTCATCAGTTCGTAACGCATCGGTCTGACTAGTGGAGATAGACCCAGGTATTTATCTCTGCGAAAGTGACCGCCCAAACCACTGATGAAGCCACTTGGATAAGAGACGAAACGTCTTCATAAGACCAATCGAAGTCCAGTTGCCTTTGGAGTCATTGTTGCCTAGAGATACACCATAAAAGGGTTTTGGTTTTAACAAATAATGTCCTCCTGCTGATAGAGGTGTATGTCTTACTAGAGATCAGGTACAGATGATATATAATGCAGGACCTATTCTACATACCTGCTACAGGGATGCTAAGTATCAGACAGGCCATGCTATCAGTATATTTAGCTCCAGATTACATGTTTGTAACGTCTCATTTTCCTCGTCAGCGTATTTTTTAATGCGACATGAAGTTTCAATTCAAACCATTCATTTCCTCAACCTCCCTCGACTCACACGCTGACCGATGGCGGTTTTGCCTTCTCTTGTACTTCAAACATAAACATCCGTGGTATTTACTGCCACACGGCACTCATCCAGATCATCGTTATAGGTGCTCGGCTCCAGTTGTCCATCTCCTCTTGATGTCACGCTGAGCATTCATTGGTATGCGCCGCGCCGCGCTGTTTGGGAGTCTGAGACTATTTAGAACAACAATTTTTATGGTAAGTGCCAATCGGTCATGCTGTACTCTCCGAGGGATGTGACAGAGTTAAAAAAAAAAGTATACAGAGAGAGAGAGAGAGAGAGAGAGAAACAGAGACATGTGAGACAAAAGTGAAAGAGACAGGGAGAGATAAACTGTGAGAGGAAAAAGGGTGAGGCTGAAATACTTCATAGGAATGAAATAAAAAAGAAAAGAGCGGAAGGGAGATGAGAGTGCGAAGGAGCAAGGGAGAAAGAACCAAGAGACAAAATGAAAGAGACAAAGAGAGAGATATACAGATAGAGGCGGAGTAGAGAGAGAGGAAAGCGGTGAAACAAAGAACCTTGGAAGCTGAAGTTGAAAATAAAAGACAAGGACATGCTCGGATTATTTCAAGTTTATCTTAAAACATTATTACATATATATATATATATATATATATATATAACAGCATATAACAGCAAATCGCATTATGTTTTTCATAAACATAAGCAACATTTTAATTAACATTTGCAAAACATTGATTTCTTTCTCAACAGTATCCACTTGTGGCATTTAAAAGCATTATTAAAGGGGACATATTCTGCATATTTCCAGCTTCTATATTTACACTCTGGGGCTCTACTTGAATATGTTTGCATGATTTATAGTTTTATAAACTCATTATTTATCTTCTTCTTTAGCTTCCTGTCTCTTTAAGGCCCCGCCTCCTAACGAGCTCCCTCTGTTCTAATTGGCCAGCTTCAGGAAGCTTCCTCCTACATCGATTTCGCTTCTTTTTCTCCTTCTTTACTCCAAATATAAACTTCTCAAACACATCAGTACATGTTCAAGCCTGAATCTGATCGGAAATATGAGAGTGGACAATGCAAACAAGCCATGGAACAACCTTAGCAACAACCTTAGCAACAAAGACTACAGGATAGACAGCATTTGTCGGCATCACATCACAATCAGAAAGTGGAGGTAACTTTGCAAATGAAGCGTTCAGAGGAGGTTGATACTCTGGCTTTTGACTTTCAGGAAGCAATTTTACATATATTAACCTCAAGTTTTAGAGATTAAACCATGTTTAACATCATAACAGTATCCTTATAGTACAGGTCCTTCTCAAGGTTATATAAATATGAATCTATCCATTTGAAACCTGCAGGTGCTAACATATCAGAGGCTTCATAAACACTGAAAACATTGAAACTGACAGAAATACACTGAAAAATATGAATGTAAAAATTCCCCAATATCCTTAAATCACCTGTAAATCTGGACAAACTACTCCCCAAACCACATTTGTCTGCTCCTAATTGGTACTGCCAAAAAAAAACCCTTTCCAATTAGCGCAGTTGAAATCCCTCGTCATGCCAAAAACTGTGGCAGCTATCGGCCTCAAAGTCGTGTGAACAGCAAATTACTGTCAAAACATCTGAACTGTTTACTTCAGTTAATGATATCCCAAAAAAAGTTACTTCAGAAAAAGCTTCATATGATAGATGCCGACTTGTTGCCTGTCATATTTTGTCATCACTGTGCCGCCAGTCGCATCTCCACATCATGACATCAAGTCAAACACGTGTCTCCGATTACTTCTAACGGCAGTTCTGACGGTTATATCTGAATATGATTGGTTGCATTTTGTGTTATCTGATTGCTCTAAAGGAAACAGACTCAAAGAGCTTCTTCAGAGGGAGATAAAGCACTGTTTATTCTACAGTCTGCAGGAAGGAAGCAACACATCCTCATACCAAAACAACAGAATAGCTCTATGTGTTTTCAGCGCCTTTTAGTGGATGGACGGGGACCAGAAGACCAACCAATAGGACTGTTTTACCATATGCAACGCTGTGGTTCAGGTCTGGTTAGGTTTAGACACAAGAACCACTTGGTTAGGGTTAGAGACGGGTCATGTTTGGACTCGCGGTGAAGCTCCCTCTTGTGGGGAGGTGAATAAAGGCCGCTGTTTGCCTTTTAGCCATTTAGCTACCCAGCTCCTACTGATAAGGAATTAATCTTATATTGACGTCATATGAACAGCATCATAGTTACAAAGGCCCGCTAGATGTCACAAATGCAAGGAAGGAAGACAGGAAGGGAGAGGTCACAGGAAGTGGATGCAAACCGGCTCTGATTATTTTTAACTCCAAGAGAGAGAGAGGGACACTCAGAGGATCAGCTGTGGCATGATCTAATGGTAACATAAAATAACATAACCATGAATTTAGATTAAAAAGGGGGAACGCAGACCCCAAAATTCACACTCAAGAGTTAAAAATTAATGAATTTTACAATCAAAGTACAAACTTGTTTCGAAGTGTTTGGCGTCATCTTTTAATTATAGGAAATGTTTAATATCTGAGAATGTAATTTCAAGTCTGCTGACCTATTGATTATTTTTGTTTGGCAGCGAGCTTTGGCATTTAGTTTGTTTATCATAAGTGAATAAAGACCAAAGCTTTACTTAAAAGATTAACACAAAGTGCCTTTCTGTAACAAAACAGTACAGATAACCTTTACGTTAGCAGAAGTTTTGGGGGTGGGTGATTTATTCTGATTGCATAAACTCAAATGTAAATGCATTTTTTCATAAATATGGATTTCTTGTTTTTGCAGGTCAAAAGATGACCAGATGTGCAGGTTAAAAAAAAAGGATAAAAGGTTGAAAAGTGGAATTTTCAGTCAATGCAAAGGTCATTTAATACCTTTTAAAACAACAGCTTGATGTCTAAAGCTTAAACTTTAAACATTACAATTAAAAGTGAAGTTTATTCAACAAGAGCAAATCTTTCTGCACTGATGTTTCAGTTACATAAAGCGTAGAAGAAACACTGATTAATAAATCAAGCCGCACAAACTTGGACCTGAACCCTCGCTGTATGTTCACACTGTGAGTGACACCATCAATTAGCAGATTGAAATTGGCAGAACAAGCCCCATTTCCGTCACGACACACACATTCATCTGCGTGGGCATCGGCAGCCAATCACATCCTTTCCAACCAAAGTTTCACTTCATCTCATGAACAACAGGTTTTTGTCTGATTGCAGACATTTGTAACGGTTTTGACAAACTGTAGCCTTCAATTATGAGGATTGGAGAGGCTGGCGGGGTTGATAGGGTTTTCAGGGGTATTTTGTTCTGTTAAATATGTGATTTTAATGATGCCAAATTTGCAGTTGCAATCACAGAACTCATACCTCGCACAATCAGCAAGAAAAAAAAAAAGCAATTTATCAGAAAACAAAGCCGATGGAGCCTCTTATATATGATTCATGGAAACGTACTCAACATCTGAATGATTGTTGGGAAAAATTAAACTTTAAGTTTCAAATGTTCTGTATTCATTTCTCTGTTTTATTCTATGCTTTACGTTTTTAAACCAGGAGCACTGATTGACCAGCGGAGTCTAATTATATCCGTCTCAGTTTGGCCGAGGTCTGAGGAAGCTGTAATGATGTGAAAAGACAGCAGGCTCTGCAGGCCGTGGTGGTAAATAGGAACTTTTCCCTCTTAATTGACCCAAATAAATACTTAGAAGACTGTAATAAATGGACCCCCAGGTGTCCAGTTGGTATTACAGATTCATTAAATGGTGAGGAGGAAAAAAAAAACAACACAAAGGGAACTGAGTAAAATCTGCGGTTCTTTCTCAATCACTCGGCTTTCAAGGGTTTTAGGTGCTATTTACCCCACGGCGAAATGGTCACAAACAACGGGGGCGGGGTCATCATTTCCATGGAAATGACTTTGCAGCGCGGTGCCAAGTGGATGTGGGAAGAGGTTGGCTCGGCTCAGCTCCATTCCTGCTCCAAAGTCTAATCCCCAAATTATCACTCACACAGCAAATCCCCCCCCCTCTCATCTCCTCTCCTACCTCACTTCTCTCCCTCTTTTCACCTTTTCTTCCTCTCAGACTCATCTGCCTCCTCTCGTTTTTTTTTTTTCTCGTTCCTCTCCAAGCCCCCCCACGGCTCTATCTATCCATCTGTCTGCAGGAGGGTGGAGACAATAACAGAAACACTGCATGCAAGAAGACTTTATCTGTAAAATAAATCCCCTGAAAAGACCACAGTTGTTTGATTGAATGCCGTTATGAATCCGATTTAAGCCGGTCACCTCAAATATGTGAGTCTTATAAAAGACTGCAATCATATCTAATGGGGGTGTCGGACGAATCTGGAAAATCGTGCAGATGTACAGCAAAGTTACAAAGCTCAGATGTCCCCTCGATCACGGTTAGACGTGGGTTGATTTTTGCATGAACGGTTGGTCCTCGACACGGGTTGCCATCAGGGATCTGATTGGTCGTATGACGTAAAAACACTCAACACCACCGCTGCTTCACAATCTCAGCCAAAAGCAGCTCTTCTTGATTGCATCTTTGATTCAAGCTAATTGTGGAGCATTACTTGCTGGGCGGACAGCGGGGTTGGACCCACGTCATTGCGTTGACCGGGATTCAACAGCCCTGATATAAATGGGTCCAACGTGGGTTGAACGCACGTCGCCGCCGCTAGTCTCGCGTCGTACACTCGTCTGCTGTCTGAAGGTGGTATATGAGAGGAACGCTAAAAGCATCTTGGTGGAGTTTCTTCGACCAGCATGTACACATCACAAGCATGGAGGTGACGTGAGTGCTAACGACTGATGGCGGTAATGTGTTTTAAAAGGTTCCAGTTCAAGAAGAAGAAGACAGAACATGGGTGTGAACATTTCAGGTTTATTTTTATGAAGTAGGAAATGATGTTTGTCGGACTGAAAAGCTGAATTCACCATCAAACATAAGATTAACCTTGTAAAACTGTCATGGCTACACAAATGCAACATTATCATCCCATTGGAGTTATTTTTGTTTGCACCTATAAGTCCAATAGCTCTGGTTTGCACTCCTGCATATATTTTTTTTTAATGAAACTGGTGCTGAAAGTCGGTGCTGTGCAGGTTCTACACAATGGATATATGTCTATTGTTAACTATAAACAGCTCTGTGCTGCTACTGAAAATACTGACACAGCAACATACAGTAAAAGTGTTTTTCCACTACAAGTAACATTACAATTATCATTTGATTCATTAGAGTTTTGACTGTGAAACAAAACAAACAAACTCTACAGGGTGCCTTTCAGGCTTTGATAATTTTTTTTTTTTTTTATCTGATGTCAACAAGCAGAGATGTTTGAGACGTTTTAATTCGTCCTCTGCTGTTCTCAGCAGCACAGAAATATAAAGGTCTGATGAGTCATTCTTCACAATTTTCCACACTTCGGGTGGTTTTATGGTCACAGAAAGCTCAAGTGTAAGTATAGTCCACAAGGCATGTTGCCAGGTGTTAAATATAGTGCTGTGGATGGGCAGCCATATTGCCTAAAAGCTGTTCTGGAGATGGACAGTGTCCTTGATCAGGGGATGTTTTATATTAAGAGGTACCTCTGGGGACAGGTCTGGTATGATTTGGCACAAACTGAAAACCAAGTAAGTTGAATCTATTCTATCGCCTTGTGACTGCAGGATGTCCTATATCTGCCGAACAGCCCTCGGAAAACTGCTGATTTTAAACATGAAACTGCTTCATTCACTGTTTTTTTTTTTTTTTAAATCACAGGGTCCGTTTGTTTTGGAGAGGAGGAGACAAACACCGAAGTAATCCTAACCGGGAGAAGCCGACTACAATGATGGCAATGGTGCTTGTTTAACAATGAGGACAACAACTCCCATGATCCCACGCTACTTCATGACATCATCAAATTCTGCCTTTTGTTATTGTCTTGATTGAGAGACCTCTAGCAGCAGCAGCAAGTTACTAGTTTAACCCCTCTAATGTGTTTAGAAAAGGGTTTTACACCTTTAGTGTCAGCGAGTTTGAATTCATTAACAAGCACTGAAAAATAAACTAATTATCACCCACAAACACGTTTTATCTGCTCAATGACTTCTTAATCAACCAGAACCATAATATATAAATTTGATATTTTATGTCTCTTAGACTACATTTAACCAGGATCATATTTGCTGTGTGTCACTCTACAACTAAATTCAAGTCAATGCACTTTCTCGACATGAAAGATAATTTTAATCTTATTACATAATATTATTAAGTAATTTATTATGATTACTATTGCTATACTGATACTATTATTTTTGTTTTGTTGTATTTTTTTGTTATTCATGATGGATTGACATCATTTAATATGTATTTCTCTGCATAAGCAACCCATAATTACAATCGGGTCAAATTTGACCCGTAACTTTTTTTTTTTAGGTATTAAAAAAATTGGAGAAAAAAAAGGTCAAAATGTGTTTTTATCATATTCTGTAGGCTGTGGTAGAGAAATGTAATGAAGCCTTGTTTTAATCAGAAAAAATTAGAAGTATGTTTCACACATCTAAACTTGAAAACGGGTCTAATTTGACCCGAACTCAATAGAAGGGTTAAAACTAGCCGGTAGTTACTATAAGACTTTACTAACAGGTTTAACTGTGTACTGGTGAGTTCTGGTCAGCATCTGTTTAAACGCTACAGTTATTGTGGGAAAAGCTTTTGTTGGCAAATCGAACATCTGGACTGCTGGTGAAAGTGAATGATGGGTTATTGACAGCTGTTCATAGTCTGTGCTGTTCACTGAGGCTTTTAAGGATGAAAACATTGTATTATTATTATTTTTTCTTTACCTATTTTGCTTTTATTTTTTGCTCCCTGGCATATTCCTGCTTCTACTCTACCTCCTGTCTGTGCGGTACATCAATACAAGGTGACACAGCTGGTGAAATTCACACGATTATAATGTGGAAAAAAACAGGAAGCAGAAGGTTTTTCTTAATAAAACTCTCAATTTTGCATGAAAGCAACATGTTTCTTTGACTGTGGCTGTATTTTCTCCTTCTTTTCCTGTAATCCCCCCCCTCCTTTTCTTTTCCTCTCCCTCTCTCTAACATTTAACAAGTTGCAGAAATAAAACGTTTTATAATAATAAGACTTGGAAGAATACTTTATAAACACTAATAACCCTAAACGACTGGTCTCTGCGCCCCTCCTGTTCAGCGGAGCGGTGAAAGCCTCATTGCCGAGCTGCTGGTGAGATGCTAAATGGATCAGATGAGAAAGAGGCTGATCTTTTCAAGCGTGGCTCTGATGTGCCAAACTGCTGCTGCAGAGATCTGTTGGAAAGCATAAAACCTCCAGACGCTCTCAGCAAACAGCAGACAAGCTCTCAGTGGCGGCTTGGAAACACACAACTTTTTTTTTTTTTGCAGTACTTATGGAGGAATGTGCTCACGTGAAGCTCAGTGGGTGGAAAACAACGGCAGGGTTACAGAGTCACAGACGAGCTTCAGACTCAAACCGATGTTAAAAAAAAAAGGAGCAACGGGTGAAAGTTTAAACGACGCCTGGAGTTGTCACAGCTGCATATTTTACAAAACTAAAAACATCAACATCAGCAATACACTTAAATCTAATTAATTTGAGGTTTATTACAAAAATATAAAAAAAAGAACATTTGTCAGGCTACTCTTAAATTTAACAAGGAGTCCAAAGCCATGCTAGCAGCTCCGTACTAGCGTGCTTTGAGTTAAACATCAGCATGCTAACATGTTCATAACAATGCCATCATGCTGATGTTTCACATTGTCAGCATCTTGGTTGAGCATGTGTAATGCATGCTCTCTGTTGGCGTTTTCCTCCCACTGTGTTTTGTTGTTCCTTTCCCTTTGCTAAAATGTCTTGTTCCCTCCTCCCCAGAACCTGATCAGCTGATTGAGAGCTTCAGGCTCCATGCCTACAAAGGAGCCTCCGACTCCCTGTGTCTAATTTTTACTCTTTATTTTGCAATAAATATTTATTTATTTATTTTGATATATATTGTTATATTTTATATTTGTGGTAGTGTCTGATATTTTAAGGCTTCATCTGAGACATTTGTGTTGAAGCCAGCAGTCCATCCCTAGAGCCATGGCTAACAAAGTACAACAATCTAACTGAAAATGTCAACAACACAAGTATCCAGGTAAAAATTGGACAGATGTACCGCAGTTTAATAGTTTAATAGTTAACAGTTCCAGTGTTTTTTGGCACACAATTATCAACTCATCTGAGCTTCTCTCACATTTTCTAAAACTTTTACCAAAAGAGTAAATCACACATATGACCGAGTACGCTAATCAGACTCTTCTTGCTGCAGCAGGAGGCACACGATCCAGGTGAGTGAGTGTAGATTCGGTAATAAGTAACAGGAGACACATGCAGGCAGACAAACATAAAGAGACGGAGACAGAGAGTCGGGCTTGAGGGGCTGGAAGGTCGGGGGGGGGGGGGATATTTGGAGCTCTGACTCTGTTCCTAATATAACTGTGTGCAGAGCGACAGCTGCTGTGTATCCTCGAGCAGGTGGGCTGTGTTACATGTCAGAGTCACAGTGGGAGTGAGAGGACTCAGGAGTTTCCCGGTGACAGAGGCTCCCTCAAACAAATGTAATCAATGTATAAACAAGTGCAGAGACTCAAAACGGCTGCAGGTTGTTGGTGTGACACAGCAGTTGCTGCTAATTTCTCTGATCTCCTTATGTCTTTCTTTGTTTCTCATTAGAGGATGTTACAATCTTATAATTTCATTCGGCATCAGAAACTGAGCTAGTGTTTTCTTTGGGTGGACAAGACGTTATATAAGTGCCGTTAAAGCATGAAGCTGGGACTCCTCACTGCTTTACCACGATTATGTATGTGATTAATATGAAACTTTAAAAAATTTGGGTTAGGGTTCGCAATAATTGAACAACCCATCATGAGCTGCCTCTCAGTTTGATGTCACAACTGGAACAAATGATGCTATCAGTAGCCTGATTCAGTCGAGGTCCACGTGGAGACCCGGAAACTTAATTTCACTTTCAAAATGACGAGCACAAACTTGTTCAGACGACCCATCTTGTTTTTAAGGGGTCATGAAAAACATAAAGTTAAGTAATAACATAGGAAATAATGATAATAAAATGGACTTTTAGTGAAAGTGCACAAAGTTTTAGAAGAACAGAACTCCTTTAAAGCCCATAAATTACAAATCCCACAAATGTTTACCAAGGCTTCTGTTCCCTTTAAAGAATACAAGGAATTTCCGGCAACTCTTTGAACACAGCGCACAAAGTATGACGTTTCGATTTGGAACTTTCTTTGTGGACCATCCTCGGTGAAAAGGGTAAATCTGTTGCATCTCAATTAAGTGTAATCAAGAGCAGCCAGACTTCTGTCTTGCCACGCTCACAAACGTCTGCACAAACACTCTATATAGAAAAAAAAGAGATAATGATAATGAGATAATGAGACCTTTTCAAATTCCGAGGCGGCAATTTGTAGTTTAAGAAGTCTTCTGGAAATGGCACCACTTGTTGGTTTTCACTTTAAAAAGCTATGACACACTGGTGGATGGAGATTGAGACTGCAGGAGTGGTTCCCTTTTAAACCTACAGGTGATACTGCAATTGTTCGACACTCCAAATATTGATTAGCTGATTACAGTGATTACAGTGCTGTAAATTTGGGACTTGAATGTTTTTTTTTCTTTCATGTCTCAAATTAGGCCAGTAGCACAGGAAGCCAAGTCGATTTTTGGCCCGACAGTCTGAGATCAACTGATGAAACATAAACCAGCAACAGCTAGACAGAGATGTCAAAAGTATTCACATTCATTACTTCAGTACAAGTATAGATACTAGGGTTTTAAAATACCTCTGTTGAAGTTGAAGTATCAACTCAAGCTTTTTAATCAAGTAGAAGTGGTTTCAAAACTACTTGAAGTATAAAAGTAAAAGTAATGTAAGGGGGGGAAAAATGCCAGTAAGGACAAAAGCTTAGGCCATGCCACATGGGCCTCTAGTGCACTATCCCACCCCTCCCAAAAAAACATTTTCAAAAGGCCGTAATGACTCGCTGCTGGTGCTCGGCTGAGACAAGACATTCTCTTCAGTGACTGACATCTTCACACCAGGTCTGCTATGTGTCCTGCTGGAGTGTGGCGTCATTTATAAATGTGCAGGTGCGATTGATCGCGTACAAACCAATAGGGTGTCAGAATGGTACATGTTTATTCTTCTCATCCAATCACAATCAAATTCACTCTATCCGGATGGCGCGATTTATCTGGATAGGTTTTTTTGTTGAGTAATGAGGCTATTTTTTTAAATGTAAGGAGTAGAAAGTACAGATAATTGCCTGAAAATGTAAGGAGTAGAAGTAGAAAGTCGTCTGAAAAATAATTACTCCAGTAAAGTATAGATAACCAAAATTTCTAGTATTTTACTTGACACCTCTGAAGCTAGACCTTGTGTAGCAATTTGCTAGCTGAAATAGAAATAAATCAATAAATAAAAACACTGAAAGGATTTATCTTTCATGTAAACAAAACAAAACACTATCAACAGCTTTGAAAGAAAAATGCCAAGTTATTTGAATTGTCAGCATTTTAAAGCGCAATTTTAAGTATTCTTTTACCAAACAAGCTTAAATTTAGATTATTTTATTTAGGAAACATTTGAGAAGTTTGGCTACTTTTGTTGAAAAAGAAAATATATATATATATTATGGAAAATCTTGTTTATACTCCAGACAAAAGTTTCTTTCTTTTTTCTTTTGGTATTGTGCTGAAATTCAGTTTCCCCAAGTTGGACTTGCACGACAAAACTTAAAACATAAAGCTGCACTTGAGACTTCCTCCTACAGACTAGAGACTCTACTTGAACTTGTCCCAATAGACTTAAAAAAACATGCTTTTCCCCTCTGAGCTACTGAGAGACTGAAGCTAAACAAAACCTCTTTTCCCCCCAAACACATACACGCCCCTCCACCACAACTGACCCAGCCACTGATCCCTCCCACCCAGAAAAGACCCAGAGTCAGTGTTGAGGCATGTGCCTCCCCCTCTCCAACACTGACAGTAGGCTGCAGTCTGTCCACACACAGCTTCTTGTTACTTATTTATAGCAACTTGTTCCCAAGAGGTACAAAGTAATTGAAACCAAATGTGTTGCCGGGACTGATATAGGGAAGTGGGCCGGTCAGCCCACCCACCCACCACCCTGTTTCTCTGTCTCTATACACAAAGATTGTATAAAAAGGGGTGTGATTTAGAGCAAACAGCCTTGGAAATCACTTCTTTTTTTTTTTGCAATTTCATTTCTGAAGGGAAAGAAAAGAAAGTTTCCAAGCTTCATTCCTTTTCAACCTCTCGCTTCAAAAAAAAAAAATTAATTTAACTGCTTCAGTCTCAGGGGGCCTCTGCGTTTTATAAAGTGGTTATAATGTTTTCTTTTCCCGAGCTGGCAAGCACAAAGTGAGGAAAAAAGAAAACCCAAGAACATTTTCTGCCAGGAGAATCAAGCAAACTGCAAACTAAAAAGGAACAAAGGGCTGCTTTAATTTAGTTCAGCTTTTTAGAGGAATAAGGTAGCAGCGCTCAAAGCTCGGCCCACCTCCCCGCCCACCACAGCCACACCGACAACTACACTTGATTAGCAATCCAAACAAGAAACCAAACTTACCATGACTCTTTCTTTTCTTTCTCTTTTCCTCTTTGTTTTCTCTTTATTCCTTCTCTTTACTTCCCCTCTCTCCCTCCCTTTAGGGCTCCCAGTGAGATTTGCTCAAAGCCGAGGTGTGTCAGGCAGATAAAAATGGGACTGAGTTGCGTTGAGTTGAGATTGAGAGGAAACAGCATGAGGCCTTCACTGACCAACTCAAAGTAGGCAGTTACCTCTCTCTTTCTCTCGTCTCTCTCTCCCTGCTGCCTTGCTCTCTTGTCAGCTTTTCCAATAACAAACTGCTCCCTGGCTGGTCTGGCCGAGTCCCTAAGCTGTGAGCTGTTTCCTGGACGTTTCGTGGACTGCTGTGACCCGTCTGTCTCCCTCTTTTCTTTCCTTTTCTTTTCTTTTTTTTCCTGAAGGCTGCTGCTCTGCTGTGGAGCGTCTTGTTGCTCCGGCCCTCTGTCGCTCCGAGTTGCAGCCCTGCCTTCCTGCCAGATTTAGAAGCAGAGACACATGTGGGCTTGCGGTTTGAAGTTTAAAGAGGCGGGACTTGCCTGAGTGTGTTGTGTTGTCATGACGACCCCTCCTTCCCCAGCAGTTTGAGCCCTGCCCCTCCAGTGTTTTCATGAGCAAGTTCATGGAAGCTTGTAGATGGTATTTTTCATATATTATGAATATAACACACAATCATACAACAATACCTGTCTACTTTTTATGTGTGTATCAGATGCTAGGCTCCTTCATCACTGCTGTAATTAAGCTCTGGTTAGGTTTAGGGAAAGGTCATGGTTTGGGTTAAATCACTTTGTTAAGGTTAGAGAAACATGCATGTGTGGATTAAAGTTCCTACTTCCTAAGTGAGGCGACCTTCGTTGTCATGGCTACGACGCTAACCACAGGGTCAAGGTTAGTTGTAGTAAAAAACTGTCCCGACTCTCAGTTAGAGACAGGAAACAAACAAACAGCGGTTTCCTGTGACAAAGTCCTCCATTTTCCTCCTCAGAGGAAATCAGTCAGCAAAAGTTTAGACAGGCGTTCTCATTGAAGGGAATGGGAAGGCCTGTTCAAACTTTTTACTACTACTGTGTATATACACATCATATGAGCTGCACTGCTGCTGTGGGTGGTAATTACTATGGTCGCTAGACATCATCTGTCAATCAAACATAACTATGAGTTGTTTTTGAATAACTGACGTTACCATCTGTTGTGTCATTTTTGGTGGGAGGACAGTCTGTCATCACTATGGATGATTCATTCATGAATTTATTATTTCTTATCCTTTATTATTCCACATCCCAGTGGTAGGGGGTTGGGGGGTTTTCCTCCATAATGTGTATTTCTTGTTTTTATGACAAGTCAAAATGTCTGCTGTGAGAAGGGTGTTTAGCTTGAGTGCCAACATAAATAAATAAATAATAATGATATCTGAATGACACTCCCCCCAAAATAAGTCAATTTTGATAAAACAATGTATATTTTATAGTTATATCTATAGCTTTTGCATTCTTGTTTGACATTTTAACACCCTGCTTGTGTGTGATATAAATGGTGTATATATGTGTGTGTCATTACACTTCCATTAACATCTTTAGCCATTACACTGCCAGATGCTGTAGATAGTCATATGACAGTTTGGGAAACGTCTGTATTAAAAGTCATTTCAGAACAGACATAAGGGTCGTTTTGGACGGCACTGATAAACAATCTGCTGCCAAATAGCAGAGTAGTGACGGCTCAAATCTGCATTAAATCCAACTGAGGTCCAAATCTCAAGTCTACAGCTTTTTGTCAAGGCAGATTTGAGCCTTTTTTTTTTTTTTTTTACTGTCATCTCATGCCTCTGATGTGCAATTGTCACAGGCCATTAAAAACACAAAGTGTGAAATTAAATGTCATGCAGGCTCCCATTTCCTCAGCATGTGTGGACCTCTAAATACCGTTTATACAACTTTTTTTGAGATTAGTGAACCGACACCGTTGTTCACCTTTAAGGCCAAAACCCATGTAAGTGCAAGTAAATCAATTTATTCTTCTTTATCCTTTTAAAAACACACTTACTGTGCTACAGCTGGACTTGTTTTAGATCTTTGAAGATGTTTCTCCTCTCATCCAAAAGCTCCAGACTCAACACCTTGATATAAACCATGACCTGGGGGGAGAGGGGGATTAGCAGGCAGCTACTCATTTCTTCGTTTTCTATTTATCTGTTTAGCATCGCTAAGCTAGGCTAACCGACTGTTGCTAACTTTGGAGCTAACCTTCACTTTTCCAGTAGTTGGGGGAAACAACAGACGTGACTTTTCATGGTGTTGACAAGCTGCAGCGTTTATTAACTGACACACTGTAGTCTGTACTGTACATTTACTGCCAGACTGACAACTTACTGCTGCTGCTAGCCGTTTCCTCTGCTCCGTTAGCATTAACCGTTATTTCAGACGCTCCCTCTCTCTCTCGCTTCACCACTCACTGACGCTACCTGCAGTTTCCAGGGCAACGACACAGACGTTAACTCCCGTTTCGAGACAGCGCTGCTCAACGGCTCCCAAACGCTATTGATTTAAATTAGTCATATTACTTAAATTTATGGTTTATCACCCTCAGTGTAATCTGTCAAAATGACGGAGGGCCTTCAGATTTTGCCGTCATTGTTAAAAAAATTTCGTCAATGACGGAAAATATTCTGTTAATGTGACCTCTGTGTTATACTATTAATCTTCGGTTGAAACCATATTAGAGAGTTGTTGATTCAATTTTATGGTAATTTTGGAGGCTGTTATTGTGTTTTACTGAGAGCTTTTTCTCATATTTCATAACATTCATAACGGTAACTCTACCCTCATACTGTATATGAGTATTTATTCTATTTATTCATGTACTTTCTGTCATTGTTTGATGTTTTTGGCGGCAAAACATCACGCCGGCAGAAGCTTCAGTGAAACAAACTATATGTCAAAAGTGTGAGAGCATGTGTGGGTGCATGTGCGTGACAGCCCCGGCGTGCACGTGCGCTCACACATGAGCTCAGGAGAGGGAGAGAGAGAGAGAGAGAAAGACAGGGAGCGATTTAGAGAATGCAAATTCCTCTCCTCCACTTTAATGTTCTGTGGCCTGACAGCGAGGAAGGAAAAAGCCTCACAAAGCTTCTCCTACAAAGCTCCTTCTTTTCTCCCCTCTCCTCTCCTCTCCTCTCTTCCTCCCTCTCTCTTCACAGCCACACTGATCCCATTCTCTCTGCCTGCTTGTTTGTGGTGAGACTGATTTTGTAGGTTAGGGAAATACTTCATGCTTTGATGTTACATCCAGCAGTTTCACAGCGCTGTGCCTTTGATAAGTAAAAGCAAGGTGTTTTATTATTAAACGAGGTTAAAAATCCTTTTATATGGCCATAAAGCAGGTTAAGCTGCAGATATGTCCGCGCTCTAAATTCGCAGACATTTTTTTTTTTTTTTAAGCCTGGTAATTTCAAACAATTCCGATTCCCATGTTTTGTCTTTTCCCTTTAACTCCCACATAAGCCACGATGGAAATGCAGCCACTCTCTCACCAGCAGCGCAGCCTAGAAAAAAAAATAATAATAAAAAAAAAAGAAAAAAGAATAATAGCAATCATTGTCTAACAGGCGAGGCGAGTCCTGAATCTTAAGTGGGCAGTCGGGACAGAGGCAGCAGACACCGAGGGGACGTGGTAGTCGTTCCCCGGGCTGTGGCTGGAGCTCCACTTGATGATGTATTAATCGATAAATAAAAGGGGAAATCCCTAATAGGCTTCTAGTAAAGAGAGGAGGAACACAGCGAGGCTTCGTCTCATAATGAAGATGTAGTGTAGGCAAATACGCAGGGGAGGCGCGGCAGAAGATCTCACACACACACACACACACAGACAGATTTTTAAACGAGAGTTTAAACGAGGCGACGGAGGAGACGAGAGGAGAGATAGATTAGTTAAAGCAGAAGCGAGGTAGAGGACAACGTCAGTGGGTGGAGTTTAAATCTGACTTTTTTGTCAGATTTCAGGTAGACGGGCAAAGACGTGTAACATCTGGAATATAAAAAATCATTCTCATGCTAAAAACATTGCTAACTGGGCATCTGTATTCAGACAGTCAGCCTCGTTCCCTCCTCCAGATTTCCACGCCGCACGTTTCCCCCGGGTCACCGCAGTCAAAGTAAAACCTTTCTCCTTTGTACTTAGCGGCCCCCGTCGAGGCTGCAGCGGGCCAATGTTCTCTTTCTGCAAGTAATTAGTCCGATTGATTGTGTTCTGTTTACATGCTCCACTGTAAGACCACTGGAGAAGGATCTGACATGTGCAACACAACAAAACCAGCTCTCAACAACAGCTTGACTTCTTAAAAGATGCACATTAAAGCACTTGACAGGTTACTGGGAAGTCTAGTAGGGACGCAAGCGGACACAAATTCACTCAGGATCGGCATAAAGTGAGGCAAAATCTGTCTGAACACAACTTTAGACTAAACTGAACATGGCTAACACTGATAATAATATCATAATTAACCTATATTATATTATTAGGCCATGTGCATTAGCCTATACTGTAAATCGTGCTACTAAGTTACATAATTCAGGGATATTCCACTTGCAAGAACTAACATTTGGTAAAAACATCTGTAGTTCACATGTGTTTCGGTCAGTTACACGATGCCCCCCCTCCTTATTTATTCACTGAGATTAATAATATATATTGTCCTTGACAAGATAGCAGCATGACAAACACTGAGCTTACAAAACACACGACACAGTTACACAGGTTTCTCTCTGTATCCGTCAGATTGATAACAGTATCCGTCCAACCCTCGCCGCTTTGATTGCGCTTCAATCACAATCAAAGTCACTTAACTTCTGAGGCTCCACCTTTTTGATGTTCAATTCATCCAATTAGATTATTTCTGCCTCTGAGAAAAAGCCTGAATAACAAATAAAGCAATCTGTCTGTTTTCTCTTTTTCTGTTTTTTTTTTTTGCAGTGTCTGGATGAGAGAACAACCAACTCACAGTGTTTGTTATAGTGTGTGTGTGTGTTTGTGTGCTTTGATATGACGAGGAGTGTTGGACGACATGCCATTCTCTGTTTTTTGTTTGTCTGTCATCCATCACCTTTCGCTCCTCCGTCCGTCTGTCTGAGTCGTCCCCCTCCCCTCAGATACGTCCCTGTATGTCGTTCCCATAGCGATACATAATGAATGTTGTTGTGTTTTTGTGTCGAATCGCACCTAAGGCTGAAAAATCCCCAACCTGCCCCTCTCTCTCTCTCTCTCTCCGCCCGCCAGAGTGTCCGGATCATTCCAAGCCTGCTTCACTCTCTGTGTATGAAAACAGCCAATTAGGAGCCCAGACTGGCCTGGCAATGGGGGGGTTTTAGTGCCAGTCCAAATGCAGGGAACCTTGGTTGAATATGTATTGTGTCACAGATGTCATCATGAATAAATATGGCTATTTATTTCCAACTTCAACAGGATTCAGATCGCACACTCTCTTGTTTACTATGCTTTTCTACCTCTGTGAGCCTCTCCTCTGTTTTAAACCAACTCTAAGCAGTTCAGACAGTGTTGTGATAAAATAATGAATCTAAATTTGTAAAAAAAAACAACATGTTTTTCTCCTCAATGCCTTACTGTGATATCGAAAAGATCAGATGTTGCCAGATCACAAAGCAATACTATAAAAAAAAAAAGAAAAAAGAAGCAGAGCTGAAGAAGAGGTGATTATCATAATCAGATGTGAACGTTATGTGGAAATTGACTGAACATCCTAAACGTCTCTTGTGGGGCCTCTAGTTCACTGTTAAATCCTATTAGAGCATGAAGCCGAAGAGGTTGTTTATTCCAAAAGTAAATCCATATTTCCATTTGGGATGAAACTCATTACCTCATATTCCTTGCTCCCTATATTTCATGATTCCCGAACAAGTTTTTTTTTTTTTTTTTTTTTATAAATAAAGTTGGATCCAAGATGTGGAGAAAAACACTCCACTGCATCCACAACCATGAAATGATTTCAGTCAGCCAAACCGTGTGACAAATCCGAACCTTGTTTCTCTCCACAAGCAAACAAAATCAGGATCGGAGAGAAAGGTTTGTCGCTATACGAGGAGTGTGCTACCTCAAAAGTCGTGTAATCTAGATATAAAATAGGAATTTACACAAAAAAATATGTAAAATATAGACACCGTACAGGCTGGTGCTGGATGGAGGTGGGCTTTTTGAAATGCTACATGAAAAGCAGCAGCAGGGTTAACAGTAGTTTTGCAATAAAACAGCACAGTGTTGAAATATAAAAGGCTGCGTAGGTGCAGGTGCATTAAGTATTGTCTGAGTGTAGCGCTGTAAGTAATGATTATTTCCTATATTCATCTTTTATTGTGTCAAATGTTAGAAAATAGTGAAAAATGCTGTTGTAATTTCTGATCAACATCCAAAGATATTACTATATACTACTATATATTATTACCATGCATGATGAGGAGCTGCAACTAGCAAACTTTGGATGTTTTTTCTTTAAAAAAATGACTAAACCATTATTCACTTAACAAAATAGTTGCCCTTTCATTGACTGTCAGTTGACTAATCATTTGCAAAGTTATCATATTGGTACAGAAGACAGACTTCTTACTATTTTTCTCACCTGAGTCAATAGTTTGTGATTCCTTCTTGAAACACTTACACACGTCTCTATGTGGCAAATCTAGTAACAGGCTGCCTTTTGTGTTTTTAACTCAAGCGTCCATCATCAGACCGGTAGATACATTCAATAAATATACCGTATTTTCCGCACTATAGGGCGCACCGGATTATAAGGCGCATTAAAACAGTCAGATAAATCAGTCAAACTTTATTAAACGCGTTCGCAATAACTCTCAACATTGTTCAAACGTTAATGAGCATATTCACCTTAACTCCCAACCTTGTTCAGTAGTAACACGTAAAAAAAAAAACAGTCTGATACCACTAAATCAAACATTAGCCAGTGTTTCCTCTATAATAATACAGGCCAAAAACATTTTTTAATGTCAAAAATAACGCCAAATATCCATTCATTCTTAAATCAATAGTGTTTGTTAGCCGCTGAGCAGCCGTGTTTGTCTGTGTCGTTGCCATGGAAACTGCAGGTAGCGTAACTCCTTAGCGAGTGAGTGGTTAAGCAAGAGAGAGAGAGAGAGAGCGTCTGAAATAACGGTTAATGCTAACGGAGCAGAGGAAACGGTTAGCAGCAGCAGTAAGTTGTCAGTGTGTCAGTAAATGTACAGTACAGACTACAGTGTGTCAGTTAATAAACGCTGCAGCTTGTCAACACCATGAAAAGTCACGTCTGTTGTTTCCCCAACTGCTGGAAAAGTGAAGGTTAGCTCCAAAGTTAGCAGCAGTCGGTTAGCCTAGCTTAGCGATGCTAAACAGATAAATAGAAAACAGAGAAATGTGTAACTGCCTGCTAATCGCTTCGAGGTCATTGAGTACAACTAGAATTAATCCATATATAAAGCGCTCTGGATTATAAAGCGCACTGTCGTTTTATGAGAAAATTAAAGGCTTTTAAATGTGCCTTATAGTCCGGAAAATACGGCACCTAAAATATATACATTATATAGCTGTGGAAAAAGGTTTTGATTCTGAAGAGACTGATGCTGAGTAAAGGTATGAATGGAGACTTGTACCTTCGTATGTCACTGAATACTAATTTTATTTCCAAACTTCCTCAGTGCTGCTGACACAGCTCTAAAACTTCAGCACTTGAAGGAGCCGGTCAATTCAGCTATTTCATTTTCTTCTCAGAGCCTCGAGTTCATTTCCCAGTTAATTAGTCAATTTGAAAGTCACCTTGCCGGAAAACAGAGTCTTGATTGGCAAACTGTCACTAGTGGCCACAGCTCACCTGCAGCTAAGGTCAGTGGAAAAGTGAAGAAAATGCGGCGATGGTGTCGACGTTTTAAACAGATTTTATTATATTTTCTCTCTTGCGGTGATATTGATGTGATCATTTGTAGATATATTAATAGTATACACATTATATGTTCCTCTCCTCTCCTCTTTCTTCCGTCTTTTTCCACCAGATGAAGCAAAGCACATATACTTCCCACCCTTTCATTCTCTTCAACTTTCTCTCTCAGCACTAATGTGTTACACATACAGGCATTTATTATATGGCTTACAGTGGATTTTCGCTGTATCGCAGCTCGACAGAAACCACTCATCCGTCCTTGCAAAACGCTTCAATGTGCAACAAACCACCACACTGCGTTGCATTTTACACGACTGCATCAGTAAAGTTTCTCCACATGCATTTTTAATAAGTAACAATGGCCTTTCTGTTGGTTGTGCAATTTAAGCAGAATTGCTCAGTAAGTAATCATAATGAGGTTTATGCCTCGAACATCCCAGGAAGCAGTCGCACCCGTTCTAAACCGCGCTTTAAAGAACGGGGCCCTTTAATGTTTTGAGCCTTGGATGGAGTAACTTCATCATTAAGATATACAACAAGATATATTATGTGTTGTTGGGGGATTTCTAAACATGAAGCTAACTGGGGATCCATTTTAAAAGCAGGCTTTGGGGCTACACTCAGCTGCACCAAATGTGCATTTAACTTAAACACGGGATTGTTTCCCATTAAAGTCTCATTAGCAGCGAAAGCTATGATGAACGCAGAGACGTTTCACTGCCGCAGAATCAGAGAGGAAGTAATATCTTTGAGCTCGGAGACAGACAAAGAAAGCAACCCTCCACCACGACTGTTTCTAAAACTTTAGACTGAGACATTTTGGGTTACATTGTCTGGAACAGATATATAACTCCGTGTTCATTATTTTCAGCCTTCATTCCCTAGAAATGTGGATGAGGACACTTTCAGCAAAATATCACATCTATTTTGGTGTGTTGATACACATGAGGAAGGTTTATCTGACATAGAAGCACCTTATAGAGGTGGAGATTTAGAAAGGTTAGCACACACAGAGATGAAGACAGAACCAACAAAAAATCTATGTATTTAAGAGGACTTTTGTTATTAAATAAATAAAAGAATAAAATCAGTTCATGCTTGCCCTCTTATATCTGTAAAATTACTGATGGCAGCATTAATTTCTTTACTTTGTCTTGATGCGTTCAAGATAAACAGCATACTTAGCAAAATGCTACAAGCTATAAGCGCCATGTTTTTTTATTTATTTGCAAATGCAGTGTGTTGACAGATGTTCAGCTTTTAGCCAGATGACTCTACTGTGGCTCTGATCATCTTTTCTTTTCTAGTTGCTTGTTACCAGAACTTAGATTTGGGATTTCTGGACTTGTAGACTTTAGAAGTCTGACTTAAGTCATAAAAATAAACTCAAGACTCGACTATAAAGACTTGAAAGTAGAAACATTTAACCTGAAATCTGAGGGCATTTAGAGATTGAAATCATCTTTTTAAAGACCTGTGATTTGATCTTTCCCCTCAAGGATGTGACTGAAAGACTTGAATCAGTCCAAAAGACTTTGAAACAGCTCTGTTTGTTACCGCTGAGCTCACAGTTGAACCCTATTATAATTAAACAAAAGGTCAAAAATGTACTTTCCATATAAAACCTCACATAATGGGCTTGAACAGGCAGGCCCCCGGTGAACCGACTAAACTGTAAAGACAGATCTCGGCTCTCTCCTAAACTCAAATCTGAGAGTCTGGGGGAAGTTTTGACATGTGGGAGTCAAGAAAGGGAGTTTGGAATTAAAAGAGACAAGGTGCACATAGAGACAAGCCCAGCAGGTTAATGATCACTGCGCCGCCGCCGGGCTGCATCCATCTGGTTAGCTTGTAATGGAAGCTGTTCCTGCACAACTCAGAAGCTGCAGAGGAGGTAGGAGGTAATTTGGTGGCAGGGTGGCCAAGAGGTAGGAATCTGGTGGAGAATGCTGATGAAATGTGAGAGAGAGACGGTGTGAGGTACAGTGCGGGCGCTCGCTTCCAGTTAATTAAGATATGAACTACAGGTGACAGCGATGCTTACAAGGACCATGGCGTCTTCACTTCTTGGTGAGCACAGCATGACAGACAGCAGGGTTTTTTTACAGGCTGTCCTTATGGTTACCAAGGAATCCATGAAGTTTGATAGAATGATAGAAACACAAAGTTCAGCTTTTGTGATTTCACAGAACATCACAAAATAAATTGTCATTTAACGGCTGGTGTGACTCCCAACCAAAGGTATTTTTTTTTCCTCACTGGTTACTGGAAGGTGTGTGCATGTAGCGATACACGCAATGCTCCCAGTTCAACACTTAATACCTTTAAAAATAAAGGAACAATGTAATCCATCTGTCCTTTCAGTTTCACCGGCTTAAAATGCTCAAACTGGACTTTGCTGTCTGTAGGTTGTTTAAATGATCATTTCAACCACACTGCAAAAGATAAGTGGCGGAAAGTTTCCCATAGCGACATGTTTGCATGGTTCATGGTATTAGGGCGAAGTGAATGAGATTTCTGATTTAGAGAGACGTGCTGCGGGTTAAAGGTACTACTTCCTTGAAGTGAAGCAACCTTTGTTGTCATGGCTACAATGATAGTGATGGGGTTAAGGTCGGAGGACGACAGGAGTTACTGTATGTTATTTATAAAATGGTTGGAAATGTGTCTCTATATCATTAATGGTTGACAGATCTATACGTCATCTGAACTGCACCACTATATGTTGCACTAAATATATGCTGTTTGGGGGCAATTAACATCACGACCTATTGTGTTGTTTTTCTTAAGAGGTCAGTCTTAAGAATGACACTTAATATTACACACAGGTTCACACAGCGTCTTCTTCTTGTGTGAGAAAGTTCATTCTTCACCAGTATTTCTGTGTTAACAAGGAAAACGTGTCTCTGCAGGCAGACAAAGATAGTGACTAGCTGGTGAAGAAAGTGGAACATTTAGCAGCTAAAGAAGAAGAGTTGATTAAGATCAAGTCAGAGTTAATCAGAGAGGGAATATTAGACTTTTATCCGTCACATGGACACAGATTTTGCTCCGTGTCTGCTGGATGAGTAACATGTTCACCATATAAACTTTAATAATGTTATTTTTATAGCTTGTTTGTTTGAGAACAATTAAAGCTGCTGTAACTTAAGATGAACTTATTAGCCTGGAACAAAACTTAATGAAGTCACCGGCAAAAATTAAACAAACTAAACCGTAAATCTCCGTGAAGATTAAACTCTGTTTTTGTATTCTAAAGGAGATCGTAAACTTTCTTTAGGAGAAGTTGAAGCTGCTGCCAAGTGAATTTATACCCACGGTCTGTCTGGTTGTGTTTTATTCACTAAACTTTCTCTACCTCACACACACTATCCTCCTCTGGCCATTCCACCCTCATCGTTTGAACAGAGACAGAGGAGAAACATATTGCTCCTATTATACTCTGGCGTTTGGTTTTTCCATAGAAAGCAGTGATTGTGTTTCCGTTGGAGCGCAGTGATGTAGATGATGGCTTTGGCAGGCGGCAGACAGGCCTGCTCTGATGAGCTAACACTCCGCTGGAGGAGAATGGGACGGGGGAAAAATGCATGAAAAATGGTGCAGCGTTTAGTGTCGCTTGGCACCGCTGCCGTGGGTTCAATGAGTCAGAAACGAAGAGGCCGTCTTTGTGGGGTGTGACTGTCACTACTGGATGACGGATTGCGTCCTGGATCCACCGAGAGAAACGCAGAGGATGAGATAATGGTTATGAAATAAAAAAAGTCTCCCAAACTGTGAAAACAGACAAAAAACGGTGACATAAAGTGCCAGTTTAAGGTGAAATATTCAGCTGCACAACAAAAACTGAAAGCAGAAAATGTCATCCCCGAGCAGTACGTACACAGTTTTTTCCACCCTCGCATCCCTGAAGATATTATGTTTGAAAAGCTGTATTGATTTTTGAGCAAATGGCATTTTGGCATGAAACATCACCGCTTGGCGCATCAGGAAGCAAGCTGACAACCCGGCCTTAAGAAGTCAATAAACTGGTTTCCACATGGGGGCCAAAACAGTGCTCAGTAACTCTGATTGGGACATTACCTGACTGCTGTTAATTCCCTCGTCTCATTGTCTGGTCATCAAAGGGGATTTGCCAGTCGAGCTGAGCAGTACTTTCAAATCAAGAGGATTCGATCTTGTGAGTAGAGGCAGCTGTTTTAAAAGAGCTCCAAATATTAACCTCAGTCTGTTCTGCAGTGAGTTTTTACCACTCCTTTATATAAATGCTGCACAATAAGTACACAATAACCTGTGCAACTTCACTTAAGTTACAGTAATTCATCTTTTGACCACTAGGGGCAGAAGAAGTCCACAACAACCTGCAAATTACATGTATTTACCTACAGAATTACATTTTATTCCAGTGCTCAATCATACATCAGACTTTTCATTATTTCTTTCAAACTAATTTGAGCATTCATTCTTATACAACTAGACTGTCTGAACATCATCTTCTTTATTTGGCTACTTTTGAATTGTTTAAAATCTTAAACAAAAATCGATAACTTCCCAAGTTTGACAACTGGAATGAAAAATATTTGTTATATACTGTATATATTCATAATTTACATTTCTATAATGCTAAATACTTTATTAAACCTCATTATTATTATTTATTGTGATTCTGTTTATCTTGTCTTAAGTTTTTCACTGAATTCATGTACAGTTCAGTATATGTAGGTAAAAGTGTGTTTTTATATGACCTTGTGTACAAATCAAATATTGTTTTTTGAAATAAAATATATATATATATTTTATTAATTTGCAAACAGACACTCAAATAAATAAATAAATAAACAAATAAATAAAATATAGCCTTATGCAACTGTGACTAAAATGAATGAAAACCCAATATTTTCTGAATCTAGCTTCCTGCTGCTACCATACAGTGTAAATTTACAGTAAAACAAAAACAATGAACCACAAAGCTAGTCTCTGTGGGTTCATCAATGTAAGAAACCACTTTCCCATTACGTGTAATCATATGATCCATTGTTACCATAAACAAGGCTCTAAAAAAAGAGAATAAAAATCTTCAGGCTAACAGCAAAGTAATTAAGCAGTACAGTGTGAAACTCCTGCACTGGGCTTTTATTTGTACAGTAAAGCGTGTTGAGTTTGCCCTGCAGTGGGACAAGCTGGTGAAGTGGTTCATCTCCTCACTAGCACGCATTTCCAAGTCATTTTCCTCCCAGCACTCCCAGCCCTCACATGATCGTTGTAGCATCACAGGAACACTGCTGGTGACTTTTGAGCCGCTACTTCATATTAGCTGATCCCAATCTAGAAATTGAGGCCACCCTTGGCACACCTGGCAAGTTGGTGCATAAGTATAATAACTGGAAAGATATATTAACTTTGACTGGAGCTGTAAGATCTGTAAACCCTCCCGATTTAGTTCTTACTCATCTTGACTGGGTATATAAGGGTTAAAATCCTAATTTAAGAGAAAAAAGCAGGAGAAGAGGCTTCTATGGATCCAGAGCAAAATGCATATCAAGTGTGCTCCACCAAGGGCAACCAAGCATGGGAGCAGATACGAAGGGAACGGAGGAACCTTTCAATCTGAAAGCTCCTGTCAGACTAAACAAACAACCGTTGTCTGCAACAACCAGAATATCAAAAGGGACTCACTTTAAATGTAACGCCAACGTTGAAGAACTTAAAAAGGGTGGAAGGAGAAAAGGCATGGAGGTAGAGGACACTTTTGTCCTTTCTCATCATATTTCCCTCCTTTAGAAATACACTCTTCTTTTTTACTGTCTAGTGTTTTAGCAGAAAGTTGTGATGGGATACAGATGAAAAGCATTAGACACAACGTTTCAGTGTTTTTGTGGAGCAAATGGAACGAGACAACGAATTAGACACTGAATGCTTGCGATGACAAGGACAAGAACACATAAACTGCATGAAAAATCTGCCATTAGCCTCCTCAACTGTGCCGCTTCTCTTCCTGAACATTTCGCCTTCGGCTAGATTTTTTTTCCCACCTTGTTACAAAACACACTGTTCCACAACAGAGCCGTGCAGGACTGGACTGGCGCCAACAGTAAACAGCTGTTAAACAGTACGGGGAACATTTATTGTTCTTTCTGTTACATTTATTCTTTGCAGCAGCACACGTGGACATGAGGTTAATGGAAAAGGTCGGAGTGAAATGAGGACTGACATGACGTGTTTAACAAGCAAGGGATTGAACCTGAGAAGTTAACAGTTACATGAATGAGTGTCTAAATCAGAGCCAGGAAGTTGTCTATCAATTCTGCAAAGTGACAAAGATGTAGCTGTCAAAATAAAATGTAAATAGGGGCCAGTATTTGTATATGTATCTATATTTGTTGAGGCAGCAAAATTATTTCTATTTGTATTTTAACAAAGGTAAAAAAGACGCTTAAAAAAATTCCTGTTTTTGTTTTTATTATGCTTTTATTTTAGAAAATTAAAGTATAACAATAAGTGTTCATGAAGCATGTGTTAGTAGCTCAGCTTCATCTCTGGGAATACCCCCAACTCTGGGAGTGATATCCAAATTAGGAAATGTGCGTCATGCGGCAGGTGGATGTGACCCCTCTCATTATGACCTGCTGATAGATTTAAACAGCGTAGCAGAGGAGAGAGACTGAGATAGCGATGTAACCGACCCGTGTGCTGGTATTTGACGTGGTTTATTTTTCTTCCTGGAAACAAATAATTTAAGTAATTGAATGAAACAAATATTACGTTGGGTCAAGCCTGGGCCTTGAGGTCACAGAGTAAGCAACGTCAAGTCTTGTAGAGAGAAACTGCAGCTGTCTGTGGTGTTTTGAGTAAATCAGCAACGCCATGGTTACCAAAGTCGGAGAGGGCCTTCCTAGACAACACAGATAGGTGAATGCATAGATCCTACTGACACAATCAGACATTTAAACTAGAACGTGCTGACTGTGATCTGGACTAACACGGGTTAAATTCAGATCCTTGTTTAGAAACTGGCGAACCATTATTGTAGGCTGATCTGCTTTGGGGTTAAAGACCAGGAATCACACCTTTGCTTGTGTCCACTTTTCTCCACTGAGGTGCTGACCATCGTTCAAAATATCCACAGCAGTTTGGGGCATAAATCAGACTTGTTCTGTCATTGGCCTGGCATCGATGATGATTAAAAATATTGTGCACTGACGAGATAACACACACACATCCATAAAATCTGTGTTTAATCATCATGAACGATGAACTTTGGGTGATGTGAGGCGTCTCTATTTAGGCCACATCTGCGCTTTCAGAAAAGCCCAGTTTCCCAGTTGTAATTATGACTTGGAAGTTGTCATTAGTGGTGTTTACGAGTCAAAATCTCATAATTACAAGAGTCCGGTGACGTAAATGTGGCATTAAAAAAAGTTTTCTGTTAGTAATAGTAGCAGACACTTCCCTCTTAGACACTTTTGTTTCAGCTCCACAGGAAAATTACTTCCACTGAGTTAATCGTGTTTGCACTTATTGTTATTCTCTGTATTCTCTGGTTGTTTTTTTGTTTTTTGTGAAGATCTGGGGCCGCATTCATAACGTTTCCTGGTACAAAGAGTTGCTCCTAGTCATGAAAATTCTTACAATTGTGATGTTTTCTAAGAATTTTCCCTGACAGTTCAGACTAGATCCTGGTAAAGATAAAAGCTACTCATAAAGCATCTTAGGGCTTAAAAGAGCTCCTAGGGTAAAAAAAAAAACTGTTAGGAGTAAGGAGGAGGACTTTTAAGAGGCTTAAGAGTTTCTTAAGCAGAGGAGAAAATGGCCGAAAGACAAAGGAGAAATATTCCCCAAACACTGATCAATACAGATTTAGATTAGATAGATTTTCATATAACATTTGTGGTCACATCTCCCACCCAATGCTGAAACGCCGAAACACTATAACTCCAGAAATGAAAGTGATCACAACACTGGAAAAATTTGGAATTTGGAAGTTGTGATTGCAAAAAATTGTTGAAAGTTGAGGCATTTTTCCCTCGTTAATATCAAACTGATTAAGTAAAAATGACCAGCATGGTAAATAAACAAATAAACAACAAGAAAAATAAATATCAGGATGTGAAGAGGACACTGCACAAGTAGGCCTGTGTTTTCAAACATTTCATATCTCACAGTTTAACCAACATAAAATAGTATTTATAATTACACCTCGTCTTAATAGAGACTAAATTCTCTGATCAGTTCACCTATTATCACTAAGGATGTATTTTTCTTTCTTTTCTTTTTGATAAACCAATCACATCTTTTTAAAAGGATGAGTCATAACTAGTAAAAGATAAAAGCTTCTGTCCCTTCTTTGCTCAGAGTTTCTCTCGCTAAGCATTGAAATTTTTTTAGGCTAAATTAGGAGCTCTCTGAGAGTATTGTCAGACGGTTTGTGAATACAGCCCCTGACCTTTTAAAAAAAAGGAGTTATCTTCTTCAGTTCTTTGGTAAAAGAGGTTCAGTTGAATACTTGAAATATAAATTGTTTAAATGGCGGAGAGAAAAGGATGTGAATAGAGGACAAAAAAAAAAAGGATGGCGTGGAGTGAGAGATGGCTGAATCTGCCTCTTGTGTGCAGCAGAGCTCTTCAAACAGCAAACTGCTGCATATATGGATGTATTTCAACAAATGAAGGCTTTTTTTTTATCTGCTTTGTAATGTCATTTACACAAAACTCAGTTAGAAGTGCCGTTAGAAAGAGACTGCGGAAAGTTCACACCTGTGCACACACACACACACACCTTTACAAGGCATGTTGACACACACAGAATGAGACAAATAGACCTACAATGCTTGAAAGCTTGCACACACACACACACACACACACACACACACACAGAGTACTTTAAATTCCATTTGCTCCGTAAAGCTCCCAAAACTCCTCTTCTTAATTCTCCCTTTCAAAAGTAAAGCCAGAGGAGTAATCCACAATCTCAGGATCTTCTCTTTTTTTTTTTTGCTTCCAAATGCAAATGGGAATCCTTGTTCTACAAACGGCTTATTGAACGACTTAAGAGAGGAAGAAGCCGGCAGTTTCGCTTCTCATCTCATCCGTTTCCCGCTGAAAAGGAATCCTGAATCAGAAGTTCATCTATTCGCGATGGCGATGCTCTTAATTTCTCGCCGTACAGCGATGCGCGGAGAGGAATCGTCAAGAGATTGTCGAGTTTAAAAAGCTGCACCGCATCTCAGACTGCGGATGTAATGATTCAAGTCAGTTCAGGGTTCAACACAAACCAAAGTTTGACTGAAAATAACAGAACATTCCTCACTTTCTCCCCCCAAAAACACAGAATAACCTGCGACTTTATTCAGTTGTAAAGCTGCAAGGTTAAAGGTGCAATCCTTGGGAAAAACATTTCTTCTGAATAAAGAGCTTATGCAGAGCTTAGGATGTGTTTTCTTTGTTTTTTAAAAGGCAGATTTTTGTATTTAGTTTCTTGGTTTTGGTTTTTCTTCCGTGCTTCGGAGTAACTGCACTTAAATACCCAGAGATCACTTGGCAACCTGACAGCAGTGTGATGTCACTTCCTTTAAGATTCAGTAATTATTGCTATTTCAACATGAGCTGCATCCTAAACGACTAAATGCGACATGTTTTATTATGTCTGAAACTGTAGTATGAAACCAACAGCACATGAAGTTGCACTGGACACTACGCCGGCATTAATATCCCACAATGCAATGCAGTAGCGGTGACGACAACAATAACATAACAGACAGTAGCGGACGGTGACCGTGACAGCTCTGTAACAGCTCTGTAACGCTTAAATTTGTCAGGAATTGCGCAGAAGCAGGACCCAGATGCAGAGGTGGCGTGAGCAAAAAATCCTTTATTTTAAACAGCTAGAACAGGAAAGACAAGAACAAAACTATGACAAGACAGGGTAACAAACCAAATGAAGGACAGAAGTGAAAACCAGGGATTAAATACACAGACAGAACTGACGAGGGAACGGGGAACAGGTGGAAACACTTGGGGTAATCACAGAGACACATGAGGAAGGGCAAGTGACCAGAGACGAGGAGGGATAATTTTCAAAATAAAACAGGAAGTGACGAGATAAAACATGGACACAGGACAAAAAACCCCAACTAAATTTCACCACGGCGTGACAAAATTCAAATAAAGTTTCACTTCGCTAGGTGTAACAAATTAGTTCAGACTTTACGGTTCAGCACGGGTTACCATAGTTACGGTTCTCCAACCAGTAAGGAGGCTCTCAGGTAGTGATGTGATAATTACAGCTCAGTGCGTCCGAACAGATACATACTACTGTTTATTTACACAAAAGTATGTTGAACAATAGTATGAATGAATACTGAGTATGTAGTTCATAGTGCAGGAATTTCAGATGCAGCGATAGATTATGGAAGTTTGATTTGGTGAGGACCCACCAGACCAGACCAGACCAGACCAGACCAGGCAAAAAGAAACAAAAACTTCTCAACATAAAAAAAAAAAAATAATTAAAGCAAGTGTTCTCATGCTATCAAACTCTGAGCGGGATCACCTCACCTGGGATCTGTCATACTATCTAACACCCCTGACTCTTTGATTGATTGAATGTATTCATAAGTCTGAGCAAAAAAGGGAACCATACACACCAGAAGTGTGAAGTGTGTAGTCTACACATCACAATATTTATAGCAGAACAACAACAGCCTGTAGCACTTATGTCGTTGAATATGCTTCAGTTCTTACCAGAGCAGTATACGTGCACAGTGCAGATTGAATTAAACAATTGACAGCTGTGTTTTTTTTTTGTTTTGTGTCCAACATCATCCTGACATAGAGGACTGTAACTCATTGAATCATCAGCAGTGTTATACTCTGAGTCATAACATGTGTTCATATCAGCGTTCTGTCCAGATGTGATTTATCAGGACCACAGTGCAGATTAAAACGCCCCCTTTTTTTTTTTTCCAGATCAAATTGCTTGTAACAAACACAGACTGCTCAACACACCCTCAAATCCCCTTAATGTGAACGTGGTCAGCACGGCGCTCCAGCCCGTCCTCACAAGAAAAATGGCAGCATAGATCTTAAAATTCAGGCCGGTAAAAACAACCTGTAGCTACGTTTACGCCATCTAGCGGCCGTAGTAATGCACTCCGGCTTTCAAACTACTGTTTTATCAGGAAGATCTGGGTTAAAATGATCACCTGAAATGTGATTCTTACTTCCTTAAAGTTACACAACCTTCATTATGGCAACAGTAAACACAACGCCGTCCATGTCCAACCATTTCCAACCATATCCACCTCATGGTTGGAAATGGAAACAGGAAGCAAACAACTACCTAACCAGCTACCCAACTCATCTCCTCCCAGTAAAGGCGAAATCATCTGATACTGACGTTGTCGTCTGATGGCCAGATGGCGTAAACATAACTACAGGTCGTCTCTGTCGGCTTGAATTTTAGACCTATACTGTCGTTCTCCTGGCGAGGACGGGCTGGACCGCTGTGCTGCCACATTGACAAAAAAATACATTAATTTCTTATACAGTGAAAAATGCATTGAATGCATTAAATCGCCTTGAGCTGAAGCGAACTGAGTGAAAAATGGAATCAAACCGAGCTGACTTGGACCGAAGTGAAGTGAAGTGCCATTGACTTTGCCATCTATTGAAATGAACTTAACATAGAGAGAGTACAGACCTGTGCTGCCGGCTGCTGATAAGCGGAGCGTGTGTGTGCGTGTGTATGTGCTTGTGTGTGTGTGTGTGTGTGTGTGTGTTGTAAGCCTTGTATCTGCTGTTTGATCAGTGTTGTTGGGATTGTTGCTACTGAATGTCAGACACTTCCATGCGTCGCACCGTTTGGCAGATGCAGACTGAGCGACGTATCAGTGCTGGCAGTCGACCAGCTGAGCTGTGTATGAGTTGTTGTATGAGTGTGTGTGCGTGTGAGAGAGAGACCGCGTCAGACAGAGAAAGAGAGTGTTTCATGTGCGGATACTCAATGTGCAACATACTGTGAGTGCAATCTAAGGACAACAGAGTAAAAGGAGTTTAGAGCAGAGCAAAGTAAACAAAGTGCTCGACTGAGAAATCATGCATTCGTCTTGTTTTTTAGAAATAATGTTACATAACTGCATGTGTGTGTGCTGCTATTTCAAAGAAGAAGAAAGAGTATTAGACGTTGAATATATCATTCTAAAACCAGCTTCTGCTCATCTGGTTTCAGGCGGGTTCAACTTGCTGAAAGTGGGTGTTAGAGAGAGTCTGGCTCGTGGTTCCAGTTCACCCCAGATGTGCTGAACTGGGTCGAGGTCAACGCTCCTCACAGGACAACAGTCAAGTTCCTCCACATGCAGCTGTAGCCTTTAAGATTTCTCTTCAATGCAGACCAAAACAGTACAGAAACGCAGCTGAGTCCACCTGGTTTCAGCCTTAATGTGGGCACGTATCACTTGTGTGTGATTTTTTATTTATATACTGTTATGATGTCGGACGGTCAAAGCTCCAAAACTTGAGTTGATTACAGACAAAACCCAGGTTTCAGCTGCCCAGTTGTTTTCTTAAGTTTTCCTTATCTATCCCTCATCAAGTTCAGGACTGTCATCTTTCTAATTAGTGTGTGTTTCTTAATCAAATTAAAAGATGTCAGTGGCATCATCACGCTTTTGTTTACACCTTTGTCTTGACAGCACCGCTAAATCCTGATCACTGCACCCCAACTGAGGAGTTTAAAAAACACCTGATCAATACAAGTTGCACTTTTGAACCCCTTGTTGTTTCACCATTCGCACTAAATTACACACACTAGTTATAACCTGCAGCTTCTGTTTAAGTGCACAGTGCAACACACTCCAGTCGATGTTTAAATCTCCTAAAAAAAAAATAAATAAATCTAACATTCAACACACAATTTATCCAAATAAATTAAGTTTGGAGGTCTGTAGCAACGTCATACCAGCAGAGGTTTCAAATGTGGTGAATTAATTTTGCAACCAAAGCACTTCGACATCAGCAGGAATTAAATCATATCTCACTTTGGTGTTTGATTTTGAATATATATATACCGCTTCCTTTCCTTTTGAAGGAAGAGAAAATAAGATTATTCCAGATGGGATTAGAGCTCCAACACGTACAGATGTATTTGTAGAAGATGACATTTTGAGTAAGATAAAAGAAAAAAGATGTGAAATCCTGCTACTATTGTTTGTTTACATTTGCCTCTGGAGCCGGACGCTAACCAATCAGAGCAAAGCGGGTTCACTGGGAGGGAGGGACTTAAAGAGACAGGCGCTAAAACGACCTGTTTCAGACAGAGGCTGAACTGAAGGGGAGTTTTTTTGAACTGTGAAAGATGCAAAGACGTCTCAGTAGAGCCCCAGAATATAAATATGGACTGCATGCATGATACTTTAAACACGATGCCTGAGAGAGTGAAGAGCAGAGAGAGAGAGTGGGTGTTGCGTTTATGACATATAGCGACGCCTTTCTCTCATCCTGATAAAAGCTTTCGGAGTTGTGTCGCAAAAATCTCCTAGCAACCCCCCCCCCCGGCTGCAGCCATTATGATGGAGGATGCAGTTTAAGCTCTGCACTAATTAAGAAACGTATGCAATGACAACCTGAGTGCGCTCTCCTCGAGTACGGCTGCCAATCAGAGACAGAGAGAGCATCTCATTAGCACAGAAGCTGCTAATGTGAAACACATGACAAGCTGGAGAGCGAGGTGCTAAAATAGAGATTGTGGACCTTTGATTTAAAAAAAAAAAAAAAAAAAAAGGATGTAGAAAAAATCATTTATTTAGCATTTGTCAAGCAAGATTTTTGATATAAAATGCTCAAGATTGAACCCTTCTGATGTGTTTAGAAAAGGGTTTTTGCACCTTTAGTGTGTTTGAATTCATTAACAAGGGTAACATCTGCCTCTGTCATGTTACATTAAACAATAACAGTAATAGTTCAAAATCTTGTAATATAGAATTCAATTTTGTCACTAATTTTAACTTTATTTAATGCTTGCATGATGTACATATTTGTGTTATTTTTATTATTTTGTGCTGTTATTATATTAATGTTGTATCCATGGTAACGAATCATTTATAAAGCCCATAGCTGGGGGAAACAAGTCAGACCGGGCTTGTATCCTTCAGGTGAGTGTACAGGAGTTACATAGAAATCTGTAAATATGAATGTACAGCTGATTTGAGAACGAATGAATTGCTAATCATAACAATATTGATATTGAGAGTGATTATATATGTGTATTGATTGATCTTTAGTAATAGTGTCTTTTGTATAATTTGTAAAATAGTTTTTGATTTTTGTTAACGTCAGTCCGTTGGTCCCGTAACGGTTGTAATGGTTATTTGGCTTCTTAACAGATCATTTATAAATATTGTAAGTTTCCTTTGATTATGATTTTCATTAAGTTTTACTGAGACCGGGCTTGTATCCCTCAGATCCCAAAGTGCAATATGCAATAAAAAAATCGTCTTTGAATCGACATCGGAGCTGTTTGGGTGTCCTGTTGGTTGCTGTCAGCCGTTAATAACATCACTACACAACGCAGAGACCGTAGGCTGTCACCTGTAACATCACTGACAAGAAAGATTAACAGGAGCAAATGTAAACTGAGAGATTTTAGTCGCCCGTTACACAAAAATCATCCAGAAACATTTTTTACCTGCTCAGTGACTTGTTATTCAACCATAACCATAATATATATATACTTACTTTGATATTTTATGTACCTTAGACCACATTTAACTTACAATGTGCAAATCGTTTTTAGTTTAAAACAGGCAAAATGTATCTGTTTTATTGCTTTTTAAGGATTTTGGTACTATTATATTGAATTTGTTGTATTTTTTTTTTTGTTATTAATGATGGTTTGGCATCATTTAATATGTATTTCTCTGCATAAAAAACCCAACCGGGTCACACAATAGAAGGGTTTGATGATATGAACTGATTTAGATGATATTGCAGTTCCGGCGCTCCGTCGAGACAAATTCATGCATGAACACGATCAGCTCTCAGTCCCCCCCCAAAAACATCCTAAAGACACTGTACTCCCAGTAAGGACGTTACACAGTTGTGATGCACATGTAGTTTTGCCTCAAAACACATAATCATGTGTTCTCAGTCTGCGAGAAGATGAGTAATTCAGTGTGTTTTACAGTGATTTAACGTTCATAAACATACACCTGGAGGTTACAATTTAAGCGTGTCTGGAAAAAAAAAAAAAAAAAAAAAAACAACTTTCCAGGCTTTAACGCTCCATCCAAAGATTCACCTCATCCCTGAGCCTCTCTCCTCCGCCATGACTAAGTCTAATCCTGCACGTCATCACTGTGATAGATTTCCTCAGCCACGGTTAAGCACGAACATTTCCTTAAATACTCCGACAGAGATTACACTTCGCCAGTCCTCCCTCGGTGGAACCGCGACACCCCGGCTCTGTTATTTAAAATTTAAATCACAGTTCAAATAAAGAGAGAGATTCACAGACGAGGACGGAGGGATGAGGGCCAGGGTTAAGGGGGAGAGAGGTGGGATCTGATAAGCGCTGCCCGTCAGCAGAAAATTATCAAGGATGAAACTCTCAGGGAAAACTAATCTTTTATGGACAACCAGGCGAGACGGTGGAGTAGAGTTGGGAGGGGGGGGGGAGTCACGTCACGTCCAACCACTCAACTGTAGCGAGAGAGAGAGTGTGTGTGTACCTACAATCGTGTATTTTCCTCTCCCAACTCGGTCGGTTGTTTCTCAGGGAGGAGAGCGAGGGGGGGGGAAACGGCTGAACTTAAAAGCGTCGCAGTGGCTCGTTTCACTCTGTCACTCCGCGAGCCGTGTTTGAGTTTTGCGATCCACGGCGAGAGGAAGTGCTTTAATAGATCACAGAGAGAGTAGTGGAGAACCCGAAATATGAGCTTTAGAGGCAGACAAGACAGGTAATAACTTTTTGAACCCTAGCAGTCCAGAACCAGAAGGAAAATTACAACAGAAAAGAGACGTTTGCTGCAATTATATCGTGTATTTCCTTTTCGATTTTAACTACAATTTTTGCTGCTTTTCTTTTTCTTCTTCCGTGTGTTGACGTTGCAGCGGGACTAAAGGCTAATGAACACACTTACAAGCACGTTCATGGTTCATGTGTAAAGGTAGATTGTGCTGAAAGCAGGTGCTCCTTCATTTATTGTGAATCCTTGCTTTGTTTTAATCTCTTCAGAGGTCTTTGCCTTTTATCTATTATGTACACAGTACCTGCCTGACGCCCCCATTATTGGTCCACAAGACTCATGTTACCATGCAACTGACTGAGTGTTCATGTTTTGTGTGTGTTTTTGCAGATATCCATGAGACCAAAGCTGCACAACTATCAACTGAAGATTGTTATCTTTTGCAGGAAACACATCCTACCTGGCTGAAAACTGCAGGTTTCTTTCTCTTATGATTGGAATAGGTTTTTCAAATCACAGTTTTTTAAAATAGTTTTTTTTTTTTTTTGGTTACTGAAGATTATTTTATGGCTTTTTGACAGTTGACAGTGCAGAGAGGAGGAAAAAATGGTGGAGATGGAGCTGGAATTGAACGTGATTTTGCAGTCGTGTGTTTTGCATCTTAACCAGCAGCCGGCTACTTTGGGTGGTCTTAGAAATAACCACCAAATAAATGTTTCAAAGTTCATTCTTGACCTTGAAAACAGCGAGTCAACATAGAGGATAAGTTCAGGAGATGCTCATGGAAATCATGCAAAGTTTAAACATCTACAACTTGGTTTGGTTTGCAGTTAAAACGCCTTATTTACTTTATACTGGCCCTTTAAGAAGCCCCTCAGTTAACAGGCCATTTTAGCTCCGCCTTTTGACTTGCAGGGGGAATCCATACATATGTTCACCAAAGGTTTGGGAACTTTAACTGTGTCTGACATCTAGCAAATAGTATAAAAATGACAGAAAATCCCAGCAAGCATTTTATTTTATTTGGTTTTATGTAATGCAACAGTCGAGATGGTTGAGCCAGAATAAAGCAAGTCAACATGTTGCTTGCCATGTGGGTTAAAAAACTGTATGAAGGGACTGGATCCCCTCCATTAAAGGCTCTGGAGCTCTGATTTACCTGAACAATACCTGTGCAGGTATTACAAAAGTAAAAAAAGTCCTCAAAAAGCAGCACAGAGGAATTTTTAGTGGCACTCCACTTGAGTATGCGGAGATATTACAGAGAACGAATGTAGTGATCAAGCAGCAGGTCTAGGGGGAAGCATGTAAGTAGACCATAGTGCGCTCAGTGAAGTCATCATCTGTGCTCAGGTTCAATGTAGTATCAAGCCAGCACACACACACACACACACACACACACACACACACATGCTGCAGAGCTTATAAAGATCTTATTTCTCTCTACATCTGACGGAACGATCTCCAGCGGCCTCATTACCAATATCATATAAATACATAGCCTGGGACCTTGATTTGTTAAATAATTCAGCTGCTGCTTCTCTCCTCCCTCAGACTGAAGCCGCCGAAGGCAAGTCTGCTCTGTATGTGTGTGTGTGTGTGTGTGTGTGTGCGTGTGTGTGTGTGAGTAATAGCGCTGGGCAACTGGATGAATACATCAGGAATCGCCACTGGACTAAATCCACTATTTGGAAATTCCTATGATTGTAGAATATTTTCTGACTTCAGTTATCTGGATGTTCGGCGATTTAAAAAGTCAAAGTAGTGCAACCTATCAGTCTAATTAAAGTTTCACATACCTAATGAGAGGAAATTTATTCACACTACCTTTACTCAATTGTATGAATTGGATAAAAACCTCCTGGCAGTATGTTATATATTGTTATATCTCGCATTCATACACATTATAACAGGAAATTGCAGATTATTGGTGTGAATTGGATATTCATGATGTACTTTATGAGGTATAATGCATTTAGATCTTTACTATAAAGAATATTGCCCTTTACTAGATTATCTTTGACTGGTAATGAATTCTAGTGCCTCATGGTGAATATCAACTGTAGATAGAAATATGGATTAATTGATTTTAAACGCTAAAATATGCAGAGGAGGTGGAATTACTTAAGGTTCTTAGTTGTGTCTGCAGTAATCCTCTCAGGCTGTATATAGCTGTATGGAAGGGTAACCCTGGTGTGCTGCTGGTTAAACTTATTTCTCCAAGCAAATAATAACAATAGAATAACTGAGTGATAAGAGAGTCGTTCACAACCTGAGTTGCAATAAATTAATCATAAGATCATTTGAATTTAGCAACCACTTTGGCACTTGGATATAGCCAAAGACAAGTAATTTTCAAAACTATATGTGCTTCTTCATCAATAACATGTCTTTGACAAATCACAAAGCAGCGCTAAATGTTCCCAGCGCTCTGTAAGCAAACTCTGTAAATTGATTTTCATACTGTGCTGGAAGCTGTAAGGTTGGAAAAAATGTTTTCATCAATTCAAAAGGCTGTGGTATGCTTTTTAAAAAATAGTGAAAACATTTTTAGTCATTACTGAGTTAAAGCATGTGATACCATCTGCATGCATTCAAATGTGGAAAGACTGGCCTTGAACATCTCCTACTGTAGGCGAGTTTTTCAACTGTTTTGATGTCTTCCAGTCTGGATTTTTAACCATACCACAGCACTGAGACTCCGCTTTTTAAGGTCTTCAATGACATCCACTTAAACACAGACAGTAGCAGAATTTCAGTCTTAGTATTACTGGATCTCAGTGCTGTACTTGACACAGTCGACCCCAACATATTAGCAGACAGACGAGAAAACTGGGTGGGATTTCCTGGCACATTATTAAACCGGTTTGAATCCTACATAAAAGACAGGGACTACTTTATGTCTGTGGGTAATAGGGATGTGCAGAGAGACCCACATTTGAATTTGTATCTATATTTGATTGATATTAGATCATAGATGACTGCGCTGACTATTGAGCTAAAGTCGAATACATTGCAAATGCACCAACAGATCTCTACTCATTTATACACCCATAACAAAGAGACAGCACAGCATCTAACATGTAGAGAAGAACTTCAAAGATCATTATTGCTTAGCATTTTTCATTTATTGCCTATTTTTTTTACAACCTAACTTTGTGGAAAGGAGAAGGGGAACAACAGATTATGGAGAGTCCCTTAAAATGTGCGTCATGTAGCAGGTGGATGTGACTCCCCTGGTTGGGACCTGCTGATAGATGTAATGATGGAGTGGAAGAGAGAGACAGAGACAGCAATTTAACTGACCTGTGGCAAGATATTTGTATGAAATAAACCCACTATTTGTGCTTTTCTGGATAACATATTTGGATTTGCCCCCCCAAATAGGTAATTACACATCTCAGTGGACCAAAATGACATGCAGAGATCCACATAGGGCCTTTTCCTTTCAATGTCTACATGCTTCCGCTGACTCAGATAATGGAAAACAACAAAATATGCTTTCATAATTATGCAGATGACACACACGTTTACATATCCATATCACCAGGGGACTATGATCCAATACAAGCACTGATTAAGCGAACTGAACAAATCAACGATTGGATGTGCCAGGATTTTTTTTTTCAATCAAACAAAGATAAAAACTGAAGTAATTGTTTTTGGAGCCAAGGAAGAACGATCAAAAGTCAGCACGCAGCTTCAATTGGTAATGTTAAAAACCACAAACTATGCCAGAAATCTTGGAGTAGTCATGGACTCAGACCTCAGACAATTACTAAGTCAGCCTACTATCACCTGAAGAATATATCAAGAATTAAAGGACTTATGTCTCAGCAGGATTTGGAAAAATCTGTCCATGCATTTATCTTCAGTAGACTCGACTACTGTAACGCTGTCTTCATAGGTCTCCCCCTAAAAAATTGAAGAGTCCCCACTAAGACCAAGAAAGTGGATCGTATCACTCCAGTTCTCAGATCTTTACACTGGCCGGAACAAACTCCCAGAAAACTGCAGGCCTGCTGCAGCTCTCTGTTCTTTTTGTTGTATCTGTCTTATTCTATTTTAGCTTACTTTGTGGAAAGGAGAAGGGGAACAACAGATTACGGAGAGTCCCTTAAAATGTGCGTCATGTAGCAGGTGGATGTGACTCCCCTGGTTGGATATCTGTCTTATTCTATTTTAGCTTACTTTTATCTCCATTTTAACACTTAATTAATTGTATTTGAATGTCTTTTGTTGCTGTTACATTGTCTTGATGCCTTTTATATTTTATATAAAGCTCTTTGAATTGCCTTGTTGTTGAAATTTGCTAGTGTGTCTCCATATGTTTAACATATTGTGTTTCTGTATGCACCGGGAAGGAATCAGGTGAGGTATGATCTAAAGAGAAGGGTTTGAAGAGGCTATATACATGAGGGAAAGATGAAAAGGGCAGTGAGAAAGAAAATATAAAGAGCTCCTAGAGCCTGAAGATAAAGCCAATTAATTAACTTTACCATCTGCACTCTAGCCAGTCACATAAAAAGTAGAACATCCCTGTGTCTGTTTTATGTGTTCTCTGCATCCTTGAGTGCATGTGTGTGTGCGTTTCGTCATTCAAAACATCATGTACAGTATGCCTGGATGTATGTAAAGTTACACAGTGTTTAGTTTCCTTCTGCAGAGTCAAGAGGCACATGTGGATAATTCACAATCTGCATCGCGCTCTGTCAGTGACCAGGAATCGCAGCAGGATCGATTAAAACCCGTTTCACTCGTTTCTCTCACTGCTTGTGCTTCACCTCCTCAACACTCATCATCCTCTGGAGCTGCAGTACAGCACCCTGAAATAGGCATAAGCAATGAAATCAAAATTTCACAACATGAAAGATACTGCTCGCTGTTTTGAACGGAGACCCAACGGCAATGTTCTTTCCTGTTTTTTTTTTTTTTACCTTGACTTTTGTTTGACCCTATCAAAAAGTGCTTTACAAATACTTGAAAATGTCAGCTTATATCACACTTGGATTCACATCTGTGTCAAGAGCCCAGATCCCAGTCATCATAGTGTTTGGAGTGATGTGTTCACGCACTATTTGGAAACTCAGGACCAAAATTAGAGTGATGGCGGCCGAACAGCACTGCAGGCTGAACAACATCTGGTTTAGAAGTCTGATTTGATGTTATGACAAAAAAAATTGGACTCAGTCTATTTATATAAAGCAAAATTATTTTGTGCAACCTTGTGAAATAAATGGTGCTGGAAACTAGTGAGTACTGGCTGATGAACTAACTGGTAACATGCTAGGTTGTGGCAAGGATGCAAGAGCTAGCCAGCCACAGTAGCCTGCCAAGCTAGCTGTTGTTAACTGGACAATAAGCATATACAAAGACATATTTGTACCATTAACTGCTATTGAAACAATGCCTATTTTGTGGAGTAGTTTATTTATTATAAAATTGGACGGTATGAGACCTCTTCCACCAATTTGGACTCTCTGGATAAAAGGTTAGCACTTTAAAGACAGTTGGTCAAAGGTGCAAATTTGTTAAAGTTCACCAAAGTTGAACTGTAAGTGCAGATTATTTAACCTCTGCGACCAAATCTCTGATTGTGGACACACCATAAGCACAATAAACACACAATCACAGTGCAGCCACTGAGCATTGACCATCATTATAAAGGATTCAAAACAAAAAATGAGGAAATAATAAAATTATTGCTGTGCAGCAAATAGGCGTTTATCATTTCTCCAGCGCTGCCCCTGCAGGAAGTGAGAGTATATCTTTCCTTTACATTTAAAAGGATATATTTGATCATTATTCAAATATGTAGCCAGAGCTGTTTCCACAGTGTCTTCAATCACAATATGTCTTCCTGATTGATGGCAATTAATTAACCACTAATCACCAATGATGTCTTTTAAAAGTTTGGAGTCTTTAGTGCTGACATGTTGCTTTTTCAATTTTTAATTAATTATACATACATAAAAATGTGTGGTGACTTTGAGGTGAGATGTAGGATGTCTCTATTATATTTCTGTTTGTATTGACTTTTCATTATGTACATTGGGTTTGGGTTGAGTTTGGGTCGGGTCTAAAGTTTGGGACCAGTGAAGACCCACGTCATTATTAAAGCACAGAATAAGGAAAGAAAACAGGTAAAGTTAATTGTTTTTTTATGCTTCATGTAGAAGTTCATGCAATTGAAGGTCTGTTATAGCAAGTTAACACTGCACTTGAGAGACAGATTAAAAATAGAATAGTCAAAATTCATGAGAGAAATATGCTCACTTTTAGTGTCGAGTGTGAATCAAGCTGTAAAAACACTATACACTACAATTCCCATGATGCAATTCAGCAGAATCTTTCCCAAATGACTGTTAGGCCTCAATCAGACTGAGCACTTTTAGCAGGTTGCAAAACGCAAGGCATTTTTATTGTTGCTAGGCAACCACCAAAACACCTGTCCTCAGCCTCTTTATTTTGCTATGAAGTAAACTCAAAGATCTGCACATTTTTTTAGATAATTAAATAGCCAGTAGCTAGTTACCTTACCTAGTAAATAAACTGATTCTGGTTTAGGGTGAGAGGCATATCGTATATAGTATATAGTATGTTGGACATAGGGGAACGGAGATCCATTTGGGTACATATCACTACCACAGAAAACCCGCCTCTCGCCTCTCAATTCTGCTTTTCTGCTCTGAGATGAACTTTTTCATCACCCCTTTCATATGAAAGACATTTTTATTTCTAAAAAATGACTCCTGCAGGACCAGGAGTTCAACTTCAGGAGTTCCTCTGAGATCTCTGCACTTTTTGACTGTGTCTTGATCCCTGGAGACAGAAAAGACAACCGAGTTTCCGTGACAACAGTTTAGCACCCAGCAGCACCACAACCACCACCACTGTCTCTTCTGAATGAGCACCTCGCTGTCTTATAGCATCACTCTCACCACCCAAGACACATTTACACATCTAAGCTCTCCACTTTGACCTCCTTGTACTGAGCGATAAGAGGTTAAAGTGACAAACTGAATGAGCTTTACAGTGACTGATAATAGGGGTGGAGGTGTTTGCTTTGTAGTTTTTTTCTGCGTAAGTAAACTTTGAATTTCAAGGCATGCTTATTTGTACAGCACATTTCAAGAACAGGGAAATTCAACGTGCTTTACATAGACCGTAAAAGGCATTAAAACACAATAAAAAGTGTTAAATTTGGAAATAAATGAAGCTAAAAAGGAAATAAGACAGATTAAACAAGAGAATATAAATTTCAGTGCAGTGTAAAATATTAATTAATCAATTTGGTTTAATCACAGGCAAACGGAAAAGTCTTCGATTGCGATTTGAAAGAACTAAGAGTTGCAGCCAACCTGCAGAGTTGCAGCCAACCTGCACACATCTGGAGATTTTGCTCCAGATGTGTGGGGCATAAAACTGAAAGCTGCATCTCCATGTTTAGTTTTGACTCTGAGGACAGAAAGCAGACCTGATCCAGACCACCTGAGAGGTCTGGATGGTTCATAATGTATCAGCAGATCAGAAACGTATTTTGGCCATAAACCGGAAGCCAGTGTAAAGATCTGATATAAAATATAAAAGGCATCAAGACAGAATGTAAAAGCAACACAAGACAATATTAAAAGACATTCAAATACAATTAAAAACTGTTAAAATGGAAATAAAAGTCAGCTAAAATAGAATAAGACAGATAGCAAACCAGGGGAGTCACATCCACCTGCTACATGACGCACATTTTAAGGGACTCTCCATAATCTGTTGTTCCCCTTCTCCGTTCCACAAAGTTAGGTTGTATATTTCAGTAAGAACTGTTTTCTCCGATGGTTCATATCTATTAAATCTAGTTTAAATGGTTGTGATGATATAAATAAAAGTCTAGTATTATAAACTTGGCTTCTATTGTTGTAGCTATCTGCTAGTTTTTCTTGCCATGTTTGACCTGTTTTTAGAGACATATTGTCGAGGTCCCGGATCTTGGAAATTACTTCGGTGAGTGCAAAGTTGTTATAACTGACAAAACAACGGCTGGTGCTACGGAAATAAAACTCAAGTTGTAATGAGCCATAGCTTTTCCCTTTTGGTTCAGAGATGTGAGTTTGTGGTTGTTAATTCTGTGGTGATGTTTTCTAGACTTCAGGCTTGTTGAGAAAATTAATCCCGGTGCCAGTTTTGTACGGTTCCACACATTCGCAGCAGGTAGTTTTAAAGCATTTTAAAGGACAAATTCACAATTTTTTCAAGTCTGTTTTAAAACAACAGTCAGCTTCTGTGACAAAAACAACTAAATTTAAAGTTTCTATCTATATATATATGTTTTAGAAAACTAAATAACTTGAAAATCTGGTGATTTTTCGATGGGGTATTTGGGATATTGCGTAGATGTGAGCACAAGCAGTTTACTCTCTAAGCTAGTGTAGCAAGACAGCTAAAAAGCCCAGTCTTGCTTTATAAAAGTATGTATTTAAAACAACCAAAGAGCTAACGGAGAAACGGCCAAGCGTCAGGAAGAAGAGTCGCACAAAGTTATATTGAGCTTGGCTTCACAGATTTGAGTTGTGATCTTGGCGTTATGACTTACTGAACCAAATTGGATGCTTCCTCCGAGTCATGGCACAAAATCGTCATCTGTAGCTCTTATTTTAACGCCAAAACTTTCAGCCCGATTCCCTTTCTTTGCATGACCTGCACCTGAAGAGAGGTGACACAGAATGATAACAGATGCTGGTCCGGTTTCAGGTTGGTGAGAGGGCTCTTTCAGTGGTGCTTTTACTCCAGCAGCTTCGAGCACGTCAAATGCACTAAAACTGATAATGCGGAGATAAGACGGCTCCAAAATCCCTCATGTTTCTTTTTTAGTCCTGGAGCGGCTTCATTGATTTTACTTATCTTTTTTTTTTTTTTTTTTGGTGATTCTAAACAACCCTGTTTGATTTTTGTGTTTTTTCCCTCCTCTTTTCATTTCACTCTTTCATCCCACATTCCCTCACTGTCATTCACCCCTCCTCTCATCTTCCCTTCTGTTCCTCTGAATGTGTCTCAAAGATTGTGCTTGTTTATTTCCTCTCTCTCTCTCTCTCTCTCTCTTCCAACTTCTTTTTCACTCCATCTGTGATCAATCCTCCCCTCCTCACAACTCTTTCACTCTCCCTTTTCATCTGAATATTCCTCTTCTCTTCACATCACATCTCCATCTCCTCTCTTTTCCCATCTCTCCTTTCATCCCCATTCGTCATTTCCTTGCTTTTTCATCCTCTCTTTTCTTCACCTGTCCCTCCTGATCTCCTCTCTTCCTTTCACTCCCGCCGTCTCACTGATTTTCTTTCCCTCCTCGTCCTTCGCCGCCCTCCCTCCCTCCTCATCTCTCAGCTCATGTCTTTCTTTATTCACCTCCCTCTTTGGCTCTCTCTCTCTCTCAGTTTCTTCATGTCCTTTGCCTCTAATCTCCTCTGTATCCTCACTCGTCTCCTTTACCTTCATCTGCCGGGCCTTTGCGGATTTTCAGATGGCGACACAACCACAGAGAGGAGTTAGAGATGGTGACAGAGTCTGGTCTAACAGTACTGTGCAGCAAATCCCCTGATGACCTCCCACTGCATTTAAATTCTCTAATCTAGTGACAAAAGGAACAAGGCGATGAGCTGGTGCCTTCTGGGAAAAGTCAAATTGCTAACTAATCTGCTGCTCTCTGCTGCTCTCCGCTCTGTAAAAATCTCGATGTGTCATTGAACTCGTGTCTGGAGGTCACTGTACTCTGCAGAGCGACCTCACAAGTTTTGTGTAGCAATTAATTACCGTCACTGTGCCCGGCATATTTAGGCCTATTATCATAAGACCTCATGGGAGGTTTTTCCTGCAACCATTATTCCACGGGAAGTGACAGGGAACGTTTTTAAAATGCCAACGGGCTTTGACGGTCCTGTAGTCAGGCCAGAGATGAGCAGATAAGGTTTGTTGGTTATTTTTTAAACAAGCTTTAAAGAGAGGGAAGCTAGGATATGAAAGAGAAAGTACAAAGGAAAAGTAATATTTTCTCAGAAGCATCTCGAGTCAGAGTCTTCTTTAAAGCTTTGCACACAAAGGCACCTTAAAAATGATCCAGATTAACAAGCCTTCAGTATCCTACCTGCAGTCGTAGATATGAATGCATATCATAAGAGTTTCCTAAATCAAACCCCTTTATGTTCAGCCATTTAAAGTATCTGCATGCTGTAAACAGAGAGTTGTTTTCACAGTTACTACTGCAGTCCACCTGGCCCACACAGGATTTATTTAGAAGAAACAATTCAATGCTTATGGGATGTAATATGCAAGAGTTCACTATCTCTCTGTTGGACGACATTTTTTTACCATCTTTATGAAGACAGAATGAATCCTCGCAGCCCGAAATACGATTCTTTGCGCTGCTAAAAGATTTACCGGCTGCTGTTTGCCTGTTTCATTAATAAACATCACATCAAAATGAATCATAGTAACCACAGCTGTGGACAAATCTACCGGACATGAAATCTTAAAAGTTATACATAGTTTTAATAGTATTAGTAGTAGTTTAATGGTATGTTTGGTTGATCTAATGTGTCTTTTCCAGTGATGTATCCAACTTAAAAACACTTATTATATAAAACAAAGTGAGCAGGAAGCTGTCACTGTTGACTATATATTAGATTATAGATTATTTAGAAAGCAACAACGCTTACATACAGTTACTTTGCCAGCGCAGTGGACAGAGACACTGATGTTTGAGCTTGGCTGCAGGTCTCTGCTGCTTTGAGAGATGTTAAAATTTTATAAATGTCCCTACTGCAGAACCAAACTGGGAAAGCACTCCTTTAAAAAGCAAACCTGGCTCAGACTGGAACGTTTCCAACTTGTTCCACAGCAATAATTATTACCTGGGGGAATTAATTGTTGATTTCAATCCTCTGAGAATATGCCAGCTGGGATGTCAAAAAGCACAGATGACTTGCATATTTTAGTGAAGATGTGGTAAGAGTCCCTTGATTTTATTTGGGCATAGTTTTCTTCTGGACTAGTAATTGTTTAATCTTTTGTCTGGTCTTGTAGAAACATGCAGAAGTGATACAACTCTCTGAAAAAAGAAGTGACAAGCTGTAAAATCTGGACTTTAACTCAACTGCATTAACACGGTAGAGAGTCAAGAAATGATTATATTTATATTTTTATGTATTATTAAGTGTTTTACAGGTGTCAAACAATGTATAATTTAATTTACACTTGCCATTTCTGACACTGGTCATGTAACTTATTGAGTTTTGAGAACTTAAAAAATGTTAAATATGCTTGTTTTATGTTCAAGGCTTGCCTCAACTCCTTTAAATTGATCCATTAAACAGAGGGCTGACAGTGGCAATGACACCAGGCCACCACTAGAGGGGACTGTGTGGTGCCATTTAGACACAACACATCTGGATAAAACTGCGCTATCAGTAAAGGGAAGTAAATATTGGAAAGGCCTACCACTTGCAATAAGGGAGGGGCGCCGCATATCCCACCTCTGAGTCTCATCTCTAACAGTGACTCAAGACTGTAATCATTTTTAACATGTACACAATGCATTTTTTTCTTTTTATGTTGTGTATTTGTATATTTGTATTTGCGTGTTGTATCTGCAGATGCAAATAAGCATTTTTTGCTAACTCTGCATGTTGTATTGTATACTGATGCTCATTAATGTGCTCTGTCCCTATCAAATAAACAACATAAACACAGATATAGAAGGTACCGACTAGACAAGATCCACCCAAAATGCTTGTCTCTACAATTTGAGCTTTTCAAGCTGAACCATCAGAATGAACCATTTTCTTGCTTATTTTAAATTATTTAGCGTTTTCTGTTGTCGCAGGAGTCTCAGCGGTGAGAATTTGGAGCTCATGTCTTTGTTTTTGTTCCCCTTTGCCGCCTTTTTCTCAGGGACAACATCCCACCCCTCCCTCCACCGCCCCCCCCCCCCCCCCGTCCTGGCAGAGCATCTCTTTTTGCACTTCACTCTCTCTCTTGTTCCGTATTTCATTTTTTTTTTTTTACTCTCTCCCGTTCTCCCTCTCGTTCTCAGGCTCTCTGCTTTCCTTCCTGTATTGTTGGCACTGCTAACGGGCCCTTTTTCGAAGTGGCCTTCAGAAGCAGCTGGATCGCCGCCGGGAGCCTTTGGAGACCTGCCAGGCCGTCATATGCCCCTCTCCATTTTATCCTCCTCCGCCTGCCTACCTCTGCTTCTCCTCCTCTACACATTTTAATCTCTTTTTTTTTTCTTCCCCTCCACCACCATTCATCCATCCTCCCCCTCTCCCAGCCTCTCTCAGTCTACTTGTTTACTTATCTCCCCTCCTCACTCTTCTGCATCTTTTTTGCTTGTCAACCTCTCCTCTCCGACTCCCATCTTTTCGTCTCTTGCTGTTCTTTTCCTTCAAGAATCCATCCCGCAGTAAAAATCACTGTTCAATCTTTCTTGAACATTATACTGTCAAAAACAAAATTGGGATTTCATGAAGCTAAACTATAATAGCACTCTACTAGCTGCTCACCAAACTATTACTTATAAATCTGACAACCTGTTTTTGTCTTAAAACATCCCCCCTGAGAAGGCGACCAAGCGCCACTGTTGTCCAGCAGTAAAAAGAAGGATCATTCTTATCATTGACATGAGTACTTTATGCTCCCAACACCCATCTATCTCTCTTTCTCTTCAGCTTCTTTCCTCTACTGACTCATTTTTCTACCTCATCTATTTGCGTCAACCACATTTTCTATCAAGTCAGAACAAGTCTGACTTGGGCTTTACTCTATGATTGATGCATTTTGGCCTCTAACCTTCTTTAGAGTTATCAGACACACAAATAACTGGTTGGTCGGTCCACCAACTTAGTCCAGACTTAAATATCTCAACATCTACTGGATGGGTTGCCATGAAATCTTGTGCAGACATTCATGGTTCCCAGAGGATGAATCCTCCTGAATTTGGCGTTTTTGGTTTGAATGGCCTATTGGATGGATTTCCATTAAACTTGGTTCAGATATTCACGATTCTCTGAGGATGGATTGTGATAACTTTAGGGATTGCATAAGTTTTCAGCAAGTGGAATCAGTTTCATCTGGTTTTTTTGCAAGTTATTCAATGTTAGCATACTAAGGATCTTTTAGTCTAGTCACCAATATGTCTTAAACCAGTCAAGGAAGATGGCTGCCCACCCAGAGCCGGGGTCTTCCTTAGGTTTCTTCCTGTTAAAGGGGAGTTTTTCCTTCCCGCTGTCGCCAAGTGTTTGCTCATGGAGGGGAACTGTTGGGTTTCTCTTTCTGTAAATTAAAGAGCGTGGTCTAGACCTGCTCCATGTAAAAGTGCCCTGAGATGACTTTGTGTTGTGATTTGGCGCTATATAAATAAAACTGAATAAATTGTCAGAAAGAACAAGAAAATTATTTTAATCTTTTTTTTGGCAATGCAAATATATCTCAAGACGTTTTTAAAACTCACAATTAAGAAAGAACCAGGTCTCTTTTTGTTGAGTCCACCTACTAAAACTGTATCACCTCCTTTTCTGAAACAACAACAACAGTGGAAGGGACGCTGATGGACTGATGGTGGGATTAAAAGCTGAAGGATAGATGGGGTGGGACTTTTCTGGACAGTTTTGTGTTGTTGTTGTTGCTGTTATGTTGTCGAGACTTAATGCATTTCGATAAGGGTTCTCCTGATATTATAAAGTTAATAAAATGATCATTAAAACATATATAAGTCTAGCCACCAGCTCCACTGAAGTCCTGCCCTGAGTGTTTGCTCCTCCTGCTTCTTCCTGCATCACATCTTAGCGTTTAAAGGTTTCAAGCTGAAGACATGTCATGACACATCGCAAAAAAACTTTTATTTACTCCAGGTAGTGAGGGGATAAAAAAAAAAAACCCGTCAATTTGAAGCGTTGACTTGGAACTCTTGGAAAGATTTTGGCAGTTCCTGTTCCATGGTGCAATCTGTGCTCCAGTGTGTATTTCCTGAACGCAATGTCTCATAATCAGTGACCTCAGGCAGACATGCAATCTGTCAGTCAGCATCTCGCCTTTAAAAGGTCTAGTATTTTTTCCCTCTCTGTCTCTTTTCTTCTTGCCAGATCCCCTCTCAACTGTCTCTTTCACCATCCTCGAACATTTCTCTCCTTCTTATTTCATATAATTCTCGTACTCATCACTACTTACTGTACCTTTTCTTTGGGCTCATTAGCATGCTAACGCCACACAGTTGCACAAGTTAATAGTTTACGGTCCCTCTTATAACCTGCCCTTGAGCAAAGCACTTTATACCAAAGTATTCAATGTCAGAACGCTTTTAGAAAGTTTGGAAACTGATGAAATGTGAAGCTGGAAAACACAAAGAGTGCTCAGTTGACAGAAAAAAACAAAACAAAGACAAAAACATGGATGCTCCGGGGGAATGTGCACACTCATAAATAGCATGACAGACGTGCAAGGTAAATATTTAATCCAACAGTGACTTGTCAATATTCATGTCCTTGTGGAGAGTCATCAAGGTTTGGAGAAAATACATTCATAAAGAAACGTGAATCATCAGCATCACGAATCTCATCACAAACAAAAATCAACAAGGCAAAGTCAGCAAGACCTTTTATAAGCCTTTCACTTACAGCTACGTCCTCTCCTACTCTTTTTGTCCTCGTGCTACGTCCTCCTTTACAACAGATTATGAATATAGTTTCAAGCTTTTTAACCTAAAGAACCAATGTTGATGTTGTTGTCGTCGTTGTTGGCGGCACCAAAACAGAGCACAACATCAGAACATATAAACACCTCTGAAAGCAAGAATCAGTTAAGACAATGTCATTCTCTTGTTGACTGCTGCTACAGTGCCCCCTTGCAGACATGCTTAAAAATGCAGCTCATGCTCGCTTCACCTTAAAAACGACCTGTCTTAAAACAACAGTCAGGAGCCCAAATAGACACTGAAACATGTTTTTCTTGCTGTTATCATTCCTCATGTTCATACTGACCATTAGAAGATCCCTTCATAATGTATAATGCATATGTTTTGCATTATGTTGCACAGTGAATTCTGCAGTCTGTATTTCTCTGTTTAGCGTCTTCAGGCTAGGCTAACCCATCGTTGCTAACTTTGGAGCTAACTCCCTTCCCTTTTCCAGCACTTGGAGAAACAACAGACGTGACTTTTTAGCATTTAACTGACACACTGTAGTCTGTGCTGTACATTTACTGCCAGACTGACAACTTACCGCTAACCTTTTCCTCTGCTCCACTCGTATCCACCGTCACTTTCATACTATGCAATGACGTATAACAGAGTTGCTCGTTTCCCAGGCAACAACACAGCAGTTGACTCACGCGCTGCACAGACTCCCACACGCTAAATATTTCTGAATGAGTGGATATTTGGCATTTATTCTGGCATTAAAAGATATTTTTTGTTGATATAATCGTAGGAGAAACACTGATTCAGTGAAAGTTCAGCACATTGAGTAAATGCTCCATTACGTTGTGTACAGTTAGACCTCCAGGAGTATGGGTGAGTCCAAAGTTGTGAAAACAGCGGGGGTGTTTTGAATACACCCCCGTTTTTAAAAGGTAGTTTGTTGGTCTGTCCCCCCGCTGCAGGAAAATAATGGATTAATCCCAGAAAACTGCTGATGTAGCACTTTTCTCCTTATGAAAGTAGAGATAGAGATACACGGAGATTGGTCGACCAATGAGAATTTAGTCGGATGAGAGAGTATCGACCAACTAATCGACTAGTCGACCAGCAGCCCTAATAAATATATATATTATCTAGTCATAGCCATTGAAAAACTGTTTGTATGAAATTTGGCATTCAAACAAGAAATTAAATCTCAGCTTCATATTCACCAGCATTGGCCAAGTTACCATCTGACACACAGTGCAGTGACCTCTTGGTATCTTTATTATCCGTCCTTTGTGTTTTTAACGAATGATACAAGAGAACTTACATTCACAGTCTCCACAGAATTCATCCTCAGATGAAGTTAGGGGGCTGAGCTGACCCAAACCTGACCAATATCTTTTAGTTCTTACAGCAGTGAGTGAAGATACACAACCAAAACACGATGAGATGCTGCTATAAACACTGATCATATATAGCACACTGTATCCGGCATGCTTGCTACCAAACCTTTACTTCCTGTTAAATTCATCATTTTTATTTTACAGTCTGTTGGCAACAAAGTAAGCCAAATATGTTCAAGTCAACAAGTCGAGTAACACGACAGTATTTTTTTTTATTGTTCCTGGCGTCGCCTCTCTCTCTCTCTCTCTCTCTGTGTGCCTCTATTTGATTTTATAAAGCCATTTTCTGTTTTCTTGCCTCAGGAAACACCTGTGAAATCAGTCTAAGCGCTCTGGCAACATGACAGTATGCGCTGGCATATAACTGACTGCACTGTGACTTTGTATTTATTTCGCACGAGTAAAAACAAAACCAGCGAGAAGTGACAACTGTGCTTTTTTTTTTTTCTGCTCCGCTTCACGGAAGTTAAAACGCTGCATCACGCAGAGGTGGAGAGCAAATTAGTGCGTTTACTCGAGTACTGAGCTTAAGCACAGCTTTCATGTCCTTTGAGAACATAGACGCTTCTATTTCACTTCATTACGGAGAAGAAATATATATATTTTTTTACTTTATTGCATTTATCAGACAGATGTGGTTACTGATTACAGGGTCTTATTCTCATATTTTCCTCTATTATGACTAATTGTCATGATAACGTTTGTAACCAGAGGATGATTTCAGTCACATGACCTTTAGTCTCACTGAAAATAAACACAGAAAAGTCAACTCTGGAAATCTCTGCAGCTGTTACAGTGAACTTATTGTGAAATTATGTGAAATCACGGTGTACACAACAACTGCCACGTTACAAATAAAGAGTAAGGGACTAAACATCAAAGCACTTGTACCTGAAGTCTAGACAGGAAGAGACTACTTCCTGTTTTGAGACACTTTCTATTAAAATTATGCTTTTTTTGGGAAGTTGTAAGAAGTCCTGATTGATTTTGTTCTTGCAGTACTTCCCATATACAACAGAGGTGTTGAATAAAATGACAAATAGATGTAATAAACAGCTAAAGATCCAAATTTCTTCTTCTGCCGCTGAACGGAAAAATCACATTTGCACCTTTATACCCCGAGCAGACATGCAGCATGGAACAAACACACACACACACACGTGCACGCACAGTTAACAAACTGAAACACACACACAAACAAACTCACCTCAGTGTATGAGTGTGCTGATTCGAGGTTTCTGACAGGGTCCGGGGGATTGCTCTAATCACCTGAGATGAGGAGGTAGAAAGATACGGTCAGCATGTGAGGGACGGGGCTGCCTCTAAGCTGATCATCTCCTCCCAGACTCATATTATTATTTCCCAGGTTCCCTCCAATTAGGGGAGTGCTGATGTGGGATCAGTTCACAAATCTCCCGCAGTCATCGCTTTCATTACAAGAGAGGAAAAAAAAGGGCAGAACCGTGAAGAACCGAGGGACCGGATCAGCAAAAAAAAATCCTTCACAAATGAAGCTTCGCAGACCTCTGGAGGTTGTTTCTACTCTCAGTGAAAGTTGTGCCGTGTGGACTCTTGCAGCTGCTGCAGCGACTAAATATTAAAAAAAAAGTGGAAAAACAAATGCATGACCTTTTGGTGACTTTGCTGTTGTGTATATTTACTAAAAAACATTCGTAAACAATGTGTTCTTGCTGTTTTATGAAACACTTCTCCTGGCAAGTTCTCATTGTTGAGTTTATTGGTTTTAATGGAGAAAGGGACTTTTTATTGGTAACAAGAAAGGTGAGGAGCTAAAGTAATGGCCAGTGAGTGTGTAACAGATTGTAAATGTCTCTTAAGATGTTATATATCATATACCAGGGTGTTTTTTTCTGAATTGAACTGGTCGACCGGAGCGTACAGATCACAATATGTCTTTCATTTTCTCCTAAAGTTGGATGAAATGTCCAGATTAGAAGCAAATGTTTTGTGCATTTTCTAAAAAAAAGTGATGCCACAGCTGTAAACCAATGTGGAGGCAAGACAAAGTGAAAGCTAGTGGATGATGATGCCCACCCCCATGCATGCATACATACAGCCAGGCACTCAGCTACGTATTGTATTGTATTGTATATTGTAGTAAGATAAAGACATAGAGAAATCCAGTATCAGTGTCCAGAGCTATCTTTGACACAAGTGACCACACCTTGTCTTTTAGGTGGAGGAATAAAAGCACACGTGGAGGAAGTAGCTGCTCGGTGGAGTGGAGCCATGCAGCATATGGAGATTTTTTTAAAAAAATGTGGACGACTCAGCAGCTTTTCACTTAATGTCGATGCATGAAATCACTTTGAATCTTAAAGGACTTATAGAGTGTGAAAAGCGGTTTGAAACGGTCTCTCTCTCTCTGTGTATTTGAATATGTGTCTATATGTGATCGCGTCATCTTGCACATGTATCTGCATATAGACACGCCGACCCTGACCTTTTAGACGGTCCAGATCAGATCACAGAGGACACTTATATGAATTCAAAAGATATCTAAATGCAACCTGAAGAAGAACCCTGTTTATATGTTGGAGGGCTATATGTATTAATTCATAACTAGAACTAATTAAGAACAATATAACCTTATTTTCGGGATAATAACTGCAGAGTGAATCGCCTGCAAAGAGCGATGACATCATGTTTCTGTCACTCACAAAGAAGGGGAAGACATTATAGAGGAGAGATGTTTCTGTGCACAGTCTGCAGATGCTACTAGATGATGGCATCACTGGAACAACTGGAGCTACTACAGCAAAAAAAAACAGACCTGTAATCAACTGTGTGCTGTATATGAAGATGATTTGGTCGTGAAGGACACTTCAGCCGGTCAAATGTGTTCGAGCCACTTCAGCTATGTGAGCGCTTTCTTGCTTTTTTTTAATACTTGGGATGCAGCGAGCGGGCGAGTGAGCTGACCCCCCCCCCACCCCCCTCCTCCTTAATTTAATTAGATTTTCATCTTTTCAGAAAACAGTATTCATTTCCCACATGTGGCTCACGGCCATCTCGCTGACAGAGACGGAGCTGTGAATGCATGACACTCTTACCGATGTCACTTTACTTAATCATTTCTTTTCTATTCTACATGAAGAGCGCGAGAATACAGCAGCCATTACACACACCGCCGCCCAATTAGAGCGGGGAATGTGAATTAATGAGCAGGTCGGGGCGGGTTAATGAAGGGTGGCGCTGATCTGCTGAGGGCTGAAATTAAAAACTGTATCCTCTGTCCAAATAAAGTTTCACTGAGGCAGCTGCTCCCTGCTATTATCATGTTAGCGGGCGTCTTGTGTGTGTGTTTGCGCTATCACTTTTTTAAATTATCATGCGGCACTGAGTGGCTGCTGCGAGGGCGGGCGGAGATGTGTCATATTTTATAGGCCGCTGTCACCCTGCGGGGCCCGTCGCCTCCTGAACATGACTTTATTTTCACTGTTTCATGCGAGGAAAATTAAATAAACCGGTTACTGCAGGAAGGAGCAAAGAGGCAGAAACGAGCGAGTAATGTTTAGAATAATTACTAATGAATGTTTATATGAAATTTTTATGGGTTTTACAAGTAATCTAATGCTTATATGCCAGTTTAGGAGGGGAATTATCATCGCCTTGAGATCATTTGAAAGCCTGAAGTACACTGTAGAAAATGTCCGTCCTTACAAGTGTTGAACTGAATCCCACACGACTCATTTTAATATCACAGTGAGAGAAAAAAAACACACACACACTGCCTGTAGTGTTTCCCAAAACAGCTTAATTATGTACTTTTATTGACTTTATCATCAACCAAGAGGGAAAAAAACAACACCTGTTAAACAGAGTTCTTGTTTAGAGGATCTGATAATTGGTTGGATTTAGAGTTATTAAATTATATGGCTGGAAATATATTATATATATCTTCTTAATGTCATCAAACCCCATGAAAAGAAAAAAAAAACAGGAACATGTTGGTCTATCTCACAGTGTTGTCCAAAATCTGACAAGCTACCAAGACCACTGAAACTGCAAAATCTAGAAAAATGGGTTGCAAATGTGCAAATATTGTTTTTGTTTTGTTTTGTTTTGTTTCCTTTTCCTAAAACAGCATGTAACAGGCAACAAGTGTAAACTGTGCATTTGTTTGGGGACTATTGTCAGTTGTACACACACACACATTTGGTGCTCTAGTGAATATTTTGTGGCAGCAGCTCGGTGTATGTGGGACTGCGTCAAAATAAACTACAGTGTGTGTGTGTGTTCATGTTGATGAAGGCACATGTCAGCCAGTACAACAGTTTAGCTCACTGATGTGTTTTTAATAGCTTTTGGACACCAGAGCTCTACGGCACAAAGGATTGTGGTATCAGACTTTGACTACTAGGCATATAATACTTGTTGGGACCAACTGAACTGATGTTAGTTTTAACAGAGGTGTCAAGTAACTAAGTACAAATACTTTGTTACCTTACTTAAGTAGAAATTTTGGTTATCTATACTTTACTGGAGTAATTATTTTTCAGACAACTTTCTACTTCTACTCCTTACATTTTAAAAACATTTATCAATGACGCCACACTCCAGCAGGACACATAGCAGACCTGGTGTGAAGATGTCAGTCTCTGAGGAGAACGTCTTGTCTCAGCCGAGCACCAGCAGCGAGGATGCTGGTAGTGAGGAAGAGCATCCTAAGCCTGACCTGGTACACTAATTTTTTTGTTATTTTACATCTGTTGCCCTCAGATTCCTGCAGATAAGGTTGTACATTTACATTCCAATAAATGTTATTGATAACATGCCTCTGAAGTTTGACTTTTTGCACCATTTGCAACACTTGTAGGCAAATAATATCATATCTTCCACTCCATGAAACGCATGTTAATGCTCATTAGTAGTACACATATATGGTTCTTTAATATATTTGCATTGCACTAAAATGCATTCATTTTCAATGGGCATATCAGTAGCCTAGTGCATCCAAATGTTGACATTACATTTTACATTAACATTTTAACATAACATTATAGTCATTATGGCCTTTTGAAAATGTTTTTTTGGGAGGGGTGGGATAGTGTACTAGAGGCCCGTGGGATAGTGTACTAGAGGCCCGTGTGGCATGGCCTAAGCTTTTGTCCTTACTGGCATTTATTTACAGAAATTTATACTTCTAGTAGTTTTGAAACCAGTACTTTAATACTTTTACTTGAGTAAAAAGCTTGAGTTGATACTTCAACTTCTACAGAAGTATTTTAAAACTCTAGTATCTACACTTCTACTTAAGTAATGAATGTGAATACTTTTGACATCTCTGAGTTTTGGCCTTTGCATATTGATTTGTTATCAATAAGACAAGTATAGAATATTACCAGACTTTTCTAGTTTATTTTTTCTTTATTCTAATGAAGCAATCTTTCATCAATACACAGTCACAGCAACGTAAGGCGACGTACTAGCAGAGCTGAGAGGCACATCATTGTAGTTTGATGCATCAAATATCACCACTGACCCATTTCACAGCGTTGACCCGCTCTGACTCCAACAGAAAGCAGCAGCGATCGCATTCATTCCCTCAGATCAGCACAACCTGGTGACCATCATTTCCACTTCTTCTTCCGTCTAAATGGCGCTTTTTGTGTGTGCTAGGGACTTCAAAACACACACACACACCGCGAATGATGTAATGCTATGAAACCAAGTGACATGACACGAGGGTTTTTAGGTCTTACAAAAGAACTCGAGGGGAACATTTCTAACATCGCGCTCATCTGTGTTTAAGAAAGGATTAAGAAATCATTTCTCTAAATATTTTTGCTGCTGAATATGTTACAAGAGCGGGTGTTTCATTTTGTAGATTTTTTTTTCTGTAGATTTTGTTCCTGTTGTGCACGTCTTAAAACACACAATATGTCATTTTCTGCCACCAGGGGTCTATTGTTCAGTATAATAACAAACTGGAGGAGTCGTCTTCATCATTGCAATCAAACAGACAAATTGTCCACAGAGGTCTCCTCCTCTCCGAAACAAATGGACCCAGCGATTAAAACTGGTAAAAACACTGAATAAAACAGCTTCATGTTTAAAATCAGTGTTTCTCCCACGCTGCTCAGTGGACACAGGACATCTGGAGGGGCTGAGAGCTGAACCGCTTCTAACATTTGCTCAGCTCGTCGCTCTGATAACTTAAAAACAAGACGTCTGATGACTAAAAATCTTCCATCCAGTTAAAAAGATATAGTTAAAAACAACCGACATCTAAAATTGTAAAAGCGTAGATTAAAACTAGATAAATTAAAGTCCATTTATGGCAGCTTCTGCCAACAACTACAATGCTGACACATGCACAGAGGGGATATGACGCCGCTGGCAGGCGACCAAATGAAACAGACCTTTATTAAAGTTAGATTTCTCTGGGTTTGAAAATTGTTGGAAACACTAAGGATAATGTAAGTACACAGGTCTAGTTGTTTAAGACATTTTAATGTGGAAAAGTTATATATTATACCTTTACTGCCAACAAAACCCAGGGGTCAGAAAGAAGTGATATGATTTTGATTTGTTGTCATTTACTGCCTGGTTCCTGTACTATGTTTTTACTAAAACACTGTTTTCCATGATGCAGTGACGGCTGTAACATCTGTTTTAAATACATCAGTGCACTGTTGGGTTTTTACCCAACAAGCAGGAGCAAATAGATCTCTAAGGATGTTAAAATGTTGTGTGCTCCACTGAGAGAAACACACACATCATTTAAACACAAAAGCATTGAACTCAACCTTACATACTTTTAGACTTCAAAAAAGACTGCATTAAAGCTGCTCCGATCAATATTCTTACATTAACGGTGGATAAATTGATGACATGAGACATGTCAGTTCACCTCAGCTCAACGGAAAAAAAGCAGCTCTGCATGTGAAAAATGTTTGAAACCATTTTCCTCCAGCGTGGTTTTGTGCTGCCGCTAACTTTGGAGCTAACCTTCACTTTTCCAGCAGTTGGGGGAAACAACAGACGTGACTTTTCATGGTGTTGACAAGCTGCAGCGTTTATTAACTGACACACTGTAGTCTGTACTGTACATTTACTGCCAGACTGACAACTTACTGCTGCTGCTAACCGTTTCCTCTGCTCCGTTAATGCTAACGGTTAATGCTAACGGTTATTTCAGACGCTCTCGCTCTCTCTCTTGCTCAACCACTCACTGGATAAGGAGTTACGCTACCTGCAGTTTCCATGGCAACGACACAGACAAACACTGCTGCTCAACGGCTCCCAAACACTATTGATTTAAGAATGAATGGATATTTGGCGTTATTTTTGACATTAAAAAATATTTTTGGCCTGTATTATTAGAGGGGAAACACTGGCTAATGTTTGATCAGACTGTGTTTTTTTTTTTTTTACGTGTTACTACTGAACAAGGTTGGGAGTTAATGTGAATATGCTCATTAAAGTTTGAACAATGTTGAGAGTTTGATAAAGTTTTAATAAAGTTTGACTGATTTATCTGACTGTTTTAATGCACCTTATAATCCAGTGCACCCTGTGGACAATACAGTATATTAAAATAGCAGGTATAATTACACCTGATCCTTTGTACTGTGAAAAGTATCAGACCAAACTCTTGATGCAACAGTGCTGATAGACGCTTTCAGCTGAATGCAAAATACAAGTTAGGAAACCCAAAGAGGTGACTGGAAAACATCCACAAATCCTCAGACACGCATGGCAGACAAACAAACTACACAACAGAAACAAAACTTGCAAACCTAACAAGCTAAAAGAAAAGAAAAAAAAAATCCAGCAGAAGACTACGTCTGCAGGGGAGGATGTGATTCTAACTGACAGCCAATTGTTTAACAAAAAAAAAAAAAAAAAAAAAACGGACTCTTTGGGGAAAATGAAGGCTTCAATTTCCTGGGCAGTCTGCAGAAGCAGCAGCTGATGGAGCACGAGGCTCAAAAGGACTCAGAAACTCTGAACACGGCAAATATCCTGCGAGAGCCCGGCTGAGAAATGAGCTACTGCAAACCAATCAAGCTGCACTGAACCAATACTCTGAGGTTTTTTTTTTTTTTTCAAAGGGAGAGAGCGGGGGCGATCATGTCTGCGGCACACACATGAAAGGACACCTGATTTCAGAGATGGGAAAAGACACTGAGCAAAGACGCCGCCATCTTTTTTTACTTTATATAGTTACACTTTTTTTTTTCCAGTTTCTGTTCTTTCTGGCAGAAAAGGTGGATCACTTTTTTTTTTTATTTCCATGTTGACTAACTTTATTAATTGCTGAGAGAGTCTGGAAAAGAAACAGAAGGAAAAGAAGTGAAAGAAAGGAAAGGAATATAAAGGAAAGGAAGTGAAAACGCAAAATGAAACCGATTGTCTGCGGTTGTCTTTACTGATACACACCAAAAAGTAACCGTATAATTTTCTCTGACACTTCATTTGTTTTCACGTCTGCCCTTATTTCCTTTCACTCTCTGTTTCTCGTCCCTATACTCCTGGTATCGTCTCGCTCTCTCTCCTCTCCTCTCCCCATCTCCCTTCTTATCTGACACTTCACTTGCGCCTTTTTTTTTTCCACGCTCCTTTTATTCCCCTCATCTTCCTCCTCTCTCAGATGTTCTTCCTTGTTACTCCATTTCACAGTTTCCCATCTGTTTTCTCCCTCTGAATCTTTATTTCCTTCTCTCTCTCCCCATCTCCCAATTTTCTAGGTCACTCCCCTATCTCTCCTGCTCTGCCTCGGCTCCGCAGAGTTTACTCTCTCTCTCCATCCATTTCTCTCTCCATCCATCTCTCTCCAGCTAAGAAAGATTAAAGTGGAGGCAGAAGTCGCGTTAATGGCCATCAGCTCATCCTGTGCAGGCAGTTTCCCCGTCTGCACCGCCTACCTGCTTAATTAGTCGTGAAGCGAACCTCTGGCAATGAACCTGGCACTAAATGCACACACACATGCACACACACACACTGTACCTACAGTATGTCCTCATGAGGACCTTCTACTGACTGTATTCATTCGGTAAATCCTACACTTTCCCCTTAAAGTAACAGATAAACAATTTAAGCTTTACTTGAGCTTTTACCATTTATTTGAACCCATTATTCTGCAGCTTTTACATCTTCTAGCTACTGTATCTCCTTCAGAACATCGCTGAAGGTCTGTGAGCCATGATAGCGGCACCGTAACGCTGTGATGTGAATTACACACCAGAAAACTGTTCGACGAATTAACGGGTGGAAAAAATGTACGACTGACAGTGACAGCTAACGCCTCCGTGGGAGGAGGTGCTGTGAAGAAGCGGTAGAGAGAGGGAGAAAGAAGAACAAGTACCGACAACTGGAGGTGAGATGTTGTGGACGGCAGGAAGAGGGAGGACTGGTGAGCACTGTGGATAAGTGTTTGAAACATCGAGTGAAGGCCGGATACCACCTGATGACCACCTCCTCCGGGCCAAAGCTACGTCCATTGCAGTGTGATGCAAACCTGCAAACCTTACCACCACTAGATGGGCAAAAAGTGTGCAGTTATTCTTGAGGACGGTGCTAGAAGAAAAGGCCGAGTGGTTACATCTGCCGTTTTAGAGCATCTCAGACTCAACTAGCATATTATTATTATTATATCACATGCTAACTACGTAGCAAGCACATTGTTAGAATTAATCTCAAGCTACATTGAAGCCTTTGCTCTTTGTTTCCAGGCACTACTGTTGATGCATCAGCTTAACCCGAACCTAACCTGAGATTATTATTTAACCTGGAAGTACGGATCCACCAAGATGTCCTCACTTCTATACGTCTATTGAAGATAATAGCAATAATAAAACAAGACAGCATACACACACACACACACACACACACACACAGCTTCATGCCTCTACATCCAGCAGGCATTCACCAATATCTCCTAATTAGTCCACAGAGCTTGAAGGAACAGCGGGTGAGTTATTAACAGCTGGCTCCCTCCCACACTTACAGCCTATTAATGAGTAGGAGATTTGATAGATATGCCAGCATTAAGTTCATTATTTTAGAGGTTTATGTTCCTTTTATATAATTGTTTTTGCCTAAGTTTTGGCTTTAATTTTGTGGCTCTGTTGTTATCGTGGTATCATGCACGGTGGCAGAGTTCACAGGAGGAGACGGAAAACCCACTAAAAACACTTTGAAATGATAAAAACGTCCAAACGCATCAATTTCACTGATGCATTGCAGCTGAGTCATACTCACGCCTGAGCAGATTAAACAAATGTTTAACCCCTTTACATCCACCGACCCACTTAAGCCGGTCGATCTGGGATTTTATACAGATGTGGTTGAACATATGTAGAAAGTAGGTGGAGATATGTCTGCATAGTTCTGGTTATTGTTATTCAAATATGACTCATATAAAACATATTTGAACTGATATAGTTTTGGTTGATGTTTTAGCCACATGCTAACCAAACATATCTCCAGAAACTAGAAGATAAAAGCCTAATACATGCATGTTGGCCTCACAGCAGCTTGTATGGTATAAGACTCCAAAATAAAGGGTGTTAAAGGGGCAACAGGCAAAATTTAGACTTGCTTTGTCATTATTGTGTGACCCTGAAAATCACCATGTAAGATGAGGTCATGGTGGAAGGATGTCAGGTTTCTTTGCCAGTTTTATATCCTCATAGATTCAATTCAACAGCAGTTTTTATCCAAATTGAAGACATGTAGATCATTTTTTTAGCAGAATGTTGGACCATGGATTAAATTTACACATGGCATTTCTGATAGAAACAATCTTTTTTTTCTTTTTTCGGTCTCCATATTGTTACAAATCTCACTTCTACTTTGATCATTAAGAGCAAAGAGAGTTTTCAGAGGGTTGGGTTTGCTGGAGGACGCCTGCTATTGGTGCTCACATTTATTTTAGCTTTGCACATGTGGCGTTGGACATCTTTCGAACACATCGGGCCTCATGCAAGAATTACATGTCCCAAGTTTCATTGACAGATATCTTACCGATGAGCAAAAAAAAACAATAATTTCACACCACAGTTTCAAGTCCTGCTGTCAGAAATCAGCAGACAAAAACATAAAACGTGAGCAGTAGAGACCCCAAACAATTAGAAGATATGAATCCAGCTGCCAACGACGTGTCATCGGGGCAGCGCCGCACTGTGACAGAAATAAAGACGTGAAGTTAGACGCTAAAAAAAACATGAGAGGCGGACAGGTGACAGTCATGGAGATATTAGTGAAGAGAATATTACAGCCTACAACGTGACAACTGGACGAGAGCTGCAGGGAGACACTGAGGCAGATGTTGGGAGTGAGAGAAGCTTCCTAGCAACGACTGAAATGTAGAAGCTCACGTCCCGAAATATCGGTCTCCCAATAAAAACCATAAAGTCCAAATAACCCTCAGTAAACTGGCAGCCATGTTGGAGACAATATGGTGATCTTTTAGTGAAAGATTTTTTTATTTTAGTTGACTTTGGGATCGTATTTAAACTGTCGAACAAGTGTGAAGAAAGTCAGACTGTTCATGAGTCGTAGGATACGTCACATGCCACCGCTTTTCTTAAATGACTCGCATGGGCTCCGCTGACATGCAGCAACTTCAGCAGATTAAATTGTCTATATGATTCTCCATAGAGGATCTCATTTGATTAAATTTCTTTGGTGCCTTAATGTCTAACGACTGCTCTGCATTCTGTTGTGTGTATACATAATACGAAATTCTGTCTGCAAATCAGATTTCCCACCAGAGGGGACGCTGAAGTATTAAACGTAATTTCCCGGGACCCTGATGGCGTCCCCTGCACATTTAATACAGGAACATACAGTACATGCTTGTGGTCTTGTAAATCCCTGAGCCATTGGATGAGGCTCCTGCGTGAGCGTGCGTGTGTGTGTGTGTGTGTGAAGACAGGAATAATAAACCTCCCTGGGTCCTTCAGCTCTCACAGCTCTGATGACATATTACCAGCGGTATCAAAGCTGAACACTGCGCTACAGCTCCGCAGAGAGGAGGAGGCCTGACAAAGTTTATGACCGACATTGTGTTTGTGTGTGTGTGTGTGTGTGTTTGTGTGTGTGTGAGTTCTTAAAGAGTCAAGTGAGCTCGAGAGCGTTCTCGTGCAAACTGCGGAGATGCAGACCTCCCAAAAGAACAACGTCACCCATCTCCATCTTTCTTCCGTGCCTCCTTTTCCTGCTTCGCTCCACCTCATCATTGTGATTCCTCTCACACACACACACACACACACACACACACACATCATGTAGCATGGACAGAGGGCACTGGGGAGAAAAGTCATGAATTCCCTCTTCCCTTGACCTTTACCTGGAAATGTAAATACCTGTTCAAAATGGGAACATTTTACTGATTGCATGTTTGCCCGCTCGTGTGTGTGTGTGTGTGTGTGTGTGTGAGTCCCTTTTTAAAATGTTAACAGTAATGCTAAAAATGCAACATGTGTGTTTATCCCCTTGTTAACGTTAATGTGTGTCCTGGTTCTGTCACAGTCTGGCTCTGTGTCTCTCCATAACTCCACCAGATGCCCTCAGACTGTTGAACTGTGTGTTGAAAGATGTCACTGATTATATTTAAAAGGACCACTTGAGATAGTGTCACTTATTGCATTCAAGCTTGCAAAATTGTCTGTTTTATGACCAGAGAATGTGTTTTAGACCAGGTTTAAGGCTTTTCATGCAACTCACACTCTAAGCGGTGAATCAGTTTTTTTGTTTAATGGAAGAGATTTATGTTTTACACTTCAAGTCTATTATTCAAGACCTGAATAACTTGCGGCGCGGCTCACGCTGCAGCTCGTTACAGCAGCTCCTGCTCACGGTTGAGTACAATAACCAAGCTGCACTTTATTTATATTATTAGATTATATTTATTATTATGTTTATTTTATATTATATTTATTTATAATGGTGTGTTTTTTTTTAATACTGTGTGTGTTTCCTTACTTCTATCCCTTTGCTGCTGTAACAAAGAAATTTCCTCGTTGTGGGACGAATAAAGGAATATCTTATCTTATCTTAAGAGTTTAGCTCTGTAGCACAGAGGTTGTTTTTTTTGTTTGCATTTGGCCTGCTGGCATTTAACTATTTGTGTTTTTGGTCGTCTGTTTGCATCATTTCCTTCTTGTGTTTCTCTGCCCCGACACCTGCCTTGCATTACCCTCGTTAGCCCTTCCCTGCTCCCTACGTCCTCCCCAACCAATCAGCTCCCAGCCTGCCGTTGTGTCTTCGCCACCTGTTCCTTGTTGTTTCATTAGTTCAGTTTGTATTCAAGTCCTGTTTTTTTTTCTTTTTGCTTTGAGCTTTTAATAAAAGACTTCAGTCTCCTGCTGTTCCCCGACAATATGCTCTGAAAATGTGGTGAAAATCTGTCAATTAGATTATAAAATATCTTGAGTGCAAAGGTAACGGGGTTGCCATGATACAAGAAAGCTTAATGGCTTATTCTCAGCAAACACTGTGGTTGAACTTCCTGCTTGAGTAAAGACCAGAAGATCACAAGTGAAGGAAATAGGAGGAGGGGGGGGATATAAGTTAACTTAGATGTTTCCTAATTTATACCCGTTTCAAATTTCATGGAAATCTCAGCAGAAGTCTGGATATATACAGTATTTCTCTGGACCTAAGTGTCAGGCAGATGGACAGACCTGTCAATATCGCTATCCCCTTCCCTCCCCTGCTGTGCAGCAGAAAGACACACCTCATCACAAATCAAAAGGTCAGACCGAAACCAGGAAGCATCCTCCGACTACTAATTGACGTGCTGTAGATTCGCCCTGTTTTGACTGTTGGTGTTGGTGTACGGTCACTAGCGGAGGAGGAGATTAACCTTCAAGGTGAGACGTCTTCCTTCTCACCAGCTTTCTGCAAACGTTATTAATATCCAACCACAGCTCGTCTCATGTATACATTTCCATCTTGACTGTTACAACGTTTGAAAAGAAACTATAAATTTTGCAGAATCTTCTTTTTTTTGCACCAGACACTCATTTGGTGAAGGAAAAAAAGGCTACACAGGTTACATATCTGCTGTTTACCATTTAAATTACTTGTGAATCAGGTCCTAAAATAAAAATATGTAAACCAGACATCTGTAGAACTTCCACTTTTCAATCAAGCTCATCCAAAACATCTACAAGTCTTGATTTATCACTTTTATTTGACAAATACATACGCTGATAATGATGTTTATAGGTGTGTCTGTACAATGCACACACTTATAATGTTGTGCATACTCGATTCAAATAAAATGTTTTTTTCTCCCCCTCTAAAAGCGGCTGTAATTAATCTGAGCTGACAGTGTGTAATGTCAAAATCATCGCTCGTACGATGAACCCACGGTGAATTATCAGCGACTCTGCAGCTCCGCTCGGCTTTCTGGAGCTTTTATAGTTGAGTTTCAGCTCGTTGTTTATCCGTCTGGCTGTAATTTTACTGTTTTTGCTTCACTTTCAGCGGCTCTCATGGCGTCATTTTCAGAGAAAAAAGCACTAAAAAGCCGCTGTACACTAACCTGCTCAGCACCAAACAGCAAACAGACACAGTTAGCTGTAGACTAGCTGGTGAACATAGTGGAGCATTTAATAGCTGAAGAGCCAAATGATGGACTGACATTCATCAGGTGGACAGAAACATGAGTCACAGTGAATGATACATGTGGAAATAAGCACCTGTTTGCTAACAAGTTCAACATATCAACTTAAAAGTATACAATATGACCATGCTGAACTTTTTTTTTACACTGAAATGGCTAAAAAAATAATAATAATATAGATTTAAGGACCTAATTCTTGTCCTCACAGGATGGTTAAATGATCATTGCTGCTTGTCACTTTAATCTCAATCAGTGTTGGCATTGATCTTCTGTACACCTGTGTTTGTGCACGTGTGTGTGTGTGTGTTATCAACGGTAGCACAGGGACTAAAAGGGCAAAACATGAGTCATGTATGCTAACAGCGGAGGATAAACAAAAAGGTTTGACAAAAGATTAACCTCCAAAGCTTCTCGCACACACAAACAGACTCTCACAAGCTCATGAGTCAGCGTCGGCTGGCGGGTTTTGATGGTGCTAATCTGCTCTGAAAAGAATGTGGCGGACGGAGAGAGCGGCACCAGAGAGGAGCGAAGAAATGTAAAAAAAAAAAAAAAAAAACTGAATGTGATGGAGGAGATGAGGGAATGATGAGCGGAGGGGAAGAAAGATAAAGAGAGGAATGTGGGGGGAAATGAAATCAGGAGGTGAGGAGGGGAGGGGAGGGAGACATGAGTGGAGTAAGCTGAACACAACAAAGTGAAGGAGCTTCTCAGTTTCTCCCGCTGAGGAGATTAGCACAAAAAAAGCAGCAGCTTTCCTCTGTCTCACCCCAATCCTGTCCCAATCCCTGCACAGCATTGTGGGAAAGTTACAGCGCATGGGTGAGGAGGAGGGGGTGGGGGGGAAGAAGACAACCCCCTTCCTCCCCATATGACCTTTTAAGATGTAATGTTGTTCTCGTCTGATCTGGTGTGACATTTTCATGTCAGACAGCAGCTGTTTTACCTTGAAACAGGAAGACTATTCTGAGGCTATGGCGGATTCAGCAGCAGACAGACAGACAGACAGACAGACAGCAGGCCGACAGGTATGCAAGAAATTATTGTCATCTGCAGGAGAGAAGACCCCAATCCTAAAGTGTGTAGAGTTGCAGAGCTAAAAAAACAAAACAAAACAAGCTATTTGTCTTAGTGACTCTGCTCATTCCTGTCTCCACCATGTTCTTAATCAAACTTTCTGCCTTTGCTTTTGAAAATGGGACCAGAAATTATCACGAGCGTTATGAAACAACATCATTTCAGGTAATGACGTGCTTCATATTGGATTGAATGCAGGAGTTTAATTAAACTCCTATATCCAGCATTATATTATACTATTTAATTGCTTTTTTTTAATTTTAATTTTTTGATACTCAACACCATTCACTCATAACTTGTAAACACATTTTTGCACATATAATTGCTGCTTGTCATTGCTGCTGCTGCTACCTACTAGCTACAGTGCGCTAACTACCAGTGCTGCTTTTTAACTACTGTTGCAGCTGCTAAGTGCTATTGCTACTTCTAACTGCTAGCTCCTTCTTAAATACTGTGTAGCTGCTGCTAACTGCTATTGCTACTTCTAACTGCTAGTTCCCTTTAAATACTGTGTTACAGCTGCTAAGTGCTATTGCTACTTCTAACTGCTAGCTCCTTCCTAAATACTGTGCTGCTGCTAAGTGCTATTGCTACTTCTAACTGCTAGTTCCCTTTAAATACTGGGCTGCTGCTGCTAACTGCTTCTAAAGACTAAAATGCTTTCACTGCTACTAACTGCTGTCACCTCTGCTAACTACTTTCACTACTACTGTAGCTTCTACTGTTTGATAACAATTGCTACTGCCAATTACTACAGCTGCCTTTCATTACTGATAATAACTTCTGATAGGTTTTGCTAATCGTGTTGGCTGATGCTAACTGTTATCCCTACTGCTAACTGCGTTTGCTACCATTAACTAAAGCTGCTGCTCCTAACTACTGTCACTTCTGCTAACTAATTTCACTGCCGCTAACTACTATAGCTGTTAATTTCTATTGCTCAGCTTCTGTTGCTGCTGACAGATATTGCCACCGCTAACAACTGCTGACACAGATAGCACTGTTGCTGCTGTTACTGCTAATGCTACTACTAACTATGGGGTACGCCGGCCTTGACTTTTTGGTGCCAGAGATGACAACCCTGCAACACCACTTGCTTTTCAGTTGAACTTTTTTATAGATAGATAGATAGATAGATAGACGTGGCATTGAGAAGAATGAGATTATTCTGCTATTTCAGAACTTTGCCCTTCAACAGTGTTGTTGCACACACACAGGAGGATGACAATGAATAGAAGTACACAGCTTTATTTAGCTCTTCGCCCTCGGCAAGTGCAATAATAGCACCTCCAGTCCAAGAACTTCAAAGATAAATTCAACACTCAGAGTCCCGAACTTAGAAAATAAACCCGTACTGAAAGAAAACGCAACAAAGTCCTCCCAGTCCTCCAGACAAAAAGGCAAGTGGGAGTCAAGGCGCCATTCAATGAACGTCTGGTGTCAACGCCTGAGGCAGCAACATGTTTTAGTGGCTGTCGGGAGAAAAGTGACCGGTAAGTCTCTGTTATAAAAAAAAACAAACAAGCAGATGAAACCCATGCTAGTCAATAGGGGAAACGAGGAAAATGCTAAAGAGGGAGAACAAGTGTAAGCAAGTCACATCAAATCAGTTTTATTTATATAGCAGAAGTTATCTCAGAAGGCCAAAAGAGTTTTGAGAAGAGATTTTTCAAGAGGACTTTCTGCTCTCTCGTCACCTCAGATGTACAACTTCTTGCCTGAATGTCTCAGGTACAAACAGTCCAAAGCTAAAAAAACCCAGTCACCAAGGACATCAGCTGGTCTCCAAGGACAACCCTTGGTATATAGATATATATACAGTATAAAGACTAGTCCAAAGATGATGGGAACCCCTTCTGTTCCTGGTGTAATATATATTTCCTCTTTCTCTTTGGACCCAACTGGTCAAAGCAGATGGTCGCCCACCACCTAGATCCAGGTTCTGCTTTAGGTTTATTGCCGTTAAAGGGAAGCTCTTCCTTGCCGCTGTCACCAAGTGCTTGCTCATGGGGGAAAGTCTGTAAAATAATAGTATAGTACAGTCTAGACCTGCTCCATATGAAACGTCTCCTTCCGTCGTTATTTGGCACCATATAGATAAAATTTACATATAATTTACCATATTTAATACTCAACAATAGCAAATAATGCCAATGAGAAAGAAAAATTAGAGCCTCACTTCCTGTCATGGTGAGGTGAGGCCCAAATAAGTGTTTTCTTAGGCTGCATTCACACCAAATCCGGCGGTGCGGCGAAACGCTGCAGGTCAGTGCGGATTTGTGGGAGTGTGGCTCCTGGTCAGAAGTAAGTAAGTAAGTAAACTTTATTTATAAAGCGCCTTTCAAAACCAAGTAGTTACAAGGTGCTGTACAATGCAAATAAAACAAGTGAGAAATAAAATACAATAAAAAGGTAAAATGACGGTAAAATAAAAATAAAATGAATAACATCACACAACAAAAGGAATAAGAGCAGATAAAACAGTAAAAATAGTAAGAAGGTGGCGGTAATCACATGAAAGTAGTTTGCCAACCACCATAAAAAAACGAAAGAGACAAAGAAAAAGAAGAAGCGCTCATATAAATTTGGGAAATTACTCACAGCGGTGTTATCTTTGTAATAAAGTAATATAAATCAACCATCTTCCGTCCAAAGCAGAACGCTGAAATGCTACAATGCTACATGCTAAATAAACAACGTCTTTCTGGTCTTTCATCTTCCGGTCTAATCACCGACCTACGTGATTGGCCACTGCAGCGTGACGTTGGGTTTTCCAAAAGTTGACTCTGGCTCAACTTTTCCGGCCGCAGTCCGGTGCGACGCCGCAGCGGCGAAAATGGCCGCGAGCCACACTACCCCCATCCGAAATGAATGGGACGGCTAGCGTTTTCGCCGCACCGCCAAATTTGGTGTGAATGCAGCCTTACTACTAACTAGTCGACCATATGAATCAAGTGGAGCTTTTTAATTATAACTTCTATTAACTCAAATCAGGACCAGAGGATTTTTAAGCCTTGAAACTGTAAAAAAAACAAAAGAAGAAGGTGCTCCTAATGTTTTACCGGCTGAGTGTGATTCAGTGATGGTGAAATATGCCATGCAGCTGGCAGTCTTGGGCTTGCCAGGCTCACTTTGCCTGCTGGTATCACTGAAGCCAAAATGAGGCCTGCCTGCTCTGCGTTCAGAGGTTTGCATTCCTTTTGAATACTAGTTATTTTGGATGCCAACATTTATCTGCTTGGGGAAAAAAAAAAAAAAAAAAAAAAATTTGAAATGAATGCCTGTGGAGCTCTGGCTGCAATGATTGTAAGGGTATTAGGGTGTTATCTGGGTTTAAAATACATCCAGGGGGGAACCTAGGGCAGCTGCAGCTGAGCAGGAGGGGGAGGAGGAAGCTCTGCAAAGAGAAACTCCGGGGCAGATAAATGTTTAAAACGTTGACAGAATGTTATTTGTTGACATTTACCCACAGAGGGCCCCAGATGTTTCAAGCATGACAGGGTAGCATTCACCACATTTCTGACTAGTGCCAAAAAAAGCGAGGAGAGTGATTAAATACTGTCTTCAGCAAAGGGCACAGGCCGCTGTTCCAGAGACCTGCCCGCAACCGCACATGAAACCCAAATCAGCCAAACGCTCCTTGCCAACAATGTGTCTCCTATGAAAAACAAACAAACAAACAAAGGGGGGTAGTAAACATCTCGAGAAGTGGCTTCAGTGAAGGGTGTAGTTTTGGTGTCGGAAGCAGAGGCCAAAGGAAGCCTGGCTTCCACATAAATATATTCCAATGAGGAAAACACACTCTTTATTCCCACATATGTGTCTTTTATTGATGTGTAGTTGATGTCCTCTGCTCTGTCTACAGTATAGTTTGCTGGACCACTTAGCAAAATGGATGGAGATGGAGATGGAGATGGGGACCTTGAGATAGGCAAGGCAAGGCAAGTTTATTTGTACAGCACATTTCAACAACAAGGCAATTCAAAGTGCTTTACATTGATCATAAAAAGCATTAAACAGAATTTAAAAGTAAGACATGTAAAAAGACATAAAAACAATTAAAAAGAAAAGGAAATAAGAATAAAATAAGAATAAAAGATAAGAATAAGAATAAAAGTAACAGTGCAGTGTAAAATAACCCATAATGTTGTTTAATGGAAGGCAGCGGCAAACAGAAAAGTCTTGAGCTGCGATTTAAAAGAACTGAGAGTCGCAGCAGACCTGCAGTTTTCTGGGAGTTTGTTCCAGATATGTGGTGCGTAGAAACTGAAAGCTGCTTCTCCATGTTTGGTTCTAACTCTGGGGACAGAAAGCAGACCTGATCCAGATGACCTGAGAGGTCTAGATGGTTCATAGAGTAACATCAGATCAGATATGTATTTTGGCCCTAAACCATTCAGTGCTTTGTAAACCAGCAGCAGTATCTTAAAGTCAATTCTTTGACAGACAGGAAGCCAGTGCAAAGATCTGAGAACTGGACTGATATGATCCACTTTCTTGGTCTTAGTGAGGACTTAGGTCTTAACCATAAGATAAAGCAGGACGGGAGGCCTACCCTGAAGCTGGAGCTGAGTCAGAGGAGAGTTAATGGAAAACCAAGGTCTTCCTGTGATGGAAACACAAACCTCCCGTTCGACTGGTCAAGCTGCTCCTTCAACAAACCGTGGAGGCACGAACAGGACTCGTTCATCTGGCGAACCTCTCACTGACCGTAGAGAGGCATTCAAAGATCCAAAACCTTCAGCTACGTGTTTATTCTTTAGATGATGAGATTGTGCATGCATCTGTTAGAGCTTGTAGTTGTATTGTCGGGGATGTCCACCTCACAGGACGATGCACATAATTCCTCTGTTACTAACAACCAGTGCTTATAGCTGTGAGAAGTTCATGTGTGTTGTTGTACAGTATTTTGAGAGACAGAGAGAGGAAATAAATCGCACCTGGTGGTGTTTTGTAGTTTACAAAAGCCTCGTAGAAGCAGTATCTCTGTCTAACCAAGTCTCGCTCAAGGAGGTCTCATTCTGAAATCCCGCGAGAGTTGAGTTGAGCTACACTTTCTGTGCTCCAACACAACAAAAATTCTCCCAGCAGTCCTCTCTCCAACCCTCATCATGGCTGGATATTTAGCTGATTTTTTGCGAGATCGTGTCTCACCAAGTCTCACTCAAGGATTCAGAGACACAATAACAAACACACCAAATCAAGTGAAAGCTAAAGAAACATTTCATTTCTCTGTATAGTCCTTTCCATAATGTTGCCAGACACTTATATTACCAATATAAGCCTGTTAGTAGCAAAAACAAACACTTAAAGTGGACGTACGTCTATTGCTTCGTCAAAAATGATTAATTAAACATCGTCACCTGTTAATAAGAACCTACAGATCTTCATCTAAGGTTGTGTATGGCTCCAAAAAAGCTCCACCTATCAAAGGGTCAGGGCAGCCGGTATGGAGCCTGTGAGACAAAACCCAGGGCAGCAAAGATCACAAACAGTAAATAACAACTGACGACGATCTGGACGATCCCATCTGTATTTTTATCAACTTGCAACATGTCTTGTATATTAACAAGACAGCTGGACAATTCTCAGATGGCTATCATGTTAGCGAGTCACTAAAACATGTAGAAGATTTTGAAAAGTGCCACGTTTTTTAAAATTATGCAGCTCGAAACAGTTTCTAGTCGGTGACGTATTTAGGTTAAATGTTATCTGTGTGATGGAAAGCTGAAAACCAAAAGGGAGGAGGGGGAGGGGAGGGGGAGGGGGGGTGAAAGAGGAAATCCTGAGGGGGCTGGAGAAAAAATAAATAACACATATAAATAGAGTCGGGAGTGACAGAAAGAATGAAGGAGTGCAGAAGGAAGATGTCAAATGGGAATGGCAGAGTGGCGAAAAAAGGAGCGAGAAAGTGGAAGAACGCGCCGACTTGAAAATGGGGGGAAAAAGGAAGGGCTGACTGAGAAAGACAAGAAGAGACAGAGAGTGAGTGATGGAGGGGAAGAGAAAGGAAGAGGAGGAGGAGGGAAAAAGAGCATGAGTGAGAGAAAAAGCACTACAGAGATCCTGACCCTGCTGCAGGGGTTTCTGGGTAAAAAAAAAAAGCATCAATAATCTCTCTTTCTTTCTTTTTCTTCTTCTTCTTCTTCCTCACAATCCTTCATCCTCGGGATGTTTTTCAGACTCCGAGCTCAGAGGATTTTTTATCATTCTTCTCCCTGAGGGACTTATTCCAGTTTAAAATCATTGATACTGATTACCCCGGGCCCTGTCATATTGATTTTTGAGATTTATTGTTGGCCGGCTCCCTAGCAGAGGTCCCTGGCCCCTGTGTCCCCGAGCTGGCAGTCATTTGTTAAACACTCTCCCCTCTTGACAGGGGACATGCCGGAGAACGTGCAGACACACACACACACACACACACATTACAGCTTGTACATAAACTTAAACATAAAGAGAAAAGAACTTCCATCGCTGCACTCACACCTTTTCTACAGTTTAGTCAGATAAAACAGGAAAAATATATATTCTAGGTGCTTTATTTTTCTCAAAAAGTGTCCTAATTTGATGTTTTGACTCAGCAAGTTGGCTGGAATTGACTAATATGAACCCCTGGACTCTCTATAATTGATGGAAGAGACCAATGACAAAGTAGAGAATGGTCATGAAAACGCAGAGGAGTAAGGTTCAATGAGGGTTTGTTATCTTGGAGTAAGTGATAATAACCAAAGACATTAGAGTCAAGCATGTATCCCTGGTAGATATGTCGTTCAGGGCTCATGAACAGTAGGTTCTCCCTGGCTGATGGTGCGTTCAGGCAAACAAAGAGTTGTCAAACTCATCATGAATAGCAGCAGTAAACTAACAAAGCCCACGACACCTGGACTCATATTATAAATGATGAGCATTCACTTAAACACATGATGGACTACTGACTGTTGTGGAATTTTGGAGCTGATCTCACTGGCAGTTTTCAGGTTGAAGAAGAGAGAAGAATCAGAGAGGAGCCTGCTTGGATTTGTATCTGGAACGCTTTAATGAAACCTTATAAGGGAGATAGACTATGAAACATCCTCTTGTTGATCAGACGATGTCCCACACTTATCTGAAGCTCTGACAGTCTGTAACAGTCTTTAAATGTCAATGCATGTAGATGACAACCCTTTGACCTGAATTCGTATCTTTGTTGTTACCTCGTCTCGTCTGGTGAAGCCTGCATCTGGCCTTCGTTCACCATGAGGCTCCAGGTTTATTAAACAATGCATGTTATCTTCTGTCTGAGAGAAACAGAAGAGAACAGCTTGACATTTTGTTGTTCTGGTCAGTTATGGATTTTATCCATAACACTGACTAACTTAAATTTCTAAGTAACATCCTGTGATTTAAGAAGAAGAACAAACTTTGGAAATTAAACCTCAGACTTATATTTTTCTTTTGTCTTGAATGCACATTTTTTTTTACTTTGATCACCATGGAAATAATAATAAAAAATATATAGTATATGGAACCTGACATATTATTTATATCCATCCAACACCTGTGGTCACATGATATTTTTACAAGTTGATAAGGATCACCTTAATTCTCATTTACAGATGATGACTGGTGCACAGCGGACTACAGATAGTGAAGTCAAAGGATGCACTAGTCATGTCCTCTGATAAAAGGCAGCGATTTTAGCAACAACCTTCGAACTGCTACAGATTCGTCTTGACCAATTATGACATATTCAGTCTAGAAATGCAAAAATCTGTTGCTGCTTTATATTTACTATGTGTTCATGTTTTATTGTAGTTTTTGTTTTGGTTGCTGGATGAAAGTGCAAAGAAGAAAAACGTAGTTATAATGAATTTTTCAGCATTTTTTAAAAACTTGTAATTCTCCTAAAAAAAAAAAGGCACATTGGACACACAACTGCGACGTGTCTGGAAGTCAAACGCAGCACGAGCGATGTTCAGGCTCATTGAAATCATGTAAAGAGACACCTTCACGCTCATGAGGGAAATCTACAAAACATGCAAAACTAAACTCTCTCATCCTCCTTACACACACACACGATGCACGGGAACGGCCTCACGACGCCTGACCCGAGAGTTAAACAGGGCTGCAACAGATGCAGCAGGTTCGCTCGCAGTCGTCATCGTGATGCTAATGTGGTGTGCGAGGTCGTAGGAGCAGGATGGGACTCTCTCCCGGGAGCAACATGACCTGAGCCGCCCTGCATCACACCACAACCTGCATGACTAATGAAAAAACAAGAATAACAAGCCGAGCTGTGCCGAGCCCTGAACAGGCGTCTGCTGCTGCTGTGTGTGTGTGTGGGGCTGGTGTTAGAGGGTAACTAGTACAACATGACACTAAAGGTGCCACATACAGTGTTGTGTGCTTGGGTATTGATTTTTTTGTGTTTTCTAAGGAAGACTGTTTGTTGAGTTTTACAGATGTTTTCAGCTTCTTGCTTTGGGGACAAGTGACACTGATTGATTGGTGTTGACTAGTCAGATCTGACTCTGCAGTTTAAGCATGGCATTATTTAAAAGGCTGCACCTGGAGGCACCTGAATGCAACATCTAAAAGGATTTTTTTTTTTTTTTTTGCAGTAGCACACAGCGATGATGTAGTTTGACAAAAAATTAAAAACACATGCTGTTAACTGAGATGGATTAATGTGTCTCAAGCAGGTTTCAAGTTTCTGCAATGTGATAAATACATCAAAGTGAAATGAAAGGATGCTGAATGCTCCATGCAAAGATCCGCTTGAATCAATATAAAATAAGGCAAAGTGCATCCACAGGTGACTGAAGGAAGCAGCAGGCAGTCTAAGCACACATGCACATGCACATGATGGAGGACATTTTATTTTTGGTCTCATTTGCAGGATAGTTCAAAACCTACTGGACTTAACAAAAACCAAAAAGAGACACGGTTCATGAAGCATTTTACCCTTAACGGTGTCTAACTGCCACATAACTTCTGAATTTTGAGGTGGAGATGCAGTGCAACATTTGTCAAACTATGTATACTTAAAGAACAACTTAACACCAGGCTTCACTTCCTGTCTGTTGCACCTCTGGCCACGCCCAACCTGTGATGTCACCGTGTACTGACGCTACATCACTGCAGAGAGGTGAGAAGTTTAAACCACTGGAGGTCAAAATAGTACGTTAAGTTGGTCTTTAAATGCATATATTGTAAGGAGCATGCCTATTTTTGTTACATTCTGATGTCACCACTCTGACAATCAATTTTTGTACTGTTTTTTGTTGTTGTTGTTTTTTTTAAATTTGTATTTTCACACTTGTCTCTAAGTCTGCCGGTCAATCGACTGCTTTAGTCGACAGTGAAATATCTCAATAATTAGAAAGACTGTCATGAATTTGGTTCAGACATTCATGGTGCCCATGGTGCCTCATCATGAGGTGACATTTTTGATTTTTTTTTAGTGAAACGTCTCAACAGTTTTTGGATAGATTGTCATGATATTTGGTACACACATATATATATATATATATAAAAATGTTCCCTTAACTTGTCCTCTAAAGCTTTGTTCATGACTAAACACCTGCTGAACTAATATCATTCCCATTAGCTTCAGCTACTTTGCATGCTAACTCGTTAAAATAAGATAGCCGCCATGTTAACGTTGTCATTGTGAGCGTGCTTAAGAACTGCCTCAAAGAGCCGCCTGACTGTAAACCCTTTAAGACTTTAAGACTTTAAGACGTGTTTTTTTCTAGGTGTGGCGTTCTGTATGTGATTAACATCTGGAGCATCTTCAACTAAACTGAAATGGCAGCAAACATTTTTTTTCTACATCTTTTGTTGTGATGCAGCAACATGAAGAATTTCAATGGTTATAATTAAGTGGTCATGATTCTAATTTACAGGAAAGAAGCCAAACATCGCAAGGATTTATCAAATTAGATCGAGATTAAGTACTGATGAGCAAAGCCTGCTATGAAATACAGAAAGGATTTGAAACTAAATATATATATATATATATATATATATATATATATATATATATATATATATATATATATAAGCACACCCTTCAATCTGAGTAATTAACTAAATCATTACATGGCAGCCAAACACCCAAAAATAGAAAATCAAAATGAGATGATGGAAGCAGAGAGGAGATGCGTACTTTACATCCACGTTACATAATGAGTTTTCTAAATTTGAAGTTGAAATGCTCTAAGAAATGAAAACTTAAATTCTGACTTATATATTCAGTATTTATGGCATCTTGACTAGAATTAAGAAAATAAAAGTATGTGAGTTTAAAAGATGAGTAAACATCACATGACGACGGCTTTAATTTTCAGGAATTAGCGTGTGTGTGTTTACATTCTCAACATCGAGTTTATTCAAACACGTATGACAATAAATGGCTGAAACAAACTCCTGGAAGTGCAAACAAAGTGTGTGATCAGTGCCGCCGAGAGGTTTGTGTTTCTGTTTTTTTGTTGTCTGGCGCGGCGGAGCTGGAGACGTGGGTGAGATATGATGTGAGTCAGGAATCGAAAATGACGGAGTCCTCTATGCGTTTTTGTTAATAGTCTGCATTTTTTTTTTTTTTTTTTTAGAGACTGTCAGCTAATTTAATGGAGGGGAAGTAGGAAGCGGAAAGAAGAAGGGAGAGAAGTGAAATACACATTAAAGAGAGAGTTAGTGATGAAGGAGAGAGAAACAGGATCAATGGAGAGAAACCAGAAGACACAAGCAGACAAAGAGACGGAGAGAAAAATAAGACAAAAACAGACTTTGTTCTCTCTTCAGCATCACTTCACTGTGATAACAATCACCAGTAGGATAGCATTTCTCTTCAAGTCACAATGAAATAACTGTTGTTTTTTTTTAATGTTATTAACTAAGGATGTGCAGAGGAGCCAGTGTTTGTGTTTGTGTTTGTTGAGGCAGAAAAATGATTTGTAAAATTACAATAAGTGTTCATGAATAAACTGACTTACGAAAGAGAGAGATTCCTACAGGTCTAGAGCTGGAGTAAAACTTTACTCACTGCTTCATTGCAAACAGACGTCTAGACCTATTTATACACCAGGGGGGCCATGGCCCGGGTAACTTTTATACTCTGACAAAATCTCTTATATGAGTAAAAGCTGCTGTAAAAAGTTGTGTTTGTGTTATTACGAGACAACAACTTCACCCACTCTCATCAACTGCTGCCGATAAAAACAAACTGCCACTCACTGCTGCATTTTGATTCGGAAATTAATGTGCCTATCAAGTGCATTGTTTACCAGTACGTCATGTATGAGCGTTGCGAGCTAAAGGCGGGCACCTGTCAAACCTGTCACGCCGTGGTGAGTTTTAGTTGGGGTTTTTTTGTCCTGTCTTCATGTCTTGTCTTGTCATTTCCTGTTTTATTTTGAAAATTATCCCTCCTTGTCTCTGGTAACTTGCCCTTCCTCATGTGTCTGTGTAATTACCCCAAGTGTCTCCACCTGTTCCCCGTTCCCTCGTCAGTTCTGTCTGTGTATTTAATCCTTGGTTTTCAGTTCTGTCCTTGTCGGTTCATTTTTGCTTCTAGTCTTGTCATAGTCACCGTCATAGTCTTGTCTTGCCTTGCCCTTGTTTTTTGGATGAAATAAAGGATTTTCTTATGTCACTACACCTCTGCGCCTGGGTCCTGCTTCCTCGCACATTCCTGACAGAATGAACCGACAAGGACAGAACTGAAAACCAGGGATTAAATACACAGACAGAACTGACGAGGGAACGGGGAACAGGTGGAAACACTTGGGGTAATTACACAGACACATGAGGAAGGGCAAGTGACCAGAGACAAGGAGGGATAATTTTCAAAATAAAACAGGAAATGACAAGACATGAAGACAGGACAAAAAAACCCAACTAAAACTCACCACGGCGTGACATAAAAATGAAGAGACTTTTTTCAGATAAACAGAAAAAAATAAATAATCCGACTCCAGCTTCCACTGTGCCCCCTGGCCTCAACAACAGACCCGCAGTGTCCGTCTTCATCTTGCCCTAACTTAAGTCCACCGCGGACTTCGGCCAGTAAGTCAGTTTTATAACTCACTCACGTTTTGCTGTGTTGGTTATTGTTCATTAACTGCACAGCTGCGTTTATTTGTGCTGACTAGTTATGAGAATGATGTTGATTTAGATTGAAGACAGCAAGATGAGTTTTGCTTGTGGATCGGCTGTACTTCGTTGTTTTGGCCTGTTGAGTGTGAATGTTACAGTAGTTTGGGATCAGAGGGGTTAATATCTGAGCAAGCATCAAGTTTGATTATTAAGGCCCCCCCGACTGGTTCAGATGCGTTCCGCGGTCCATGACACAGAGACAGCACAATGTGTAGGGAAGAACTTCAAAGGACTTTTCATTTAGTGCCAATTTTTTTTTACAACCTAACTTTGTGGAAAGGAGAAGAAGAAGAACAGGTTACGGACGTGTAGACTGGAGGAGCTGGTGATCGAAACACCAACCCTACTCTACCTCCTGAGCCACAGTGCCCCCCTCCCCCCAGAAACGTTTCCTCCTGTATCCTGTTGGAGTTCAACATGCGTACGGATCTTATTAAATGAACATTTCTAGTTAGAACAGGAGTGTCACTCTCAACAAGGGTTTTAATCGCAATTCATTTTATACAATTTGCATCAATTTGTGCAAGGGTTAGTGTTAGATTTAAAGTTGAAATATACATACAAATCAAATGTATCATAATCTGTAGGTTACATATCTCTCTTTCATTTTTTACCTGCTACCTGTAACCATAAGCGGTTGCGATGCTGTCACTTCCTGACGGTGTGGAATCCGTCGATCCGCAAGCGGTGAATGTCACGTCTTCCTCCTGAGTGTCTGAAGTTTGAAAGTCAATTGTGAGTAGTTAAAATGCCAAGTTGTCATGCTGGACCGTGTTCAAGCTGACAGGCAGATTTGTCATCATGGCATGTGGCCATCAGGGCCATCCGTGCCTCAGATGCCCCTGATGGATTTGTGGGATAGAAGGCCATGGAGGTGGTCTGGGGATCCCCCCCCCCCCTCCCCCTTCAACACCACCTTTCCCTGCTTGCCTCTTCTTTTCACCTGAGCTTTGTTCTCTTCCCTCTTCTTCTTTAAAAAAACATATTTTCCATCCTCCTCACCTCTTTTTTTAAACATCCCTTTTGCTTTCTCACCTCACTTCACCTCACCTCTTTCCCCCCTCAGGTCATCACATCCTGAAAGCGTAATAACGTTTGGCCTCCTTGTCTCATCACCTCATCCTTTTCTTTTCTTTCTCCCTCTCTTCTCCTACCAGCCTGAATTTTGCAGAAGGCAACAAGGGCCTTCGCTCTTTTCTGTCAATCTCCTCTTACTGTGCTACCCTGACATGGATACTGAAAAAACCACCTTGATCCACCTCGTCTCTGCCTCGAGCGCTGTAGATCATAAACCGAGCCCATATTATCTCGTCTTCTTTCTTCCTCTCTCTCTTATCTCTCTCCACTCATCTTTTTTTAGCAGTGCAACAATTAAATCCAACAATAATTCAGTCGGATTGAGCGCGTCATCAAATCTCATATCATCTGAACTAGACGGAGCAAAGGTCAGTCCAGCAGATGGCACTGATGCAACACTTACGGATGCCGACCACCATAAAACTCAACAGAAGAAGAAGATGGTGTGGGGGGGGGGGGGGGGGGGGGGGGGTTAACAGGAAGTTGTTCCTGATGGCGTCCCAAGTCTCTTATTCTGCTCCGAGCAGCGAGGAAACACGAGAGCAGCCTTCACGGTAGTCTTTTTACGACAGCCGACACGCCCCCTTTATTGGATATCAGTTATTGATTGGACGCTGCAGCTGATCAGATTGTTCTGATACATAGATTATATCCATATTATGTATACATAGATTGATCCCTTGCTTCCATTCACACACACAACAACCTCATGCAGTAAATGTTCCTGAACATTCAGGGATAAACGGCACGTCTGAAAGGAGCTTTTGTATTCGATCCCATTGACTTCACTCCTCCATCCTTGAGTGTCTTCAGATATGACGCTACAACAAATGCCGATCCTAAAAAAAACAAAACACAAAACTGATTCTGAAAACCTATCTGAGACACTTATGATTCATTCTCAAGGCCTTTTTTTTTTTTTTAGCCTCTAACTACAGCAGCTCAGTGTGTTTTTTCCACTCTTCACTGCTCTCCAGCTCCACTGAATGAAGAGTTTAGCCATTCAGCCAGTCAAAAAGAGGGATTTTACAGTATTTGTCAAGACGTCTGTAGCTAGCATCTCAATGTCAAACCTCCGCTTCACAAACCTCTTCTGTCTGAACTGCAATAAAGCCAACCTCCTCTCCAAAAAACACCTTCATTGATGAGATAAAAACACAAAGTAGATTACTTTACTGATTGCAGAAAGGGAGTGGCGGCGAACTTGGCAAACATCAACAATGTCAGCACCTCCCTTCTCCGTCGTTTATCTTCGTACAGTATATCCTGATGCCTCGATCAAGACGAGGCTAAACATCAGCAACATGTGGAGGTCCTACAGAGAGCCTGAGACACAGACACAAAGGAGGAGGAGGAGGACTCCAGCATACTGTCAGCACTTATGGTGAATTCATTAAATAGTCAGACAGTCGAGTGACCTTCATCCAGCATTACCGCACAAGGACGCCATGGAGTAGAGAGCAAGAGTCGGTTGTTTTGATTCTAAATCGATGCCGGCTCGTTGAAAAATCTCTGTAAACATCGCACCAATTATCACGACTGAAAGAAGCTCCAGAGCGCTTTGATTCATACTAAAGAAAAGCTTCAGAGCGGATAAATATCTCAGGAATGCTTTATCCATATTTAAAGTTTCTCGATTCAACAAATGATGCACTTTGAAAAGGTCAGAAGCAAGTCCAAAACCGCCCAAGGTAACACCGCCGCGGTGTCTGTTGTCGTTATCTCTTCTGCAGTAAAAAAAAAACAGGATGCTGCAGAACGATCATGTGTGAGCAGCCTCAATGCTCCAGACATCAAAACTTGCTCAGACGAAGAAGAAGAAGAAGAAAAACAAGCGCTTTTCATCCGTTTGAGTGATTAAGGTTAGCTGGAAACAACGGTTAAATTAAGTGTGAGTGGGCTCGACTACCACTTCACCCACAAGTCCTCGCTCTCTCTCTGTCATATTCTCCTTTAAAAGATGTCAGCTCTAAATCCCGCTTTATTCAATCCCTCCATTGTTCACTGGTCACGGCTAGATCATCTCTGCAGAGGTTTAACCTTTATCCATTCAGGGACATTTAACAAACCATATATGCTCCTTTTTTTCTCCTTTTTTATATAACTTATTTTTCCTTCACCCAGCAAATATACAGCGAGGAAGGAAATGATCTGTTTGATAGCCTCCATATATGCACATATATTTGCAGAGTGACGCAGTGTGGGTCAAACTTGGCTCATATCACCAGGGCAAAAAAAAAAAAAAAAGTTGTCCTGGCACGAACCGAGTTCACAGATGGTTTCACTGCGAACCATGAATATGCTGACATGAATATACAGGAGGAGGAGACTGTAAACCCAGAAGAGCAAGGTCAGACAGAACATGCAACACCTGGAGCAATCACATACAAATGTTTGTTTACAACATGTCATCGCATCATATCAGTTTGTTACAGTTACAGCGATTCTTTTGATCTATGACAACAAATAACTTCAACTTCCCTCAACATATGCAAAACTAAAGATATTGTTGATTTAAGCACAATTTAAGCCAATCACCTGTCAGTTTTGAGGCTTTTGAGATAGTTAACCATTTTATATATTTATATGTACATATATATTAAAACCAACTGCAGTAATTAGTTTTTAAGTTTTAAGAATTTTTCTGGACTACTTAATTTTTTGTTGTTGCATTGAATGGTTTAATTCAGTTATTTACGCCCCTCATACATACTAGATAAGTTTATTTTCCAACAGTAAATCACACCATTTTAACCATATACCCATATTAACACAATAATAACATATGATTTGTATTTGAACCACAGATTTTTTTTAAAAAAGTAATTTAAAAAAACTGTGTCTAAATAAAAAATATGATGTAACTGCTGATGTCTAAAGTTGGAAATAAATAGTGAAATAGTGAAAAATGCATTGGGTCATGTTTTCTATATAATGGGGGAGACCCAGATGAATGTAAAGTTTGGTCTGATGTGTCTCTGAAGAACAAAAGAAAACTATAAAGGAAAATTTGACAAGCTCCCTCAAATTTGCAAGCACTTTTGAGACAGTCCCTAACTTCAGGTCCTCAGTTTCCTGTCAAGTGGCGCTCAGTGCCACGCTTAGGTAAAAATAACACCTGTGGAGCATCGGTGAAGATTTATTCTGATTGGCACAGCTAATCTAGAGAAACTGATAAAAAAATGAGCATTGATGGTAGACTATATTAGTACTGAACTCCTTCCTCCATGTTTTTAGCCTGTTTATTTACATTTTGGCACATCTGCATCATGGAAAGTGACACTTTTTTTTCTCTGTTCACGCTGTAAAGTCAACAAACACCTGGATTAGATGGTTGAGACAAGATCTGAAGATTTTATTTTGATTTATGGACATCTCTCTTTGATCGACATTGCGCTATAAAGACAGGAAGCCGGTACAAAAGCTGTTATTTTCAATGCACAAGCACAACAACAACAACATCCTACAGTGACTTTATAATTTGGTAAATTCTTGACTGCTGCTTCAAATGAGTCTTTTCAAGTCTCTCTGCCAACATATATTTATATATATTATAAGAAGATGCCGTGATCACAATAATTCTGCACATGTTGGCTTTAAAAACTGCTTTTCATCTTCTTGGATCTCGATGCACAACAGAGCACAATAAAACATTAAAAAAATGATACGAATCACTGTTTTGCATATTTCCCTCTGATGTTGCAGAAGAAAAGAATATTGAGGAAAAAAATATAGGTGTTAGAAATAGAAGAGAGGGAGCTAAAGAGTAATAGTAAGTGGGATAATTTTGTTTGGCTGTTGTTATACACATGGCTGAACAAGAGGTGAGCACTGAGACAGAAATTACACATGAATAGTCTTTAACCTCATGAACTCTGATGCTGCTGCACTCTCCCTGCACTCTGCCGCTTGAGAGCAACAAACCCAGAAATAGTGGACTCATGTTTTTTTTTTTTTTTTGCAAAAACAAGTGTCTATTTTAAGTTCAGTAAAACTGGTCAGTTTCCTTCCTAACTGTGCATGCAGGAGACATCTTGCTTTCCACAAGATACGCAGAAAACCATCTCCACTGTTGTGTCAAGCTTACATATATTCCTCATATATGTTATTCATTTATTTAATGGGTTAGTAATGATTTCTGGAAATGCTGCCTAGTTGCTAATCTCTTGAAAAGTGCTGATCAGACATACGGTTTAGAAATACCAAGCCCAGAAAGTGACTGTATAAGCTAACAGTGATGCTAACATGCTAATCACGAGTGCTAACTTCTCGTCTAAAGAATTTTGAGCTTTAGGAAATCACACAGCAAACTTGCTTTACAGAGATAATGGTCTTTAAAAAAGCTAAGAAACTAATCTACATGATTCAGTAAATCATTTCTTGCTGGACACAAATATCAAGGTATCAAATACATTTTTAGAGCTAATGCTAAAAACACTAGCTAACTTGCTAGCATTGGAGCATCGTCAGTCAGATGTTCGGGAGCTACGGGACTTTTTTTGTGTGTTGTGTTGGATACACAGTAAAGTTTTTGTGACATTAGTGTTGTGTCACTCTTAAACAAATCATAAGTAACAGTGAAAACCGTTTTCAGCCAACTGTCTTATATTTTATAGCCGTTTCTAGCGGGCCGTCTCTTCTTCAGGCGAGCCAGTCAATGCTACAGTGTGTAAAGCCGAAAGAGACCCTAAAAAAAGGATAGAGTCCTGAAAAGCTGCTAACCTAATGGGTCGGAAAACAAATAAACAGCCATGAGGTGAGAGGGGGGCATAAAAATGAATGAATTCCTTGCAGGGGTCACTTTATGTCTGTTTGTGTGTGTGTGTGTGTGTGTCTCTTTCGCAGTGTCTGTATATGTGTGTGTGTGTGTGTGTCAGTTAATGAACCCTCCAGAGCTGAAACGGGAAGCCCCCACCACTCTTTTACAAGATCATTTTACAGCCGCAGTGAATCTCCAAGAAAGCCATCAGTGTGTGTCTGAGTGTGTATAAAGGCATATGTCTGCTCCCATGAGGTTGTGTGTACTTGATTTATATGCTACCGTGTGTGTGTGTGTGTGTGTGTGTGTGTCCGTGAATACGTGTGTGAATATGTGTGACCCGAGACAGTGCCCTCCCATTTTACTGTGTGCATCAGTGCTTTCAAACCAAAATAGGAAAGGACAAAATGAAGTACAACAACCCTAAAACAGGGCGGCAGTAAGTCAGGCAGTGACAAGCTGCACTGAAATACCATTACTGCTGTCCTCTGGAAACCTTCTAACTACAATTGCATTGGATTATGCCAATCAGTAAGAAGCTATTGGAGGATTTAGGAGTTTAGTAACGTCTGGTCTTTAAAACCACTTTACAAGCCAAAGTCAAAGTGAACAATGAGATGACAAACAAGGTTCTCATCACGGAGGTTACAACTACAGGCAGTGTTTTTTTTTTTTTGAGAGGACCAAACCAAACTGGGTTCAATGGTTATGATCAGTAACTATCTATCCTCACGCAGCTCACCAAGCTTGAATTGGCAGCTAATAAGCTAATATGATAATGCTGCAAATACACACAATTCAAAAACGACTGCAACAACAAGCTATAAATATATAACATGAAGAAAGTCAAGGAAATGCATGGCTGCTTCCCCTCATCCCAGTATTAATGTAAGCCTGTTTTTAATTCAGTTTGTATTGGCTGCATTACATATTAATAAGCAGATTTAATTACAATGGTAATGGTGGATTTTGGTGTTTGGTGATAGAAGTAGCTCCTGCCAGTATGGATCCCATGAAGAAATAGTGAAGACCACTGATCTAGAACTATATAACCGAATACACTCATTAGCGCTATATCGCTTTTCATGATAATATTAAGTGAGAAAATGTTAACAGAAACACTATAAACTCAGGGGTAACGTTAGCTAGCTAGCACCGTTGATTATTTAATGTTAAGTAAATAAAGTTCACAAACACTACACCCTTAAATGGTTTAAGTCAGGACTTGTTTCTGTTTTGGCGCTGAGTCAAGAAGGTCTTCCTCCTCTAGGATGCATTGTGGGGTTCCTCAGGGTTCAGTGCTTGGCCCGATTCAGTTCACCACACAAAATCCATTTTTTTCCATTTTTACTCAGATAACACGCAGGTTTACAACAGTTGCGACCCCAATAACAATAACCCCAATGAAATTTCCTCACTCATAAACTGTCTCAAGGATATTCATGAATGGATGGCTCAAAAGTTCCTACAACAAAACCCCAAAAAAGACTGAGGTACTTCTCGTTGGCACTGACTCCTCAAGCACTACTACTACAGCAAATCTGCCATACAATCAGTCTTTTTTCAACCCAGGAAAATCTCTGAGATAACACAATTTATGTCTACTGAAAACCTTGAAACACTCATTCATGTTTTTATTTCATCACAGTTAGATTATTGCCACTCCCAAATCCCTCCTTTCTCTACAGTTAACTCCAAATGCAGCCGCTAGGATCGCTAACAGGTACAAGAAAACACATTAAACCTATCTTTAGCACATTTACACCCACCTTTTGTCTTTGCACAATCTTACTTATTACTTTTAAAGCCCAGAAGGGTTTGACCCCAAGCTATATTACTGACCTTTTAACTCGAATTCTGCTCTCCTAGTGGTTCCTAGATCCAGACTAAAAAAACAAAGGTGACTGAACATCTGCCACGAGGGCCCAAAGACTTTAGAGCAACTTTCCAGGTGAGATTTAGGGGGGCAAAGTCTATCTCTTCATTTCAGTCTCTTACTTTTTTAGTCTAGCCTTCCTGTGATTCTTCTATCTTACCTTTCCTACACTATGTGTTTTTCGTTTTATCGATGATGCAATTGATCTCGTTGTTTTTATGATTAAAACTTAGCTCTTAACTCTTTGTATGTCCATCCTGTTTTGTAGGATGCATCTCAGTGCTGCAAATATGTTGAAGAAAAAATATTAATTTAGCTGTTAATAATAGAAAATGATGACAAGCTAATGTCACTTGTTACTTGTGGGATACGATTAAAACAGCTGATGCTTGAGTCACTTTAAAGGTAAACTATGAAGCTCAAAGTCATTTACAAATTCAGTCAAGTCAAACTATTTTCTTGGTGTGAGCCGAGATTGGTTATTCCTACCTCACACTGCAGTTAACATCAACTCTACCTGACTTCCAGCCACAGCCGAGCAGCTCTATGAGATCCACTGATACTGGTGGAGCTTTCTAGCTGGAAGGAACCAAGTAGCCAAAACAGAGAGGGAGGGGGAGTTAAATCAGGATAAAAACATACAGAAAAGTAACTTCTGTGTACATACTATATTATAATGAAAAATAAATACTGTGAACAATTGCTAAGGCTGTTTAATGACAAGTATTTGAACGGGCACAGCGCCTAATCTTCATGTAATTTATGTTAGACTTGATTCTTGCTGTGTGTCGTTGTCTACTCATTATTGTATTATATGCTGTTTGTACTCCAGATTGTGTTAATGTGATCTCGAGCTAATAAATCTAAAAAATTAAATACAAATATCACATTAACATTAATTGTAAAATAAATATTAAATTGAAGCAATTATTCTTTAATACCTGTTTTTTTTTTGACTCAAGCCTTTTGACTCAGTTTCTTTTGGAAAATATTAAAACAGTTTTTAGATGTCTTCAGTTGTTAATCACTCTGCTTTCTGTGGTCATTTTCTAAAAGATGTTTCATACGAGGTAATTCTCCCCAGCAGATGGGGAGGAGGGACGAAACGAGGCAGAAGCACGGAGAAACGCACCTCGAGTCCTTTTAAAAAGATGAAAATCTCTGATGCATATCCAGAGCAGAGCATATTCAGTTTCCATGTTTTTTCCCCACTTGGTAAGGGGGAATGCTATTTTAGGGCTTTTAATGTGTCTGCTTAGCACTGTGGAGCCTCACACGCACACCGTTACACACCTGTGTTTGACCCACAGCTACACTTGCAGCAGCTGGAGGTGGAGTGCATTGCTCAAGGGTGCTTGATGGGAGTTTTTTTTTTAAAAAGGGAAGAGTATAAAATGGCACTTTATTCCCATTCTTCGCCAGATTTTCAAACTGAACCGGCGCGTTATGTGCTTACAGAATCACATCTCTCAGCCTCAAGATATCCTTTTTTTAGTCTACTCTTTAAAACAGAGTTAAAATAAACCGAGCGCTGCCTCTTACATCCACAGTAAAACATACCTCTCTTCTTCCCGTCTGCAATAGTTTTATTATTAAATCGAAGCACGTTAGCTATGATTATGATAATGATGGACAGCAGCACTTATAGCTAGGCTGAAGAATGACCCAGAGAGCATCATCACTAGTTTAAAATGCACAAGAATAAGAGCCGAGGAAAAAAAAAAAAAACATCTTCTTCTTCTATGGTTAACACTAATTAGTAGCCATGCCACCTTTCCAATGATCAGTTATGTTAATCAGTGTGGATTGTTCCTAAGTAGAGGAATAACTAAACAAATAGCAGCACTCAGGCTTTCAGCTCCCTGCAGCCTTGCAAAGGATACGCAGGTGCAGATAATGCAGCCTGAAATATCCACAATATCATTTTAAGACGTTTTAGCTGAAGACAGTTGATTTTGCAGGCTGACACAACATTTAATCAGACAATTAACACTTTCATGCATTTGCTAAACTACAAAACGAATCTCTTGGCTGTTGTTGGCTGAGTGTGCTCTCTGCAAACTTCACCTTTTTGCTGTTCAATCATATATATTTTTTTTTAGCTAAACACGGCAACCTGAAGGTGCAGCATAGTTAAGATCGGTGGGAAGCTGGTTGGGAAACAGCAACGGCGGCAACTGGGCGAGCTGTTCAGTTTATGCAGTTGTCAGGAAGGCCAGACAAGATATCTGTGGATGTTTCTCACCCCCTAAACTCTGAATTTGAACTCCTCCCCTTCTGGTAGAAGATTCAGAGTTCCCAGGATTTAAGAAATCTTTTATTCCACAGGCCACACAAGCCCTGAACATGTTTGTCTTTATGCTCGTGACCCTGTTTTATGTTGATGCTTGCTGCCTGGGAGAGGCCAAAGACAACACTCTGTGCTGTGTTTCTGTTATTTTGTCCAGCCCTAAGTGTATGCTCTTCATCCATATTTTGTGTCTCGCCAAAGACACACACACACGACGACTTTGTCGCAATATCATAGGAAACCCAACACCAGGACTTGTTGTTGAATGTCATCCTGTCTCCCATGTATCTCCTGACGATTCCTCCTGCAGGCTGCCTGATAAAAAACAAAAAGGTCATTGAAGTAATGTTAAAAAATGATCTAAAAAAAAAAACATCTCTTCTCCTCTGAGTGCCTCTCGACGTTACTTAGAAAGTCTTTGATGACTCTGAGAGAAAGTTTTTAGTTGGGCAGGTGGAGGCAAATAATTAAAGAGGCAGCAGGATGAAACATTTTGGAGGTCATGATTAGGTATTAGTGCTCCGCTGTGATGAGAGGACCGACGAGGTGAAGAGGAACTCCACTTAATTGTTCTTTTTATTTATTTATTTTTATATCAGTGAGAAGCAGAGAGTGGGGGGGGAGAGAGAGGGAGATGGAAAGTACAGAGCCGACATTAAAGAAGACAAAGATGGTGGAGAAAAAAAAAAAATGACACGAGTTTCCGGCAAGTGAGAGACTTAGCCAAGCGTTGACTGAACCTGACGGTGCGTACTGTCGCCACATGACAACACAAGAGTAGTTGTCAATATTCCCTTTTTAGGAAACAAACTGGGACGAGCCCGCAGCTGCCGACTGACAGACGCCAAGCTGTCAAGTTGAATCCCCGTAATAACGAGAGCTTCCATGAGTGAAGAGGTTCAAATTAAAGCAGGTTTGATTGATCTTAAATATGCTCGGGGAACATATAGACTGTCCTCCGTCACAAGATGATAGGTAGGAGTAGGATGGAAACATCTGTGTGTCGTGCAGCTAAGTTATTGTTTCCCTCCTTTTTTTCTTCATCAAGGTACATTTAGAGAACACGTGAAGCGATGTTTGCTGGTTTTTATTCATGTGGGAAAGTTAAGTCGGCTATGTAAGTTCACTCTTAGGGTAAAATCACAAAATGTCTCGGCACGCTTTACAAAAAACTCTCACAAGGTTTGGAAGTAGGACAGCTGTTTTTGTTTTCCACACAGTTTGTCAAAGTCTTGGAAAGACTCGTTCTTTTAGTAATGAAGTTTGATTTTTTTCCTTTTCTTTTGCCTACGATGATGTTCGTCTGAAGCGAGTCTACACGCTTTAAAAAGGTTTGAAATTACCATATGAAACATTGCTTTCTGCGTGTGGTAAGGTTTGATTTCGTCGTTGTTACTAATCTTTTACAGTCTGGATCCTTTTCTCTCTTTTTTTAATTCTTTTCCACCCTGATCTTTGCTACCGTCGTGGGGAAGCTCACTCACAGACTCTTTCACAGGACTTGGCAGTAGGATGCACTTCGTTTTGTGTGTGATGCAGCTCCATTTTTTTTTCTTTTCCATCCTAATGTTTGTCACACTCGGAGGAGCTCACTGCTCTTGACTACTTCACAAGGTTCGGAAATAGGATGTGGAACCTCTCCTTCTTTAGGGGGCGAGGGTGAGGCTTAATTACATTTTTTTCCTTTCTTCTTTTCCTTTTGTTTGTTGCCACAATGGCGAAAATTCACTCCTTTAGACTCCGACATGATTTGGAAGTAGGATAAGGAACCTTTCTTACTTTCTTTTCCAATCTGTCTTGATTCCTAAACAAGGTCTGGAAGAAGGATGTGTGTTGTGGCTTTATTGCTCTTTTCTTTTGTCTTCCTTTTTGTCTTGAAAAGTGTTTGTCTGTACTTCTTTACAAGATTTACAATCATTCCTTCTGTGAACAAGATGCAGAAAATCTGGACTTCAGAAAATCTGGAAGTATTTACCTCGTCATGTGATGAGTTGTGGGAGAACTTCACAAGATTCAGAAGTAGGACACAGAGCCTTTCCTTCCTTGACAGAGCTTGACATATATATATTTATTTCTTTTATTCTTGTTTCACTTGTCTTCCACTTTGATGTTTCTTACAGATGTTGAAAAGGTCACTGTCTTCTGTAAAAAAGCACTTTGAGCTGCATTTTATGTCATGAAAGGTGCAAGGAAAGGTACGTAAAAGCTCACTCGTCTTGACTTTTTTAAAAAAGATTTGGATGTATGATGTCATGGAAACACTCGTCGACAAACGATTTGGTATCTTATGGTATTATTCTGTAACAACACCACTCAGCATCTCCATAGAAACACATCAGCTCCGAGATCGAAGCCGTTCACTGGTGTGCTGCCGCTCTGCTTGATGAACGTCACGTGGCGCAGCGGCTCCTTTTGTTTCCACTGAAATGACCAGATTCAGATTTAATGAGTTTGACAAGAATGTCTGCTCCATCTCTTCATATTTTTTTTTGTGATTATATCATCATGAATATTCATTACCTATGAGGACACCGAGCCGAATGAGGTGACACCAGCTTCTCGCTTTCATCTTCTCATTAAGCTATTTTTTTTTCTAACTGTGAAACATTACCCCTTTTTGTATAATAAATTAATCACTTCCCTTTAATGTTATTGTTTTGCTTCTACACTCAGATTTTTTTCTCCTGTATCAAAATGACTGAGCCATATTTCCCCCACCCCCCCAGCTATATTAAATCTACGCAATGAGACAGTTAATAAGTATGACTGTTATTAATCTAACTTGTTAGGGACGGTGGCCATTTCATCTGCAGAAATTGAATTGTAATTGCTCTATTAAAATTCTGTCATCGGAATACATCAAGCAGTATTTTATTGTAATTGCATTATAACCACAAAAAAAAAAAAAAAAAAGTGTGGCATAGCAGATTTTTAATTTACTGCGCTGTCTTTCCGCCGGTCGCAAAATTACGAGTGACAGTCGGACTGTTCAGACAAGAGGGAGTCGTCGTTTTCAAAGTGTAATGCAAAAGTGGATTAAAGGTATTACTTTTATGATTGCCTCGAACAGGAGGTGAATATGTCACTCGCTGCTCTAAAGATCTCCGCTCTCATTTGCACTCCCTGCTTTCTTTTTTTTTTTAATAATCTTCTTTTGTGACTCTGTTGTTGACTTTTCTTCAAACTGTATCTACCGTGCACTGTGTTCACACCTGCAGTTGAAGCTAAATATGAAGCTGGCATATCACAAACAAACCAGGACTTGTAAACATATAGTGACATGGACTTGACTTGAACTTGTTCATCAGATAGTTATGGTGACTTAATTTCAGCCGCTAGGGGGTCTCTCAATCAAAACAAGAACAAAAGATGAAGTGTGATGACGATGTGAAGTTGTTTAAATAATCAGCTTCACCGGGATACGATTACTCCGAAGTTCATGGTTCAGGATGTTTTTACCCGCAGAGGTCTCCTCCTCTCCAGAACAAACAGACCCGCTGATTACAGGTAAAAACACTGAATAAAGCAGTTTCATCTAAGAGATCAGTGTTTCTCCGACGATGTACGGCGACCCACGGACGTCAGATACAGATGTTAGCTGAGCTGCTGCTAACACTTGTTTATCAATCTTATAACTTTTCATTCAGATGTTTGTCTGGTTTCTCCCGGCAGCTGAATTATCCACAGAAGTCTCCTCTTCTCCAAAATCAAACGTACACACAGATTAAAATCGTTCAAATATTAATTAAAGCTGTTTTACCTTAAAAACCAGTGTTTATCCAACAATGTTTGGTGACCACCAGTTAGCCGTTAGCCGAGCTGCTGCTAACACTTGTTCGGCTTTTTCTAATATAACATAAGTTCCAGATGTTTGTCCGGTTTATCCACAGAAGTCTCCTCTTCTCCAAAATCAAACATACACGCAGATTAAAATAGTTAAAAAATACTACTAAAAGCTGTTTCACCTAAAAAAAATCAATATTTTTGCAGCTGTTTGTTTCCTGGAGGGGCTGTTAGCTGTTAGCCGAGCTGTTGCTAACGTTTGTTTATCTAAACCGGTCCGTTACTTTGATTAAAATATAAATTTCTCTGGGTTTGAAAATTGTTGGAAACATTTGGGATAATGTAAGTACACAACTCAACAACATATAGAACATAGGTCTAGTTGTTTTTAAACATTTTAATGTGGAATAATTACATATTATACCTTTAAGAGCTATGTGGATAATTATTAAACTATTTTTTTGTGACTTCCAGTCAAGTTATCCTGCTGTCATTTATTTTCTCTGGTAGTACCATTCTTAATAATGATGGGCCAGCAGAAAACAGAGAAAATTACCATTTGTGCATCCTGTAAAATGTTTATAATGGGAGGTAATGGCTAACTGAGATGAGCTGAGCTGATCCGGGGAATTAATGTGATAAAAACTGGTGCTTCTTCTGGAGGGTTATGTAATGTAAATGGATGCTGGGAAATAGGATGATGTGTGTGCTTATATTGAAAACAATTGGTGCGGTTGTTTGGACATGAGTCATATATGCTGCTGCAGTGTGTGCTGCCCTTAATATTTTTTTTGCAAATTTAAAGGATTTTAAATTCACAGAGGCTATAGTGCATATATAGCACAGCTGTATTGCTGCAGGTCTTGGTTATATGTGTCAATATGTCCATAGCAGGATTGAGGATTCATTTTTTTCAGTTGGTCATGGTGCGGTTGTTTAGTTGAAATACAAATATATCAAAGTTTGTTTTTTGAATAACCAAACAGGTTACCACCTGAGATTATAGCGTTGCCTGGATGTATTGATTGAAGGCAGTTATCATCCCTCCAAATATTTTGTGCAAATTTTACCCGAATTTATATTTAACAAAGGAACAGATTGTAGAAATTCTCCAAAACTGTTAAGCATAACCTGGACCTTATAGCAGTATGAGTGTTGCATCAGAATAGGGAACATTTTTGACCACTCACGGTGTGATGTTTTTCTTTTTTTTTTGCATACAGCTCCAACTGAAAGTGCAGTTTAATAAAATTTCAAGATAATTCGATAGCATTAAAGTACAAGAACTCAGTGGTACAAAGTGCTCAGTGGTCACACACACACATTCATATGCAGGTATGCTCTTGAAGGAAAAATACTGTATGGCAGCATGTGTAGAATAATCAAAGCAGCCATAGCTCAACAAATGGAGATGTCTGTGCATAATCGTAGAGACGCAGTCGCTATCATAGGCACACATTGACACTCACATGCACAAACACCATACAAATGCAGCAGTGTCCCTCCTGGCTGGATTATTGCCTGGCTTATAATGCAAGCCTCTGATTTATGGTGTAATCTAGTTCAGGGAGGGAGAGCTTCTCATACGAAGAGGCAGAAAGACCAGCGTTGACCTTTGGTGTCCTGCTCAGCTTGTCAACAAACTCTCGGCACTACCAGGAAGAGGACAAGGCTGAATTAGAATGAACCAAGCAGGTGGATAACAAAATGTGGTCTGATTTAATTCACTACCTGGTTAGAATGAGGATGTGGTGATGTGGTGGTGGTGGCAGTGGTGTTGTGTCTTCTTTATCTAGAGAATAAGGCTAATTATCCTGCATTAGGAGTGATTCAAATGGCTTTATCCCTCAGAAACACAATGCATTTCAGGCATTCTGCTAATAATCCATTATGAGACTACATCAAAGTTACAGTGAAGGCTGAAAACAAACTGTATGATGTGTGGTCCAATCTGGTTTTAAGATGGAAGAGCTTTACAGCTGATAAAAACTTGCTCAAAGACATTCGTTGTTGCACTCTGTTGTACATATAAAAAATGGTGACAGTAGTTGTGTGAAGAGTTTGAAAGGCTTGAAGGATAAGTGAGGACCCTGACAACATTATAACCACACTCCTGGCCAATCCAGGCATGGGGTGGTCATGATTGTTGGATCCAACACGCATTTAAAACATACTGACCCCATTAGAGTGTCCAAAAAATAAAGAGTTCACCATCTCTTAGGGTTGGGCCCAAGTACAGATATGTTACTAGGAAAAACACAAATAGTTGTTGTTGTTTTTTTACAAATATTTATTTCGTACAAATATTTGTTTTCAGGAATTAAGAAAGAAAACTTGTAATATGAGTGCACAGGTCAGTTACATCGCAGTCTCTCTCCTCTCGTCCACTATTACCTCAGTAACGGCTGCCTGTTACCAGCAGGTCTTGACGAGGGGAGTCACATCCACCTGCTACATGACGCACATTTCCTGATTCGGACATCACTCCTAGAGTCGGGTATAAAGCTGAGCTACTGCTCAAGGGACTCTCCATAACCTGTTGTTGCCCTTCTCCTTTCCACAAAGTTAAGTTGTAAAAAATACACAATGAACAGAAATTGCAAAGCAATAATCACCTTTGAAGTTCTTCCCTACACGTTACACACTGGATCGTCTCATTGCAGTAAGTCACAGCAGTCATCTATGTTCTGGGAGATGTGGTGTGGGGACCTTCTTCATAAGCTTGTTTATTCATGAACGCTTTTCTAAAATTAAAAGCATAATAAAAAACAAGATAATTTCCACTTTTATTTGAATACAAATAATCCCTACCCTCACTGGAACTTGAATGTGCTAAGTATGTGCTCAACCTTATGACAGTCATTACATTACATACTGTTTCAAGTGAAGAATATACCCTCTCATGGATCTAATAGCCAAATCTCAATGACAATTTGGCCAGTAGTTGTTGAGACATAATAGTATCTTGTTTCGAACCACAGTGATGACAGGCAGATGGACTTCCTGAACTCAGTGGTCCTATTGAAACTCAGAGTGCTATTTAAAGTATAATATCCATGTGAATCACTCTTATACCAAGAATGGCAATGACCTCATATAAAAAATCAGCTCTACAGTCCTTCAGAAATAATTATCTAGAAAGCATGTATGTAATGTAAATGGTTGTTTTTCTGGAGACACTGTAAATAATGTTAGACAGATTCAGTCACTCTCACAGACAAACCTCACACATATAAACACCGTTTCCACCAACTGGCACCAACTTTTTAGTATTTGACAGTCAGGAAGGAGCATACATATACCTTACAGCTGAGTAATCACACAGACAATGTACCGAACAACTGGACAGTAACGACTGGAGTTCCAGTGGCTGATGACCCCGCAAATCCAAGAACTGCTGCACCTTATACCAACTCCATTTGTACCAAAAGAAACATGGACAGCAATCAGCCGCTAGCACTGTTCTTATGGTTTATAAACAGTGCAATTTGCTCTGAAAAGGTTGGGTGAGGCGTGGGTGGGTAATGTTTGGAGGTAATTGGAGGTGAATGAACTTTGTAAAATGGAGCTAACTTCAGGCTCTGGTTGGCCGTGTAACTCTTTTATGTTGATTTTATGTTGTAGAGATATCATCTTTTTCTCCATTCAGTTGTGCACTGCTCTCTTTCACACCACAAACCTATTTGTTTGCTATTTTGTCTTTTTTTAAATCTTTTTTCTTTATCTTGGTCTATTTATCTTTTCTTTTATTGTCTCCCTCAGGTGACAAACAAAAAAAACCCTCAACTAAAAAACTTCAAATTAGACACACACGTCATGATTTTATCTGCCAACTGTCGACACTAAATCATAGTCAGAAATGGGCTCAGCAGTCATAACGTGTTGCCCCGTCTTAACCCTAGTCTGAAGCTAAACCAATCACCATCTGACCGCCTGCACATTGCGTGTATTTAACACAATAGACAATTTATTTTTCTTCCCATAATCCCCATGCTTCAACAATAAAGTAATATTTACAACATCAAACCCAAACCCAAAATACACACATTGCAAACCCCCTCTTCTTATCCTCACTTGGTCTCTCCCGCAACCTTTAAAATGGTGTTCATACCATTGGGGAGTCTTTTGGTATGGTTTGTTTAAAGCACGTTCATGTTATTACCTGCACATTTCAACAATCAATAATTAAGATCCACACATTTATTCAGCTGTACTCCTGTGACAGAAGACATCTTTTCAATTGAATAACAAGGTTTCCAATACAACTGTGCAAAAGATAAATGTGCAAATATGCAATGTGCAAAAATGGCAAAGTGCTTTCATCATTAAAGTGTCGTGTGCAATTATTAAAGTGCATAATCCAGATGTTTAAAATTAAAGTAACCTTCCACACACCCACATGTCACCAGTAACGGAGGCTCTTCGTTATAGGGTATAGTTCTCATTCCTGTCACCAATAACCTGAACAATAACCTTGGTGGACTGTGATACTTTAAAAGTTTTTGTTAGTCCAAGACGATGTTTTGCCAGATGTGTCACTGCCATATCACTGAACTTCTTTTTAATTTTCTTCTCCATGTTTTTGGACTAGCGGATTATGTCTTTTAAGATCATCATTCTTTGACTTAACATCTTATACGTCGGGAACGGTGCCACCTGACTTTGTGATGATTAACGTCCTGTGAATGTGCTTATCCATTTACAATTTGTTTGCATTCATCACCACAGGCACTGGCGTAGAATAAAATCACACACACACACTCGCTCGTTCATTAATCTAGTTTTTAAATCAAATATTTATTTGTAAGCACCCCTACAAATTTGACAAATGCCATTTATTAAGGTTGTGTAAAACAGCCTCCCTGAAGGAAAAGCTCAGAACTTGAACCTGTCAGGAGAAAAAAAAAAGCTCCATTTGTGTGTTGCTTCATCGGCTTTGCACACAATGAAAAGAAAAAATACATGTAACTCAATGCAGAGCTCCAAGCAGTCCACATAAACAGCGACCTCCCCATCATCGCCGAGTCCCATCCTCATCCACACGTTTATACACATTCACTATAGGACACATGGCAGCCCTGATGGATGGGCCTGCTTCAAACGGAGCAATGAAACAATTATTCCCCCACTCCATCTCTGTCAGGACTCTGTTCAAAGAGTTCACTGTTCAAAAAGAAAAGGGCCCATAACTCAAACCAGTGATCATTTGAATAAAAGTTGTGTATGTGTGTGTACCTTTCCATCTTTTGGGAGCGTTCAACTATGCAAAAAAAAAGAAGAATAAGGGAAGGGGGGTGTACATGCGTCTGTGCACATGTACACCATGAGGATAGCATCTCAGTGGTCACCTTACTTAAACTCACTTGCATGGAAACTATGCACACAAACGGACATCATTGGAATACTTACTGGCTGCCTCCTCTTTTCCTTGAGCTGTTGTGCTTTCTAGACATGCAAGAATCAGAAAAATGTAAGACGTCTCTCCATAATTGTTGTCTTCAGGGTCGAGACAGATGACACAATGAGATGCCACTCTTGTTAAATGTAATGTAACTGGAGATTAGACTTATCAGACGCATATAAATCCCCTTTTCCAGGACATAAAAGCAGATCTGAGCAAAGGCGTTTTGGGTGGAAGTGGCTGGAAAAAAACTGCAGCTGGAGTAGCAGCGCTTGGTGGACATTAACTGCAACATGAAGAGGATCCATGCTTTGCTTCACGAATGCAAAAATGTTTGACATACATTGACTATGTTTACATTAACGCTGGACATGTCCTCTTAGAATCTGAGTGGCTAAAATAGTCTCTTAAAAATGCAGCTACACTTTCTAAACAGACGTCATATTCCTCATGCACTCATGTCTAACTTGTGTATGTATAGAAGCATAATAATAATCAGCAAATATTTGAGTTCAGTGTATTTTAGCTAAAAAAATGATGCATATCTCATTCAATATCTCTCTGTTTGCACAGAGAACAGAAACTGAACCTTAATTTTCTTTCTGTATGTAATAAAAATGGATGAAACTTCTTAAAACAGACAGAGGTTGATTAAAAAGGAGAGTAAAGAACAAAGAAAGGAAGAATCTGAAGGAGGAATGTGACTTAACTTGAACCCAAGATGTGAACAATTAAAAAAAAAAGTTGTGGTTTTATTATTTTTATTTATTACTAATGATTGTTCCAGAAAGCAGAGAACAACATTTTATTCAAACAATGTCACTGTGAGCTCGTATAGACTTCCGCTGCCCTGCATAATTAACTTGGAGGCGGTTTGCCTGTTACTGTGCAAATGTTAATTATGAATTACTGTCAGGTATTTTGGTCAGCGCAGCATTGTTACTACAGAATTAATGAAGCTACTTAAAACCAAAGGTAATTAGTGAGTTGGAGGTAATGAAAGAGGGAAGGCTGAACGAGAGAAAGAAAATAAACAGGGCGACTCGGAGAGGAAGTTAAGGGTGGAGCCGAATCTGAATACTGTATTTGGCAAAGTGCAAATAGTGGGTTGTTCCAAATATTTATTTTAAACAAATATTTTTCTGTATTCGAGAAGAAGTAGCTGGTGTCCCTCATGTTATCGCCAGAATAAAACACTGGTATTATATGTTTCTGCAAACCACAGATACGTTGAATGTAAATGTTTTAATGTTGTGTCATACAAAAATAGTTTGTTTTCAAATATCAAGGTTATTACCCAAAGATAAAGTGCTACCGAGGGACTCTCCATAACCTGTCTATGTAAGGTAGTTTATTCATGAATACTTATTGTAACACCTAAATTTTAAGCCTCTCTCCACTTTTATTCAAATACAAATACAAATAATTTTGTTGCCTCAACAAATACAGATACAAATACAAATACCGGGCTTTCTGCACACATTAAATGTCAGGTGTAGTGATATTAAATATTAGTCTATACAGTGCATTTATTCACAATGTTCACAGTTGAATCTAAACGTTTTAATGTCGATCACATTTTAAACTTTTTGTGTGTCATTTAATAAGTGCATTAAATGGCAATTATCAGCTGAATAATCAGATTTAATGGTGTGACAAGGCTAGTTGTAGGGGTGCGCCCGAATACAAATAGTTTATTCGGCAAAGCACAAATAGCGGGGTTGAATATTTGTTTCATACAAAAATTATTTGTTTTCAGGAAGAAAAAAAAGCCCATGTCAAACACCAGTGTGCGGGTCAGCTACATCACTATTTCAGTCACTCATGGAGTTATTACCCAAAGATAAAGCTGAGCTTATTGTAACACTTAAATTTTCTAAAATTAAAGGCATAATAACAGCAAAAAGAGGATTTTAAAGCCTCTTTTCACTTTTATTCAAATACAAATACAAATAATTTTGCCGCCTCAACAAATACAGATACAAATAACAAATACCAGGCTTTCTGCACACATTAAATGTCAGGTGCAGTGACATTAAATATTAGTCTATACATGTATTTATTCACAATGTTCACAGAGGAGTTTAATTTATTGGCTTGAGTGTGAATTTAGGAACTGAATGATTTTTCTTTACAATGATGTTTATGGTTATTTGTGTTTATTGCTGGGTTCATGACAAACAATATAAACAATATAACATTTCAGTGTTCATAATTATAATAATAACTTACTGAAGGACACTTATTTAATATCCCAAAATTAGAAATGTAATAAAAACAAAAACACAAGATAATTATGCTTATTTCCACTTGTACTCAAATACAAATACAGATGCTGCCTCAACAAATACAGATACAAATGCAAACGCCGGGCTCTCCGCACATCCCTGGAGGACGTGTGACCTTATTTCATGCCTGGACTGTTAACCCAAATTAGCTTTAGTTAAAAGTGCCTTTTTCTAGTCTACAGTCACAGTTACAGCTCATCTGTTGCTGTTTGATGTGAAGAGCCGCATCTCACGCTGCGGATTATCTACAATTATAAAAAGGTCCGGGTGAATATTAATTTCTAATTGGCTGGAGGGTGTGTATTATTTTCTGAATTTGTGGTGTTATTACTCGTAAATTAAAACTATGACGGCTGTAAGGCTTCTATTTGCTGTTGTAATATTAAAGTAACATGTATTGACACACATATCGCCCCAAAATCTAAACAAACAAAATGATATTTTGATCGCTGTCGAGTGGTTGATGTAAAGCAGGATAATCTACTCCAAATTGAAAAGGATTATCTCAGATTTACAATAATGCGCTCGTACCTGAGCGCTAATCGCTGGCATTAAATTCACAAGGTGCACAAGTGACTTGCGTAACCAGGGAAACGTGCTGAAGCAGTAAACAAGCTCCGTAAACTAATGATAACAGCTTTGTTTGGTTTCATTAAGTTTTCATTCTCCAAAACAAAACAAAACAAAACAAACAAACAAAAAAGCAGCTTCTTCTTCTCCGAGGGGTTTTTAATTGGTGACTACAATACAACCCCAATAAGCCGCGAGTATCTGTGTACTCGAAACTCTGGTGTCACACAACCAAATGTTTACCAGATCACTTCCCTGTAATTTACAATGGCTGAAAAAAGCTCAGATGAAACTTTAATGATCCTCCGGGGAAATTAGATCTCTGTGGCAGCGAACACGGGACACAAATCAAAGGAAGGTAAAAATAGAAAAAGTGAGACGTAAACTTTTTTCAAGCATTTGCAGCAAGTGGTAAAAACAACAGAACTAGTGATGATAGCATACTTATATACTGATTACTATATGTGATATAAGTGCTGTACATATTGATTTCCATAGTTTTTATATAGATTTCATACAAGAAATTGTATTTTTTTTTTAAATATTTATGTTGTGCAAATACAGTAACAGTCAAATTTAAATATATCCAGAGATAAAAGTCTTTCAGGAAGTGTTGCAGTATAAAGATATCTGCTATAGACGAATAAATAACACATCAAAACTTATTTTAAATATTTTTTTTTTAATTATACAACTTTGTTTCAAACACTAGAGTCTCAAAAATTATACAAACTTGCTTAAAAGTCTGTGCCTTCATATAATAAACATCTTCATTTTGCTTTAAGTTACATGTTTTCATTCATGTTGTATTCATGTAGCGATATGTCCTCCAAACTAAAGAACAAAATATAGTTTTTGCCGATAGTTAGGTGAGAATATTGTACTGTTTTATACTTGTTGGACAGACTGTGTGGCTGTCCATGATGTATAAAACTAACTCAGCCAATAACCAACAGTCACAGCATGTAATTCACTGAAAAACCACAAGCTGTCATTTTCAAATTTCCTTGTGTGAACAGATAAAAACAAACAAAATCTGATCCGACGTGCTAATTAATGAGCTTAATGAGATGCCAGCAAAAGTTAGGCTAGATGTTACAACCCTGCACTTTTTATTATTTGTTTATTAAGTGTTTGTTTTTTCTCCTAAAAAGGGGATGCAGTGATCCAATATGCAATATCAGTACCAGGTATTAGTCAGTGTCAATAGTCATGGCCTCCCAACTCAACTTTTAGAGTCACAGAAATCAAAAATTATTTATAAAATGAGTTTCAAGCACAGATTATAAATGTGATAGAGAGAAAACACTGGTGTCAGATTGCTAGATAAAGGCAGACTTGAAGTGTCAGAATCGGTTCTGAAAAGAAAAAGTTGGATTGGTGCATCCCTGAAAAATGAATGGATGACATTTTGCATGGCTTTCTATACAGCACTGATCCCAAGGAGGACATATTTGGGATAAATAACGATGTATAGCCTTAATGTTTGCAGTCAGGTAGGGCATGATCGCATGCATGAGCAGCTCTTCTGTACTTGACTCCAGCTTTAAGCAAAAAGCCAAGATGATCAGCGAAAAACAGTGACGAGGACGAAGAATTACAGGACGTTACAGGAGTTGTTGAAAACCAAAACCCCCCCTCACTGCCTGGTAGGAAAATGCTGTGTACTCATTTCTCAGCTGTAATCCTGTTAGCAGCTGGAACTGACTTTCATTACAGGGACATTATCAGCCTCCTCTAGACACACACACACACACACACACACACACACAAAAAATAAAAACAAGATTTCTAAGATTTTGTATCCGTCAGCCCTCTAATGCACCTCTCCACTTCGGCTGTGGAGGTAAACAGTAGACTGAAGTTATTCTGATTTATCTCTGTAAGCGAGTAAAGTTCAAGGTGCTTTACTTTTTTTTTTTTCAGTGCTGCAGAAGCGTCAGTGTTTGTCTGAAATGCGGCACAAGTTTTATCCTTTTCTGTAACATCAGCGTTAGATCTGAGTGCCCCTTTTTACCTCAAACAAAGCGCACCGATTACACCCTCAAATTAACCATAAAGTGTGTCCGTCGGGCCCTTCACACATCTCCAAACTCTTCCCTTCCTCTAATTGAAGCTTTTTGGATGAATCGCACATTACGTTTTATTGCTCATGCGGTGGAAGATGTAAAACAGCCGAACGGCGCCGCGCAGCACGCGAGAGGGGAACGATTTGTCCGTGAACCGTGAATCGGCGGACAAAGTTAAGTTAATGTTTTACTGAGCAGAAAATCCACTCGACTTTGGTGTAGACATAGATCTAGTTACATCCCGGATGCAGGCGGGAGAGAGGCTGCGGACACCCTGTAACTCCTACACACTGGATTTTAAATGACACGATGATAAGATGACGATTAAAAGAGCTGACTTTCAGCTTTAATTCAGTCACATGACCTCGATCCAACTGGTCATGTGTTTCGCTGATGAAGGGAGGATAGATACAGCACTGTAGCTATCTTCAACATATGACAGATTATGACAATTACAGATTGGTAATAACAGGGTAATTACAGGGATAATAGCTTTGTAACGTCTTGATAATAACATTTATTGGACAAGAAGGCCGGCATCAAACCGCACAAAACCACAACAAAAACAAAGATTACACAATAAAATCCGAGACTTATCTCTATTGTGTGTCCTTGATGTGAATGTGTGATTATACTTGCAATAAAACAATTAACATCTTCATCATCAGCAACAACCGAATGGATAAAACCAATTAAATCCAAACACACAGCAAATATAAATAAATAAATAATGAAACATTGCATACAATTTTCGTCAAGTGTGGTGAGCTCATGATAGCAAGTTGGCCACAGACCCCTTTCTTAACGTTATCAATAGGGTATGTAAGAGTCAGCAGTACAGATTTGAACCCAAATGCACGACGACTGAGACAACAGAGTTGTAGGCAAAGTTCTCTTTACTGATAGTTCAGGCAGAGTCGAAAACCAGAGAATCAGACAAACCAGCAAACAAATCCGACAGGGAGGAGGCAGGGAATCCAGAGTCCAGAGTCCAAGACAGGCAGACCAAGGGAAAAACACTGGATAGCTTTGCAGGAACACAAGACAATCTGGCAGAGGGCTGGGGGGGAAAGGGACTGGTATATATACTGAGGACCAAATGGGATAATGAGCCACAGGTGTGGAGATGGGCGGGGAGAACCAGGTGCAGGTAGTGAGCAAATTGCATGAGTAAGAGAAGGGGGTGTGATCTGAAATAACAGGAGAGCTAGTGATGTAACCTGACAACAAAACCAAATGAAAACAAACTAAGAGTTGGAGATAATCAGATAATCAAATTACACCGTAGAATAATACACTTTCAAGATCGCCCTCAAGAATCTCCTGAACTAAATGAAGAGTTTGTGATGTCTGTGTTTCACGGGGGGGGGGGGGACACACGTCAACGGATAACAGATATCTGAAAGTGTCACATCAACAACTGCCCGTACAGCTTTAAACTCCCAGCAGCTTCACAATGATGTTGTATGTACAGTATTAAAATGTTCAAACTGGCCAATAGGATCCGAAATCCGTCACTAAAACGGGGAAACAGACGTGTCTAAATGAAGCCATGTGACTCCACTTAGCTCTGAATGGAGGTGCAGAGCTGAAATGATTAAGTAGCAGCACTTCACCTTGAGAAGAAACCTCAGCTCGCTCTTTAATTATAGAAGAAACACCTTCAGTCTGCCGTCTGCCGCGTGACAGAAACCGACACGACGTTTCATCCGAACCAGCCGCTACCGCTGCTGCAAACTCTTCACCTCTCTGTCCAAATGTTGTATAAAAGTCGCCGGGATGGAAGACGGGGGGGGGGGGAAATGCAGAAAACGGGATGACAAACTCGAACGTAATAGCTCGGCTGCTGTAATATATTGCAGGAGCCATCTAATCATCGGTAACTCACGTACATCCGAAAGTAAAAACGGGGCTGTTAAGTGGCGCAATTTATTCAGTTCTTGTCACATTCAATTCATGGATTTTTCAACATTTTGCTGTTCTTGTCATACTCCCAGTGTTGGTAATTGCCTCTGCAATGAGAGTGCCAAATGTTGTAAGAGACACCTGGCTCCCTCGCCAAAGAGGAATCTCTCAGACGGAGATATTATACCTCAATCAATGTACACGCGGCGTTTCAAAGCTGATGTCTGTTTACTCTTATGCTGAACATTATCTGGCCTTGTGCTTTAAAAAAAAAAAAAGATATTCAGACTAATCATCCTCCTCCGACATTTTGTGTTTGGAAAGCAAGTTTCGTCAGAGCACAAGACAAAATAAAACTACACATCTAACACTTTGAAGCGCGAGGATTTAATTGAAACGCCAAGGTTATACGAGATGGACGCACGAAAAATTAAAATGCCAGCTCTGTTCATGAGAAAAAAGAAAGCTTGCATATGAAGGTATGCGAGACATCTTCACCCACTGATGAAAGCTTGTTGTTTTGTCTGATGGACAATATGACTAACTTCATCAAAAGAAACCAAAATACATGAAATTAACAAGTTTAAAGACAAGAAGCATGGAGGACACAGACACAGTTAGATCATCAAATATTTAAGATTAATGTTCTTTCAATCCGAATCAAAAAGCGTCTTTTAACAGATCGAACATGATGATCAGCTGATTGATCTTCACATTTCCTTTAGGTGGAGACGGTCTAAAGCAACCAATCAGATCAGTGTTGCTGTTTACTGTTATTGATCCGTCTTTTAGCTGCAGGTTTGTTTTTCTGATGTCGTGATGGTGGCGTGGCGTGGGGTGGCATACTTTTTGGCGGGGACTGTCACGCCGTGGTGAGGTTTAGTTGGGGGTTTTTTGTCATGTCTCCATGTCTTGTCTTGTCATTTCCTGTTTTATTTTGAAAATTATTCCTCCTTGTCTCTGGTCTCGTGTCTGTCTGATTACCCCAAGTGTTTCCGACTGTTCCCCGTTCCCTCGTCAGTTCTGTCCGTGTATTTAAGCCCTGGTTTTCAGTTCTGTCCTTGTCGGTTCGTTTGGTTTTTGTCCACAAGTCACAGTCACAGCCATAGCCATAGCCATAGCCTAGCATTGCCTTGTTGTTTTGGGATTAGACAATAAAGGATTTTTGCCACGCAAGCTCTGCATCTGGGTCCTGCTTCCTGTGCAACTTTGTGACAGGGACGGTCTCGGTGAGGCCTCCACAGTTTGAGGGTGAGGTCCTCGGACACAGTTCACACAACTTACATTTGGTTTCTTTCACTTCTTCCCAGTGATATTAGGTCATGCAGATGGTTTTACTTCTCCTTCTTTTGTAATTTGGAGGAAAAAAAATGAACCTTTAAGCTCTGGTCAGATGTAATTTGTTTAATGTGTATGAACAGCTGAGCTTTTTAGAGATAAAGCGTCTCCATTTATTGTCATCACACTGGAAACAGTTGCAATTACAGGACAGTAATATGATAAAAAAAAAGCAAAAAAGCACCCATTTATTTTTTATTTTTGAAAAATCTGAGTTTAATGCAAAATAAAGTGCGTTACAATCACACTGACGCTACTGATGCTGTTCTCCTTAATTAACCTTATTAAAAGCTATTTTTATTTGACAATTAAAACATAGCATGCCTGATACATAATTTCTGCAATCACTGCACACAACGTGGCTGCGAGAACATTCACGACCGGTACAGAGAGTCTGATTTCAGGTCGGTATTAAAAGCTCGTAACAGCTTCTTTCACAAGTACCGTTAATGGATGAATGTGATCCAAAATAATGGGAAATGAGCTAATAAGGTTATGAATCACTGATGAGTAAAATCACATTTTCACACGAATCCCTCCACCTTTTTATAACGCAACAGACTCAATTATTGTTTTTCATGTATACAGTAATGGAGTTCAGTGGAAAAAAAAAAAAAGCATGCTGGCGACTGTAAAAAAACAAGATACAGTGACTGAGCTGATCTGAAGGTGTTGTAGCGTTTTCTTTCCTTACTGTAGGGACGATATTGGACCTGGTGTTTCCCTGCAGATTACTGACCAGTATCTGTATGTTCAGAGGATAATGGATCTCAACATTATGCTTAACTTCAATCAGTTATTACTTTATTTGCAGCAGAGTAACACAGGATGATAATACAAAGCATGTGAACACATGCATGTAAATAAAAATATCACAATCACTTATAATACAAGCTTAGAAATAAAGTAAATTATTAAAATATTTAGAGTCACCTATTTGTCACAGGCAGTATTTTATATTAGCTGCATGCAAAGTCAATACAATAGACAGTACATACAAGAAGGATGCAGTGCTAATGCTAATGTAATAATGTGAGTTTATTTTTCACTATTGTTGTTGGTGCATTTCTCCATTTTTCCAGTCTGCAGATAATAAATCACTTTGATCTATAACGTCTCCTTTTAAAAAGTTCCTGCCTTGCTAAAAGGGTTAAGCCGGCCATAAATAAAGGTTAGATATTTAACTTCCAAGGTAGTCACTGAAACTGACTCCACGTCTTTGTGAAGTGCATTGAAGTGATGTATTTTTACTGAGGAGTGAGTTTATTCTGTGTTACCTTTGACATATAGGTTCTTCTTATAAGAGATACATACATGTGTGTGTGTGTAGAGAGATAGAAAGAGAGAGATTAGACATGTTCAGGTAATGAACCTTCCTCAAGGATCTGAGCAACACAGCAAGGTTTCATTTTGCTGTCGAAGCCGGTCTCAAGGTTAACTAAATGTTAAGATATGGAAATGACATTAAGAGACAAGAACTTGTAACAAAAGCCTCGATAAACAATCTTTGCCTGAAATGCAAATTCCCCTCCCCCCTTTCTGGAAAAAGACCAACTGCTCTGCATCGGCCGCTCCCCCCCGCTGCACTGCCAACAGGCCAAGGTCAGCAAAACAGTCTAAAACTCTGCATAACTCATCCTCGACATATGGTCTGCTCAGGGTGAGGTTATGTTCACAATAAAGCATAAAGCAGGAAACCACTGCATGTATGGTTGACACTGTCACTGATCTGGATCCAACTCATGAATTTGTGTCTGTAAATCATTAAAAAGACTAAAACATGGCAGAACATGTAGTTCATTCATGTTTGTGATGCTGTCTTGATGGCTACAGTTTAGCAAACGCACAATAATAACATAGCCACATGGCTAACACAACTTAGCTTACCTAGCTTAGCTTATTATATAAAGTAGATTTACTGGTTAAACCTTCACTAATCAATATTTCTTTTATATTAACATGGGGTTAAATAATGTGGAAGGAATCCCCTGCAGTAAAAAACCAAAACCAGAGAATTATCACCTGCACTTTAGACTCTTTCAGTTTGTTGTTTTGGTTTTATGGCCCATGGTTTCACCACTCCACCTCTTTCCAACAGGCAACTCTAATAAACCAAGAAATCCCCATATATACACAACCTGCCCAGCACCAAATGGAAAACAGACAAAACTTTGTTAGCTGGGGGAAGAAAGTGAAGCATAGCCGCTAAAAAAAGACAGATATTTGGTTAGCAGTTGGTGGAAACCAAAAAGAGTTGGACTGATGTGTCACATGACCAAAAACATGCCTCAGGCAATGGTTGGCTAACATGTTTGCTATAACAGCTTCATAAAGGTGATGACATCATACTGACCAAAGATGATAGTTACTGAAAAAAGTTAATTAAGGTTAATGAACGTGGAAGACTTAAATTACTTAATATAATCCTACAATTTGAGTCGTCTGATATCCCATGAATGTCTTGGGCTCGCAGGAAACGTTAGTTAAAGGCCTCTAAATACTAAAAAACATTAAATAAATTACGTTAGATCATTTTAAAAACATGTCTATTCCCATGTCCAGACAAACCATACAACATAGGCTACTGTTGAGCAAAGTATGCTGTATGGCTGGATTTTTGAACTTTATTAATACATGACTTTTTATTTTATCACACAACAATTATCACACTGAATCAACACCCAGGAACATCAGCTGTGAAGCCATATTGACCAAACCAGGTAATAACATCTTCCATGTCCATCATGTCATTCACACTGATGGTGAATATGTTGTTCTGAGCATCACAAACCCTGCAAAATTAGTGTTTTTATGACCAGAATATGATCCATTCAGCCGAATAACATTTAGAAAGTCTAAAAGAGCTGTATGGAAAAATCATTTTATCTCATTTATATAAGCCAGGAGGCGTCCGCCGTCTCAGAAGTGCACGCCAGACAACATAAGAAGAAGCTAGTTACATCAAATTTCACCACTTTGTGTCATGTGATTCAAAATGTTTTTTTTTTTTATTACATGATAAAGACAACAAAGTATTGTCTGCCTGTGAAGTATATCTATTTCTATTCTGGATGTTACAGGCTGTGGGCTCGGTAGGGAGTTGTAAGCCTGGAATTAGGGACTGCATGTTTGTGTGTGTGTTTGTGTGTATGTGTGTATGTTGAGGACATGGAGTAGTGGGTCCAACACCACGAGCAGCGTTCAAAACATCTGTCAAAGGATAAACCTCTGTCACTGCCTGCTGTGCAGTTAATAAAGTCAAACTGTGACTAAATTAGATTTACCTTCCTTTTCTTTCCCACAACAACCTGCCACGATGCCTGCGTTTCAGGGCTCCGAAGTCACATAATAACCGAGAAACAGGAGGAGAAGAGAGTAAATAAGAAGGGCAAGAAGAAAGAAGAGGACATGATCTAACAAACACAGGGGAATTATATACTTTGTTTACCGTGTCAGTGTTTTTTTTTTTACATAAAATCTCAATTGACTCGCAGCTTTAAAGAGATCGCACGCTGAAGGTCGTAGATCAGCCACCTTTTTGTTTACCGCTACATCATTTGAGGAAAAACCCGAAAGAGATAGTGAGGAGTAAACACAAGGGAGAAAAATGAGAGGGGAAGGAGAGTGAAAATGGAAAGAGACAGGACAACGTTTACCAAAAAATAAAAAAAAATAAAAAAAATAAGGACACAGAAGGAGTGAGACGTGGTGGAGCGAGGCGGGTCTTTATTTACACTGTAGGATTTATGGCGTCCTGCGTATGCTGTGTGGCATGGGAGCCATCGCCTCCTGGCCGGAGGAAGCAACATCATTTCAAGCTCGAGTGCCCGCTGCGCCGTCAAGTGTCCTGCCAAAAAGCACACGGCTGCAGAATACCAACAAAATCCCCTGACCTTTTCCCCAACAACCGCTGTGTTCATCTGAGTCACAGCACAGAAAAGGCCTCTCCCTCGTTACACTGGTGCCTCTGTCTCCCTGCTGACTCTAAATGCCCACCGCCAACATGACTCTCCCATCACACTTGAGCATGTTACTGTTGGAAAGAGGTTTTTTTTTTTTTTTTTTTTTTTTTAATGATACGCCACTGATCTCCGTGGAAAAATTTTAAAAGTTTTTGAGCATCCACCCTGAAGTGAAACACAAAATGCTCACCTGTTGTTATGGACTCAAATAGCACAGAGGAGCTACACTACTTTAGCTGTGCTCTCTGCTCATTAGTGTAAATCATTGTGACGCTTTACCTCTGTCACAGACTGCATCCAACTGCAGCATCTGACCAGATTTCAGTAGAGAAACTACCGTATTTTCTGCACTATAGGGCGCACTGGATTATAAGGCGCACTGTCAACTTTTTTCATATATAAGGTGCATTAAAACAGTCAGATAAATCAGTCAAACTTTATTAAACGTGTTCACAATAACTCTCAACATTGTTCAAACGTTAATGAGCATATTCACATTAACTCCCAACCTTGTTCAGTAGTAACACGTAAATAAAAAAAAACACAGTCTGATACCACTAAATCAAACATTAGCCAGTGTTTCCCCTATAATAATACAGGCCAAACATATTTTTTAATGTCAAAAATAACGCCAAATATTCATTCATTCTTAACTCAATAGTGTTTGGGAGGTGCTGAGCAGCCCTGTTTGTCTGTGTCGTTGCCATGGAAACTGCAGGTAGCGTAACTCCTTAGCGAGTGAGTGGTTAAGCAAGAGAGAGAGAGCGAGGGCGTCTGAAATAACCGTTAGCATTAACCGTTAGCATTAACGGAGCAGAGGAAACGGTTAGCAGCAGCAGTAAGTTGTCAGTCTGGCAGTAAATGTTCAGTACAGACTACAGTGTGTCAGTTAATAAACGCTGCAGCTTGTCAACACCATGAAAAGTCACGACTGTTGTTTCCCCCAACTGCTGGAAAAGTGAAGGTTAGCTCCAAAGTTAGCAACAGTGGGTTAGCCTAGCTTAGCGATGCTAAACTGATAAATAGAAAACGGAGAAATGTGTAGCTGCCTGCTAATCCTGTTGTATTAAAACAATTCACCACACAAAATCACTTCGAGGTCAGTGAGCACAACTAGAAGTAATCCATATATATTTTTTGAGAAAATTAGAGGCTTTTAAGTGCACCTATAGTCCGGAAAATACGGTAAGTTAGTCATTAACTGGTTGCTGTACATTTTGCAAACAATACAAACAATGAGGTGGAGGTAAACACTGTTACTTTCAATATTAGGACACCTCAGTGACTATATTATGGCTATTATACATGTTATTTCACCACAGATACTGTCTACTATGAAGCAGAAGTAGTGTTGGTACATCAATAGTCATTCTGTGTTTGTTTTTGGCCCAATTTTTTTCTCCGCCAACTCCTGCAAAAAAATATCTTCCTTTTTAGCCGGTAGCTGTTCCACTTTCTTCACCAGCTAGTTGCTAACTTTGTCTGTCTGGCTTCTCGGTGCTGGGCAGATCGTATATACAGAGGGTAAAATCAAAAACCTTTCACTGAAAACAGCTGCCTGCTGCTGCTGGAAACAGAGTTAATGAGATCTGTAAGACTGAATCAGAACAGTGAAGTAATCCAAAACAATGAGCTGAGAGCTGCTTGCAGAGCTGATGGAAATTACACAGTGGGGTGATGATTTTCTGTGGGTTCATCACTACAAATAGGAACACTTTCCCATTATATATAGTCATTCCTCCCACTGTTAACATAAAAAAATCAATTAGTGCATTTTTGGTTTAGTATACTTCCTACCTTGCTTTTAAATGATGGCACTTCAAAATTGCTTTACAAACAAAAGTGTTGTAATGTTATCATTATCGTTATCTCTACCACTACTACTATGATTTCTACTGAAACACATCACAGAAATCCAATATCAACCGTCTCATCAAGGATTGATGCCAGGTGACTGATGAGCTTAGAAACTCTGAGGCAATATCACCAGCAGAGCAGTTTTCATTGGACACAAAACAAAAGTTTTCTCAATAGACAATAACCATTACATACAAACTGTAGTAGAGGAGGGTCGTTCCAGATGAGTGACAAATAAAAGTAAAGAAAGTAAAGAGAGGTATCATCCTCTATAAACCTCAGGAACAGCTTCAGTTCACCAAGTCTCTGCAATGCCAATGGAGGGATTAACACGATTCTCCCCGAAGATATTCATCCATTTGGCATTCTGGTTATAATGGTGGAGAGTGCTACTTTTATTTTGAAATCTCCTATATATATAGATGGGGCTTTCTTACAATACTCTCAGAGGAGTCTCAGCTTAGGAGTGATTTAGGGAATTTCTCAGAGCAACTCTGATCAAGGAAGGGACAGAAATATGTTTATCTTAATGAGGAGGCATTACAGGTTACCCTGTTGCTAGGTATCACATATTTTTATGTTACGCCCCAGTCTAGGGGGAAACCTGGAGCCCCCCATTCCTCCCAAGCCTAAGAATGGTCAGTCCAACAACCATGAAAGTTCACTAAAGCAGTTTATTTTCTTATAACTTCAGCAATGAACAAACAAAAGTAAACTAAACTTCCCTTTCAAAATAAAATTGAAACAAAAGACAGAGGCTTTAATGTGTGATTGGTTGATCAAAAAAATAAATAAATAAATAAAAGAAACGCTTGTTAAGACATGATGTAATTATAAATATTGTGAGACATAATTTAAAAGTAGCCTATGAAATGTTATATTTATATGTCTTATGTTTATTTACCATGCTGGTTATTTTAGTACTTAACCTACTTTGACATTAACAAATGGCGCAGCTTTAGCAATTTCTATGATGGCTTGCCAGTCAATATAAGGTTGGCATGTATATCTTTTTTCTTTTTTTTCCCTAGCTGCCACCAAATTCCCAATTTTTCCCATTTTTTCTGGAGTTATAGCGTTTCGGCATTGGGGTGGGAGATGTGAGCGCATCGACAACAAACAATCTAATCTGTATCGTTCAGTAAAAATCTCTTTCTTTCTTCCATTTTCTCCTCTGCTTAAGAAACTCTTTCAAAAGTCCTCCGCCCTTCTCCTAACAGTTTTTTTTTCCACCATAGGAGCTCTCTCGAGGGCGAAGATGCTTTGTGAATAGCTTTTTATCTTTAGCTCTCTCCAGGATCTGACTGTAAGGGGAAATTCTTAGACGTTTTTTTCATCACTAGGAAAAACTCAACATTTTTTAATGATCCTTGTAATTGTTTTTATGAATAAATCCTGCTCTTCTTTATATTGTTCTTGTATGCTAGTTGTGTGGTTGTTGTCAGGTATTGGAAAAAAAAAGATCTCAAGTTTAAGAGAAATAGTGAAAACATGGCGATTTTCACATTCAACACCATGTTTGAATCCATCACAAGTGTAACTAATAAAGCTAATTATGTCGTTATAATAACGTAATTCCATTGCGACTCAAGCGTCCCAGTTATCCATGCCAATGAAACAGCATATGTGATCCGGAGGCACGGGGAACTGGAGCAACTAAATGGAGTGCAGCCATCATTAAGGTTATTAGTTATACCTGTCTGTGACAAGTCAAAACGTCCGCGGTCGCAGAGGTCTATTAACATGATTAGGGTGAGCTCAGGCTTGATGGATGCACAGATTTGTGTGATAATGAGGCCCGGCAGTGGATCCCATAATTGTTCCAACGTAGTCAATAACATCACATCTGACATGTTTCTCCGCTTCCCTCTTTTTTTATCTTCCTGTCTAATCTTCTCGTTCCTCCATCAAAGCAACAAGTGCGCAGCGAGGGTAATCCTTCACAAGGCAGTTACATGCAACGACATCGCTGCTTTTAAGCTGTCGTTATTTCCCTGACAACAGCTTTCAAAGCATCCCATAAAGATACAAACTATTTACGGATGGGTTTTTTTTTAAAATACTTGATCTGCTCCTTCTTTCATGGCCATCGTTTATCTCAAAAATAGTTATTTGTCTTTTCATTTTGGAACAAATGGTTCTAAATCCAAGAGACAATCTGAAGACTACGTCAAAAATGAAACCGACAGCCTCTGTGGCAAATGTTCAAAAAAGTTTCCACCGTTGAGCTGGCCGAGCCGAGCCGAGCCGTTTCTGGGTGTAAAAAATCTCTGGAATTCATCAACTTCTCTCAGCGCCATCAACACAGCAGAGACTATCACCTGACATTGAGTGATGTAAGTACACTGCCTGCTAGCAGCTCTCAATACTTGGGTGCAGGGTGTTCCTGTAATCCTGTCCGCCCAAGCAGTACAGTACATCTTGGGAGCACAATAACCCGGAAACATTTTCAATGTAGTGCAATCCAACAAAGATGGCAGGAGGCTCGGAAACGAACACTCAGTCACAACAATAAAAAAAAAAGCATTACCTTCTCAAAAGCCATTATCGGTGTCCACTAATGCAATCAATCCTACTTACAAAATGGGAAAATATCCTCTCACTTTATTTATATAGTTGTTATGCAGCTGTCTCTTTCTAGTTTACACATATTTCTTTCTCTATTTAAGCTGAAAGAACGCTGTTTGCATTTCAAGAAAAGCAATTGTCAAGTGCCATTACAGCCTCTTGTCCTTCATCACACCAACCCCCGACCCCTGCGAACACACACACTGAGACACACACACACACCGCCGCCGCCCTGCGCCGAGCTAGTGAGCTGTTCCCTTTTGAATTTCTAAAGTGGACATCAAGCCAATTGATTGGCTAAGTGGTCCCTGGCTAACCACACCTGGACCGGCTCCCTCCCCCTCCTCCGCCGTGTTTGCTCATTGTAACAGAGGTTTCACGTTGAGACCGGCCGAGCGGATAGCCACCTGGCTGCCTTTTAATTATTAGGCGCACAGATGGTGAGCGGGATGCTGCCGGTGCTCTGGTAGTCGGCGGTGATGAGTCAGTTTTTAGTCAGTCTGATCCTTCCCCTTCATCGTTTAACTCCCGTTGCATCTCTTTTGTTTTTTGGGATGTTATTTTTTTGCATGAATCTCATTGCCTCATATTTCATTGTTCTTGTTTTTAGGTACATTACTTTCATTTGTCAACTGATTTTATTGGGTTTTTTAGCAGCTATAGTGTACTCCTGAGTGTGTTACTATAATTCAGTTAAATTCAGGATCTGCCACATGTTCTTCTGCTTCTTTACTCCTCATTCTAATTATTTGGGGAAGGAGTTTAAATACGGCACATTAGAAACAAAATCTCAAACACAGGTGGCTGCACTCGGCATCCTGAAGGACAGCGAGCAGACGGACAGACAGTCCTGAAGAAGCAGGAGAAGGTTGCAGAATAACAGCTATAAAGCTCTAATATAACACCACCACCTGTCTGTCCTCACGCCCCCCGTCTGACCACAGGCCTTGTGGTGACCATCGGCTAATAAAACACAAGGCAGCGGCGGCCGGCGATGCCAACGCCTCCGCGTGTGTGTGGTGGAGGCATTCTGCTCTATCAACATCCCACCCAACCACTGTCATCAAGGGCACACGTTCCCACACACGGCGGCTTCAAAGTTGTCTGAAAGTCACACCGACAGAGAGAGTGTTTAGGAACTAAGAGGGAAGTTAAGAGGGCGTGATGGCAACATTAAACGCCTCACCGACAACCTGCCTCCTCACCCACACATGCGTGATGCTACGGCCGGGTAGCAGAGGCTCCAGGCTGGGGAGGGAGGGTGCGTTAACCCCCCACCCCCACCCCGGGAGGGTGGGTTGGCAGGGGTTCACTGGTACGGGCAGTAAACCAGAGGGCTTGGCGCACACTGGGAAGGTCTTTGTGCTTGCAAGAAGTGACCGAGATTAATGCCAGCACCCACGGGTGAGCAAGCCCTTAGTGGGTGATGCTCTCGCAGTTTTGCCAGGCCTGCTGTGAGCTCGCTAAAGATGCTCTGTTGTCCTTGAAGCAAATGATTATTCAGCGTGTTGCTCCACACTGATGAGAGAAAGAGACAGACCATCTAATAGAGACTAACAATCATTGCATGCTCAATTTTAGGCCCATAATTCATGCAAATGCGCCCGGGGAACGTCCCTTTGTCAAATTTTTTCCTTTCGCTCTGGCTTTTGCTGTCTTATAGTTTAGTTTTTTTCCAGATTGACTTTGTGTTTGACTTTGCTTGCTTTTCCCCCCTTGCTCTTGATTGTGCTTTGATGAATTACATCTTGTTATATAATTTCACTTTTATTTATTTGTCTGTTTGTTTGCCTGTTTACCGGCTTCGCTTGTTCATTTGTGCAGGGGTACGGGGGGAGGGGGGGGAGAGGGTTGCACGGGCTGAATTGATAAGCAGCTCTAAGTGGAATTCCTGATAGAAATGAGAGAGAAAGAGGACAGAGAGTTTTGCTGATGGAGAGAGAAGTAGATTAAGTGGTTGTTGGGGGGGGAAAGAGGAAAGTAAAGAGACAGTCTGGCCAATTGAGCAAAGAACAAATGAAGAGAAAAAAAAGAGGAAGGAGTGCGCTGCTACCTGCAAATGAGTGGATATATTGTCAGAGAAAGCCATGGTGAAAGTTCCTCTTGCCAATCACACTCTACATAACTTTAAATCCACATGCAAAACAGAGTTAACAGCTGATAGAGCTGTAGAGTAAAAAGAAGGGGAAAAAAATACATGTGAGGCAGCAGAGTGCTGAATATAGCAAGGGGAATTACTCATACTGCAGTCTGCTCAGGGAAACTGAAACTCTTTGAAAATTTCTAATAAACGAACACCAGTGGTCCGGCTCTCTCCGTGAAGCTCCTTCTCTCAGCTGTCACCTTCCAAGAATCTGTTCACGCATACTGAAGTGACACGGCCGAGGAGCGAGGGAGACATCAGCACAAAAAAGGAAACAAAGAGAGAGAGGAAGAAGTAAATGGAAATAGGAAGGGGGGGATGGAGAAATAGAGGAGGTCTGGAAAGTAAAGGGTGAGAAGAGAGGATGAGGAGGTGGAAAAAAGGGAAAGAGGAGGAGAATAGTTGCTAAGATGGGAGTGTGAGGAGAAAATGACAAATGGTGCAAAAAAAAAGAGGTAAGAGAGAACAAAGGGGGAGGTGGTGAACAATAAGAGACTGTAGAGGAAAAAGCATCGTTGAGAATCAGGAAAACGAAGGAGTGACGGGGAAGAGAGAGAGAGAGGAAGGAATGATACATATATACATGAATAAAAACAAATGTGTCCACTGTCTGCAACACAATGTTTGTAACAGACAACCTTTATCTGTAAAGTGATGAATGCCGTGCAGGGTATCAGCTGCCCCCCCCTCCCCCCTACAGACTTAACTCACCACGGTCACATCTGCATATATATCCCATAAAGAGCAAACACCCAAAGTCAGAAGATTATATTTTTTTTTCTTCTGCCAAATGCTGCAGAGGAGAAGCTCACAAAGGCAAAAACAGTTTTCTCCAAGTAAATGGAGCAGAGATAATACTCACTACCTGCACAAATTTAAATTCATAATCCATGGATTACACCAGTTCAGCAATGAAATATGGGGGTTACATTACCATCAGCCTGAAGTTAGATATAATGTTCAGCTGTCTGTCATCAAACATGCCTCAGTGTATCAAGATGGTCATGGCTACGACAGTCGCTCACGTTGGCGGTCGGACGTGCCCGATGGCTCGATTTGTGATGATGCAAAGAGTTGAAGGGTTTGTAATGACTGCGAATGGACTAATTGTTTAGTTGTTTGGTCTAAAAAAATGTCAGAAAATGGTGGAAAAAATGTAATTTACTGTTTCCCAAAGTCCAAGATACAACCTCAAATGTCTTGTTTTGTCTTGACCAACAGTAGTTCACTGTCATAGAAGACTAAACTAAAAAAAATATTCACATTTAACAAGCTGGAATCAGTGGATTATCATGAAAATGACTCAAAACAATGAATTGATTAACTGATAAATGGATTAATCTCTCTAGCTCTCGCTGTCATTACCTGAAAATCTATAGACGTAAGCTTTATTTTTTACTCTAGAAGGACAGTCTTCATTCTAAAACCCAAGTCTCATTAAATATAATCTTGGGGGACACCAATCTTTCTGTCAAAGGTCTCATCTGTTCACGGTATTTGCGCAAATATTTCAAAGCTACTCAGAGAAAGTGCAGTATATGTACAAAAAAGTTCTTTTAGACTTGGCTACGATACTCCAGTGAACACCGGGACGCAGAACAAATTCTTAGGTTTGTATAATCTTGCATAGCCAGACCTCAATTTCATCAAGTCCGACCAGCTTCTTCAGGCAGTCATTTAAATCAGCTTGAAAATAAGTTTGGAAACTCAAGTCTGGTTTCTGTTTGGGTACAAACAAGTTCTCCAAAGTGTAGCCTAATTAGTTTGAAGTAGAAGAAAACCTCACCGATGTCACTGACCTTTTCTTTCTAAATGTTATGCTTGAATTTCTCCAGCTGGCCGGAGTTATGCTTCACAGTATGAGAATTTCAAAACTACTGTAAATTTTTAAGAAAGAACCGTGTTCAGCAGTAAATCCAGGAGAGCAGGAGGATGAATGCATTAGGAAGGAGCTGCACAATGGCTCCCACTGCCTAACCTTGTTCCAGCAGTGATGTAGTGATTTCTATCCATTCAAAGGCAGCAGTGTAAGCCTGTGGATTTGTCAGGGTCCCAACAGGGTCTTAGCTGCCGGTCTTACAGGATTCCACCGTGTACCGGTGGTCCTGCAGGACAGCACGTCATTACATGCAGCCAGGTGCAATAATCCACTTTCAATGTGGGCTCATTGTGATAAAGCATATAAAAGCCCCTTTACAACATGTCACCAAGGCAAAGCCTCTCCTCTCGCTTCCATTTTCATTCCCAAACAGAAAATGACACACTCTGCTGCCGTGGATGTCTGCGAAATTGTTCGGCATTAAATCAGCGTATTGTAACGGTAAAGCCACTCGACTCCAGAACATTCTTCGCCGTGCTCTAATGTGGTTGTAAGAACGGTCTTGTGTTGGAAGACGTGGACGCGGTAAAGCTCATATATACAGTGTCCGTTCCTGTTGTTGAGTCATGACAGTCAGCTACAGCCAAGACAGCGTGAAGGGATTAGATCAGGATTAGAGTTTCACAAAGTTATTTTTAATATCCATTTCACTCAACTGTAAAGTAAGAGAAGAAAATATATATATTTGTTTATATATATATATATATATATATATATAGAGAGAGAGAGAGAGAGAGAAAATTTATGTACACAGTCACTGTGACTCTAACTGTGGACTCAGTAATGATCACTTAAGAATGTTTTTTTGAAGTGTAATCTGAAAGTCCTTGATTTTTTTTTTTACACATATCTTACAAAACCAGCTCCTGGGTGCTTGTATAAAAGAAGGGCTTTTCAGTCGCTGTCCATGGTGCTGAAACAGCCGAACAAAACAGCTTTTAAAAATGAAAAAAAAAAACTTTCTAAAATTCATGTTTTTTCAAAAGAAATAGAAAATACTCTGCAAAATGGGGGTAACAACACCACAGAATCATTTCATATCAATATTTCTGTCATTGACGTGACTGTTTATACCAATTATTGAATTGACTGATATTTCTATAGGGTCATTCATACTAATTACTGTACGTTATGAAAATCATGTGCATGGTTTATGAGAGAGAGTAGAGCTGGAACTATTTTTATGCAATCTGCAATCTAACTTCCAAAAAGAGACAGTACAATGTCTCTATAATGATGTAAGACTTTTTATTTATTGAGTTTACTGGAGCTATCGCACCAACATCCACAATTATTTGATATTTGTGCAGCTGTGAGCAGCTGATTCATTTATTTTATGCATTTAAAATAGTATATAATAGTATAAAGTGTTTAATTTGGTCACTTCCCTGGCATGGATGCACAAAACCTGCTTTTAATTAACATAGATATGTACATATATCTATATATGCATGTATTATAAAACTGGGACAGTTTAATTAATCAATCAGGAAAACAGTGGCTTATCCTGCAATAAACCATCATAATAAAACATCACACATTTTCACTGTAAATGATGCTCTTTCTCTTAAACTAGTACTCCATTGGTTTAAGATTTACAGTGATCAATCGCTCCAAAAACCTGTTTTAACAATAAATAAGTCATATTAAGGCAATGACTTCAAGCGCCTGCATATTAGTGACTCTGATTAAGCTGTATGCACTTAAATTTCTGACATGTTACATTAAAATATGATCTGAAATAAGTTATTATGGGTGATAAACAATAGACAATATAGTTATTATGTTCTAATGTTCTTTATTCCAATAATATGCATTTAATTTATTACATTATATAGAAATAACAGCAATCTTATAGAACAGCATCACAAACTTATGGCTTCCAACATGATGCAGGTTTTAAGGTGGACACTTGCGATGGTTAGCTGGCTCATAAGTTGAGTCATAAATCCTTCACATTGGTGGGTGTTATGTTAAAAACTTTATGAAAACCACAAACATCACGCAGAGATTAGAATGTCTATGCTAACATGGGCCAAGATTAATGTCTCAGTAATAAATGCTGAAGAATGCTACTGGCTGTTTACAAATGCTTTCCATTTCTCTTTTGACTCCAAGTGAGCCATTTGTCACAAACCAATATGCTGAAGATTACTGAATGAGCATGCTGCTGATTTCAGGCAGGAAAAAACAACAGCATACATTTGTGTGGTGCATGTGTGTGTGTGTAATAAATTTGAGGGAGATTGCATTGTCACCAACAGTATTGGATTCAAATGTGCTTAGCACTATTAACATTAATAACCATCAGACACTAAATATATTTTCCTACCCTTGATACAGACCTATGGGGACTGAATTATTCATTATGCCTATTTGTAGAACAGAAGAGAAATGCTTGATACAGAGGGGGAAAAAACTAAAATAGGGTGAAAAAATCCCTGCTTAGTCATAGTTTATTTATTTCACATATGACAAATATACAGTTTAACAAACACTCCAGGTTTTGGGGAGGGTTGATGATGAAATCCAATGCACACTTTTCTCCATCTCTTTTTTTTCCAACCACTTCCCTACAACATTTCCTAAACCTGGAGAGAATCAGAAACATTTAAAAACACAAGATATATGATTGCGCCTTATTTCTAGGTCAAACTTTAGTACATTTGTGGCATTGACCAACTTACAAAAGGCAGATATCACAAAAGGTAGCATGGAAATTATGGACATAAATCAACAACAACCCATACTACGTTTTCCTGGTGTGGATAATCTCTCTTTGCCTTCATACCACTCTGACATTCACAGCTAAAGTGTTGTCAAAAAGACTACAAGATACTAGAAATTAGATTTATCAACACTGATAAATTATCGCAGAAACTTAAGGTAGCAAAAGCCTGATTTCTCTTGAGTTTTAAACCAAGATGCTTTGACTATAAGTCTGAGTTCAGATGACTTAATCATGGTTTGGCAATTACAGCAAATGCGAAATGGAGCACCCAGGAGAATCTTAGTTTACTGATGACTTCCCCTGTGTCCAAAAAAAATACCAAAATAAACTAATATATCACATGTTTGCTAGATTCAAAGAGAACACATGCTTATGTGCTTTTGCAAAACAGATCTTAATCAAGTAAGAGGGGGGGAAAGTAATATCCATTAGCTCTTTGCTGCAGTGAGAGTGCACTGTATTATGAGTCATTGTTCATATTGGAAAATATTGTGCAGATAAGAGATAATGTCAACATTTCCACCACCTTTTTTTCTCCAACCACCTTCCAATCCCCCCTGGTCAATGTGAACAACAAAACATGAAACACAACTCCAAAGTGTGCAAACATCATTTTGTGTTTCACTGAAGGGTCAGCTGATTACGGAGCTGTGTTTTCTTTTCTTTGCACCTTAACAAACATTTGTTTCTGAGACGGAGGGATTGGAACAATGAATACAATGCACCTGTTTTAGCATGCTGGTAGGTGTTAAAGCTCTCTGCCTCAGTCAAAGACAAAACACTATAATCATGAATCTATTGCGTCACTATCCACTGAACAACTTTCTTTATATTTTGCTTCTTTATGCTTTAAGGAGTCATTTCATCATTGCTAGTATTAATAATTAATAGTAGTAGAATTTTATAATAATTCATCCTTCTGTATGAATAACCATAGTATCTTATCTTATCTATATTATATTTATCTTCAATATGATAATGTAAAATATCAGAATTATCGGTAACGGTCTCATAGTGTGAGGTGAACAAGAGGTTCTGCTTTTAACAAGACTGAAAGAATCAGATTAGATAGACAACAGTGGAGGAACGTGTGGAAATAATGTTGAAAGATGAAACAGCTGTTTTACCATCTAAAAGGATTTTTTTTTTTTATCCCCGGTGATGGAAGATACCTTTCGCTGCATGTATTAGTTGAACAACTCTGAGCACTATTAGCACCAAAAGCAGTACATCTCCATGATGAACCCGCTTGAATGTGATTGCGTTTACTTTTTCTCTGCACTCAAAATATATATTTTTAAGACATTTGCGCATAAAAACAAATCAGAAATATAGGGTATATACAGGGTAGTGTTGTCTCAAACAAGACAGCAAATTAATATTAGCTAGCGTTAGCATTAGCTAGCGTTAGCATTCGCTAGCGTTAGCATTCACTAGCTTTAGCATTCGAGTTATAGTTCATTCTACCAAATTATTATCATTACAGACCTCTAAATCAACCCAAAAACATACTGATGGCTCTAACTAGGTACGTGTAGTTACAACGTACCCGGCCGCCATTTCCAGTTTGAAAAATAGTCCCTCTTCTTCCGCTACGTAGCCAAGATGGCGGCCATTAAGGGTGAGAAGTGTCCATAGTTCCACACTCGACTTTTTGACAGTTTTGAGTGCATACTTCACAGTGTGAACGCACTTATGTACTCAAAATGTTAAGTGTAAGTACAGAACTATGCGATTTGAGACACAGCAATTGTCTTCGTCAATTTCCATTTAGTCTACAGTGTTGCTTCCTTCCTTTGAGATGATGTCCATTTCTTTTCTCCATTGGGGTTTCTTGCAGTCTTATAATGTGTATCAGTTTTTCCATCAAATAGATTTCCTTGACTATCCACTGACCCTGACTGAGTTGGCGGGCATATGACATTTTCTTTCTTTCTTACATTAATGTTCTATTACTCTTATTATTACTGTTCTGCCTATATAGCCCTGCTTATAAATGGTCTCGATAATGTAATTTACACAATCTTTTCCTGTGTTTGTTCATCATTCCCTCAGTCCAGACTGATGTATTGGCTATACCGAGAAGTGATCCAACAGCATGCGGTTGCCAAAGCCATACTTCAGAGTATTACCAGGTGATTAACACAGCCTTGTTTTCAATTGTCATTCAGCTCAAGGAGTTTAATTTTTGTGCCATTATAGACCAGGGAACTTCAGAGCCATTTCAGTGCTATTTAAAAAACATCCATGTTTGGTGGAACAGCTTCCGACCAGCCAGGAGTGTGCATCTGGTTTTAACTGGAACATATTAGCAGAAATCCCACTTTCTCCAAAATGAAATAATGTGTGTATGAGTGCATGAATATTGAATCTATCCATCTATCCATCATTACAAATTCATGACGCTTGAACAAACTTGAACAAACAGAAATTAAATTAAATATGTAAGGGTGATCCCAACATTTCCAAAGACATCAAATATGTCAGAGTGACTTTTGGGATTTTTTTCTGAAATGATGCTGAAGACAAAATAATACCTTCTTTTGTTGCAGTGGTATGACTCTTTCTCTCACTATAAGTATCACTGACTGTAGCTTCAATGAGGTTTTAGATCAAGCAGATACAGAAGTGTGATATTAGACTTTACTAGTTCACATTAGGACTGTTCTTTCTTTCTGAAGCGACCATATTTAAATATAATAATAAAAAAAAATATATATACATCATCTAAATTTAATGCAGGGGTTCCCTTAAAGTTAAACCAAACAATGAACCTTTGCGTCTAAATCCAGCAGGTGCAGCACATTCCTGGATTCTTTTTGAAGATTTTCCAGTATTTCTGCCAAAATATTCTGAGCCTCAGAGCGTAGCCACAGGCTACTTCACAGGTTAAAGCCCACATGTAGTTGTTTAAATTTTCATAGCTGTCAGAGATCAACAGCTGTATGAAACCGGTCAAAGAATGTCATTTAGCATTCACTGAAAAGCTTGATCATAACGATATATATATATATAAAAAAACCATCCAGTGAGCATGTGACTGACTCTGAGGCTCTTCGCTGAACATTTAGAAACTGGAGTGTTGCACTTTTAAGCACAATAACAGCATGCCAGTAAGCTATGACCATATTTAAATGTGTTTTTTTTTTAAATGCTCCAAACAGTCATTGGTTTCCATTAATTTGTGTATTGTATGAAAATCAATTAGGTCATTCTTGAAAGTTATTTGAGTTTGAAAGAGGCTTAAATTGGTCTGTAATTAGTAGGACACTGTATGGACACATAACTCTTTAAGTTATTTAGCTAGAATAGTGCAAACTGTATAAAACGAGCCCGCATGGACTTACAACACACCACAAATACACATGAACCCTGTTCAGGATGCATCCACGTTTATCCAAATAAACAGATTTAAAATGTCACGTCACTTAAATAATCAGAGTTTTCAAATAAATTGCCAGTTGAGCATATAAAAATTATGACTCCCAAGATTTATAGGCTAAATTAAAGATGTTATTGCCAATTTTTAAGCCAACATAATACATAACAATTAAAAAAAAAAAAACAGTCTGTCACAATTATATAACCATTAAAATGTTTGATCATCTGTACAACTGACTATTTCTGTAACAGTGCAGACTTTCACTATTCATCTTGCTGGTTATTGTAGTTAAAGCTTGTGATCATTTTAGACATTTCTAAAATAACTCTCCAGGCGTTTTTGTATTTCTTACCTAAATAAAATAGCCATCAAGATGCCAAAAAGCGAGGATCGCTGTGGGATGAAAGCAGGATGAGAATTTTTTGTTCACATAGAACCCTTTGCCAAAACTTCAAAACAACAAAAGTACAGGATAAACCCTTCCAGCTGCTCTGGGTTATTCACAACCTTTGTCTCTCTCTCCTGCTGTGAAGTGTAGATAAATCTATAAGGCCTGCAGCTGCTCAGGCAGAAGGGGAGTTGGCGTCATGATTGTGAGCATCAATTGCAGAGTTCAGGAGATCGCAGCCTGTATCACACTAGCATTGATCAGTGGATATCAGTGGGGAGAACTGGTCAGCTGTAAGCTGCTGTTAGCATAGCAACCAGTCAGGGTCAGGGCAGCATCACTGAACAAGAGGATTACTTGTCGATTTGTGCACTGATGCTGAGGGATGCTGGGAAGGTAAATTATTGTTATATCTATTCTTTTAGTCAATACAAAGATACAGATATTGTTCACACGGATGCTGCACGTCTTGTGTGTTTGTGGGTTTTGCTGGAAAAATCTGACGACACTGTCACAGCAAGTACGGTTGAGCAAAATTAACCTCAAGAGCAACATAACACATAATGAGTGACTCATTTTTGTCTTTTAAAAGAGCTTTTTTGTCTTTAGAAACACCAGAACTGCTACCTCTACCACCTACTACTCTATATTTCGTTTGATCTTTCCAAGATTTAAACTGATTTCATTATTGTTTGACCTTTCTGATCAATGTCCAATCGATTTTTGAGTACTCAGTTTTAACATTCTTGTCTTTGGGGCAATATTGCATCGACTTGCACCATCAAACAACCAGTCACTTCATCGCTGAGGGTTAGCAGTCAGTATGTAACTCATGCCTCATGTTAAAACAACTCGCCTACCTTTGTTGTTATCTCTAATGTATGGACAATATAATAATGTCATGTAATGGACTAAAATAAGAAATAAGGTCATGTGATTACTGATACACTGCATGAATGTACACAGATAATGTAAGTACAGTAACCAGGTTACTTATGTGCATGTAAAGTCAATTATCAACCAGTCTTATCTGTTACCAATGCAGGTGAGGGAGGTGTGGTTGGAGCCCAACGGTCCTCAGCAGCCCCAAATTTCTGAGACTCTACTACTAACCCAGCCAACCCATCACGACCTTTAAAACAAATCCTTCAATCTGCCATGTCAGTCATGCACTTTAAAGGTTTTTAACGTCTTCCCAAATGATGTCAAACCAAAAAACAGGTCTCTTAATGGCCTCTTTCTGGTTTTCTCTGGATTCAGAATCGTCCATAACTTAAAAACAGTATACTGTACTGTATTTAGCAGTCCTTGCATTAACTAGAGTGACTATATTCAGTTGTTGGGCCTGGCCGGCAGGGATAATCCCTTCTATCTCAGCCTTTTAATACCTAAAATAAATGAATCTACAGTCTTTAACGTTTGTCTGTAATCAGTTAAATGTTTAGTTTCAGTCTTACCAAACCTGTATGAAGCCAGAAGGGTAAGTGTTTATATGTAGCTGAGGTTTGGAGACAAATGACCAGAGGGAGACGTGAACACACAGCGGTACACAGAGCTCTCGGTGTTAGAAAATAAAACGTCCCGGGAGAAACCGCTCGCCATACCACAGAGTCATTAATTCTGCATCATGACCTGCCTGTCTGCAGGCAGCAGCCGGGCAATGTGTATCCTGTGGCATCATTATATTAGAAGTTGGATCAGTAGCAGTAAGAAATAACAGGAGGGTGACGGTGTGTGAGGTGAGGTCAGATGCCAGCCCACGTATGGATGGATGTATGTGTGTGTGTTTGTTTTTCGTATTTGTGATGTTTTGGTTTCTGGAAAAAAATAAACACCATAAAATCCTCTGAAGTGATGCTGTGATTCAACAAGGGGATGTAGAGGAATCATACAGGCTTAACCTTGTTTGTTTTTGTTTTTTACAAGCATATCTCACAGGTTGGAAGCATTTCCAAAAAAGATAAAAACCAAACAGGAAATGCTCTACCATTAAAAACCGGAAATTCCCCAAAAAACAAGTCAAAATATTGCAGAAACAATTTTTTTTTACAACCAGGAATTATTCTCATTATTGATTAATCTGTTAATTATTTAACCCATTAGTTGTTTGGTGTATAAAATGTCTGAAAATTGTGAAACATGTCTTGTTTTGTCCTTACAAACAGTTGACAACCCAAAAATATTCAGTTTACTGTCACAGACGACTGAAAATAGTCACGTCTGAGTAGCTGGAATCAGAGAATTTGGACATTTAATAATAAAAAAAAAGACTTGATTATCAAAATAGTTGGTGATTAATTTAATAGTTGACTGCTAATTGATTAATCAGTTAATCGTTGCAGCTCTAAAGGAGAATAAAGCTCCTCAAAATAAAGGCCAGATTTCCTTCACATTTTTCTACAAGGTTTCCCATCGTTTGCAGTTGAAGTGCTGCTGTTTTCAGTTGTTTACCAGACTGGAGAATGAAAAGGATAGAGCTCAAGCCCATGAACGAAGGGAACGAAGGGAAAGATGGTCATGCCATTGAAATTTGAGACATCCTCATAGCCTTTATTATTATTATTTAGCTCCAATATATGGGAGCTCTCAGAACAATCTGAGTTTTCGAGTTAAAACTATGACTCAGACATTGACGTGAGCACTGAAAGGTAAGCAGGAAAGTTACTCATCTCTATTTTTACCTCTGTTTTTTTTTTTTTTTTTGGTACAGTTCATTTATTTATTTATTTTAAACTCAATGCAGCCTGCAGCCTCCGTACGTTGGCACCACGCTGTGAGGGAGCAGATCCTTCAGCTCTCAGCTCGCTGTGAGAGCTGCGAGCTGAAAGTTCCTGCAACATCAGAAACATTTAGCAGGTAACTGATGAAGGAAGTTCAGCGTTCACAGCGTCGAGATCTTCCAACTGTTCGTGCAGTCGTGGCGTCACGCCGCAGCTGTGACTGTTCGAGAACACGGCGAGCTTTTGATCTGACGGTTTCAGGTCTGGATTTGAGCGATATTTAGAAGTGAAGCAGGTCCTGACTGCACACGCTGATGTGAAGCAACACGTGGCGACTCCTGAACATTGTTCTTACACCGCCTTTTTCATTTTGCAGTGTTTACTGATTCAGGCAGCAAACTGTTTTAAATCACAATTACAAAAGGCTACAGCTAAAACACAAGCCAGTCGTATCGAGTTAAATACCAATTAGCTGTATGTGCCGGTTTTAATAGAGCTTTGACAATTACCATTTTATGTGAGTTTCCAAGGCATTACAAGGCAGCTTACAGAAGTCACTGCCAGTCTCCAGTCTGGTTAATTAGCTCTAAACTTCTGTAATAGAGGAGATGTAAAGCAAAGAGAAGCAGTGGTCTCTAGTGTAGTCTAGTGTAGACCCTCACTGAAGGGACTGACGTTGAAAAAAATGACAGTAGTATAGATTACAGTAGTATAAAGTCAACATATCTGCTGTCCAGGAGGAAAGGGTTAACCTGTAATGTCCATCCATTCAATGCACATTAACTGTCTTTGCAGGTTGACTGCACAAACTGACTGGTTTTCAAGTTTTCAAGTATTTTCTCACAGTGAAACCAAAGTTTACAAAAAAATAGGAACAATATACAACACACACACATCACACATATATATATTTCCAGATGTGACGTAGCTACAAGCTAGTTCTCTGGTTCCTTGCAGTTAATTCAGTAAAAAAAAAAAAAACCTGCACAGTGACAGTGAGAGCAGTTTTTAAGTCTTACATGAGCAAATAGCAGCGCTGACCTTTAAAATGACAAGCCATCGCGTGACATTTTCCTTTCAAAAGGTGTTAGCCTTTCCTTCAATGCACGGGCCTGATAATTAAATATTTAAGGTGTGATACCGTCTAGTGCAGTCATATTTTTTATTTTATTTTATTTTATGAGTTTAAGCCTCCGGACTGTTTTTTTTTTTTTTTGCTGCTTTCGAGTCATGTCTCATTAAAGTGGTCGAGCCTCAGAGCAGCTGACTCAAGGTCTGAAGCTTTGGTAATAGATGCAGTAGGCTGGACATCAGGACTGAAATAAACACAAATGTGTTACATAGAAAACAAAAGGAAGCCACTCTTAATGCCACAACATCCTGTAATACAAACAAGTTTCCTTCATGTGTTCATATTGAGCACTTTTGTTATAGCAAAGTATCTTTGTAGGAAACATGACGCCACACAGATTATAGTTTTTATCAAGATAATTTAGTGCAATATTTGTTAAAGGATGCTTAACATCATTATGGTGATGTTAGGCAACTCAAAGCAAAGGTTTGGAAACGATCTTTAAGTATTGAAAAAGCCAAACATCTCTCCCAAACTGTTATAAGCAGCAACACGGCGGACGTTCAGGGGATCCTGATGACACAGTCTCATGTTTTTTAAATGTTAAATGGTTAAATGCTTTAATCCAAAGTGCTTGTTATTGCCGCTCTTTCACCCCATTCACTCACACTCACACAGCTATCTACCGAGCAAGGTGCATGGTACGGTGCTTCTCTGACCATCGGCTGTTCAGCGTCTCGCCCGTACAGACAGGAAGAGCTGGAGCTGGGGATGGTGTGTGATTGGTGGACGATCCCCTCTACCTCTAGAGCCACAGCTCCTAATATTCCCACAACTTTTCTTCGCTATAACGTCACACGAATGAACAACTATTGCCACGCAAGCAACAAAAAAGGTAATAACAACTCTCAGTCTCTCTCCTGCATGCACCCATTAGCACAGCAGCAGTAGCCACTGAAACCTGATTACTTCTCAAAATGCTGCAAAATAGACCTCAGCAGACATATTGTTACAAGCCTGGTTCATTGCCTCAAAGAGCACAAAAACATTTGATCAGCTCCTGAAAAGTCAACGCAACAGTGCAGCAGCAGCAGCGGTGTAAATTTCGAGCTATTTTGTCGCAACAACAGGAGCTAGTTTTCTCTCTTAAGTTTATGTATGAGAGGTGATATCAGCTCATCAGTGTTATGATACTATCTATCTACACAACGGCGTCTGAAACTCACCCGTTCATGACGCGTCACATCTGTGTTTAAAGGGATAGATTCACATTTTGAGAGCAGCTGTGCCTCCTTTTCTACATTTTATACTCTGGCTCTTTTACTTTGAAGATGACATGAAGCTAAATTTTTCCTCCCTCCTCCTTTCCTCCCTCCTTCTTGCTCCAGCCCGAGGCGAAAGGAAACAAAACAGGCTTTTCACAGGAGCTTTGAGATTGAAAATTTTAAGCATTGCAAACGAGGTCCTGATCTCGTTTTGGAATTTGAAATGTAAATGTCATCACACTTCGCTAAATACCCCGTGTGTCAGAGGTGTTTTTAATTTTCCCTGGCATCAGTAGTAAGTGAGGAATCACCAGAGGACTACGATCCTGTTCATTTTTAGCTCGTTAAAGGGGAACTCCGCCTATTTTTTTTTAACACGTAAATGTCAGTTTACTCAGCGTGAGGAATACACCACAGCCTGAGAAAAGATCCTTAATGTCATCGAGTTTATCTCGGCTTCAACTTGGAGATTAGAAAGCCTGTTTTACAATCTGGGTGCAGGGACCTTAATGTTTAATTCACGTCAGTTCGGCACAGTTCAGACCGGACTCACACACACAGAGCCGAGCAGGGGAACTAGTCGACACTGTTATTTTAATTCAGAATCAGAGTTAAAAGGGGATCTGTGGTCAGAGGAGCATGCTCCTCAAATAGATGAGATTGGACGGTTTTAGAAACTGTGAAGTTACATTTTCATTTAATTGGCCTGAATAATATAGTGGACAATCAAAAGCCAGTGTGTGTGTGTGTGTGTGGAGTGTCGCCGCTCAGCCGCAGCAGCGTTTAGAGCCCGCTCACTAACATTTTCTTGTCCAGCATCGCCGCTAAATGCAATATAATGTTGATAAAGTGTCATCCAGTCGTAGCTGTAGATGGTTACTAATAGGGAGGAGGCAGTTTGATCACAAACATCGCAGCCAAAGCAGATAATTACCGCTAACGACTTGGCATTGTGTGAACATTAACACATGCGATGTGAAAGCGCCCCCTCAAAGAAAGAAAAAAAAAAAAAAAGCCTGCCTGTAGTTTCTCAATAGGCAAATTAATGATGATAAAAATATCCATATAACGGCTGCAAAGTTACTTCAACCAATTAAAAAGGAGAGTTTGTTTGCATCTGATCTCACTTTCTCACCTTCACGTTTAAAAAAAAAGCTGATTACATCATCCTATTTCCATGCTCCCAACACTGTATGAATGCAGCATAACGAAAACATACAATTTGTGGCATCATGGGAAATGTAGGCTCAGGTGTCTTTGGAGTTTGAACCATATATCTGCCTCACAATACTAAACTACAGACTTTAACTGATCAAAAGCCTAGAGGGTGAGAATAACGTGAAGCTTCCTCTTCCACTGATCGGCTGCATTAGAATAATAAACTCTGCCTGAGGGTGCACGCTGCGCTGCATGTCAGCACCTTTTTCCTTTTACACAGACTACAACTGTGCTCACTGTTTTTGATTTTTTTTGCTTTTTGGAGAAAGACAAAGTGCACCGACGGTCACGACGATGCGATGAAAGGACGGGGAGAAAAACAAGCGACATGAGCAGCAGCGGGTGGCGACGACAATAACGGCAACAAAAGACAGGTTTCTTCCTCTGACTTTATAATGATTGAAGAGTGGAGATGCACAGACAGATCGCCTGCAGAGAGAGAAATCATGGCAAAAATGTGACTGTTTTAAAAAAAAAGAGAAGTTTGAAGAGCAGGAGTTAATCTGTGAGGAGGAAAATGACTTTTTGGAAGGGAAGGTTAATAAAAAAAAAAAGAGCGTCTTTACTACTAAGAAGACTCACTTAGTGCTCAAACAAAATTTAACGCACACTACTGGGTTCAGATATCATTACACCGTAGCAAAGTGCAGCAGGAGCTGAGCCCCAGAGAGAGAAAAACTTCAACAAAAGTTGCTTTAACTCTGGTTTTTAATGTACAATAAACCCTGAGCTCGTTCCTCCAGGAATATGCAAACACAAGTCCCAGAAGTTACTGAATCCTTTTACCTACAGCTGCTACTTTTGTTTCTTTTTTTTTAAATAAATTAGTTTTAATGAGTTTATACATTTTTTGCTTTGCTCAAGGCGGAGCCTGAAGATGTCGGTCAGTCAAGTCGCATCAGCGTTTTCCAGCCTTCAGTGGTTTGGACAGAAAGCAATTATTCATCAATTGTTCTTTATTATTATTCTGCATTTTTTTGTGTTGAGTTTAATGCAATCTTGCAATAGTTGCACCTTTTCCCAATACACTGAAGCATATGCAGAAACATAAAGAAATAATAGTTTACCTTTTTGAAGAATATTGAAGCATAATAAATAAAGATACACACTGCATAAAAGCATGCAGTCTGTGCAGGTATGGCTGTATTTTTTTAGGACAGATTGTAGGTCAGAAGAGTCCAAATCAGCTCTGTGTTTCTGCAGAGCTTCCAGTGGAACAGGCTGAGATAATTCACTCCACCAAAAAATGACACTACTTAGCATTCAAAAGGCCAACGCCAGCAGATAACTGCGTGTTATCACTGAACCGGGATGTAACTGAGTTGAACTGTATTAAATCATTCTGCCTTTTTTTTTTTTTTTTTTTCTGCCCTGAGAAAATATTAGCATTTTAGATAAATTACTGAACCTCAGCGTTTATCTCACTTTTCTGAACTTATTATTTTATACACAGCTTCTCAGTTTTTGGGAGGACAAAAAAAAAAATAAGCAAGGATAATGGAAACTGCTTTATATTTCATCCTGAGGGTTATATAACCAGTTTATGACATGGGCTTTTCCTTTCAGACGACCATCGGGCGCCGAAGTGTTCGAGGTCTTTAATCAAAATTTACTGGAGTGTCCGATTATACGAGCAATTTATTGATGCATTAGCGCAAAAAAAAAAAAAAAAAAAAAAGACGAACGGCTTCATTCAAATGGAGTTGAGTGATGTTGGAGTGACCCTGTCTGAGGACGGCTGTGTTTGAGGTTAAAAAAAAAAAACAGATGCCGAGATAATGAGCCACATCTTTATCAGCACACATCAACGCTTCTTTGATAAACAAAGATGTGAGATGCTTTTTATGTGCTTTTCTTCTGTCTGGGAACAAAATGTGATTGTAAGAGTGGAGGCTGAAGTGAATGTATGGCTCCAATGAGACGAAAACATCTTGTCATTACATGTGGCTGTTACAGCGATAATCTCAGCAGTGTTCTTGACCATTGCTTCCCAGACTTATTGTCTTGTGACCCTTTGAAATGACTGCAAACCCACATCACAGCTCGTCTAAAGGGGACATATCCTGCTTCTTCTTTTTTTGTGTGTGTGTGATCTTCTGTTATTTTTATACTGTTATGATGTTGAGATGTTTCAAAACCTTGAGACGAACGCATATAGTCGAGCCGTCAGTGCCGTAGTCTTCCGAATGGCCCGAATATAAGACGACCCCTGATTATAAGACGACCCCCTCTTTTCCAAGACTCAACTTTGAAAAAAGAAATTTAATTTTTATACATAAAAATAATTACGGAGCACCGGAACTGCAATATCATCTAAAATCAGTTCATATCATCAAACCCTTCTATTGTGTTGTTGTAAATATGGGGTTTTTTATGTAGAGAAATACATATTAAATGATGCCAAACCATCATTAATAACAAAAAAAAATACAACAAATTCAATATAATAGCATCAAAATCCTTAAAAAGCAATAAAACAGATACATTTTGCCTATTTTAAACTAAAAACGATTTGCACATTGTAAGTTAAATGTGGTCTAAAGTACATAAAATATCAAAGTAAGTATATATATATTATGGTTATGGTTGAATCACAAGTCACTGAGCAGATAAAAAATGTTTCTGGATGATCTTTTTTTTTTTTTTTTCAGTGCTTGTTAATTACCGTATTGGCCCGAATATAAGATGACCCCCTCTTTTTCAAGACTCAAGTTTGAAAAAAAGACTTTTTGAACACCAAATTTAATATTTATACAGAATATAATTACATTACATCTGAAACAAATGATTATAACAATATATTCGAGAGAAAAAGCGAAGTTATTTTGCATTTTTTAGGCGATCTTTTTGAGCTCTCCATCTCCGTACATTACACTCTGTGACACCATATTTCACAGCCGCTTTGCAGTTGTTTGAAGACTCCGCCTCGTTTATCACCGCCATCTTGAAGTTTGCATCATAACGTCTCCTCAGCTGCCGGTTAACCTGGCCCGATCTTCGACCCACTTTTCTCCAGATTGTCGCTACGTTTCTCCATTTTCTGTCGTCTCTTCTCTTATTTTCTTCTCTTATTTTCTTTCTTACCGCTATTTTTTATTTTTCTTCTTCGTGACAGGGGTTCGCTTTGGCCTTTAAAGATATCTGTCGCCATCTAGCGTTGTGAATGGGTATAACGTCTAGACCCCGAATGTAAGACGACCCCCCACTTTTTCAGTCTTATTTCAATGCAAAAAACACCGTCTTATATTATATTCGGGCCAATACGGTATTTGAGAAGAAGTTTTGAGTACAGAACGAGAAAAAAAAAGTGGAATCTCATAATTGAATATTAAACCAGGTAAAGATATTCCAGAATAATATTAACACAGACGTGTAAATGTGGATGAAATGTCTCATTTAATCAGATGAAAGCCTCCAAAATGTAGATTTTTTTTTGTTTTTTTCAGCTTCAACATGTCCTGCGACCTCTTGGTGACCCCCCCCCCCCTCAAGGTTGAGACCACTGTCCTAGACAATAAGTTGTTTTTAAATTATGCAGGATAGTGACTCATATATTCTGTTTTTTCCCCCCGAACACATCACAGCCAATTGTTCGATGCATGCATGATGAAAATATATAAAAAATACAGAAAGTTTACACACTCTTGTATTCTGTTTTTATTCATATTTGAAAACTTCACACTTGGAAAAATAAGATATATATTTCTGTGACCTCAGCAGCAGCAGCTCTGTCAGAGAGGAAGCCCTCTGACTCCCCGCCAAGTCCGCATTCGCTCCGTCCAACTGGACACTCTGCTCTTACACGATCCCAGACGAGAGGATATAATTAAATATACCCAACACTCAGCCGCTGGTATCGAACAGACGCCCCCCCCCCAAAAAAAACCCCACACAACACCCTGGGCGCCGGCGGTAATGGCTTCGTAAAACAGCCCGCTATTCCGCTAACGTAATGACCCATAAAGGAACCCTTCTGTGAGCCAGTAGCTAAATCTAGCCGCCGGCTTTTGGCCTGCTCATGAAATGCGCTCTGACACTGACAGAGTGGGACAGGTGGCAGAGCCTGGAATGGATGCTGAGGCTGATTGATAAAGAGTCGCCCGCTGCTGCTGCTGCTGCTGCTGCTGCAGCCGAGAGGCGTCTGGCATCTCCGCGGCAGACAAATCAGGACCGCTGAGGGGTCGTCGCGGGTTCTTCCAGGTCACCTCTCGACCCCGCTGACAAAACTGGCGCAACGGAGCCGAAACTTGGTGCCTAGAAGTTAATTTGCCGTCCGTCGTCGTTAGTTAGTCGCGGCGCTCTTTAAGATAGATGTACCGAAAGCTACATAATTGAGGAGTGACTACATATGTTCCTGCAGATCATGTCAGCCAGTCAATCCATCACAGCAGCCTCAGCTGCCAGCTGTCACACACACACACACAGGCTCTGCAGTTACAGATCTGTTGTACACAGTTATCATCATGCAAGTCCATATTTCACTGTATGCAAAGTATAAAAGCATCACAAACATTATATCGTGCAGTGTAGATGGCAAACAGGTCGTTTAGATTCAGCAAAGATGCCGAAGAAACTCCAAACTTCTTTATGTAGGAATGATGACAGCAGGGCCGTTCCAATTATTATTATTATTATTATTATTATTATTATTATTATTATTATTATTATTATTATTATTATTAATAATAATAATAAGCCTTTAAGAGTATACAACAATTAGCAGACAGACACAATATACATCTTTGGCCATATTAGGGCATCGTCATTTCACAAAAGACAATAATTTGGACATGGACCTACTTGTCAAACTAAACATTTAACATAAAACTGACAATAAAACTTTGTACAAATAAATTTAATTACATTACCTCCCCATGGCGAGGTTATTACCTTTCTTGATTTCTTTGCTGCGATTAAATCCTTCTAATCCGAACTTGCAGGCGACCTCATTTTCAACTGACAGAAGAGCGAGCCCGCACAGTCTGTCCCGCGACATTGAGGTGTGCAAATAGTTTTTAATTTCGAGAAGCCCCGTTCCCCTGATGCACTACAGGTCCGTTATAGCGCGAGGCCTAGGGATGACAGATTTTATTGCCAGCTAATTAAATCAAAAATTGAGACTTGTATGTTTTGTATTGTAAGTCAGCAATGAGGCCAGATGAATATTAGACTTTTGAGGCCATTAATGATATGATATTATATGACATTTGTATGACAGTACCTGTGATCAGCCATCAACATCAGGCAAGCCGATGTATTGGTCAGATAGTAGTAAGTATGTATTTTAGTAAGATTTTAGGAGTTTTTAAGTCATCTATGTATATTAAACTGGCTGCTCCCCATGACTCACAATAGTGAGGATGTAAAGACGTGAGATACATGAGGATTTTCAAGACATTACCGATTCAATTCAGTTCAATTAAGGCATCAGAAAGGGACGTACAAACAGCACACGTAAGACAATACATGATAGATCAACAGTGACCACATGACAGAGAGTTGGGGGGGGGGGGGGTTGCTCTGGTGGATCCAATAATTGGGAGTCCAATAACAAATAAATAAAACCATCTTTCACTTCTTTTATCCAACAGTTGCTCAGGAAACTGAAGTGATGGCCGATGAAGGAAACGAGGAAAATTAAATATATTTCAGATTTTTACTTTTTCATTATCCGTCCAATTCCAATTAATTTATTGGAGACTAAACCAGTAAATATTACCAGTTGAAATACAGAAAATCAGTTTGGGAATAAAACTTATCCCCCAATGGATGGTTGTACAATAAAAGTTTCAGTTTTAGTTAGAATTTAAATAAACAAAATGTTGGACTTTGACTTTATTGACTTGTTAACTGTAAATGCAAGATATTTTAGTGATAAATTGATCTTTTTACCAGTATAAAAGATGCCAAACATCCTATTTTTTGTCATGAATCATGCCAATACATTAGAAGAAGGATCGCTTCGATACAGACCGACACACATCCACACAGCTCTTTTCCGTCTCCGACTCTAACCTCCACCTCCGCTGTCATCCTTCTCGTTTCCTCGCGACGGTCTCGTTACTTGATATACGGAGAGCTCTCATTGCTATGGCGACAACCGAGGCTCTGCGCCGCTGATGACCAGCCGCGGGTCATCTTTGTAGCCCATCTGCCCATCTGTCTGTCTATCTGTCTGTGTGTCTGTCGGGTCTCCTTTGTGTCAACGCTGGACTAAAATTAACTGTACAAGGTCGGGAACCCGGAGTGTCACATCTTTCTGCAGCTGAGACAGAAAACAACATCTTATGTCTTATAAACATATGAAGCAAATAAAAAAAAAGGTTGTGAGAAACTTTCCGTGACTCTGCCTGCATCTCTAGAAGCTCTACATAGGTTATATTTTTCTTTTCTTGGAAGCAGATCATTGGCTCTGAGTGTGCAGCGCCTTTGACCTGTTTTTGGAAAGCTTACCTCTTACTCTGAAAGACGAATTTTGTATCTCTTCATGAAAAAGCTTTATGTGTGGGTTGGTTTATAGATTTTGTCCAAACTGGAAAAGAAAAAAAAAAACCTTATACAATTTAACTGTGAAGTGAAACACATGATGGGCAGTCAAGGGAGCGGGAAGGGGACTTTTAAGAGAGACGGATTTCAAATATTTGTCACAATCGAACAAACACATATCCTCACTTTTCCTCCCTAGTATTAGTTTAAAACCCCCACAGTGTCACGTGCCAGGGGTGTGGAGGAACCGTTGGACCCAAATGCAGAGAGCCGAAACAGGCAAAATCTGATGCAGACCGTTTATTCTAACAAATAGGTTACAAAACACAAGGACTATGCACAACACCAGGGATAACAACAGACGACTCGACAAGGACTGAACTGAAAACAGGACTATAAATACACAGGCAGTGATTACAAATGAAACACAGGTGAGACACATGAACTAACGAAACACAGGAAGTAAAGTGACCAGACACAAGGTAGCAGGGAATTTCAAACTAAAACAGGAAAACAGAGGAACACAGGGGAAACAAAACCCAAAACAAAGCACACATCAGACAGGGCAGGTAAAACAAAAAGACAAACTAACAAAACCCCAAAAAGTCCTGATAGACTATGACACACAGACTGTATATAAAGATGGATGTAGCGAGGTGTGATGTCACCCATTGGTTTACATTGGAGCAGCTTTGGCCAGGACTTTCCAAATGAGTGCTGGGTGTTGTCTTTCATGCTCTGGAAACATGCCCTGCTACCTTGGACCGGCGCTAACGCTAGCTAAGTGCTGCACAGTTGGGCTAATGTTAGCTGTTGTAGCTAAATTGTGTTAACGCAGCAGGCATCGTAATCAAATAACATTAAACTTAGTGAATATGTTGTGACAATAGTCTGAGTCACGGTGAGTCACGGTGCTGGGGAGAGCAGCAGGTGAGCCAACTGTCAATCACAGCTGTCAGTCAACACTCACACTGCGGCTACATAAAGTCAAATCTTATTAACTGAGCAATAATTTCCAAGCACACTTATTAGAAGGAGCCTGAATTTAGGGATTGAGACCATATTTCGTAACTAACTCTTAAAGGACAACTCCACAGATTTCTCATATGGGGATTATTAATAATTAATAATAAATAATGAAAGGATCTAATGAAAGATGTTGCATTATAAGTAGGATTTGGTATTTTTTTGGAGCTTGACCACAGTTTGAAGCTGAAGCCATTTCCAAAGTACCTCAAAGTGCCACCGACGGCCACGAGATGTTAAGTGATCAATAAGAGAAGATCACTTTGCTTTAGTAGCATCGAATCCGGCTTGACGCGATCTTTGCAAAGATTATATTTAATTTACTTTATTGTCGGTGGCTGTGATATAATGCTGACTTATATATGTTCATATTCACTGCAGTAGATCTGAGATGCGGCTTAAAAATTGCGATATGCTGATAGAGACAGATGCTGAACAGCTGCTGCTTGTAGGTATAGAAACCAGTTAGCTTGAAAACCAGTTGGGACATAACACCATGGATGCATTATAAGAGCTCTTATTATATATACATGCATAACACCGGCACCAATTGAAGGCGTAGAAACATCGACAGTGCGTCTAACCAATAAGCGACGAGCTACTTTTTCCGGTAGAAGTTAATGTCGTTGTGTTTTGTGATTGAGCAGTTAAACTTGTTATGCTAAACAAGATCAGTCAAACATCTCACAATATAACAAGTTAAAAAAAAAAAGAAGAAGAAAGAAAGAAAAACACAATTTCGATGCAGGTATTTTGTCTTTTCGGAGAACGTGGACACAATCTTACAGTGCAATCATCACAGCGAGCAGAGTTTACTATGAAACAACTCTGCAATTTTGATTTTCACAGAGTAGCTCTGTGTTGGATGAAAAGCATGCTCACTACATTCACTGTGTTGATTGCAATGAAGGAAATATGTCCCTCAGTGCAACAGTCATGTCTTTTTAATAGTTTTTGGACAACAATGCAGTGTTGAAGTTCTCTCTGCTCAGACAATTACTGTCAGCAAGATAAATCTATCGATGGTTTTTGGGGTTTCTTCTTGTTGTTTATATTGAAAAAGATGAAATAACAGCAGCCTCATATTTTAGGTACAAAAAAAAAAAAAGATAGGAGACAATGGATGCCATGGCGACGCTAACCCTCCTGCTGTGTTTGTTTGCAGGTTAGCTAATTTTGTCAAAACTGTCCGACCTTCATCCTTATATTGTAATCTATTACTTTGTACGGATCTTTACATTAACTTAACTTTATATATATATATCAAACTTTATGGTGTGTAGACATCATTTATCTGAGTTAATGCAACTTGTCTTTGAGGATAATTAGCGTAATTTATGGATTATTTGAGCACGGTAATAGTAGTCAACCTGGAATATGGCTTATCACTGGGGTCATGGTGGGGATGAAGACCAGGACAAAAGCACCGCAATGTAACGACATCACTGGGTTATTCCGCATCGGTTGTCCCTTTGTCTGGATCACACATCTCCAGCGGCAGTTTCTTCGGCCTCTCTCCTGCTCGCCAGCGTCCTGATCAAAAGATATGATCAAGGACCTCACATGCCTCGCATATCATTCGGTCATTGTGCTGCCGCAGAATCGATTGTGTGTGTGTGAAGCCGTGAAAAAATCTTTACCAGCGCTGCGAGCAAAAATTCTATATATTATTGAAACAGTGATGTGATTGTTTATGAGGATGGTGGTTCCCTTTGGGGGGAGTGATGTGTGTGTGTGTGTGCTGGGAGAGGAAGTGTGTCCATCTTATAAATTGGCATGTACCTGGACTCAACCCTTTTATACACTAACTGTAGTCTCACCCATTCATTTTTAATGACTGGGAAAAGTAAATAAACACCCCAAAATGACAATCAGATTAAACGAAAATACATTTTTCAGAGAGGAAACTTGTTATTTGGTCCAATTCGACAGGAAAACAACTGTTGGATTAAAAGATCAACACCATTAAAGTAAGTCTTACTCACTCCTTGAACAAATGAACATATGTCATAGCGCCTAAATAAAAAGCATGCTGCTGCTGACACTATGGCGAACCACGACCAGTAAGGTCCCAGCGCTTCTTACATATGACATATCAATCACTTTGTTTGAACCTTATTTATGTTATCTGCTTTTTTTTTCTTCATATGTGCTGATGTAATTCCTCTCAGACCAAGATAATCTTTAACAATTTTGGTGCGGACATGTCTGCAAATCAGCCCGTCAAAGCGGGGCGGAAGTTGAACAGCGAACTCTTGTAACGGGAAACGTTGGGGAAAGACGTCGAGGATGGCGGCGGTGACATTTTACCCGCTCAAGACGAATGCTCATGTTAATGGCATTTCAGCAGATATTAAGCTGCGCAACACCAGGAAGCGCACGTTAAATAAAAAAAAAAGAGAGAGCGGGGGGGTTCACTTGGAGGATACAGTTTATTATTAATGATTCGGGAGACTTTAGCAGATGACTCAGTGTGGGGGAAATAGATGGAGAGGGAAACAGGAGAGGAAGGGAAGCTCGCCTGGCATTGTCTCTCTCCTCCCGCATTCAAACGAGACGAACATGTCCGCCCCCCCCCCCCCCTTTGTATGAGTCCCATGTCAGCCAGAGGATATGACAGGTCTTCTGATAAAGACATTGTGCTGCCATGAGGGTACATGACATTTTCTTCTTTTCTGGAAAATAAATAATTAAAACAAGCCTCATTGTTTGTTTGGTTTTTTTAGCTCAAATAAAACTTGTTACCACGAGTGACAGGAGACAGGCGTGAGCGATATCGGGACCGACGCTGTCAAACATTACCTGCAGCTCAAACATATTCAATTACCTCACAACTAAACAAAAACACATTAAGGCACATGTCAGCAGCTGCTCCGCGTGTGTGTGTGTGTGTGTGACGTTTCCATGTGAAATCAATGCAAAGCTTCTCTGATCAATGTTTCAGCGATGCAAGTGTTGTGAAATTCAATAAAAGCACTGTTGTTTTCATTGTTATGCCGCCTGTGATAGATCGGGACATTGCGGTTTATATGAAGATCATTACAACAAATGAAGAAAGGAAGTAAAAAAACAGCAATCTTCTGATTTGTATGATCTTAATGTGCTTGTGTGTTGAGGGTGTAATTAGCTGTCCTGTTTGGATTTTTGCATTGTTACAATCTGAAACTGAACCTGACTTTGCAGCATATTATTATTATTATTATGCATTCAAATTACATCATTTTGTAAAACAAGCATATTTGAATCATTCCCAACGGACGAGAGCAAAATAAAGCTATCGGAAAACAACCCTCCCTTGAACCTCGGAGACTGAGCTGGGCGATGCTCTGAGTATCTGAAATTCATTTCCCTGTTGGAGTACTGTAAGTTTTTTATGCTCTAACAATGATGAAAATACACAAACACACACACACACACACACACAAAGTCACACAACCACCCCAGACTGCGGCTAAAACCATGTTTTTGTTTGAAAATGAAATGTAGCTCCGTCTCCCAGCAGGCCACGCTGCAAGATTTACAAATACAAATCCAACATAATTAGTAAATCCAGAAATACTAACTTGTGCAGCAGCTCTGTTTGCCAGGCACAAAGTGGCATCAAGGCCGTCTGTGGTCCATTTAATTGCAGAGGATTATATGGTTCTCGCTAAAAGTCAACACCAAAAATAGATCTGTTTGGAATGACGGGTCTCGACTGAATAAATGTTGGGGTTCGGTCTTCTGAATCGGCGAGTGTCTGCCCCGCTGAAAGGTCTGAGTGCTTTGTAGTTGAGTTTGATCTCTGGTCTCTCTGGAGAGGTCAGGATAAAAAAAAAAAAACAACCTTCATTCAAAGACAACAGATTCATCCAACAGGATCTTCCTTTGATCTGTCTGCTGACAACTTGACATCAGAAAGTTCTCATTCATTAGTTGTTATCATACCGTGTGTTGCATGGATTTTTTCAGTTTTGTATAATTTGCATAGAAACATGCATAAAAATAAACAGTAGTTCACCTACTGTAGATTTATTTTATATAAATATACATGTTTGTAACTTTATACAATGAAAAAAAATAAATATTGGACATAAAATTCAATGATTGATTGTTTGTACGCCACAACAATCATGTGAACTTGTCGTATGCTGTTTTTGAAGTAAGGCAATACAACGACTGGGCAATTACAAAATAAAAGCACGTCAGATTTCCCTTAAAAAGATCTTGTCTGTCTTGTTGCTTTAATTAGGTGACCTGACTGATGCACAACATGGACCGTATTAAAAGACTTAAAATGCAGAACAGTGAGTCGGTGATCATATCATGAGCACAAGCAGGAAACAAACAAACATCTCTCCTCAAGAAATGGTGTAGTAGAGTTATGGCGTGTTAAAATAAGTGTAGGACAGCGATAGTAAAAGTATAGGTGAGTAACAAAGTCAGTAAGTGTCGGTAATAACAGTTAAAAATGAGCTTACTGTGGCGATCATGGTCATGGTGGTCATACCAGAACAAAGCTACAGCAGCTAATCACCTGAATGTGAAGGTAGTCTTGCATTAAAAATATGGCATAAGACTTGTAAAGATGCAAACATATAACCAGACATTGATGTAAGAGAGGAATTAAGAAGCATGTCAGACAGACGGGGCCATGGAGACAGGACGCTGGCCCACCTTAAGGGCCCAGCAGACTCACTATGCTTATCATGTTCTCACTGCATGACAGTTTGACATTCATCTCCCGACCTGCGGCGCATCATTGGTTTCTTAAATGCGGGTGAACCTGCTACAAACAAGCAACCTTACCTATTGTCAGTAAATAAATTTGCCTTCCTGTTTTGTTTTGTTCCTGGTGTGTCATGTTTGACATCACTGCTAGCAGCTAGTTAGCATGGCTAGCATAGTAGCCCATAGACTGCATTCACTTCTATTTATATAGCAAGTATCTCAGGGCACTTTTCAGGTCAAGACCATTGTCTTTACTTCACTTTAGAGAGACCCAACAATCCCCCGTGAGCAGCACTTGGTGACAGCAGGAAAAACACCCCTTTAGCTCTAGGTGGGTGGCCATCAATCAATCAATCAATCAATCAATCAATCTGCCTTGACCGGTTGGGTCAAGAGAGAAGGATGGAAGGGGAGAGGGGAGAGAAAGACACAGAGAAGCACAATAACAAGAATAATAATGATAGAAATAAATTAAAAATAAGGTGTAGCAGCTGCTGTCTTTCTGGTTTAACAGCACCATGGCTGTTAGCCTAGCATGCTAATACTACATAAACATATGGATGAGACCATACCTAACCCCTAACCCCTAACCCTAACCCCTAACCCCTAACCCCTAACCCTATACCCTATACCCTAACTCCTAACCCTATACCCTAACCCTATACCCTATACCCTAACTCCTAACCCTAACCCTAACTCCTAACCCCTAACCCTATACCCTAACCCTAACCCCTAACCCTATACCCTATACCCTAACTCCTAACCCTAACCCTAACTCCTAACCCTAACCCTATACCCTAACTCCTAACCCCTAACCCTAACCCTATACCCTAACCCTAACTCCTAACCCTAACCCCTAACCCTATACCCTATACCCTATACCCTATACCCTAACTCCTAACCCCTAACCCCTAACCCTAACTCCTAACCCCTAACCCCTAACCCTAACTCCTAACCCCTAACCCTAACTCCTAACCCCTAACCCTAACTCCTAACCCTAACTCCTAACCCTTAACCCCTAACCCTAACCCTAACTCCTAACTCCTAACCCCTAACCCTATACCCTAACCCTATACCCTAACCCCTAAACCCTAACCCCTAACCCTATACCCCAACCCTAACCCTAACCCTAAACCCTAAACCCTAACCCCTAACCCTAACTCCTAACTCCTAACCCCTAACCCTAACCCTAACCCCTAACCCTAACCCTAACCCTAACCCCTATACCCCTAACCCTAACCTGGGTGTCATGTTTCCATCACTGCTGAGAGGAGCTGGAGCCGATAACTTTCTGAGACTACCGCAGAGTCATTTGACCTGGGAGTTAGTGCAGATTGCACCCTCTTTCCCACTGAAGACAAAAGTCAGATGTTAGTGGGGGGGGGGGGGGGGGGGGGGGGGTTGTCCAGTGTGAAAGGGGCTTAACACATATTTCCTGCTGCTGTCTAATTAAGTACAACACCCTCGATATAAAAACACTGCAGATTGGCTGTTTGGGAGGACAGACAAGCTGACAGGACCGCTGAGTGTTGAGACTGAGCGCTGTCCGTCCTTCAGTCGGTCAGTCAGGGAGGCTGGGAGGACGTGTCTTCGCCCACTAATGTCAGATAGCTTGTCGACTCCGCGGGGGGTGGAGGGGGCGCCTGCCAAGTGGAAGCTCGACCTCGTCTAAAGGGGATCGTGTAGGGTCATTAGCTGAAATAATTGATTATTTATAGTCAGATCAGAGATGCCCTTGATAGCCGGCGCTGGGGTGGACAATTGCTCAGCTGGCCTGTGGCAGTGTATAAATCAAACTGTGTTTTCTTTATTTTTTTAATCAGGGAGAGAGTGTGCGGCGCTGAATCGAGAAGTAGGAGGTGATGTTAATGATGCCAACAGATGTGGGTTAAGCGGAGAGGGTGGCCGGATCGACCGCTCCTCATCAGAAACACAAACTGGTCACAACGTGCGCCTACACAGAAAACAAATCACTTAGTAAAATATATTTTCTAATGAATTCCTCTTGATTATTTGACCCTAATAAGTAAAAAAACAGTTACAATGCAAGCAGTGAGATGTCAGAAATAGATAAAGGCTCATTAAACCAAGACCATCTACCTTGGAAACATCATAATTTGATGCAGATGTGGCCAGACAAGATCATAAAGTAGGATTTAATGAGCCTAAAATAAGATATTACTACTTTTCCTCCACTGGCACTGCAGCACAGCCTGAAGGAAGAGTTCAGTTGGTCTCGAACTCTAAGTTGTGAGTCACTCCAACAATAATATCCTCGCTTCAAATCAAGCTGGGATGACCTCCTCCTCTCTCTTATTTTCTGTCATATTTTAGTATCTTTAAAAAATCCCATTAAAATGATCTTAAAAGGCGAGTTAAGGCCGTTATCGTCATGTTTTCTGGCCTCCTGGTTTCCACCCAGCTCATCATCATCATCTTACTGAAGACCAGAGAGAAGAGAAAAAAAAAAAGACCAGAGTGGAGGGGAGGCATCACGCTATCTCAGGCCTCAGCATGATTTTAAACGACACCATTAAACAAGGTCGTAATTCTCATTTTATCCGGGCCCACATGCGCGCCGGAATGATGACCTCCCGGCGCGTATGCAGGCCGGACGCTCGGACTCAGCGAGGGGAACCAGCGGGGGAGCCGAGAATTAATGTGGATAGCCGGAGGGCGCCGTTATTAGGGGGGGCAGCGATGGTCTGTTCCAGCCTATTGTAGGTGTGTACCCCCCTAGAACAGGATGTGGTTTATGCCGGGTTGGGTTATTTCAGACTAGATGAATAAAACATTGGGTGGTTTCCACTGTGAGGCCAAGTTATAGCCGATCAGACCAGCCCTCAAACTGAAAGTCAGATATTATCAGACTCAATGTACAGTCCAGCTGACCATTCACTGCTGATGGTAAATTCATCTATTGACCTGTTTACGGCTGCAACCTATGAATATTTTGATTATAGGTGATTATAGCACTTATTTTGTCAACTACCTGATTAATCATTCAGTGTCAAGAATTGTGAAAATTGCTTCCACTTGGTTCAAAACCATTAATTTATGTTTTGTTTTTATCTGACACTTCCATCCAAAATCCAAATTTATAATGTAAACAATGAAGATACTCCTCAGTTCAACTGTAGCTAAACAATGCAACTGGCGTCATATATATATTAGTGTGGAAAAATTAAATACAGGGCTTTTTAAACCAAAGAAAATGGTTGTTTTGGTTTGATGATCATCACCTGTAACTGGTGGTTGGAAACAGGAAACAGTCTCCAGTGGGAAGTCCACTGTTGGGTTAATGCCTCCATTCACCTCTCTTCCTCTGAATGAGCGAATCTGTCCACTTCTATAGACGTCATCCCTACTTTATATTTATATTATATATATATATATATGTCTGGGATATGTCTCTTCCAGCGTTGCACATCTACAGGCTGGAATTTTTGCCCATTCCTCCTGACAGTCAGATTGGATAAAGACCGTCCGTGAGCAGTGATTTTCAAGTCTTGCCACAGATTCCCAATGGGATCGAGGTCTGGGCTTTGACTGGGCTCTTCTAAGACATTTACATTCTTTACCTTAAATCTTTTCCAGTGTAGCTCTGTATGCTGTATGCTTAGGGGTCATTGTCCTGCAGGGAAGTGAACCTCTGCCTGAGTCTAAAGTCTCTTGCAGGCTGAAACAGGGTTTTTCTTCAAGAATTTGGCTCCATCCATGTTGCCTTCATTGGGTTTCCACCACACACAGTGTTTGGCACTTGGGACACCTGGTCTTATCTGAGTACTCCACGTGTTTGCTGTGTCCTCCAATGGGGTTTCTTTCAGCTATGGCTTTCTTCTTACCACTCTTCCATAAAGGCTAGATATGTTGAGTGCATTGCTAATAATTAGATGGTCCTCCATTGGCCATTGGCCTCTTGGTTGCTTCTCTGATCAACACTGTCCTTTGCCAGGTCCATCAGTTTAGGTTTAGACTGCCTTCTCTTGGTAAATTTACTGTTGTGCCCAATTCTTTCCATTTTCTAATGATGGATTTAACGGTGCTCTGTTTTTATAACCTAACCCTGTTTTGTACTTCTCTGTACTTCTTCTTGGTCCTCATGATGCTGTTTGTTTAGCAATGCTCTCTAACAAACGCTATGTGAATTCTGAGGGTAATTGTTTGCATAAAATCTTAGTGAGGAGGCGAATACACATGCACACAGTTTTGAAAACCATGTAATACCCCCCCGCCCCCCAAACTCCACTTGGAAATGATGGACTATTATGTGTCGGTCGATTACATACAGTCCCAATAAAATCTGTTTTTTTTGTGGTAGCTGTACAGTTCTCTGTTTGTTTGTGTGTGTGTGTGTTCTTTGAAGTGGACACACACACACACACACACACAGTGCATCTTGTCTTGAGGAGACAGCAGTGGGCCAGTTACTGCAGATAATTAAACTGTGGCCTTTAACAGAAGACAGTCTGTTGGACTCACTGTTGCAAGGATGCTACAAGGAAGATGCATGAAAGGACACACACACACACACACACACATAAAGATAGATACACATTACCACACAGGTGGATGTGTTCATGCAAAAACCTGCATACATTTACCCATGAACACAGGGGTTGTGCGCCTGTGCACACACACACACGTGTACCCACTGCAGCCCTCCTCTAGTCCCCTTGCTATTGTCTCCTGACAGCATTTGTTCTTTTTTCTACCATTGTCTAACCTGTCAAGCCCTGCCAAAATATGTTTTCTGTCTCCCTGTGGCTCTGTGCACACAGACACTACCTTCCAATTATCTGAAGAGAGGGGCAGACAGAAAACTGGGTTGATAAATCTGAGGAGCTTTTGACAGTGAAATGTTTCACAAGGTGATTTTGTCTCCCCTCCCCTCCCTCCCCACCTATCCCCTTCCTCCCTTCCTTACCTTTCTTCCCCGTGTATCATTTTTCCTGATCCTTCCTTATGTGTCACATAACTCAGCCCTTAGTTACCTGACTGCTCTTTTCTCTCTGTGTGTCTCTCAGACAGAGGCACATAGCTCGCAGGCTTACAGAAGGTACGTCTGAATGTGTCAAAAAGACGACTGGGTTTTAATTGCCAAGGCTACAGGATAGGATCGGCGCTGTGTGTGTGTGTGTGTGGTTGTGCTTGCATGTGCGTAACTTTGTTTTTGATTTACACACGCTTAATGTGTGTGTGTGTGAGAGAGTGTGCGTTTTTTGTGCACATATCTCAGGTTTAGCTCCTCAGCATTATGCAGGGGAACGCAGCTAATTAAGCTGGAGCCGTCTTTGATTGTTATTTGAGACAATTCATGTCAAGAAAGCATCATGTGTTGATGTAAATCGATGCTAGCATTTTTTTTCTTCTTTCAGTAGCAACTTTAGACAAATTTTAATTGCAAAAAACTGAATCTATTGATAAAAAATAAATATCTGAAATGTTTTATTGAAGTTATATGAAGTTTTCTTTGTATTTTTTTTAATATCTTTTAATCTAAAAAATACAAAATTGCACACAAAATATAAAATACAACAAAAAATCCAATTAAAGCAAATTCAAGAAAATAACAGAATTAAAAAAGAAATAAAATCATACAAGTTTAATAAATCTGAGAGAATAAAATTATAAAATATATATATTATAATTTTAAAAATGTCAAAATCATTTTATATGTTTTTAACAATTAAGAAATATATGAAATATAATGAAATTAAACTCCAAAAAAATTCTTCATCCTACAAAATAAATTCACTGTTTAGGCTGCTGGTGTTATATTATATTGAAGCTCAGCCTTTTCCCTGCAAAGTGAACATAAAGCATCATGCCATAGCTATTCTAAACCTGATCTGCAATAAATCACATTAATATATAGCATATTATTTCCATATCTATACTGACCGCAGCCGTGCAGCGATTATTAATATTGATACGGTGTGTTGTATAATCACTAAAGCTCATACGTCTCGTTAGAGTCCGAGCTAATATCAGAGAGCATTTACAGGATTTCAAATGATACGACGAGGGCCATGCTATCGTTTTCCAAACCAATTGGGACCCGAGCCAAAGCACCAGCAGTGAAGGTGCACTTTTCTTTCTGGCTAATGACCATAAAGTGAATATACATCTCCTCACCATCCCGACCATAAATAAATAAAAAAAGCTTCTTCTCCATCACGGCGGTAACCTGCAGCAGAGATGATATAATGTGATCGTAAAAATGTGGTCTGGGGAGAGGCGGAAACTCTCACCTTTTTTTTTTCCATCAGTGATAATTTGTTCTCCCCAGGAGGTCCCCCGGCCTGGGCTTTACCCGCCGCCTCGCCTGCTTGGCTCCCAGCATACAGCGGGGTGCAATGAGCTTGCCGCTCTGGTTCATATCAGTCATTGTAATGGTTTCTGTCCTCACTGGGAAGCCTGTGGCCACCAATGAATAGGAAACAAGTAATTTATTTACATTGCTTCCATTATCATATATTCTTATGGGTCTCGTCTACACTGAATACTGATTTCTGTTTTACATCCTGCAGCCTATACGCTCCATCTTTTTTAGCCTGCAGTTAAATCTGATAGTACAACCTGTACTCTTTGGTTATTCATTTATCCAGGAAAAAATGTCTTGCTGAACATGTACTGTGCTGCTGTTCCAGACCTGCTTCACATTTAAACAAAAGACGCACTCGTGCATTCGTTGCTGCCCCGGGTAATCACAGATGTTCAGAGTGTGAAGAGTATTATTCATTCATAAACCGCACTAATACATTTAGGAGTTCAAACCAACAATATTATGCTAAGCAATAAAAATGATGCACAAAAAGACAAACAAGACAAAACAATAAAACACATGCATGTATAATTCATAGTAATCTTTTTGTGTGTTTTCAGACTGCTAGTTTGAACAGACCCTACTTGTACTTCCTGATTCAACCTTGACCTTTTTGTTTGCACCAGTTGCATGTACATGTAGAGTTTTGCACATCTCTGTTGTCTATTTGAATTAATTTAAATTGTTTAAAATTCTCAAATGTTTCTCAAGTTTGTTGATTCATGCCGGATGAAATGGAAAAATCTAGAGAAATGGGTGAACAGTCTTCTGAAGGTCGTGATAATTATGTAAAAAGGGTGTGAACACATTTACATGCTGCCTTTAGCTTGGAGTTTGGAGTTGGAGGAGGTTGAAGTATCCGACAGAAAAAAATAAAAGGCCATTTAAGATGTTTTTGTTGCTATCTTTAATAATTTAATTTAGGGTTGATTTAGAAAATGGCAATGAAATTTGTAAAAACAACCAAATTAAACCAAGTTCTCCAACTCCAATGAAACATAGTGTTTGATGTGTTCTCCCAAGAAAAAATGACACAACAGGTCAAAATTTCAGTCGCCAAGAAACGAGTTACATTTGAGTTAAAGATGCCGTCTAGAGACCGCTGTAGTTATGTTTTAGAGTTCAGATAACATCATATTTGTGTCATGTTTCCAACCACAAGTTTGGACAGTTCTTTAAAAAGTGTAACTCCAATCGTACTACAACAGCCATGATGATGACAGTGGTCTAACTTTAAGGAAGTAGTAACTTTAACCCACATACCACATGTTCCTCTAACCTTTAACAAAGTGATCAACCGTTATTTTCCCCTAAACCTAACCACATTCCCGCCAGATTAGACGTGTCTTTCGGGAGTCACATGGTCAAATGACATACTTTGGTCATTTAATTTGAAGGACTTGTTGGCAGGATATATATTGTTTTGGCTAGGTTGGTTGGGGAAATGGCTGCAGGCAGTGTCGACTATCCATAGGAGTTTTTAGCTGTATAGCAAAGTCCTGCTACTTCTACACCCACTAATATAGCAAGGGTTAAAGATGTGTAGTGTTTCTAAGTTTGTATGGACAGTTTTATACTTGTTACCATCACGTTGAAGCTCTCCACACACACAAAATGTTCACAAATTAATAATTAGTAGACGTGGCCATAGGAAGCATTGAAACTGTGGAAGGGACAATTTAAGAGGGGAGGGGGTCTGGGGCTCCTCCCCCCAGAGTAGATGTCATTTCCTGTATTCTGGTGCCTTTTAATAGGTGGTTTAATACTTTTATCTGGCTACACTAGCATGAGAAACATTATGGGCTCATTTTGTAATTTCATTCAAAGGATTCAGTTGGCCCCAGATCACATATTTAAAGAAATTAAAAAGCTAAAAGTACAGAAATTGGATCTCTTTATGGCTGCATACAATTACAGTTTCTGTTAAATTAATTTCTTTAACGTTATCAGATCAATGAGTACAGTGGAGAGGACAACTGTAGCCATGCAGTCACTATGAAGAATCACCAGGTCCTGGTTCTTAAATCTAGATTATGTTGTCAGCCCAGTTAGCTTTGTTCACACACACACACACGTTTTTTTTTTTTTTCACACATAACACTGCTACCGAGAAGCAGTCCACATAAATATTTAGGGCAACATTTCATGTCAAAAGGCATCAATATAACAACCATCTGCCACCTTTCATGAAAAGCAACAGTCTTGAATTCCTTAGTGGGTAGTTTCGAGGAGTGTGTGCGAGCAAATCCATCAAGTTATCTGGATAACATTATAACAGCTTTGTGGCACAGGCCCCTCATATATACTTGTTTTTTGGCTAAAAATACACATTTGCCAATAATTTAAATAGCAAATAAGTTAAAATCCAACACACAGACGCCCCACATCTCATGAAATATTGAAATGAATGTGACACAATTAATCAGCGACAATGACTTAATGGGGTTGATGCTTGTTGCTGCTGTTTTTTTTTATTAAATACATTTCACAATTATCAGGTGCCCAGTTGTATCAACTGATGTAATGGTGGCACTGCGGTTAAAAGATTTACAGATAATAATAAAAAAAAATAAAAGCTTACAGTTACAGCTCCTCCTTGCCTTGCTACTTCCTTCATTGTTTTTTTCATTAGTCCCCTTCATCTCCTTTATCTTCCTTTCTTACTTCACTTGTTCCTTCTTTATCTCCATCCATTTCTTCTTCCTCTCTCTCTCTCTCTCTCTCTCTCTCTTTCTCTCCAGATGGTTTGTAACACTAAAACCAAAAGTCGTTCTTTGAAACTGTTTGGAAAAAGGGCAGGCACCATCTGTCTATCGCCGTCTATCACCGTCTCACCTTGTGAGGCTTCGCAAGATCCTTATAAGATGCTGATTGGTCTGAATAATCGGCGGTTCGGACACACAAGCGCATAACTTCTGACAAGATGGAATCTCACTTCTTGATCTTGTGATTCTCATAAATCCAGCTGCCTCGCAAACGTAAATCTTCCTGCCGTGTCGTCCTTCTTCCTACTTTAGCGGCGGTATGGGGGTTTCATTCATCTGGGCGTTCTCTCATTAACAAAGCAGAACGGACGATGACGTAATGACACGGCGCTCTGCAAAGAACGTCAAGTGGATGCATTGATTTTAATCGTGGTAAAAACAGGAAATACGACCTAGAGGTAAGATCTTAAGCCCGAGCCCGAACTTTCGGTCGGGTCGGGCTTCTCTCTCGCTAATTTTTTTTAATAAATATATATTTATATATTATGTATTGTATACTAAAACGATGTATGGATATTAAACTAAAAGAATACTTGTTATAAAATGTGAATGCATTTATAATGATCATAAAAATATATAGATTATTTTAACATTAAGAAAACTTGCAATATAAAATTTTGGGTTTGTTTCGGGCTCGGGCCTGCAAATCAGGTTAATCGATCGGGGGCTCGGGCCGGGTCGGACTTTAATACCTGCGGGCCTGGGTCGGGTCGGGCTGGATTTTTTATGGCCGATCTTACCTCTAATACGACCCCATGACTCTAGACCAGGGGTGTCCAGACTTTTTTCACTGAGGGCCACATACAGGAAAATATACAAACGGACGGGCCACACACTAGTTGTTATGCAAGTAGCTTATTGGGCTTATTAACACATCAACTTATGTGTGTTAGAAAATTAAAGAGTATGAATTTATTAGATAATTGGGCTTATTGACATATGAATAATTAAGCAACAAATATATTTTAACGCACCTGTAATTTCCGGGCTCATTATTCCTGCAACTGTTTTTAATGAAGTCACCATCTGAGAAAGGTTTCCCGTGTCCTCGTCGCTATGCTATCGTGGCATTTTCTTGTGTTTTATTAGCACGGACTGCTGTCGAGCTCGCAGGCCAGCTGTCATTTGTTTAACTTTTTATGTTCACGCTCGGCAACAGTGCGGGACGTGTAGGTCTGACGTTTGATTTCATGATGTCGCTGTACGTTATATATTCTTTCATCACTGCAGCTGTTTCACTGCAAATCAAAACAGACACACTTCCCCTTGACTTATATGAAGAAATACTCGTTTTCCTACCATAGTCTGAAATTTTCTACACTCACTTGCTATCTTGCGCCATTTCTGGTCACCCGCTGCAATTTTTTTCTCTTTTATTTCTCTTATTCTGGGGAGAAGCTGCCTTGTTCAAGACAAGTACTGCCCCCTAGTGTCTAAACTAGGAAGTACATTATAGTCAAGTTCCTCGTGTGGGCCTTATTCCATTATATTTTTAATTAAAAACGGACCACAGGCCGCAGTTTGGACACCCCTGCTCTAGACGATAATGTACCTTTGAAGAGACTGAACTGACCTCGATGATTTATGTAGGCTTCTTTGACATGTATACCATGTGAGCTGAACTAGCAAAGACATCAACCGCATCACAAATATAGACATCAAGCCAATCACAGCTGCTGACAAACACACTTTAAAACAGATGCGAGATGACAAGAAACGCATGCAACAGCGCCGAACATCAGCTTTGTTGTCGTCTCTTGGCTTCGCTAATGCTCGTTACCTCAGCTTCCCACCAACACGCTTTGAAGGCAGACAGCTCATCCAGAGTGAGCGAAAGGATGAGAAGGGGGCGGGACTTGTGTTATATGTGCTGCGGCGTTAAAACGTATTGCGGATGATTTAACACTTTTTCAGCCCCCCCCCTGTGGACAGGAAGACGGAGAGACAGGAAAGAGAGACAAAGAGAAATTCAATGAGAGTTTTGGCCGCGGAGCAAGGTTGGAGGAAATGTGGCAGCCAGACAGAGCGAGAGAAGAAGAGGATAGTAGAGACAGATGTGGAAGAAAAAGAGAAAGCTGGATATCTTCTCAAATGCAACAACATAATTGGAAGAGGAAAGGCTCCATTCAGTCCTCTGGGGAATATTTCTTTATTTTTTTCCCCCCCACACACGACCAAAACATAATCACACATTAATTTAATACTATTCATTTTCATACCACCATGGACATGGAAAGTGCTCCTTTCAGACTAGCTGGTGGCATCCTGATAAAAAAAAGATTTGTTTTCGCTTCTCTATCCCGTCCATGTTAGCTGTTTTTGATCGGGGGGAAGACGGTTGTTATTAAATCTATAAAGTACAGTCGACACACAGTTAAAACAATGCAAGGCTGCACTGGTAGGAGCATGTTTGTTTAATGCACTGTGAGACAATGAAATACAATCTAGATCAATATAGATTAATGCATTTAAAGGTTTATCAGTCAGCACAGTGCTAGACGGAAAGATTTTACAACTCTGGAAAGCTATCACCGTGGCAACTGATCACAAAGTAAACAAACAAGTATTCATGTATGTGACTAGCCAGCGCCTTGACGGATGTTGCAGCACCTTAGTAAAGCAAAGAAATATACCAAATAAATAATTATGCCAATATTTGTGGCCATTTTTCTGACACTAGCACAGAAAGATGATCATTCTTATACTTGCCTACAAAAGCTTTGATTGTAAGAAGCTTGTCAGTGAGCACAACATCATCTGGATCCAAGAGATTAAACACGGATCTGGTCAACAGTTGTCAGCCACAGATACCCTACAGTTATAGCAACTATAGCAACAATACAGCTGTTTAATGCTGCATCACCAGACTTAATCATCCATTAAACTACCCATAAACACACTTTGAAAAATTGATTATTATTTGAATAAAGCTTCACTTTTTTTTATCCTTTGGTAATTGGTCATGGTCTAAGTGCACTAACGAGGTGAGGCGTCCTTATATGGCGCTCTTTGCATCCGCCATCCGCGTGTATCTTTGCTTATATTAACCTTCAACTGTGCAAAAAATCTTAATATTATCAAATGATGTTAATCTTTTATTGGTTCGTTAAAGTACTGTATGGTTTATTTTTGAACAAGTGAAGAAGGAAAAGTGTAGTGAAATTATATTTTATTGAAAGTTTAAAGGCATTAGTGTCAGTGTCAGTGAAAGAAGACATGATTAGGCAGATTGCCATACTACAATAATAAAAAAAAAAGACAGTAATTGTTCAAATTATTGATGCAAGTTGGTTTGCAATAGGAGTAGACTGAAATTATTTAACACCACAGTGAGGTTTTTTTTTTTTTCATGCCTTTAAGTGAAAATGAGTTTTATTTATGACACACAATCACACACACACACTTGAGAACATCCATTCATTCAGCCTCCAGCTACCCTATTAACACCCTCCACTACAAGTCTGACCCTCAACACTTAAAGGCACGTCTGAGGACTCCCTCTTCTGCACTAGTCAACTGAATCACCATGGATACGAGCCTCACAGTTGTAATGTAGTTCACCCTATACATATCAATTTCACACCAAACAGCTCCGTGCGATCATCCACCCTCTTCTCCAAATCCTCAAATGTATTTTTTTATTATTATTATTATCTTACATTTTGTGTGTTTCACAATTAAATATCAGCACGATCCTCTTACTTTCAGTCCACATAGCGAGTTCGCCCACCAGCCCCCCCAAAGTGAGACATCTGTGCCAGCTGGTGTCTCGTTTCAACCACATGACGCTTTCAGTCCTGGTTGTAAAACTCCAACTCCATCTTAAACTAATTATTCTGTGTCAGACATCAGCACTAAATGATAAAACTATAGCCAATAGGACAGGATTGTAGACTAAAAGTTGAACACATCTTTATTTTGACTTAAACTCAAGTCCATTTGGATTTGGACTCCACACTGAATTTTTAAAAAATGAAGCAATTATCTAAAGTAGAAGTACCTTTCGTCACACCTCTACATGTTCTGCAATATTATAAGTGTTGATATTTTACATTACCATACTGTCTGCTTTCTTGATATGATATGCTGGATGGAAAAACTATCAATAAACAACCGTACAGATCCAGAAATACGAGGCACACATGATCTACTTTGGTGGGCTTTTTTTTTTTTTTTCCTGCAAGGTCGTTTATGAAGCCCGGCAACAAGCTGCAAATTCAAAAAAACGAACACACACACCTGCAGCCTCATGCATCAGACATGAACCGCCGACAGATTAATTTACGAATCGGCTCTAGACGGAGGACAAATGAAAGTCGAAAAGCCATGCAACTACCTAACAAGTTTATTTGCCAACAACATCCACCGAACAGAGCGGGGCGGCGGCATCATTTGATGCTGTCTTCCTTTCTTCTATTACAGAACGCAATTTTATTTTTCTTTTTTCTTCTTTTTGAAGGAACAAAATCACTCAAAAGCAACAATGCTGGGCAAGTTAGATCCTCTGCATTATGATTCTGTCTGGTGAATCCCTTTCACACGGAGCACATTTTATGAAGTGAGCCCTCTGATGCTGTTATCTACAGTGGCGCTGCCGTATGCATAAAAAGTCTCAGTTCTCCTCTGTAGGATTATAGCAGCCGGAGGAGTGACTCTATTGTCCTTAACTGCATCAAGAACTGTATTAGTGTGTGTGTGTGTGTGTGTGCACATCAGCAGCAACTGTTGGGTGATCCCAATCATACATGTACTCACATCTAAACAACAAAACAGGTCATTCGTCAGTGTGTTCCTATAATTATATGCAGCTTCTCTGAATTGACCTAGAAGCAAGTCAAGGTTATCTTCATTTAAAGTTAACATAACAAAGTGGGTTATAATATGCATATTGTATGGAGTATCATGCAAATTTCACAGTCTATATATATAGCAGAATATATATGTATGGGTATGTTTTGCATGATTTATAGTTCAGTATCATGTTACACTGACCCTTTAGCCCCTTTAGTTCATCTTCTGTCTGAAACAGGCAGGTTTTATACATAGAATAACCTTAGCAACAACCTTAGCAACAACTCTATCAACAGATGGGCATGCACAAAACAATCTGACATCATCACGATAAGTAGAGGTAACTTTGCAAACGAAGCGTTCAGAGCTTTCAGGGAGCATTTTTACATATGTTCACCTCAAGTTTTGGACTTTTGACCGTAGCGTGTTTAACCATAGACGTAGATATCCAACACCATAATGATGTCACAAAGAGCTATTATATGTCACCTACAGCCAAAGGTGTCGTAACAGAGGTGTGAGCCTGTTTATCAGAGAGAGCAATGATCATCACTTAGTTATTTGCTTATCTATCAGTTCTAATGTACATTATGGTTCAGAGCACAACTGTAGAAGCCTTTTGCTATTGTTTGTTATTATGTTACATGTAGTCACAGATATGGTGGCTAAGTATCACTGCATTTTTCAAACACATCAGCTGATAACACCAGGTTATAGAAAGATGCCTCTCTGGGAGGAAATTCCTGATACAACTTCACAAATATATTTTTGACAGTTTGGAGGATGTCGAATCCAATTTCTCCAATTATCCTTTTTCCTTCAATGTCCTATAACTCCCACACATGCAGTGTTAAAATGTGCACGTGCATTCACAGTGCTGACACATAACACAAGATGTGTTATATCTCATCTTGCACTCACATTTAAACAATTATTTCTATAATAATAATAATAATAATAAGTATACTGTATCAAGTACATACACATTGCACATATCAACAGAATAAACATAATCTTTTTCTTCCAGTCTGAGCATGAATATCTTACATGGAGCACTTTATGAATATGCTGACTGGAAGCAGCTCACAGCAGCTAACAAAGCATAGCGTCACCCACGTCATAATCTCACTCTGTTTCGACAACACCGCATTTAAATAAAAATCCTACACGGATATGTCGGTCTGCAAAAAATGTATCCAATGCAGGAGCCTTAAGCATGAAGTTGGCATTATATAACCATGTAATGTGGTGTAATGGATGATTCATAACCTTTTCTCATGGTTGGATTTTGCTTTCTTGCACAATAATCTGCGCACCTGCTGGTAAGCATGGGAATCTTACAGGGAGAATGAAATGAAACATCACATATCAAAGCAAAAACAATGCAAACACATGCAGGTGAGTGATATATCAGCTGGGTTAGGGGTCAAATAAGGGTTGTTAACATTTGGAGATTGTGATTGGCTTGTGAATTTGCAAGTAAGCCCCCCGAAACAAACAAACAAACCAGTTGCATTCATATTATCTATCAACACTCCAGTAAATTAGCCAGTTTAGCTTAGCATCAAGTGCTAGCTAGCTAATGAAAGCCTGTAGGGTGTCATATTATTATTTTTTGTGTGCAATAATGACATCAGATATAAGGAACAGGAGAACATCAAAGAAGAAGTGCAATTTATTTCACATATTTTCTCCGACAGCATAAGAACAGCTGCCATTAATGTTGAAACACTCCTTAAAAGGCAGCAGTAGTGAGGATATAATGATGAGTGAACTGATTGTTATTTTAAACTATGACACTGCATGGTGTTTAAAATAAAATGAAGTGTTTAGAACTTCCATGGTGGACCAGAGTGAGTCAATGAAGTGAATGTGAGTTACTGAAAGTTATTAAACTTTATTTATTATGTAGAAATAAAAAAAAGATCTTCAATTCAGGACAACATTAGTTAAGTCTGAGATCTTTTTTTTTTTTAGCTCTGCCTTTAAACAGATGGACAACAGTGCAGGATCTCCTTCGACCCAGGCGGGTTTAACTGCTAACTTGAGGACGCTGTAGATAATAACGGTAAACCTTTAATGTGCTGTTCATTCAGCTTGCAGTTAGTTACGGCTATAAACATTTCTTACACAAGTGCAAATTATATCTGTGTGCACAAAACTTTCTCACTAAATATTTCTGCAGCTGCAAAACTTTATTAAACATTAACAAAGCATTTCAAAAATATTCATAACTTATTTCTTTCCAAAGAAATGTGCAATGAATCAGCTCTTTGGTGCAATGCTTTTGTTCCTAATGTATTTGAATAGACGCTTGAGAAACATAATGCTCATCTATATTTGAACTAAATAATCTCCATGGTGTTGTGCAACTCCATGCAACTGTATTATTGCCCTATTTAAGATGTCTTTATTGCAGTAATGCTGCTTTTATGGTGGCCTTTGAGAGATTTTGATAATAATAAGTGTTACCCAGGTAAATAAAGGCTTAATAAAAACAATCATAGTACAGCACATAATGACAACAACAATGCTTACAAATGTATTATTAATAATAATGATAATAATAGTAGTAGCTGTAATAATAAAATTAATTTATACAACTTTTCTTCACTTTTCTTCTTCACAAAATAAAACCAGACAAGGCAGATTAAAAGAAAGTAGAGAGAATAAAATGAATATATTGAATATGAATATGAATGAACAGAAGTTTCCAAAAAGCTCTTACAAAGAGAAAAGTTTAAAAAGAAAGAGATTTAAATAGAAACCAGTGGATTAGTGTGTCTGAGTTCAGTCGGCAGAGAGCTCCATAGTGTGGGAAGATCTAATCATCCTTAGTCACCAACCATGACCTGGGAGTAACCTGCAGGGCTGCGTCTGGGGACCGAGAGGGCACATACAGGGTCAATAAGTCAGAGATATTTGTAGGCACGGGGCCGTTTAAAGCCTTAAAAGTGAGATATAAGATTTTAAAATCAATGTGAAATTGAACAGGGAGCCGATATAGGTAGGCGAGCACAGGGGGGGTCATGTGATAACACATCTTTGTTCCAGTAATAAGTCGAGCAGCGGTGTTTTGTACAATTGGAGACGATGGTGGGAGCCCAATAATCAAACCAAGATTACATAAAAGCATGTACAACTTTTTGTAAATCAGCAATTGATTAAAATCAAATATTAGCATCAAATATTACTCCTAGCTTCCTGGCAGCCTGCTTAATATTATTTGACAGATCGCCACGAGTGGCACCAAAAGAGCCGAGGGTTTTAATGGCGGATATATAACAGAGTGTCGTCAGCATAGAAACGTTAAGGCACATCGTGTTTCTGAATAACATGGCTTGAGAGGCAGCATGTATATATATATATAGAGAAGAGAAGGGGACCGAGAACAGAACCTTGAGGGACACCACAACCCAACTGTCGACAGTAGGTCGTTAGTAACCTTAGCAACAGCTGTCTCTGTGCTATGAAGTGCCCTAACACCAGACTGGAAACAGTTAAAAACACTATTATTACCCATAAAAAGATATCAGTTGGAGATTGGTCTGAAGTTACTTAAGAACGGGGGGGGTCCAAATTAGATTTCTTTAGCAGTGGGTGAATAATAGCATGTTTAAAACTGTTTGGAAAAGAACCAGAAACCAGAGACTTGTTAAAAATATGCAAAATAAGAAGGGCCGACAGTGGAAAAATACCTCCTGGAGCAGTTTAGTGGGGGATGATGTCTGAGATGCAAAAGGAGGAGGAGGAGTTCATATGGGAGACTGTATCTGAAACTGGGGGAAAAGAGGCTGAAATAATTGTGTATTACAGCTGAATTACATTAACGGAGGACATTTGTTGATGTATGTGAGCTTCATGTAATTCATACAATAAAAGTAATGTTGATTTTTATGTTTGATTTAAAGAGGACGAGATGTCGTCCCAAACTCTGTCTTCAGTTCAACTGATGTAACTGAGTTATGTAGCTTAGACTGATCAAAGGCTGATATCGAGGAGCTGAGCCTGACAAGCCGAGTCTCAGATGTCATAAATGGCTCCTGTGCAGAAGACAACCCTTCAGAATAAAAGTAAAAAAAAAAAAAAACATGACATTTCCTCTGACACCAGTCTCAGGACTTTTGTTCTAACCCCGCTGACGGTGAAGTCGTAGTTCATGTCATGTGGGATTGATGGTGAAGAGCACCGGCAATATAACACTATATCCATTATGATTGTGCTTATTTATTTATTTCCTTTGGAACAAAACATTTTATTTCTGAATTTGTTACACAAGGACATCGATCATTATTATAAAAACACCTTTACCTACATGTTTTCAGCTGTGCATGAATTCAAAGTAGACAAACACTTGTGCAAGAGAAGATAAAAAAAGAAGGGCAGAAAGGCGGAAAGGCTGCTGCAAACTAAAGAAAGAGGAAGAAGAAAAAAAAACAGACTTTGGCTGATGTGATGTCTCAATTTGCTACGTTTTCAAGAACTTAGCATTCAAGTGCTAAGAAAGTCTGATGCATAAAGATCCATGAGACAACCGTCTGACTTCTGGCACCACATAACCGCCCCATCGGCTCTTCCTGTGTCCTTCAACCTTTCTAAGTCCTTCAGATCCGCCTCTGCTGGTCTTTGGGGACAGAGCCTCCCCTACAGCAGCTCCCAGGGTCTGAAACTTCCTTCTTCAAGACTGTTTTCCAATCCCGTCTCTTCTCCATCACGCCTATCCATCATTATCATGTATTACTATTATTATTATTAACACATACCACAGATATACAGTACTGCAGATGCACTGAGTTTTATTCCAAGTGTATTATTATTACTTTATTAGATCTCATGTGGTGGCCGGCGGTCTTGAATACCATACTGAATATCAGCCAATCAATCTGACATGCCCGGGGCGTCATTACTGCCTGCATTGTCCTCCAGATGGGGGATGTGTGTGTGTGTGTGTGTGTGTGTGTGTGTGTGGAGGGGGGGGGGATTACCTTATGGCATGCTTTTTAAAAGCTTTTATTCTCCATAATCATCTCTCCCTGGGATGCACAAAACTCCCTTAATTAGAATCCAAGACTTTATTTCCCTCCCTCAGTCTTTTAATTCCATAAAATTCAAAGCAAGAGCCTCGAGTCAAAATTAGCTCCTATTTTTTTTTTTTTTTTTTTGGCAAGAGAGTACGACCGGAGCACCTGCGCAGGTTAGAGGAGTCAGCTCGCAGGCGCCGGTGTTTTACGGCCGCTAGACGAGAGGGGCCATGAGAGGAGGAAATGAGTGCTGAAGTGTTTTAATAAGGGCACTTTTTTTTTTTTTTGGAGCCTTACTCAGTCTACCCTGTAGTGGAGAGGTGAGACGGATCAACCCATCTGGAGGAGCGTTTGCCCTCTGAAGAAGGTAAGGTGACTCTCTCGGCGGGTTATTTGTGACGCTCAGCGCATTCAAAGAAGTGCTGAGCAATTTTAATTCTCCCTCTCCGCTTATTTCTGAATGCATGTTTCACATTGTGTCCGTGTGAATTCTTGCTGCACATTTCGCTCAAAAAAAGCTGTTATCTGTACATCCATTATGCGTGCTTTCACTGCATCAACGTGTGCAGAAAACTGTTGGTTTTCTTCATATTTTTAAACATTTTCTTTTATGCAACACTCTTCTATGTTGCTATAATAAGTCACAAAGATTTTATTTCAACCGTACATGACATAAGAACATTTAGTGTGCACTTAAACTGTTTCCTCTTTTTTTTTTTTTTTGTTTAATCCATCGGAAGTTACAAGGAAATAAAAGTGAAAGTGTTGAGTGCTTCAGATAAAAGCTAATTTGTTTCTAATGTGTAACATTCAAGAGTAAATTGCCTGTACTAATATGTGATAGAAGCATTAAGAGGGATTTTTACAGGCTTTGTCACTGTACTGTCAGAAAACACACACACACACACACATGCACACACACACACACACACACACACACACACAAAACACAACCCATTTCAGCAAAACAGGAGGTTTTTTTTTTGTCCTGCACTTCTTCCATTTAGCAGCGAACAAAAGGAGCTCTTCAGCCCTCAGTGGATTTGGACTGTTTAAAAAAAAAACAAAAAACGGAGGATTGTGGACAATCTTCTGCTCCAGAGCTACAGAGAAGTAACATATTTTGGCCTTTTTTTGTATACTACATGATCCCATGTTATTCCATGATGTCTTCATGTATCGCTCTACTATGTAGGAAATAGTAGAAATAAAGAAAAACCCTTGAATATGTGGTATATTTGTAAGCATGGATGGAGGAGCCTGCCTCAGTATCACCTATGTAGCTTCAAGTCCCGCTATTAAGCATTTATAAGTAGTACATAAACATTTAATGAATCATTTATAACACATTATATGCAAAATATAAGCTGGAGGCTGCTGTATAAACAGATAACGACAATGACAATATAGTATTACACAGTTGTAATAATGTAAATGATGTCTTCATAGGGGCAGTTATGATTGCTGATAAATATTGTACAGTAATAAAGACTTAAAATGTCCTTTTATCTGCTGACAACTGCATTTAAAGTGTGTTAGAAAGCATTTATTATATTTACTTTATACTCCTTACACTTAAATCGTTACAGCTGCAGCTTATATTCAAACTGTTATCACCAGATAATCTTTTTTTATTGTATTGTGGAGGTGCAAATAATGTGAGGTATACCACCACAGAAACTCTCAAGACTACAGTCAAGGTTGTTCCTCTCTCGCCTCCTTTTAAACCACGAAGGCCGTCTTTCTCCAAACTTTATCGCGCTATGTTTTCAGTCGGTTTAACTGTTGAGCACAGGAGGTAATGTAAGGTTTGTGCATGACTTCAGGAGCAATGCATCATCAGTGAGATCCAGAATAAAGATGCACAGATGCCTCCTGTGGTGCTGGTGTAAATGATGTTGGAACAAACCGAAACCACTGCTGGGGATGTTTGGAAAAATAGCAAAACAATAGGAAAGGATGTTAAAATGTAAGTAGATGCTGACAGCAGGGATTAAACACTCTAAAATCCTGCTATTCTGGGGGACAGTGAACGTTTCACTGCAGCAAATCAAATGCATCATGTTTGCAATGATCACTTGCATGGTAAAGCCAGTTAGTACAAGCAACTCTTGATGTCATTGCTCATTATGAATGAGGGGGGCAGATGAGTGAGATAAACCCAGCGAGAGAGAGACAAGAGAGCCGAGGAGGGAAAAGGTTGAGACGAGGAACGGAAAGAGGTGAAAGAATGTTTTGGGGAAACAAATCAGAGAAAACTTGGACGAGAGAGAGGGCTCATTATAGCAGACCAGCTGCCACCAGTGAGACTCCTGCTGCATTCACTGCATGTCAGACTTTTTGTAAACCGAAGAATCTTCCAGAACGTCGTGTTTCTCAGCCGAGAAGTCAGAAATCAGCTGCAGTCCAGAGCATCACAGCTAAAAAAAAAGGGGGTTTGTCTGATTTAAAATAATAAGAAGTGCAAGTATTTTCTAATTATTTCATATATGAGCCTTATATACTGTTGGCAAGACCACATATTGCTATAAATATTTTAGTATAGCTGCCCAAAAACTCCAACAATTCCTCCTTTTCTGTTTGGTTTTTGTTTGGTTGTCAAGCAGCACGTGCACAAAACCAGTTACTTTCAAATTGCGATGATTGTTGCACTCACACATTTTGTATTTAACATGTAAAAAACAAACAGTGAGACGTTTGTGGTTTAACAAGCAGGCAGGATACAGTTTATAAGGATTTATTGACCATCCGACAGCCAGCGCTAGCGTTGCCTCGGGGCCCCAAAAACACACTGAAAGTGATAATCGACGCGCCTCATTTGAGGCCGACGCCACAGAAACCGACACAGACTCGTTCGTCCTGTTGTTCTTTGTATTTACTGCTGCATTAGTCGGATGTAATAAATGAATGGAGAGAACGCAGATGAGGAAGAGAGCTGTCTGTTTCCCGCAGTAAAACATCTGTTGAGTGTTTGATGTTTTATTTATCTGTGCTTACAACGTAAACCGCCGTGAAAACAATCGGAAAATAACACCTCGCTCGACCACAGCGCTGTCTGTCAAACAGCTGTTCGTCGGATTCTCATTTTACGCTCCGAAATTGAAAGAAAGTCGGAATAAGGGGGCATCAAAGCACCTCATAATGCTTTTTAATGCGTGTTCGGCCATTTAGGGCTACTTCAAAACATGTGTGTCTGCAGGCGTTTGGGCTTTCAGTGACTGCACACAGCACTCCACAAGTCCTGACCTCAGCTGCTTGATACACACACACACACTCTCAAAATCTGAAGTAAACTAGCTTCAGGTCGCTCCTGAATGTAGCTGCACCAGCCAACAACACACAACATGTGAATAAGATGACTCTGGAAACCAAAAGTCACATTTCTCCTCCTCTGTGAACTGAATGCAGAGACCACACTGACATCAACCTTCAGTTAATCCCAGTAATCCCTTACCCTACTTCAGTAATTACATTACTTTAATGCATTACTGCTCATAACACACTGTACCTTTGCTTAACTGTGAGCCCTGGACGCCTATCAGGTATTAAAAGAATCACAGTATGAAGGAAATGTTGACAATAGCTGAATCCAAAGTAGATGCGGATGATTTGTTCATAAAAACTTAAGACTTCCACGAGTCTTGCATCACTAAAAAGACATCAAGTCAAGAGTCCAGATGTTTTCAAACCTCTTTAAAGCTCTAACATGTAATTATTCCACATTAAAATGTTTAAAAACAACTAGACCTATGTTCTATATGTTGTTGAGTTGTGTACTTACATTATCCCAAATGTTTCCAACAGTTTTCAAACCCAGAGAAATCTGTCATTTTAATCAAAGTAACGGACCGTTTCAGAGAAACAAACGTTAGCAACATCTCGGCTAACAGCTAACAGCCCCTCCAGGAAACAAACAGCTGCAGAAATATTGATTTTTTTGGGTGAAACAGCTTTTAGTAGTATTTTTCAACTATTTTAATCTGCGTGTACGTTTGTTTTTGGAGAAGAGGAGACTTCTGTGGATAATTCGGCTGCCGGGAGAAACCGGAGGAACGTCTGAATGTAAAGTTATAAGAGATATAAACCGCTAAAGTGTTAGCAGCGGCTCAGCTAACAGCCTGTATCTGACGTCCGTGGGTCGCCGTACATCGTCGGAGAAACACCGATCTCTTAGATGAAACTGCTTTATTCAGTGTTTTTACCTGTAATCAGCGGGTCCGTTTGTTCTGTTGAGGAGGAGACCTGCTGATTATTTAACAATGAAGACAACAACTCCCATGATCCCTTGCTACTTCACACCGTCATCACACGCCGTCTTTTGTTATTGTTTTGATTGGGATATTGTGCGTTTAACCGATGTCAGACATGGGTCAGTAGACCAAAGCTAGTGATAAATTCACTTATTTATCAGATTTTTCTAGTTTTTACTACTATAATCTTCAACCAAGCTGTGTGAGAATAAAGACTAGAATAACAAGTTAAAAGCAGGCCAGATGTAGGCTATAATTTCATTCTGGAAAATAACACTGTAAATATCTAAATGGTTGAATGATTTTTCCTCTTGGTGAGGCGTACTCGCTCTCTCTCTGGGGGTAGTCTCCCCCCCCCCGGTGCCAGCAGTGCTAAAACGGGGACATTAGCAAAAAAAAATAAAAAATCAACTTTGAATATGATATAATCGTTCCTGAGCGCATTCGTTTTCAATTCCCTGGCGCAGGATTTTTCCAAAAGCCTCCTCACCACAATTAAGCCACACACGCTTTTCACCGGGGGTCCCATCAGACTGCGTGTGTTCAACTGAGTAAATTAATTACGTTCTCACGCAGCATCTGTCTGCTGACAAAACCAACACCGGTTATATCTCCTGCTCACTTCTCTGTACCTGTACTTTGTCTCGAGATAGATAAAAAAACAACAAGTGCACTTTGGAGCAACACTTTCATTCATTTGCTCCAAAATAAGACAGTGCAGTGAGAGTGAGGGATGACTGAATGGGAGCTGGAGATGAAACTGACAAGAGATTAGTACTTTAGATGAAATAAGGTGGGGCATGGGGAGTGTGAGGGAGGTGGGAGGGAGGAGGGGGATTTCGCTCTAGATACACTCCACTAGAAAACACAACTATTTGCTGTGACAAACAATCCCGACACACTTGAAATATGCCCGCCGAGGATTTGTGGACGCTTTCAATAATTACCCATTTTTCATCTCCGTTCGCCCTCCGTATCTTTTAATTTACGCCAAACCATCCTTGCAAAAAAAAAAAAGAAAAAAAAAGGGTGAGTTAAGAAAATGAAAAATCAGGCAGTCATTAGTCAAAGCAGCCATCCATTCAACAGGTAAATATGACCATCACTCATACAGTCAATATTAGCTCTCACATAACTGCTGGCCTCTGCATTTCAGGCTTCTGGGTCCCTGCGGCTAATTCCACCCTCCGGTAAACAATAAACCACAAACAAACACACACACACAGACACATAGGGGGGTGGGGGGGGCCATGCATTTGCACACATGTCCATGTAAATAAACACACAGCCACACAGAAAAAAAAACACATTCAGTGTTCCAGTCAGGTTTATTACGAAGCTGCAACAAGAGCTTCAACTGACTGGCATTATATTCCGGTTCTGACCGCCACCGAAAACGCACTTCTGCCGGGAACATCTGCATTAAAATGATACGCCGGTGTTATTGTGCACTTACAGGCGGCGTGCGCCAGAGGCTCTTATGTGCTGAGCCTGTTACAGCCGAGTATTCAGTGGCCGGCGCGTCAGGAGATGGAAATCAAATAATGAATAATTTTTTTTTTTTTTTACATCCTGACTCATTTAATTTTCTCCTGCGGCTACGGGAGAAGAAGAAGAAGAAGAAGTCTCGTCTGGAAGCCGGGCAGTAGTGATTCCTCTTTCATGCAAACGTGAACGGTGAATGTGCTGGAGCGCAAAGCATGCATAAATACACACACACACAGATAATAACAGGCTGTAATGTAGCATATCTACTCTCACATAGATGATGTGGACGCCTGAATATGCTACTATTGCAGCGACTCAAGAGCAAATAATCATAAAAAAAACCCATAAATAAATAACTGCTGAGAGAAGTAGATGATTTTATATAATATTAAATTTCATAGTGTACCAAAGAAAGACAGGGTTTGTTTCAAAATTTAAAAAAAAAACACTGTCTACATGCACAACTGTGAATATAAGGAGCTTTAAAAACAAGCATTGTGTGAGTTTCTTTTACAGTGGACGAGACAAAGCCGTACACAACAGGAAAAAGGACAGGTCTGTGAAATCAAAAGACTTGAAGTGGATCAGTTATAATGCTGGCACTGGTGTTTTCTTCTTGGAAGAAACAAAGGTTGAAGCCACAACTCTGCACACACACACAGAAGGAGGAGTGTGTGCAGAAAGACAATCTCAACTTGGGACCAGGCAGAATCAAAACTGATGTAGGAGAACCAGATATAAGTGATGCACAGAGAGCCCGGTATTTGTATTTGTATCGAACATGTGCATCACAAATCTCTACTTACTCTACAGTGAGTAACATGTAAAGAACTTCAAAGGCGATTATTGCTTTGCACTTTTCATTTATTGCTTTTTTTTGTGGAAAGGAGAAGAGGAACAACAGGTTATGCAGAGTCCTCTGCTTCATCTCTGGATGTGACTCCCCTCGTTTGAGACCGTGCTGATAGACGTAACGGAGAGAGACAGCGATGTAGCCGACCTGCGTAACCGTATGTGACATGTTTTTAATCATTTTTAAAACACTTGTACAAAATAAATGTTCATAAAAAAGCCACAGTTTGTCCTTTGCTGAACAATATGTTTATATATATTCAGGCCCACCCCCTAGTACCTACATTACCCATGATGCAACTGGACATGATGCACATATTTGTGTGTGTTATGGACTACCAACTGATATATTTTGGGTTCATCATTCTTAAATCTGTTTTTATTTCTTTACTGTTAATCCCTGACAGACTGCATGTACTGTACATGTGTGCTGGACTTTGGTTTCATGCTGGTGGGCTCTGATCTGTGATGAACTACTCGAGTGTGTGGCCTGAGGTGCCATGCTGGGACAGGCTGGTAGCTCGGGTGGACAGTATCAGACTGTGTTAAAGACATGTGTTTCCTGCTGTAAAGCCTAAATAGTGGATGGACCTGTAACTGGAGAGAGAGAGAGAGAGAGAGAGAGAGAGAGAGTAATCTCAGCAATGCTCTCTCTAAATATAATGTACCTTGCATTTTGTAATCATACTTCAGCTCCCAACAAAAGTTTTCTGTGTGCGTTTGTATGTTTCATTTCCTTACAGGGAAAATTAGCAGAAGCTAATGTAGCCTGGAGCTGCTAGTTGTTTGCACTATTGTGCTTGTTGCTCTCTGGACTGACTCTGTTCACTGAGTGGGACGGAGCAGCAGCAAAGACATGAAGAAGACGTGAACGAGCGCACCTACCGACCAATCACTGATTAGCATTGTTTGTCCGGAGATCTCCTCTTTTGTTTTTATTCTAAACAATTTCACTTGGTTTACTATTTAAAATTGAGTCACTTTCATTGTTTGAATCCATGAAGCCTGCCATGTTTTTACCGCCATGTTTCTACGGTAGCCCAGAACAGACAAACCACCTCTAAATGCTACTAAATCATACACACTGCGCCTTTAAAATCATGCAAATATGCAAATTATGACTTGTGTGACATCATCTAGCAGGCTTTACCTACTTTCCACTGTGAAACGAACACTTGCTAATGATCCTCCGACCATAAGAATTGTCTGAAATGCAGCTTCAATCCCAGCGTTTCATTACAAGATAAATGTAGTAACTAAGTGTTCTACATTACAGAGGTATCGACTGATGAATTACAAATTTTATTTTCCTTATATTTGTGTTTAGAGACTAACTGTACAGTGAGGAGAAGCTGCGAATGTAGACGGGATGAATCAGAGTTTTGTCCGATATATATATATATAGATATAAAAACTATAATTTGATTCCTCCTCCTTTTCTTCACTTTCCTCATCTGTCACTTTCATTATCCGTCTTTCGTTCTCCGTTTCACTCTGATTCTGTCATCCTCCCTCTGTAATCGTCTCACTTTTCTTTCATTCTGTGAAGTTTTGTTTCCTTTTTTTTTTTTATATATATATATATCTCTGATGCTCTATGTCATCGTCTCCTTTCAAGTCTTTGGTCGCCTTTATTTTCCTGCCTTTTTGAACTCACTCCCCTTTCAGTCTCGTCTTTTGTTCTCTCGCACTTTCTTCCTTCACAAACCGCTGGCGTTCACACAGTCGACTACTCATGGTCTGCTGATTATGCAACACTCCCCCCCTCCCCTCCCTGTCTGAAAACACATGAGTCTGCTTCATGCTAACATCATAGAGCCACCAGTGCAAAAATTTCATACTGAGAAACCATTTGGGAAAAATAAAAAAGGTGGTCAGCAACTGTGTTCCCCCCCCCTGTGAGCTTGTCAGTGAAATCCTTTAGTGAATGATAAGTTTAAACAGCCAGTCAGTAAAGTGGTCATTTTTCAATGCCTTGTTTCAAGGTTCAATAATCATATATACATCATACAATTTATCAGCAGGGCCCCGCTGCCCTTAAACCAAGGTGACTTATGCCTTGATTTACAGCAATCAATACCTCATCAGAATTATTCACCCCCTTTGACAAACAAATCAATGCATGTTCTTTAGCCCCCAACACCAGTGTCTGAGCAGTTTGTACAAGCTTGCTGTAATTCAATGCCAAAAAAAAAAGGGGGTCCATGTAACGAAGGACAGCTCCCTGGACTCACACTTGGTTTACTGCTTTACACACACACACATATATATATATATATTTGAGTGAAACAGCAATGCAACATTTCAAGGAACTGCTTATTTCAGGGATGATGTCTTCCCACAGTTGAACTGCAGTGGATGTTGAGCACTGAAGATTTTACATTTATAGAAATAAACAGTATCATCCTGTTTATTATCCTTGTTTCCATATTTTTCCATATTTTTTTGTGTTTCCACTCTGTCCAGGTTGCTATTTTGTACTTAATTTGTCTATTGGTTTGGTGACATTTCAGCCATGAAACAGATATACCCTAATTGAAAGAGAATATCCTGGTATACACACTTTAAAGCAGTTATAATCTTTATATTTTAATGATAATAATGTACCAAAAACAATGTGTACAGTCAGAAGCATTGCTCATAGTGATGAAACCTTATGGAGCTTTTTTTAGCGAGTTTCAGCTCGTTGTTTATCTGTCTGGCTGCAACTTCACTGTTTTGGTTCACTCTCAGCGGCTCTCATGGTGTCATTTTCTGCCACAGCAGGCAGCTGCCTTCAGAGAAAAAAACCCGCTGTACACTACCTGCTCAGCACCAAACAGCAAACAGACACAGTTAGCTGGTGAAAACAGTGGAGCATTTAGCAGCTAAAGAGTTGGTAGAGAGCAAAAACAGAGCTAAAAGAGAGAGAAGATTGGACAGAAACACGACTCTAAATAAATTATAATGTTGCTCCATAACTGTTGTTTAACATATCAAGTTAAAAGCTGATGATATGTCAGTGTTGTCTTTGTGTTTCTGGTACCGCCGTGTGGCCAAAAAATTAGTTCATTAACCTAGACCACACCTTTACTTGGAAAGATGTTTATGGTTCATTGGGTAGGAAGGGGTGAAGGAAGCGGGGTGAAAAGGGGAAGGATAGCAAAGAGGGATGTTGGGAGAGGGAAGGATGGATGGGGGAAGGGATGAGGGTCGGGGATGTGAGGATACGGGGGTGAGGGTCGAGGGGAAAAGGGGGAGCGATGGGGAGAAAGAAGGTTAGGCTAGAGTTTGGGTGGGAGGGCTTGCGTTCTGAGACGGAAAGGGAGAGTGATGAATATGGCGTGGTTAAGTACTCTGTGGTGCGGAAATTGGGGTGTGCTTAAAGCGTGGTCTTTGGTTCCCAAACTTTGTTTATAAGTCTATAAACTACATTTAATGCAGGTTTAAATGAAAATGCATGAATGAAAAAACAACACCCCTCATTTTGTCAGCAGTTATTACTCTTTACACTAATCGTCTGGTTTTCACAGGCAGGTACACGAGGACGTAAGATTTGATTTTCATTCATGAGAAAACAATTTTACATTTTTTTTTTTTTTTTTTTTACTTATTCATGAATAAAATTGTAGGGAGAGACACAACATCAACAATCCCAGAGTGTCAAACTAACACTTTCAAGCAAATGTTTTTTTTTTTGCTCAGAGCCAAACCTGCCATTGCATAGTTACGAGACTCAATGGAAAGCAACAATAGCTGGTGTAGCAACCATGCCATTAATCTTGTCCCTTTGGCCAATTCTCATCCTGCTAAAAGGAACGTGGTGTCAAAATTTGAATTATAGACTTTCAAATAGTCAGCCCAACCACAGCGGTGATTACCTTTAGGCATCCGTGTTGCAAAGGACATCATGGCTCTGACTCCTGAACTCTTTCATTATGGATACATGAATATTGTTTTTTTTTTTTGTTTATCATTTGAAATATTTCATTGCAGCAGTAAATCATTCTGGATCAGGATGTCAGTGGCCTCCTAAGATATGGTTGTAAACTTCTCCAAAAAACTACTCATTTTCAATAAATTCAGATTTTTTTCTTGCCGGGTTCATTTAAAAGGCAGAACAGTTACATAAAGTGAAAATGAGTACAGCCGGCAGCTGGGGATGGGCTTTTTTCTGTTTTTCTTCTTTTGAAATGACATCATACATCATCAAATTAATCACTTAAATAATTCAAAAACCAAAGATATATTTGGGTTAGACACTTTTATTTAAAAAAACATATACAAACACATATAATAAATTAATCCATCAATAATGAGGAATTTCCTCAAATATTGAATATATTTCCATATAATATTATATATATAATATTTCCATCAATGTATTATTATGCATATTCGAAGTATTGCATTAGAAAAGGTTGATGGAAATGGAAAATTCTTATAATTATTATTATTATACTCAATTTGCTCAAGTTTTTATGCTCTTTTTAAACAAACACCTTTGTTGAATAAGTTCAGATGTAGCGAACATTTAATTCACATGACTAATTGGGGAAAAAAACGTCTGGTGGTACCAACTAAGCAACCAATACAAGCTGACATGAATGAACACTTGAAACTAATTCCTTAAGACCTCTATTATTCTCTCATAGATGACCTGGTTTTGTTTCCAGATTGCAACCTCTACTTTATTACAGCCATGCATTACATAGCCTACACGTCCAACTCCTGACAAAAATAGGCTTTGTGTAGCCTACTTTATTCACTCTAAACCATCTGGTGGAAATTAACCTAATTCGCATTTTCTTTTTTTTTTGTTGCAACATTTCAAAAGTTCACTTAAAATTCGCTTGACAATAAGAAGGAAACACAGCTATGGACCTGTAATCTCAAAAGTTAATGAAAAATTAGTAGCAGAACAGTTGATTCATTTTCTCCATCCAAAACAATTTGGGTTTCAACCGAGATATTCAACAGAAATGGCTACATCTTACAGATCACTTTTAGACCTGAGGAAGGCCTTTGATACTCTGAATCATGAACATAAAAAAGCTCTCATCTGGTTTAAATCATGTCTGGAGTCCCAAGAGCAATGTGTCGAAATTGACGGCACCACCCTTTAGAAATTGTAAAACGGGCGTACCACAGGGTTCCATACTGGGACCACTGTTCTTTTGTTTATACATTAAAGAGCAGCTGTAAAGAAGTCGGGTGCCGAATGTATGCTGATGATGCAACAATTTATGTATCAGAGACAAAGACTATGAAGACTAACCTTAACTGTTTTTAACTTATAAGAGCTTCTTTACCCATGAAGGTTTTTGTCCCTCTAGGGCCAGGCAACCCAATCGCCAATGAAACCTAAACATCTTTGAAAATATTGGCCAATAAAATGGCACCATTGTAAAATTCAGAAAAAAAAGTATATTTATTTATTAAGCTTTGAGAATTTTATAAATCTCTCATTTATAAAATTGATTTTTCAGTGTGTGAACGGCCTTGCCCAAGAACTTGCGAGTCAAATGATTTTAAAAGGGGCCACTATGAGGGGAGCAAAAAAAAACAGAACAACACTTGGTCAGTCCTCTTTTCCAGTTAAAGTCCCACAGATTTGGAATACCTTGCCATCAGAAATAAAAAATATTAACTGATTTTAAAACTTTCACAACTGTAAGGCAAAACTAGAGGCTTAGGGATCATAATAAACCCAAAGAAAGCAACATCAGCAGCTACCAAATGTCTTGACGGAGGTCGATTCATGAATTATCAATACAAAAGTGCAGCTGTGTTAATGTGAAGCACTCTGCAAGTTGTGAGTGCAAGCACATAATCATATTTCTATAGGCAGAGTCGTTATTTTGAATTGTGTGTAGTTTGAATTCAAGCTAAATGAAGATGGACTTCTCATCATCCCACCTACACACGACTCAACTTGAGGAGAAAAAAAAGACTCTTGTGTAGGATGAAGGGCGGTTATTATCTTGTCTTGGCGAGCCGTTGAAGTACAGGTAATTATATCAAAGAGAAGCTGACGTACTATTAGACACAATCTGATGCTGAAAGTGTAACTACTGCTTGTTAAGATAAACATACATATAAGTGGAGCCAAAAAAACTCTGCCTATTATCAAACCCAGCAGGCTTTCATTATAACTTCATGATCTTTGCTGTTTTTACGGCATATGTGTATTTGCCTTTCACCACCAGAGAGGGCTACAGTCAGCTTTAGAGATGTTTTTTACTTCCATTGCATAAAAACCTTTCCAGTAAGAATTCAATTGGTGAACTGGAGGGAAATAAAGACATGTAGATGTATTAATTAAAGCTCAATATGTTTGAAAAGGAAAGGTGTTTGTGTTAATTAGACTTCTGAAATCTAGACTTGTGTTGGCCTACTAATCACCAAACCAATGCTTATGGACAGCTGTCAATCGTTTGAAGAACAGGTGCCATTTTTTTTTTTTTTTTTCAAAAGCAGGATGTTTCACTTCACAGGACGCTAAAATCACGTGTTTACCATACGGCCCCTGAGGAATCTATGTAAATTTATCAGGCGTTACAAATTCCCCCTTGGCCCCAACCTCTCCGTGTGTAGCCTATTTATGTGATGTGGCTCATTATTAAATCTATTTGCTCTACTTATGTAATCAAAAGCCCATCAGCTCCCAGGAGCGTTTGCCCCGTCTGTCTCTCTGCACGCCTGTCTGCCTGTCTGTCTGTCCGCGCCGAGTTTCCTAACTTTCAGATAGACCTTTGTGTTGGCTTTTGTTCTTGCTCTCTACAAGACAAATCAATTCCTCAAAGGACTCAAACTCTTTTAAGTGAAATCAGTTCCAGGTTGCTAATGCGGGCTGTCAGTATCGCTCAGTGGCGGAGCGAGATAAAGCTATTTATGGAGAAGACAGGAGATGGGAGTGACTCGCTTTTCTCTCCTCCCTGCCTGTCCCTCTTTGAGGTCTTGAGACCACTATTTTATTTGCAGACAGATTTGAGGACATGCACACATAAAGGCCTCGGGGTAAATACAATCAAGCCCCCATCTGTCAACAGTCAACAAAAAAATAAAACCCCATTCCATTTTTTTTACTCACGATTCATCCATTTTCATTGTTTCTCACAATAAATATTCATGTGGAAATGGATTTCAGTGTTTGCCTTCTTTAAAGTTAAGCTTCAAGCTGTGGTCCTGTATGTTAAATTAAAGCCCCCTTTTCATGCATTTGTATGTCCTACGTTAGAATAAATAGCAACAACCATTGTAGGCGTTGCTACTTTCATTTTATTCATAAAAATAGTGCTGCAGATATTGCTTTTTTTATTGTGTCGCATGTTGAAAGATGCCACAAATTTTCCCCCACCTGGTGTACAAAGTGTCACATTTTAGGAACATCATTATAAAAATCAGTATTTAGAACAACACATTAATATCTTTTGTTTGTTTTTACTATTTTTTAAAGCTGTAAATCTTGTGAAAAGCAGGTTTTTTTCTTTTGTGTTGATATCGTATTGTCTTTGCTGTCTCTTCTGCTGACGGACTGGTCGATGCCAGGGCTACAAAACACTTTGGGAAACTGCATCACAATCAATATGTGTTTGCATACGAGGAGCTTTGTATTGCTGGGGGTGTGTCAAGATTTGTATTAATATAGTGTATGAGTTCATATGATTATTAGGATAATATCTTTTGGATTCGCTAGGGAGGGAAAAGCTTTAAAGGACCAGTGTGCAGGCTTTAGTGCCATCTAGTGGTGAGGTTGCAGGTTGCAGCTAAACGAACACCCCTCCCCTGACCCTCCCCTTCCCCTTCCAAGAGTGCAGGAGAACTTATGTCGGCTGTGAAACTCTTGAAAAACTTCTCTAAAGTCAGTGTTTGGTTTGTCCGTTCTGGGCTACTGTAGAAACATGGCGGTGCAACATGGCGGCCTCCGTTAAAGGGCACCTGCTTCCTGTGTAGATAAAGTCAATCAATCTAAGGTACCGAATACACAACAATTCTTATTTTCAGGTGATTGTACACTAAAAAAAAAAAAAACTTTAGACTAGAAAACTGATTCACCTGTCTGTCCCATGAAAGCGCAGTCTTCCTGCTAGCTTCTTCACGGAGGGTTTGTTTGTTTTAAACACCTGCATCGCATGGGTGGGTGGTGTTTGTTGGTCGCTCCTTGTTAACAGCAACAGCTGTCTCTGTGACTCATACCAGGATACAATATTCAAATGGAAAAACATAATGAGCGCTCCTAGAAGCTACAACAGGAAGTGATAAGACAGTCTGAGCTACTAACAGCTGTAAAACGTTGGTGTAAACACTATTTTGGAATTTGAGAGGTGGATAAACAGCACTTATGGTCCTTTAGGCTCCACTACAGCCCTGTGTATAACTGTAAAATAATAAAAAAAAGGTAATATGGGAGATTTACTGGGAAAATTACAATATAATGCAGGAGGAAGACGAGTTCACCATCACACTAAATGAGAACAAAACTATCACACTGTGATTTTTTTGATAATTATGTACAAATGTGGACACAATATCATTATCACTTGTACAATCTAATGCAATCTGCGGAGCTCATGATGTTCAAATAGAGAGCAAATTAACAGCGTGCAGCATCTAGAGTTGCTACGGGGGGTTTCTCCTGCCCTCTGTTTTAATAATTTCATATTTGTTACAGAGAAATCATCGTTTTGTCTGTGATTTTTGGGCTCTTTGGATGCCCTGGCTGCCGTCGCTAATCGAAAAGAAACACACCGTTGCTGTTAAGAGCAAAACACAGCACCACAGTTGATGATTTAATTTAGAACAGTTTACTGCAGATCGTGTTTTCACATTTCTCAACATCATAATCTTTAGTTTCTGCTCTATGGAGCTTTTTCCCCTATCTTTATTCAAGAGCGTAGTATATAAATTACTATATAAACCTTTCCCTCACATTCAAACATCCTCTGCTTGCGCTCAAACTCAAACTCTTCTCCTCGCACTCAAGTTTCTTCTGCACGCTCGCGAAATTCCTGCTCTCGTATTTTTCTACGCTGCGCTCTGATTTTTTTTGTGTAGCAACAACCATGGCAACCACCCTCGAGTGCGAGGGAAGGGTATGCTCTCAAATTCATACACTACGCTCTTGGTTAAAGATAAAGGGAAAAAGCTCCATACCGCTCGCTCCACCGTTAGCGACACGCGTCACAGGATTTTAGGACTTCTACCTCGACATGTTACATACACAGTCTTGTACCTTCGACTTTTTTTTTTTTATATTTTATCAAAGAAACAACTTTTACTTCCAGAACCAAGGGCGCCCAAAATAATTCCTCCCACTATTAAAAGTTGTCCTACAAAATAAGATCACTTGAATTAACTGACAGCCTGAAATCTAGACAAGAGCCAACGTTTCCATTGTTATTCTTATTGCTACAGAAGCTCTTCTTTTTTTTTTTTTGCTCCTTGCACAAGTGCTGTCTGTTTACTGAGGAATATCTGCAAATCTGCAAAACACACTGTATTGATATGATAATAAGCAAGAAGCCAACAACAGTCTGAAGCCACGTTTTAATCATTCAGTCTCAGTCAAAGCTGTTAAATCACCCTCTGTCTCTCTCTCTCTCTCTCTCTCTCTGAGTACAAATAATCACACAGATGCTACAGTGCACCAATTAGTTTATTTACTGTGCATGCATTATAGTCCTATCTTTAGTCTTTATTCTCTATAGTTTATTTTAGTTACGATATATATGATTTAGCACTTTTAATTGTGTTTTTCTGTGATTTATATTAAGTAGCTGCTGCAGTTTCCCCTTTGGGATTAATGGAGTCCTCCATCTGTATATCTATTCATCAAGGAGATGATTCTGTTGCAATATCAGCTGCTACATCCTCTTTTTTTTTTAAATTATAAGACTTCTCTAATGGTCAGAAGGATGCTGAGGATTCCCCACTTGACAATGTCACAAACTACAATTTGAATAACTGCCTCTCTGATTATTATCACTCCTTTATAAAGGCCTGCTGTGCTGGATCGCTTTAGATTGTGTAGGTGTTTACATTATGATTCTTTGCAGCTGACAGTTTAAAATTAATAGTGCTGGGAGCAGGCAGCTATGGACGCCAATGGTCTCAGTTAGTTTCTTTGTTTAGCAGTGTGAATCATATGTTGATGTTTCATAATTTAACGCAGAACTCGAACATCGCCTCCCATCTAATAAACAGACAGGTCCTGACGATGATGATGAGACGGAGCCAGCCAGCAGTTACGGGTCGTACACAACTTCAAAGTGGAGCCGCTGACCTGCTTTGTTCTGCCATTTCCTCCCTTTCTTGTCATTTCGCTGCCTCGTTTGCGTGGCTTCATGCTGCTGGTTATTTAAAGACATCAAATGCATGTGAGGCCCTGACAATTAGAGGTGGGGGGGGGGGGGGGGGGGGGACTGTTGCTGGGTAATTAGTGGGAGAGGAAGTAAGCCTCCAATTTCCCCCCCTGCCCCCGGAGAGCATCCATACTCTCACGCGTTGATGCATGCAAACACACATGTACACAATCCCACACACAGAACAAAAGCACACATGCAGCAACACACACACACAAACACACAGATTTGCTGGGCAGTAGACTCCTGACTGCGAACAGGAACAAGAAATATGCAGTGAATTCTTTGTTTTGTTTTGTTTGTGAACGGATGTGATGTTGCTTGTGTGGATAACTGGACAATATAAAGCATGAACACACACACACACATATATATATATATATATATATATATACATATAAATAACAGAGACACTGTGATGGAAGAGAGGGAATGATGGAAAGAAGGACAACCTGAGGAAAATAAATACAAAAGAGGAAAAGGCAGGGAAAAGAGACACATATAGAAACCAGGAAAGAAAGAATAGAAAGAAAGGAAGTAGGCGCTGAAGACAGAAGGGAAGAAAGCGGAGGAAAGATGATAAGAAAAGGTACAGATTAAGAAGAAAGAGAGGAAATAACACCACAAGGAGTTAAATAAGTAAATAAAGAAGGTTGGAGAGAATGCAAACAATAAGTAGGATATAAAAGAAAGAAGAAGAAGAAGAAGATGGAAGTAAGATTGCAGGACAGAGAATAATAAACAAGCAAATAAAGCAACAAGGAACATATATATTTATTTTTATTCCACCTCTGGCAGTTCATTGTATGCCTTCTGCACCATTTAAAGTTATCCACTGAATTGCTTAAATTTCAATAAAGACCAGTTTGACCAAGTGAGCTGCTTCCACCTGACGACCCGACTCTGCCCTCCAGACTTCCTGCCAGGAGAAAAACATTACCCAAGTACTCAAGGAAAGGTCTTGAACTACGATACATTACACCTGACTGTGCACATGTGTGTACATATAAAATGCATTATCTTCTCCAAAGTGTGTATCTCAAGGCTAAACAAGGACAGTGAAGGCTGTCATCAGACCACTAAAATAAGTTGATTTGTTTTAAGGTGCTGAGACGCTGAAGGACGCAGCAGCGGCAGCGGCGGCGGCGGCTCGTCCTCTGGCTCCAAATCAACTTTACTGACTTTAAGGTGACGTCCTCTGTGCTCTAATGTAGTTATGCATCTTATGTGTGTGTGTGTGTGTGTGTGTGTGTAATTGAAGTGCGTACAGGTATAGTTTTTAGCCTAAGTAATTCATGAGTGCTCGCCGAGGTACAGCAGGAGTTGTGCAGAGAGAGAGAAAACACCTCTCGGCTTCTTCTTCTCCTCCCTGCTGCAAGTATTCATCACTACACAATCCCTGAAATTCATTATTCATGTTTTCTTTTACCGGCTGTCTTGTCCGAGCGTCCGTCAGTCATCGCCGTGCTGGGTTTCCAACTGGGACTTTGTTCTTGTCGACTCCATCAACACCTGCAGTGTCTCTCTCTCTCTCTCTCTCTGTTCCCCCGGCTGTCCCTCCGTGTCCCTCCCACCACATTTTCTTGCCTCGTCATCTCTCACCTCTCTCTGTCGGCGCGTTGGTTCATAACTTTCTCTTTCTCACTATCTCTCTCTCTCTCTCCTGCACTGAACTTTCAGTGAAGCTACTACCCAACCCTACTCAAACAATATTGGGATTCAAGTGGTGACATTTTATTGCATAATGTCCTGGGCTCACACACCAGGTCTGGATTTCTCTTTCTTTCTTTCACTAACTGTCAATCATCTATAAAGTTGTTTTTTTCAGACAGAACGCGACGTGAATTTTCACCTTGTGTCATTCAAATTTACCAACTATACATCGGCTGTAAGCTAAGTTAGTAATGGATGCACCGGCGTGAGCCTGTGTGTCGAGCTTCTGACTGAACTCTGACCTCACCAGAGACCCTTTCTGTTATTTCCCTTCAGTCTTTCTGCTGTATGTTTATTATTAAACACATTCATAAAGTCCTGGGAGACGTGCAACTCAACTTCCCCAAAGCACATCTGTTGGACTTCGCATCTTCGCATTGACTTTACATGTAATTGCACCACGCCTGTCTGTACTCACAGTCACAACAGTCCACGACCCCTTTTGATCCAGACTTAACTGTCTCAATTATTGAATGGATTGGCAAAAAAATGTTGTACAGGCATTCATTGTTCTCAGATGATGTATCCCAATGACTTTAGATGATCCTCTAGTGTCACCATGACGAGCTTGACTCGCAGTTTTTGACAAAACTATTAGACGGATTGTCGTGATTTGTTAAAGATGTTGCTGTTCTCTACGGGATATATCATGGTTTGGTTTACGACCTGCAAAATGAACTATGTTAAGTGTGCTAATACGCTAAACTTACTACAAATCAACATCATTGTGAGCGTGTTCATTTCACTCACCGCTGTGCCAAAGTATAGCCTCACACAGAGCTGCTAGAACAGCTGTAGACTCTTATTCTTGCTGCTTGATGAAGCACTTACATTGGAAATACTGTGCTGCAGGGGGTTTGTGTATAAATAGGAGGGGGGGGGGGGGGGGGCACTTACTTACAGCTTCATCAGCTGATCGTACAACTTACAGGAAGGAGAGGGCTTTGTGCAGCTTAGTTACAGGTTGCTGTGGCAGATATAGCTTCAAAGGTGGGTCATTTGAGCAGTTAGCAGCATGTCATAGCATTAAAACAGATCCAGTAATCAGCTCTCGGATATGTTAGCATTCGACGCTGACACAACTCCAAAAGAGGACAAATTATCTGTGGCGAAAAAAGCCACAAGGGCAGCTGTCAGAAAAAAAACTGCTAAATGAGTATTAAATAGTGTGAAAAATCATTACAGCATCTGCCAAATATACACACACACACTGCCTTTATGAAGAAGAATAACTGAATTGAAGAAAAGTTCAGGCTGAGACATTAATATTAATCACCTCTGTGGCCTCGTTTGCCCCGGAGCTTTAGTTACCTCAGAGTTTAAGAAACATTTTCCCCGTCTTTAGCGCCAAAATGTCCACTGATACTGAAGCTCTTTTCAGGCTCTTTTGCATTATTGTGTCTATAAACTCTCCAGTGCCGTTATGCATCTACAGTAGGTGGGTAGTATGATGGTTTACAGCAACAGATAACACAGTAGAAGTTTATTAGAGTGGTCTCTGAAGCTCTACTGTTAAAGGTGAGTTATCCCCTCCTTTGGTTTCCTTCAGTTTGTCACATGTCAGCATGTACAGTTTCACTTTCCACCCCGAAGGAAACTGATTGGACGGCTGTTTTTTAAAAAATGTGCTTTATAAATAAACGTGATTTGAATTTGATTACCTTTATTTATTCGGAGGAGTTCTGCTTTCTTCTTTTTTTTATTATAGGAAAGCCCTGTTCACAGTCACACATTCAGCTGCCCACAGCAGTTGGGGGTCGTGGGTCTTGCTCAAGGGCACGTCGATGGTGCTACCCAGGTTTATCCCCGGTGGTCCGGTCACAATCCTGCTCCTCTAACCTTTAGTAGACCACCACAAACAGGAGCGCCCTTCGCAATATAAGTAATCCACAGAGACAGTTAGGTGTGCAACAGCTGCTGTATAAACTGCTGACTGGAGCCAAAGTGGCGCGAGTCGATCCTGATCAACTTTCGACGAGCGCAGGTTCATAACAGCACAGCGATCCTCCGAACCCCCGAGGAGCCAACTTTGGATCAATATTATGATCTCTTTTACTATTCATGGAGATATATACACATTTACACAACAACTTTTTTTTTATTGACGTAAATCTTCCCAATGATCCTCTGGCTCCGCGCCACTCGATCTGTTCCTCGCTTGTGGTACTAAAAACAGGACAGATGGACCATGAAAAGCATCTGTGAATATTTTCAGAGCAGCTGATCCGAGCAGGATATCTTTCTATTTATAACACAGAGGATACTCCATCTGGGTTTTTTTTTTTTTTTCCAAATTCACTGACTTTCCACTCGGTTAATTTATTCAACAAAACACTGAAGAGCGGCGAACCAGAAATTACAGTAGTAGGCCTTAATGCTGATCATCCTTATGTGTCGTAACTCCACATGATCCATTCGCACCATCTGATCAGTGAGCATCAAAATATGAATCATGCTGTTGTGCTGCTTGGTTCGTAGACTTTGACCAAACAGTGAACTCCACACATCTGGGTCTCCACATGCAGACACCATGCAGGTTATTCTATCTGACAGGGAATAAACCCCTCCACGCACCAATTTGATTTACAAGTACAGCAGACTCCCAAACCTGGATGCATAGTAGACATCCAAGTGTACCGGTTCATGTGGATGATGGTGAGCCACTAACAGACATCCAGTAACAAGCCCTGAGATCTGTTATAAAATACAAATACCAGAAGCATTTCTAACCTTCTGTTCCCACAAACTCTTTGGACCAGAATGAGTCGTCTGGATTTCCCCCGAGAGACAAACCGAAGACAATGAAAAAAACCTCCTCCTAGCCTAGCTGCAGTTCATCTCCTGAGTGCAGGATCCCTGTGCTCTAAATACCGGCAGACTGATCATGACAAAACTCAGAGTGCATATACACACAAGACGCTTGGATGCTCCTCCGGCTCCTTCCTTTCCAGCTGCAGTGCCGTTCATTTCTAGCCGGCTACACTGAGCAGAAACACACACACACACACACACACACACGGCGAGGTGAGGGGACGTCGGTTACAGACGCTGGATGATGCATAGTAAACAGGACGCAGCAGCGCCGGTCATGACTAAACAGAGGAAAGCTGGAGGATACGTTCTCAGCTCACTAGTGCACAGTTTGTGTGTGTGTGTGTGTGTGTTTTGTTTCAAATATGAGCTTCCAGCAGAGCAAAATCTGCCACATCACTGAGACTGAGACGTTCCTCTCCAAAAGTACCCGAATCGATGTTGCTCAAGAAGCGCAGAGCCAGACTGACAACGCCATAAAGAAGCAACACACAAGCACAGCAAAGTCAAAGTACAACAAGCAGCCTTACCTCTTAGTCAGATGCCAAAATCCACAGTCTTGGACAAGTCAGAAAACCATAGGATTTGGTTAAGCAGCCCCCGGTGCTCCTCAATATACAGTGATACAGGGATTTTTTCGGCTCAGAAAAGGAACTCTTAGGATTCCCAATTTCTTCGGCGCCTTTCAGTGATTTTTTTTTTTTTTTTTGTTGTTGATAATCTCAAGTCTGGTTCAGAGGCTTGAGTCCAGCAGGACTAGCAGCAGACGGCTCATTTCCATGTGCAACACGGGTGCCTGTGACATGCTTCTTCTTCCCTTTTCGGGGGACCGGTGGCGCCTCAGACTGCGATCTGGCCGGGGCAGAGGAGTAGACGGCAGCAGCAGCGGCAGCAGCAGCGGCAGCAGCAGCAAGAGTACTGATAGTTGTTGTAGTAGTAATATTCCTGATGGTGGAAAGAGCTCAGCATCCTTCAGTGAAGAGATAAAGAAGAAGAGGAGGAGAAGAAGAAGAAGAGGGAGATCCAGCGCAGCACCAGAACCCGCAGAGCGCACGGCCGGCGCAGCACACTCTCGCTGTCGCTTAAATCCCCCCGAAATGGGCTGATGATTCTAGGCAGGAGGCGAGCAGATCAACGCAGCACAGAGAGAAGAGGTGCTGTTGCATCAACATTGCTCTCTCTAGTCTAGTTTTCTTTCTTTTTTTTTTTTTTTTTTATCAAAGAGGGAAAAAAGAAAAAAAATCACCACTAAAGCTCCAACAATATTACCACCAGCATCATCTCCTCTCCGGGCTCCTCAAGTCTGCACAGGACCGAATGTGACTGAGAGAGAGAGAGAGAGAGAGAGAGAGAGAGGAGACAGTGAGAGAAGGCAGTGTGTATGCATGCATGCATGTGTGTAAATGTGCGTGTATATATGTGTGTGTGAGTGTGCAATAGAGAAGGATAGGTGGAAGAGAGCAGAGAGCGTCGCGCAGGCAAGAGGCTGTGAGCGCAAGTGGAGTCGGAGAGCGATGTGAGAGGAGAGGAGGAGGAAGGTTGAGGGGCGGGAGAGGGGGGGGGGGATGCCCGGGAGAGAGAGAGTGTGAGTGAGAGAGGCACAGACCGAAATAGAGAGAGAGAGAGAGAGAGAGAGAGAGAGAGCAGCTCGCACTGTCAGTGACTACATTAACAGTGCTGAGTAGGTGGAGTTTTCCTTGCAGCAGCAGAGGGGGGATCATGATTTGAAAACCAAAAGAGAGAGAAAGAGAGAGAGAGAGAGAGAGAGACAAACATTTATGAGAGAGTGAGAGAGAGAGAGAGAGAGAGAGAAAGGGATGCAGAGGAAAAGAAAAGGATGAGAGAGAGAGGAACAATACACAACGGAGAACGAGGGAAAGAATCAGGGTGTTTAGAGGTTAAAGAAACCTGTGAGAGGAGTGAGGGGAGAAAGCAAAGACAATTAGTGGAGTGAGAGAGGAAAGGTAGTGATAGTGTGTGTGTGTGTGTGTGTGTGTGTGTTGGGGTGGGGTGGGTGGGGGGCGGGCAGCAGTGTCCCCAGCTGCAGTGAAGCTGGCACACTGACAAGCCTCCTCTCGCCAGGGGTCGTAAACATCGATTAGAATATTTAAAGACGCACGCGCTCATGCACGTAAAGAAAACACACACGGACACTTAAAAGGCCCTGGCACACACTCAGACACACACACACACACACACTCAGACACACACACACACACACTACATAAAATCCCTTTATAGACTTGCACTCATAAGTCCTTTCTATATTTATTTTCTGTTTTATTCTTATTTTATTAAGTATTTCTCATTTTATTTTGATCAATATTTTACACTGTTTTACTGCCTTATTTTTTATCTCCTATACTGTAAAGACCTTTGTTTTTGTACTTTATAGACCTGCCTTTATTTCCTTTATCTTGTGTTGTTTTTGATCATGCAGTGTGTTTTTGTAAAGAGCGCAGTTTATGCCGCGTGAAACTTTATGTCAGAAGTGCACACTGATATTAAAGAAATATTATTGAATCAACAAATACGTTCAATTATGTTTATTACATTTTAATTCCTTGTGCTTTCACTGTCATGTAAAACACTTTTTATACATTTTATTTTACTTTAAAGTCTACAAAAAGTAAAATATAACTGTCTTGCTATCTAAGGTGGTTATTTAAATATGCAATAAAAGTAAAAAAAAATCAGATAACAATGTTGAGGATCTTTATTAAATAATTGTAACCAACATGAGTGCTGAGTGGGACGTTTTATTGTTGAAAAATGATCTTGTCAGTGCTCTCTGGTGGTTAAACTGTGCATGTAATTACCTCAAACTTTTGGTGCATCTGCACAACACTTTTCTTTCCTACATCTGCAAAGAAATATGTCAATACTAATATATCTGTGTTGTTTTCTTGTCTCTAAAATGGACTTAAATATGGACATAACTGCACAGATACACAAATGCTTAAAGTGCAAAAATGTCTACAGTGTCTAATGACTACAAGCGTACAGTACCGCCACACACTCACTGTCTGTTTTGCTGAGAGAGGTATAGCACCAAAGTGATCAATACTTGTTATGAAAATAATCTGGCCTGTTGTTTTAAAGTGATGGAGAATGGAGAGAAAAAATCGGCTCTAGGCTCAATTCTTTTCATTGTTGAGACACATTTATCAATTTTTATTTGAGTGGGGATGGGGATGGGGGTGGGGGGGGGGTTGTTGTGCACCAAACAGCGCATCTGAGCAGCACATGCAATTATAAAGACATGCTTCCTTAAGCCGACGTCGATATTAACAGCTGGATTCTCTGCAGGCCGCTGATTACCCACTGTGGGTTTACCACCAAAGACTTAGTGTTTGTCAGGTCACAGTTTATGGTCGAAGGCAGGGGGATCATTACCGCTGACCTTTTCCCAAACAACTAAACCAGTGCTTAAAGTGAAAAAAAAAAAAGTGGCAGCACTCTTAGAGCGACACTTATTCACATGTTGCTGTGTGTGGCGGTCGGTATCAGCAAATCAGGAAGTATTACACTCTGAATTTCTACAGTAAATAAAAGATACTGTATTTACACAACTGTACAAAAAAGCCAAGCAAGTCTACGTCTAAGAAAACATACAGTGAGATCAAACAGGTTGCCAGTCAAATGTTTCAGCACCGAGGACGACTTGTAGTGCTCTGTGTCGCCATCGATTGACCGACAATTCAGCAGCACCACCAACAGACAGCAACAGGCCGGGTACACCGTCTCAATACTATGTCTTTCATATGGCAATAACATAAACATAACATAGACACGGCAGTCTGCAACACTACAAGGACTATTCAAATACAAAGTCGATTTGGGAGCTTTGCTTAGCCTCGTTGTTAGCCACTTTCAGGCTAGTAGCGCTAGCCGTAATGTTAACTGCGTTATCTGTTTGATCATCGTTGCAGTTGTACTGGAAGGACAAGGAAGATGAGAAGATGTAAGAGGAGCATAGGTTGGAACTGCAGTGGTATTTTTCCTTATTCTGTTGCTGCTTGTGTTGTAATGAACCCAGTTTGTACTTTCTCTCCATTTTACTGCCTAGCTAGATTTAAAACGCATCAATCAGGCAGCATGCGACCGAACAATGGTGTAACTTCACCACTCACAGTCAGTAAGGAACAGATATGTGTGGCTACTCAATTAAGAAACTACTAAAGGGGGTGGAATCAACGAAAATACAAACAGGCCACAGCGCTCCCGCTGGAGCCATTTGCTCCATAACACAAGAACCCATTGGCAGCGACGGGGGCTCGTCTCCGCTGTGCAAAAGACACAATCATGGTCTTAGTCTGGATTTTTTTAAATCTCAGTCAAGTACGAGCAGATTGAGAGAAGTGCTTGTGTGCAGGGAAAAAGTCATGGGTTTTTACTGATTATCAATATCACTACTGGTTATTTAGGGTACATATGTCATGCTAATGCTACATGCTAATGCTACATGCTAACGTGATTAGTTAGTTAATGTTATTTTCTGGTATGGAAATAAGCTAACACATTTTAAATCTGAACACATAAATGAATGAAAACCGAATGTCCTTCTTAAACAAACTAAGACTTTGTTAAAAAAAAAAATCTTGGTGTTTTTGGTGCTTCTCATGATAAATATCAAACTTTATCATCATTCAAAAATGTTATATGATGGTTTTCGTAAATAGTGGCACATCCAACCACAGCTTTTGTTTCAAGCTAAAATTATTATTCAAAAAAAATTATACGTTTTGGCCTTAATTTTGATGATTAATAACAACATTGTGTTCACAAAAGTAATGGTGACAGCACTAAAAAAAGTTAGATGGGCAACGAACGGGCAGTGAGATAAGTTGTAAACAAACCTTCAGGTTATTCAAACTATTTTGGAAGAGCAAATGAAGGCCGACAGTAAAATGATTGTTCAAATTGTCTATCCAAACCAACCTCTTGTTAAAATGGAGGATAAATGACATTTTGGATGAGTTTTACTTCCCAATAAATCAGTTTAGATAATCTGAATAAACTGTTATTAAATATAGATGCATGTATTTTATTAAAACTAGTACAGAGCCCAATAGTGTTGGTTTGAAAAAGTTTAATATCATTGCAGCCTTATTTGTGTTGAAACTGAACCCCACGCTTCCGCATCGTTTATTTATTTATAGTTGAATCGAATCAAAGTCTTGACTCAGCAGAGACAATGCAGCAGCAGTGCCGGCCAAATCCAACACACATCAATGCAAAATTAATGCCAGTGAAAGTGTAAATTAGTAAGCTAATCACCCGAGTTCTACATTTTTACATTTGGCAGTGACACACAGACTTCATCCTAATTGGAATTTTATGTTTCACTGACTTAATGAAATAATCTAATGGCTTAAAATCAGGCAGTGGATCATAATTCATGTGTACAAAGCCAAATGAGTTTGGAATGACTCTTGTCTTGCTGGACTGATTCTTATGTTACATTAGTAAAACTGACTTACCAATAAGTTTCTTGAATCTGAGAAAGAGTTTCACACTCTGAGGAGCCCTGAAACTTGAAACTGTACGAGGACTTTCTGATCTGCCACCTCTATGGTTAAAGGTATAATATGTAATTATTCCACATTAAAATGTGTAAAAATAACTAGACCTATGTTCTATATGTTGTTGAGTTGTGTTCTTACATTATCCCAAATGTTTCCAACAATTTTCAAACCCAGAGAAATTTATAATTTAATAAAAGTAACGGACCGTTTCAGATAAACAAACGTTAGCAGCAGCTCGGCTAACAGCTAACAGCCCCTCCAGGAAACAAACAGCTGCAGAAATATTGATTTTTTTTAGGTGAAACAGCTTTTAGTAGTATTTTTTAACTATTTTAATCTGCGTGTACGTTTGATTTTGGAGAAGAGGAGACTTCTGTGGATAATTCGGCTCCCAGCAGAAACCGGACAAACATCTGTGTGTGTTAGCAGCAGCTTGGCTAACAGCCGTCTGGTGGTCACCAAACATTGTTGGATAAACACTGGTTTTTAAGGTAAAACAGCTTTAATTAATATTTGAATGATTTTATTCTGTGTGTACGTTTGTTTTTGGAGAAGAGGAGACTTCTGCGGATAATTCGGCTGCCGGGAGAAACCGGACGAACGTCTGGATGTAAAGTTATAAGAGATATAAACCGCTAAAGTGTTAGCAGCGGCTCAGCTAACAGCCGGTATCTGACGTCCGCGGGTCGCCGTACATCGTCGGAGAAACACCGATCTCTTAGATGAAACTGCTTTATTCAGTGTTTTTACCTGTAATCAGCGGGTCCGTTTGTTCTGGAGAGGAGGAGACCTCTGCGAGTAAAAACATCCTGAACCATGAACTTCGGAGTAATCGTATCCCGGTGAAGCTGATTATTTAACAACGAAGACAACAACTCCCATGATCCCTTGCTACTTCACACCGTCATCACACGCCGTCATATTGTGCGTTTAAAGTCTGCTTAAGTTTAGGAAACTAAAAGTACTAAGGTCAGTGAAAGATCACTTTTTTTGGTGGTTAGAAGAAAAGCTGTAAACAAGGTGGAGATTTATGCCCAACCATTCAAGTATAATGTCTCTTCCCTTACAGCAGTATAACTGCATCACACAATAGACTTCCATCTTGTCACAAGGCAAGAAAATGTGAAGATAAATGCTCTAAAGTGTTTGAAAAAATTACCAACACTGTCATTTCTCTGAGCTTTTATAAGCTAAAGAGGAGCTTGAGTTCATAGTGGAGATGCAGCAGCTGATGACGCATCAAAAGCCAACACTTGTAAATAAACTGAACTGAATGTATATTAATACATATCTTAAGTATCTTATTTCCTTGCAGCCAATCAACTCTTTCACATATTTTTTCTATCATTAGCAGAGTAGACAGTCACACTGAGCCTGATTGCATCCTGCTACACAACACAAGTAGCCACGGACTCTAAACAACAACAACAACCCACGTTAGCTTTCGCGCTAAAGGCTCTTCCTTCATATCTAACTGACAGGCATGAACACTGCTTGTTGAACGAGCCACCCAACATTCACAGGGGGAAAAAAATGCACCACTAATTAGCTAATTAGGTAGCTAATTAGCTGCTCAGCTGCAGCACATTAGACAGCATGTAAGCATGTCTTCGAAAAAGTCACTTTAGTCCATTTAGATGCCGGTTTAGTCCGTGACGTGTAGCTACAACTTTGTTTCTTTGATAGTTCTGTCTATGTGCAAAATAATGATCCAATATATTGTTGTAAAAATCATGTAAAATAGTGAGCAGACTCCAAATGATATGAACCAAATGAATACTTAATGCTACTATTAGAAAGAATCAATTTCTTCTGTGTCTATTGTGTGCAGATGGAGCCTCTACCTCGCTCATGTTTGTGCTTGCCGCCTGTTACAATAACTGTGAAATGTCACTTGTTAATTCCTCTTCCCTGTCAGGATGTACTTGGCAAGTTAAAGCAGGCCTGTTGGTGAAACAGATACGGATAAACAGCGCTTTCTTTTTTTTTTAACCAAACGAGAACTATGCAGCTTCAGTGCAAAAAAAAAACAAAGCTACACTCATCTAAATTATGCATGCATGTAATGTTTTCACTGGCATAGAAGCTCCTTGTTTTTAATGCACGGTCTTGGACGTGGCGAACATAAAGACGCTATAGGGGGAATATATGTTCTGTTTGTGTGTCACAGAAAAGCAAAAAAAACTGCACTAAAAGAAATTACACATGGAGGTAATTTCCATATAAAAAGATGTGACTAATCTTATACAGTGGGCTGCACAGTAAAGTGGCTCTTTATGAGTAAATTCTGCTCCAGGGAAACATGTTTTATAAATGACCTAAAAAAAAAAAAAAATTAAAAAATTTTTCAAGCTGTAGGAATGTAAGATTTTTATTTGTAAAGAAAAAATGTGATTTTATTAATTCATCAGCTCTCTCATGGGCTCAAATAGTTTACATGCAGATGACTGTCTGCAACGGCTTAAAACACTACATTTCAACAATTTATATTTATTCATTTCTGCTGTAAATTCTGCATGTTTAAAGAGAAATTTAGAGGTTTTGAGGTCCTGTTTTTGTACTTTTAGTTGGGCTCAGTCGTTTTCTGTTTGTTTCCAGCAACAGCAGGTAGAAAACAAGCTCTGATAAAAAAAAAAAAAACCCCACTACCTGTCCAGCATCAAACAGCAAAAGATCAATGTTAGCAACTACAACATGAAACTTTTAGAAGTAAAAGAGCCATTGCCTTTAGGAGGGGGTTGAAGCTCAAACCAGCCCTGAAAGTATCGGACTTAAATCCTTCATATAGACGGAAACATGACTCCAAAGAAATGATAATATCGCTCTGTGTCAGCTGGATGTCTAAATGGGCAGCTGCCCGTTCACCATAGCGACTTTTTTAATATGTCGGGATTGTACGTCTGTCAGCGTGCGTTAAGTTTTTCTGCCCCCTAGTGGCCAGAAATCAATGATTTTGTCATTGCTGTGAGGAGAAAGAAAACTACCTGTCAGTCCCAAAACTCCCAGGAACAGCCCTTCCTGGACTGTGAGGCAATTTTTTTTTTATAAAAGAAGCTGAAAGCGATTTCTCTGATGATGATGATGATGAATGCTTGACTGGCATGATTATAAAAGGGGAAAAATGATGAAAAGGCATCGTAAATGAGCTCATTCCATTGTGTCTTGGCAAATTAAAAACTTGTAAAAGTGCTTGGGGGGGAAAATCCTGGAATCACAATGATGCCCTGCTTATTTTCCATGAATAAATGCCTGTTTAAGATTATTAAACATTGTCATCAGTGAGACTAAAGAGGATTTTCAAAGGGTTTAATAAGAAAGAGGATTTCTCTTCTCATTCTATCAAATAATGTGAGAAAAAAAATGATGTTTTCATGTCTGCAATGAAACTGAATCTGAGCCAAAAGGGAGCAAACACAGAGTTAAAAAAAAAAAAAAAAGTGACCTGTGTGTTTCGAGCTTCATCTATACAAATAAGCAACTTTATAAAGATAAATGCCCGCTATGTCTGGTGTCCTCGGCAAATGAAGACAAGTGTGATTCTAATGATGTTTTTAGGGAGTTGAAGGAGGCGCTGGCTGAGTTGGATGGTGTTTTAGGAGAAGATGGTTTAAATCTCTGCAGCGATGCTCAACTGTGTGCAAAAGAAAGGAACATAGACGGATCTT